>CM066983.1:77295820-78495820 GCA_033977485.1 Hydrangea macrophylla | reverse complement strand
TTACTCCGAGATTAAGAAAGTGAAACTTGCTGCCATTGAATTTTCTGATTATGCTATTATTTGGTGGGATCAATTGGTACTAAATAGGAGGAGAAATAGGGAGCATCCAATAGAGACATGGGAGGAGATGAAAACTATTATGAGGAAGCGGTTCATTCCAAGCTACTACTATCGGGAGTTGTACAATAGGTTGCAAAGTTTGAGGCAAGGTAATAGGAGTGTAGAAGAATATTATAAGGAGATGGAAGTTGCTATGATTCGAGCGAATGTAGAGGAAGATCGAGAGGCTACAATGGCTAGATTCTTAGGTGGGTTGAATCGGGAAATTGCCAATGCGGTGGAATTGCAACACTATGTTGAATTGGAGGATATGGTACACATGGCTATTAAAATTGAGAATCAACTCAAGAGGAGGGACAGCAGCACACGTCCAAGCCAAAATCCAAGCCAAAATCCCAATACATCTGCTTGGAAACCAAATAATTGGAAAAGAGATGAGAAGCAGCCTTTGGTGAAGCCAAAAACTGAACAAAAACAAGAGGTGGCCAGCCATGGAAATCTAGGTAAATCCGATTCGTCTACTTCTCGGAACCGTGATATTAAGTGTTTTAAGTGCCAAGGTAGGGGACACATAGCTAGCCAATGTCCGAACAAGAGAGTTATGGTGTTACGAGATAATGGTGAGATTGAAACCGAAGATGAAGATGACAACGAATCTGTGCCACCATTGGAGGATGCCGATGATGAAGAGTACGCTGCCCAAGGGGATTTGTTAGTAGCAAGGAGAGCTCTAAATATGCAAGTTAAAGAAGATGATGAGGCGCAACGGGAGAACATCTTTCATACGAGATGTCATATCAAAGATAAGGTGTGTAGTGTGATCATCGATGGGGGGAGTTGCACTAACGTTGCTAGCACAACTCTGGTGGAGAAATTAGGGCTGCCAACAATCAAGCATCTACGGCCTTATAAATTGCAATGGCTCAATGATAGTGGAGAAGTAAGGGTGACTAAACAAGTATTAGTTCCTTTTCGTATTGGGAAATATGAAGATGAAGTTTTGAGTGATGTGGTTCCAATGCAAGCTGGACACTTGTTGTTAGGGAGGCCATGGCAATTTGATCGACGTGTTAAGCATGATGGTTTCACAAATAAATACTCCTTCGTGCTTAATCAAAGGACAATCACCCTAGTGCCTTTGACACCGAAGCAAGTTTATGAAGATCAAGTGAGGTTGCAAAAGGAGAGTGATCATAAGAAAGAGAGTGAACAAAAGAGAAAGAGTGAGAAAAATGAGAGAGAAAAAGAAAAGAAAAATGCAGCCATTGAGGGAAAATTAGAGGGAAATCAAAAGAACTTTTATGCAAAAGCGAGTGAGATCAAACGAGCGTTGTTTTCAAATCAGCCCATGATTGTACTTCTGTACAAAGAGGCATTTTTAAACACTAACCAAATTGACTCATCTTTGCCTAGTTCTGTTGTTTCTCTTTTGCAGGAGTTTGGTGATATCTTTCCCGAGGAGGTTCCACATGGTTTACCCCCTATTCGAGGGATTGAACATCAAATTGATTTCGTGCCCGATGCTACCATTCCAAACCGACCAGCCTATAGAAGCAATCCCGAGGAGACAAAGGAGCTACAAAAGTAGGTTAGTGAGTTGATGGAAAAGGGGTACGTAAGAGAAAGTATGAGTCCATGTGCCGTTCCGGTGATTTTGGTTCCTAAGAAGGATGGGACGTGGAGAATGTGCGTTGATTGCCGATCCGTCAACAACATAACGGTAAAGTATCGACACCCTATTCCTCGCTTAGATGATATGTTAGATGAGTTGCATGGTTCTTGTATATTTTCTAAAATTGATTTGAAAAGTGGGTATCATCAAATTAGAATGAAAGAAGGGGATGAATGGAAAACTGCATTTAAAACAAAATATGGTTTGTATGAATGGTTAGTTATGCCTTTTGGATTAACTAATGCTCCTAGTACTTTTATGAGATTGATGAACCATGTTTTGCGTGCTTTCATTGGAAAATTTGTGGTTGTTTATTTTGATGATATCCTTATTTATAGCAAAAACTTGGAAGAGCATTTGAAGCATTTAAAACTTGTGTTAGATGTACTTAGAAAGGAAGAGTTGTTTGCTAACCTAAAGAAGTGCACTTTTTGCACCGATAAGCTTGTGTTTCTTGGTTTTGTTGTCTGTGCACAAGGAATACAGGTTGATGAAGAAAAGATTCGTGCTATCCAAGAATGGCCAAGCCCATCTAGTGTAAGCAATGTGCGAAGTTTTCATGGACTTGCTAGTTTTTACAGAAGGTTCGTGAAAGACTTCAGTAGTATAGCTGCACCATTAACCGAAGTCATCAAGAAAAATATTGGGTTCAAATGGGGGGAAGAGCAAGAGAAGGCATTTCAATTACTCAAGGAAAAATTAACTCATGCACCTTTACTTGCTTTACCTAACTTTACAAAAACTTTTGAAATTGAATGTGATGCTTCAGGATTAGGTATTGGCGCCGTGCTTATGCAAGAAGGACGACCAATTGCATATTTTAGTGAGAAGTTAAGTGGGGCTGCCTTAAACTATCCCACTTATGACAAAGAGATGTACGCATTGGTTCAAGCTTTGGAGACATGGCAGCATTACTTGTGGCCAAAAGAGTTCGTGATTCACACCGATCATGAGTCTTTAAAGCACCTTAAAGTCCAACATAAGCTGAACAAGAGACATGCACGATGGGTTGAATTCATTGAGACGTTTCCATACGTCATACGATATAAACAAGGTAAGGAGAACATCGTTGCCGATGCACTTTCTCGAAGGTACATTCTAATCTCCACTCTTGATGCTAAGATTCTTGGTTTTGAGCATATTAAAGAATTGTATCCTTTAGACCTAGATTTTAGTGAAGAGTTTGAATCTTGTGGAAAAATTGCCCATAATAAATTCTATAGGAATGAGGGGTTTTTATTTCGAGAAAATAAATTGTGCATTCCAAATTGTTCTGTGAGAGAGTTGCTTGTGAGAGAGTCACATGGGGGAGGGTTAATGGGACATTTTGGGGTAGTTAAAACATTAGCCGTTTTGCAAGAACACTTCTATTGGCCACGCATGAAACAAGATGTTGAGAGGATTTGTGGTAGATGTGTCACATGTAGGCGAGCGAAATCTAGAGTACAACCCCATGGCTTATATACACCTCTTCCAATTCCTAGTGAACCATGGATTGATATTTCAATGGATTTTGTGTTAGGTTTACCTAGGACTAAACACGGTCGAGACTCAATTTTTGTGGTTGTGGATAGATTTTCCAAGATGGCACATTTTATTCCATGTCACAAAACTGATGATGCTTCACATGTTGCTGATTTGTTCTTTAAGGAGATTGTGAGATTACATGGTATGCCTAGAACTATTGTTTCAGATAGAGATGTTAAGTTCTTGAGTTACTTTTGGAAGACCTTGTGGTGTAAGTTGGGGACTAAGTTATTATTTTCTACTACTTGTCATCCACAAACTGATGGTCAAACCGAAGTAGTAAATAGGACTTTATCTACTTTGTTAAGGGCTATTATTAAAAAGAACATCAAAACATGGGAAGAATGTTTACCACATGTTGAGTTTGCTTATAATCGTACTATCCATTCTGCTACTAAATTTTCACCCTTTGAAATTGTGTATGGTTTTAATCCTTTAACTCCTTTGGATTTATCTCCTTTACCTGTGACTGAGCGTGTTAATTTAGATGGCAAAAAGAAAGCAGATTTTGTTAAGCAGATTCATGAGAAAGCAAGGCTCAATATTGAGAGAAGAACGGAGCAATATGCAATGCAAGCTAACAAAGGGCGACGCAATATCATCTTTGAACCCGGAGATTGGGTTTGGGTACACATGCGAAAAGAAAGATTTCCTGCACAAAGGCGTTCTAAATTGCTTCCCCGAGGCGATGGTCCTTTTCAAGTTCTTGAGCGCATCAATGATAATGCCTACAAGTTAGAGTTGCCTGGTGAGTATAATGTTAGTACTACTTTCAATGTTGCTGATTTATCTCCTTTTGATGTAGGTGACGATTTGAGGACAAATCATTTTCAAGAGGAGGGGAATGATGAGAACTTGGCGGCTAGCACAAGGTGGAATGCGGACCCGAACCACGTGCCAATTGGTCCAGTTACAAGGGCACGAGCAAAATGGTTCAAGGACAATCTCAATGGGCTGATTCAACAAATTTGGGTTGAGACTAATCTTTGTGACCCAAAGGAGGATACTAGTGATCCACAAGGCTGGGTGTCCATGATTCAAGCTCTAGAATAAATTAAAGGCTTCCATGCCAACTTAGGGACTTTTTATTATTTTTATTAGTTTCCTTTTATTTTAGTTTTGGGGCGAATTATATTGGGCGATTATATTTCGTAGGTTTATAGGGCCCAACTGTAAGCCTCAGCTATTTAATCAGTTTTAGGGTTTGTAATATTCAGTTTTGATCATTAATAATATGGTGAGAGTTTTCTCTTTGGTTCTTTGAAGAACTATTCGAACTTATCAGAATTACTCTGTGGCGTTCATACCTTGACTTATCAATCGAGTTTTCCATCCTTGATTGTGGCGTCTTCATCCTTTATACCAAGGTTCGCATCTGTTATAGGTGTTGGGTCGCGGTTTCCATTGAATCTGACAGTAGAACGGTCCGAGGCATTAATCGTGTTACGGGTTTCGTCACATTATTGGCGTGGTTCGTATCAGTCTGGAACTCAAAAAGTTTGGTAGAAAACATGACTTGTAGGTGGCGGTAATGGTGGGACCTGCCACCCCACTTTCCCATACCGCCATTTACTATTTTGGCTCCCCTGGTTGCCCTTAAGCCCTATTACAAAATTACGTGCACTGCTTTTCTAGATTTTTGTAAAAATGCTTCTTGATGTCTGAAATCGTCTATTTACATACCGTTGGAAAGCTGTCGAGTTGAATTTCAGTATAAAAATATTCCAGGAGGTTTTAACATGAGAATTGAAGTCCAATTGAAGTCCAGTCCTCCGGAACTTTCGTCGTTTTTTTGAAATCAAACGACTTCTTTTCCAAAATTGCTTTTCATTGCACATCGATTTCAAACTTTTCTTTAAAATTGAATCTTTGGATAGCTAGAATACTGTGTTTAGAACACTTCATGATCATATAACCTTGAGTGAATATGAATTTTGAGAGACGATTTTGACAAAATCGGGATTTATGCATGGAAAAGGGCTTTTCTGAATTTGAAGTCACTTTTCGAAGTTCGATCTTTCGATTGTGTGGAATCTAGTACCTTCCATGGAGTACTTTTCATCATCGAATCCTCCAAGACATTGTCCACCCTAAATTCTATCAGCGTGGTCAAAATTGGGTGTCTACACACACATGATATATATATATATATTACTTGTATATTATTTAATTTATCTCATATATATTCATGTATGTATTTATTTAATGTTTAAACAGTAATATATTTGACTTGGTCATGATAAGATATATTTGATTGGGTCATGATAAGGGTAACAAATTAATAGCATATCCTGCAATAAATTGGAGATAAATCAACTCCTTGATGGGAGGAATTGATTATAGATCTCTATCATATATTTTAGGGTCCCTAGTCTTGCCTATATATACAAGCCTGTGTTTTCCATCAAAAGATACCAAAAAGGCTATACAGTAGGCATACCAGAAGACACCTAGAAATCTTTCTCTTTTCTCTTTCTTCAAGTAACATTCATTCAGGGGCAAAGAAGAGGATTGGTGCAATTTAGAGCTTTTTGGTTTTTCTTTCTCTAACACTTAATCAACATGGCTGGTATGTATACTTTATCCAGTATTATTAGTTTTTACATTTGGTACCAGAGCCTTCTTCCAATCATGTTGTTTAGTAGTATATGGGACTGAAAAATTACTTCTATACATTGATGTTATATAATCTAGTATATAGATATGTATATACATATACATATACATATATAGATGCCATATTGTGCCCAAGAACAAAAGGAAACCGATTGCCTAGTTCGACTAGTTTATTGGCGAAATCGAAATTCTATTCACAATCAAACACTAATTTATTCTGGTGTTATTGTTTAAATAAATAACTAAATAAATAGTGTCGTTTCTTTGCCTGTGGAGAAACTGCATATATATATAGCAGACAAATATGACCAAATTAGGCAATCAGTTTATGAGCAATCCCAATATGACTATGTTGATTCCTATCTCCGATCCTTTGCCGACTGCCTTTTACTAGACTTGGTGAAGTCTATTAGATGATGATATCTAAGTATACCAAGTGGATGATGGTCACGATATGATAATCAACTTAGTCATATTTAGGGGTTGACCCCAACAATTTTATTTTATTATTTGTTTGACCCCAAATTTATGATTGTTATGATTTTGTACCAACATCATACTCTTAAAATTTGGACCCAAAGGCATTTCATCATATTTAATTTGTCTTCAATGTTTTATGGATGTTTTCTTGGTCCAATACTAGAATTGTACAATTTGGGTTCCAAATCTGGAAGTATTTCAATAATGACTATGAGATGATTTTTCTGGGACAACTACTATATAAACTTTGTGATACTTTTCTGAAAGTATTTGATAAATGTTTCCGCTTAAGGTTTTGTCATCAAAGTTTAGTGAACTTATTATGTATGAATGTTCACAATATGATTAATGTCATTCTTTTAAGGGTAGTAATACCACATGACTTAGGAATAGCCACAACATCTTAAGGCATGTTGAAGATCACTCAAAACTAAAATTTTAATTTCAGTTTATATAGTATAATGGCAATATAAAAGTTGTAATTTCTCATTAAACTAATAACTTGGCCCTACAGGGAAGTTTTTACTTTTAATGATTTAATTACAATAATATAGTAAATTGGGCATTACGAATAATTTTTCTAGGCCCACATGTGTGAAAAATTTTATTCATGGTGCTTACATTTACTAGTCTTATTAATAAAGTTAAATTGCAAATTCATTGCATGTTGCACCTCTACCCACAGGAAGGCTAGAATTTACTAGTACTAAATTGACATTGGTTGATTTAGAATTAAAGTTTATGATTTGTAGCATTAAGAATTTTCTTGGTTATTGCAGCTATTCCAACTGCTTTTATTAGTGATACATCTCGCACTCCAATGCTTAACGGTGATAATAACTCTTCTGATTGGAAAGAAACTACTCTCTTTACTTTGGGCTGTCTGGACCTTGACTTGGCTCTCCATGTTGAGGAACCACTCGTTCCCACGGAATCAAGCACGCCAAATGAGAAAGTTGCATATGAGCGATGGGAGAGATCCAATCGCTTGAGCTTAATGAACATAAAGTCTCATGTTTCCAAAAGAATTAGGGGTTCCATTCCCGAATGCTCAAAAGTCAAGGATTGTATGAAGGCCACTGAGGAACAGTTTGTAACCTCTGATAAGGCACTGACTAACACATTGATGAAAAAGCTGTCAGGCAAAGCTTTTGACAAGTCTAAGAGTGTGCGTGAGCACATTATGGAGATGAGGGACATTGTTGCTCAACTTAAGTCCTTAAAAGTTGAAATCTCCACGTCATTCCTTGTTCACTTCATTTTGAACTCTCTTCATATGGAATATGGACCTTTAAAAATATCCTACAACACACATAAGGAAACATGGTCAATTAATGAACTTTTGACTATGTGTGTTCAAGAGGAAGAGAGACTCAAGCATGAGAAGATTAAAACTGCTCATCTTGCCACTCATGCTAAGAGAAGTGTTAAGAAAGGTAGGAATGCCCCTAATGATAAAAAGATAGGAAAGCCACCAATGAAGTTCAATGCTGACACAATTACTTGCTTCTTTTGTAAGAAAAAAGGGGCATATGAAGGACTACCTAAGGTATAAAAAGTGGCTCGAGAAGAAAGGTAAACTCATATCTTTCATGTGTCATGAATCTTTTTTCACTGATGCTCCTATTAATTCATGGTGGATTGACTCTGGTTCTTCAATCCATATTGTTAATACCATGCAGGGCTTTCTCAGCCAAAGAAGCTTAAGGGAAATGAACAATGCATCTATTCAGGCAACCGGATGAGCTCTGAGGTTGAAGCTGTGGGAACTTTTAGGCTTGTTTTGGAAACTGGTTTTGTTTTAGATTTGGAAAACACTTTCTATGTTCCATCGTTTTCTAGGAATTTAATAAGCATAGCTAGACTTGTTGGTTTTAATTTTAGTTTTTTGTTTGAAAACTCTACTTTTAGTATTTTAAGAATAAAGATTTTGTTGGTGGTGGCTACTTGGTTGATTGTCTTTACAAAATTAAATTAGATCCCACTTATGAATGCAATTACTCAACCATGCATGTTAATGTTGGCATAAAGAGGAGTCCCATAAATGAAAATTCCTCTATGTTGTGGCATAGAAGATTGGGACATATCTCCATAGAGAGAATTAAAAGATTAGTAAATGATGGAGTTTTAAAAACTCTTGATTTTACTATTTTGGAACTTGTGTGGACTGTATTAAGGGAAAACAGACCAACAAGACCACTAAGGGTACCAAGAGGAGTTCAGATATTTTCGAGATTATACACACTGATATTTGTGGACCATTTACTCCTTGCCTAAATGGTCAAAGATATTTTATCTCATTTCTCGATGATCACACAAGGTTTATGTATCTCTATCTCTTATTTAATAAAGCTAAGGCATTAGATGCCTTTAAGGTCTGTAAGGCAGAGGTAGAGAAACAAAAGGAAAAGAAAATAAAAATTATGAGGTCAGATAGAGGTGGGGAGTAATATGGAAGGTACACTGAAAAAGGACAAATGTCAGGCCCATTTGCTAAGTTCCTTGAACAAGAGGGCATTGTTGCTCAATATACAATGCCAGGCACACCACAACAAAATGGTGTTGCTGAAAGAAGGAATCAAACACTCATGGACATGGTAAGGAGCATGATTAGTAACTCAAATCTTCCATTATCATTATGGAATGAAGCTTTAAAAACTGCTGTGCATGTACATCTTAAATAGGGTTCCATCCAAGGTTGTTCCCAAAACACCTTTTGAATTATGGAATGGATGGAAACCAAGTTTAAGTCAATTACACGTATGGGGTTGTCCTATTGAAGTAAGGATTTACAATCCTCACATAAAGAAATTTGACCAAGGACAACTAGTAGATTTTTTATACGCTATGCAGTGAACTCCAAAGGATTTAGATTCTATTATCCTTCACACTCTACTAGAGTTGTTGAGGCTATAAATGCTAGATTTCTTGAGGATTTTGAGCCTAGTGGGAGTGAATTTCCTCGAAATGTGGATTTTGAGGAAATAAAATAATCAAACATGTTGCCTATATGTGGAAATCAATTGATTGCTATTCAACGAGGTCAAAATGAAATCATTGAAGAGCAACCAATTCATGAGCAACTAATACAAGAACCACCCCACGAGGAGCAATTTACTATTGAGCCAAATACTCAAGCAACACAAAATACTAATGAGCCAGTAGATTTAAGAAGATCCTCAAGAAACAGAAAATCTGTAATTTCTAGTGATTATGTTGTATACCTACAAGAGTCCGATTTTGACATTGGGCCTAAAGATGATCCAACTTTGTTTTCACAAGCTATAAGTGGAGAAAATGCCTCATTGTGGTGTGATGCCATGAAAGAAGAGATGGAATCCATGGCCAAAAATCAAGTTTGCGATCTCGTTGAATTACCACAAGGACTTGTAGCCATTGGTTGCAAATGGGTTTACAAAACCAAAAGAGACTCATCTGGTAATGTTGAACAATATAAAGCTAGACTTGTGGCTAAGGGTTTCACTCAAAGGGAAGGCATTGATTACCATGAAACGTTTTCTCCAGTTTCTAAGAAGGATTCACTTAGAAAAATTATGGCTTTAGTAGCTCATTTTGATTTAGAGCTACACCAAGTGGATGTGAAAATAGCATTTTTAATTGGGGATTTAGAGGAAGTGGTATACATGACTCAGTCTAAAGGTTTTTCTAAAGAAGAAGATAGTCACTTGGTTTGTAAGCTAAATAAATCTATATATGGACTAAAACAAGCCTCTCGCCGGTGGTATATAAAATTTCACATTGTTGCTACCTCATTTGGTTTTATTGAGAACACTGTTGATCAGTGTATATACCTTAAGGTATTCTCGCTGTGAACGAATGGGCTCTTAGTATTAATCCTAATGCAAGAAGGGGAAGGTTCATATCATCTTCTAAATCTAAACCTGGGCATCTATCTAAAATAGTAAATATCGAATACAAGCTGAGAGGGAAAAGGCTTCCCGCGTAGGCAGATTAGAGCAATCCATAGTCTTAAAAAAATTTGACTTCTCTTTCCTCCTCCTCGAGGATGATGGATCCGGGGAGCTACTCCCATATGTGCCTTTCGACATGAAGGCCGATTGGGACATGGCTCCTTGCTCGAATTTCTTTTCTAGTCGGGGTCTTTGTTCAGCCTGCCCGCCCGCGTTAAACAAAGAGCATGAAAGTTCCTCAATTGTTTGGTCAAAAGGGGTCATTAACCAAGGAGAAAGGGCCCCCTTCTCCTGCCTATCATGTTGGGTTTGTGCCCTCAAACCATTACTTTCTGTATGAGACATTGACATTTTAATATATGGATATCAGCTTTACATTTTATTGTGTATGTTCTTTTCATGAGATGATTGTTAATCCTTAAGTATTATAGTAAGTAATTCGTGTGTGTATGAGATGCACACAAGTGAGATACGAATTACTATTCTTTAATACTTAGAATGTGTCATAGTGGATGATGAGACTGGATACCTCATCAAGTCTACACTGTAGCATAATTAACTACCATTGGATGGAGTGATTAATCTCAATCACTAGAGTGTAGCTCTTAGTTGATATGCTAGTGCTTATAGTGCATTGACGGACCTGAGTTTCCTATTGACGCTTAAGACTGTCCAACAGTCAATAGGAACTCATAACTTGTATAAGGTACGTGTTCTTAATCTTGAGACGATTATGAACACAGACTGTGGATATGGCTGCTTTGACTTACCAATCAGTGAGGTCTATAAAAGATCAACACCTGGGTATCTTGGGTATGTCATATTCATAGGGTTGTGAACATATATTGTCAAGATAGAATCTACCCTCTGTTTCAGAGTAAGCATTCCCTTGAGAATGTCACCAAGTCGATTACTGAGTACTGCAGTCTTGTTGATAAGAGTTATCAACAAGTTTGGTAATCACGAAGGGTGAATGGGACTCAAGGAATACAAGAAGTAATCATGATTCAGGTTGACAGTAACAGTTATCCGATTACCTGAATATGATTACGAATGCTGACGGTAGAGGGACATTAGTACAACATACAAGTCTAGTTATCTCTT
The DNA here is from genome assembly GCA_033977485.1 of Hydrangea macrophylla. NCBI lineage: Eukaryota > Viridiplantae > Streptophyta > Magnoliopsida > Cornales > Hydrangeaceae > Hydrangea > Hydrangea macrophylla. The sequence goes on along the minus strand of CM066983.1, from coordinate 78,484,429 downwards.
CGGATATGTTCTTTTGCGTTGGAGTTCAGTTATCGTTTTATAGTGGAGTAAACTTTAACTGACCAGTTAGTTAGTTTGCTGATCAAAGAGTTTGGTCATGGTGATTAACAAACTGGTCTGAGCCAACAATAAAGAGCCTAGGAGGTCCCACTCTTAGCTCCGCCAGGATGCTTGGAAAGATGCTTGAGGATGATGTCCAGACAGGTTCGATCGATCGAAGATGTCTCGATCGATTGAAGTCTGAAGGTTCGATCGATCGAAGATGGTTCGATCGATCGAATGTTCGATCGATCGAAGGCACTTCGATCGCTCGAAGTCTAGGTCGGTTCTGGGAATCTATAAATAGGGCAGCTGCGTTCTGGAAAAGGTTGTTCGTCGTTTTGAACGTCAGAAGCTGCAGAAACTGTTTTGGAGTCCCAAAACCTTCTCTATCCTCTCCATTAGGGTTCCCACCAACCCTAGTCTTTCCGGCAGGCATCCGCAGGAGTCATAAGGGTGAAGATCATCTAGTGGAGGCTGCTGGAAGTTGAAGATCAGAATTGGGTTCAAGACACTAAGGTATAACTCGTGTCCCCTCTTGTGCGCATCTGTAGAATTGACGAGTAGTAGATCCGGGCATGCCAATAAAGTTTCATAACTTGATTTTTCCGCTGCGCGTTTAAACTTTCCATTTAGACCTGTTTTTCCTACAATTGGTATCAGAGCCACGCTCGTTTGGATCTATAGATCCGTTTTTTGGAACACTATTTTGATTTGCATGTTGATTTTAGAACTGCTTTCGAAACTGCATCGTCACAGATCTGTTTCTGCAGTGTTATCACAGCAGTATACAAATCTGTGACTGCATTGGATGCAAGATGGGTTCGATCGATCGAAGTAGTCTCGATCGATCGAACGCTCTGTACTCGAGCGATCGAATAGGTTTCGATCGATCGAAACCTTCTGTTGTTCGAGCGATCGAATAGAGTTCGATCGATCGACACAGACTCTTTGTCAGGTTTTCTGTTTCACAGTTTTAAAAGTATTTTGAAATTAAAAGTTTAATTTTAACGTATTCTGCAAAATTTTTAATCATTCTGTGAAATAGAATGTTCAAGCGATTGAACAGTGTTCAATCGATCGAAGGTTCGAGCGATCGAACTATGACAGAGAAGTTAGATGCTGTTTTGAATTCTAATTCAGTATGTAAAGAGTTTATATACTGTGTGAATCAATTAAGGGTTCCAATAGTTATATTTTGTTATATATATGCGTGGATGTGTGTTCAACTAACCTTTTGCAGTAAAAGATTAGTCGCTATCTCCCATGGCGCCAAGAGCATTTAATTTTGTGTTTGAATGTTTTTAGATTGGTGTGTTATTTTTAGTTTGGTTTGGTTTTAAGGCATATGTAAAGGGCGCTGCGACTTCAATCCTACGAAAAGGAAAGTCGCACCGGTTTCCCTAGCCTTTTATTTTGTTGTTGCTATTTCTATTTCTAGATAAATTGTAAGCTTCAAAAGAGGCATAGGTTCAATGTAATAGAATTGGAATATCCATGAAGATGGAGCAAGGAGCCGTTGTCCATGAAGATGGAGCTGGAGGCGATCAAACCAAAAGCAGGTTCTATGGAGATAGAGCCATGGGAGATAGAGGCATCGTTTGGATGTCTTTTATTTCATTTTAGTTTTTTGTTTTATGTGCTTTGTTTGTGATTGGCGTACAATACATTGTTGCATGCACGCAAAACAAGTTTTCTAAAATAAAATTCAAAAACCGTTTTCAACACATTAGTAAACATTAGATGTTTATGGGAAGTGTGTAGAAACAGATTTTCTCAAAAGCAAAATCCTTTTTTACTAAATCTAGTGGGAGAGGGTCTTATTAATTACACCCACGATCTTCCATTAACGGTTCACTGTAAGATGAGTGATGCATTCTGTGTCACCTCGCCAGGGATGATCATTCCATACGGAGGATGCATTACTCATTGGTTACTAGATGTGAACTTCTTTTGATAAGGATCAATCAGACGTGTTAGAGGGTGACCACCATACGGAGGCGCTACTTGAGACGGTTGTGATTGGATCCTAGTTAATGGTACACACTAGCTAAGCTATGGATAAGGGATCCCACACGGGGCATTATTCAGAAACTTAGAGATCAAATAGGTTCGGAAGTCATAACTTGTTTTGCAAGAGTTGCATAGCGGATAAGTTATGATAAATTGAAAGATCGAACATTGACCACCACACGGAGGCTTTATTCTTTCGTTTCGATATTCCGGCGACTTAGTTTTAAAATAAGAGTTTTAAAAGGATTCTTTTATTTCAAACTGTCAAATTCTGATATCCATATTTATTTTGTTTTGATTTTTTCAGTAAATCATAATGTCTGGATCTGCATTTAGTCCACTTGCCACCATACTCACTCAAAACAAGTTAACTGGAAACAACTACACTGAATGGAAACGTAATCTTGACATCGTGTTAACTGCGGAGGATCACATATATGTCCTCACCACCCCATGCCCCGAAGAACCCGCTGCAAATGCTTCGGCTGCTGCTAGACGCGAGTTCGATAAATGGAAAAAGTCGAATGGGATGGCTCGTTGTTACATATTGGCTTCTATGGCTAATGTGTTACAACACCAATACCAGTCGAACAGTTCCGCCAGTGACATTATCGAATCCCTGAAAAAGATGTTTGGGGAGCATGGCAGGCCTGCCAGACAGGTAGCTATGCAGAAGATAATGAGTGCTAAGATGTCAGAAGGGACTCCAGTCAAAGAACATGTTTTGAAAATGATTGGTTATTTAAACGAGCTGGAGACCCTAGGTGCCAACATCGATGCACAGACCCAAGTTGATATGATCCTCAATACGCTGTCGCCATCATTCGCTCAATTTAAACTGAATTATAATATGAATAAAATGGATTTTTCAATGAGCGAATTGATGAGCTCTTTATTGGCAGCGGAAGGGGTGATCAAACCTGGGGGCAGCGTTTTAAACGTTGAGAAAAGCGCTTCCTCTTCCCGATCTATGCCGAAAGGAAAGAAAGGGAAGAAGAAGGCTAGCACTGGTGGTTCAAGTGTTGGACCAGTCCCTAAGATTGCAAAATCTAAGGGAAAAGGTAAGGGCAAAGGGAAGGTGGGTGGCCAAGGCAAAGGAAAGTGTTTCCAATGCGGTGAGAAGGGCCACTGGAAGAGGAACTGTCCAGAATTCTTAGCTACAAGAGTTCAAGGTATGATTGAATCACATGTGATTGAAGTAAGTTTTATAACGGATACTTCAAACACTTGGTGCATTGATTCTGGTGCGACTAACCATATCTGTAATTCATTGCAGGGGTTCAGATCAACCAGGAAGTGCAGTGATGGGGAAATCGTACTTACTCTAGGTTCTAGCGCAACCGTTTCTGCGGTTGCTATAGGAGTCGTAGTTTTAGAATTTCTAGACAATAAAGTTTTGATTTTATCAGATGTACTTTACGTCCCTTCAATGAGACGTAATTTAATTTCAGTTTCTAATTTATCGAATAATGGTTATTCTTTTAATTTTGGAACTGAAGTTGTGATTAAAAGAAATAGTTCTTTTATATGTTCTGGTGTTAAATCAAATGGTTTGTATGTGATTACTCCCAATATTTCTAAAGATTCTTGTATAGAACTTAATAACTCAGTGGTAACTGTACCATCTAAAAGAAAGAGACCTTCCACTAATCCAACAAAGCTTTGGCATATGAGGCTTGGTCATATCAATCTAAATAGGATTGGCAGACTAGTCAAAGAAGGGGTCTTAGGCGATTTGGTTCTCGAACCAATAGAAGTCTGCGAGTCTTGTTTAGAGGGTAAGATGACCAAAAGGCCCTTTCCTGCAAAGGGCAATAGAACCAATGCATTGTTGGAATTAGTTCATACTGATGTGAGTGGACCAATAAATATTAGAGCAAGGGGTGGTTATGAGTATTTCATAACATTTACTGATGACCACTCTAGGTATGGATATGTGTACCTAATGCAGCACAAGTCTGAAGCCTTTGAAAAGTTCAAAGAGTTTAGGGCTGAAGTGGAGAAGCAATTGGGCACACATATCAAGGCCATTCGATCTGATCGAGGTGGCGAGTACCTCTCTAATGAATTTATTGATCACCTCGTACAGAATGGGATTCTGTCACAGTTGACTGCACCTGGCACGCCTCAGCAAAATGGTGTAGCGGAGAGAAGGAATCGGACTCTTTTAGACATGACTAGGTCAATGATGAGTTATTCTGAGTTATCTTTATTTCTTTGGGGTTATGCTTTGGAAACCGCTGCTTACATACTAAATCTAGTACCAAGCAAATCTGTTCCCAGGACACCACGAGAGATGTGGATTGGGCGCAAGCCTTCTTTGCAACATCTCCGGATATGGGGATGTCCGGCACATGTGCTAAAAGGAAAGATGAGCAAGTTGGATTCTAGATCGGAAGTATGTTACTTCGTGGGGTATCCAAAAGGTACTTATGGATGGTATTTTTATGATCCAAGAGAACAGAAGGTGTTCGTCAGTACGAATGCTATTTTCTTGGAGGATGATTATATCATGAACCATAAACCTAAGGGAAGGATAGATCTTAGAGAGATAGAAGGAGAGCCCTCAGTCCAACCCGTAGTTAATAACGATGTAAATCAGGAAAACACCACTTCTTCACCTATTTCCGCACCAGTACCTCGTCGTAGTGGGAGGATTATCAGCCAGCCTGATAGATACATGTTCTTAGGAGAAGTTTTTGAAGCTGTCTCCATAGAATCTGAATCTGATCCTACCACATACGAAGAGGCAATGGCTGATGTTGATTCAGCTCATTGGGTTAAAGCTATGAAGGCTGAATTGGAATCTATGGATTCTAATCAGGTCTGGGATCTTGTAGAACTTCCAGCCAATATTAAACCCATTGGCTGTAAGTGGGTCTACAAGAGGAAAAGAGGATCTGATGGAAAGGTTGAGACCTTTAAGGCAAGGCTTGTTGCGAAAGGTTATACTCAGAGGGAGGGCATTGACTATGAGGAAACCTTCTCGCCGGTGGCCATGCTCAAGTCCATCAGAATACTCTTATCCGTTGCTGCATGCCTAGATTTTGAGATCTGGCAGATGGACGTCAAGACTGCATTCTTGAATGGCAATCTTGAGGAGGACATCTATATGCAACAACCAGAAGGGTTCATAGCTGGTCGGAAAGATAACTTGGTATGCAAGTTGCAAAAGTCCATTTATGGGCTTAAGCAGGCATCCAGAAGTTGGAACATACGATTTGACCAAGCGGTCAAATCGTTTGGTTTCATACAGAATCTGGATGAACCTTGTGTATACAAGAAGAGTGAAGGGAAAGTGGTGGCTTTTCTTGTGCTTTACGTTGACGACATTCTACTCATTGGAAATGATGTAGCGGCATTGTCAACGGTCAAGGTTTGGCTAGCTAGTACTTTCGATATGAAGGATCTAGGAGAGGCGAGCTATATTCTTGGGATAAAGCTCTTTCGGGATCGCAAGCGAAAGATAATGGGATTATCTCAAGCTGGTTATATCGATAAGGTGCTAACTAGGTTTTCAATGGATAATTCGAAGAAAGGTTTGTTACCTTTCAGGCATGGTTTAGCGTTCTCCAAGGACCAGTGTCCAAAGACACAGGAGGAGAGGAATCGCATGACAGGAGTTCCCTATGCTTCTGCAGTGGGAAGTCTCATGTATGCGATGTTATGCACTAGACCAGATATCTGCTTTGCCGTTGGCATGGTTAGCAGATATCAGTCGAATCCGGGTCCAGAGCACTGGACAGCCGTTAAGCACATTCTTAAGTACTTGAGAAGAACTAAAGATTACATGCTTATGTACGGTGGTAGTGAGTTAATTCCAGTGGGATACACTGACTCGGACTTTATGTCAGATAAAGATTCGAGGAAGTCGACGTCCGGTCATCTCTTTACCTTGGGAGGTGGTGCTGTCAGTTGGAGGAGCATTAAGCAGAAATGCATTGCAGACTCAACTACAGAAGCTGAGTATGTGGCTGCTTGTGAAGCCGCAAAGGAAGCTGTTTGGCTCAAGAAGTTCCTTATGGAACTCGAGGTGGTACCAGCGTCACTGTCGCCTATTACGCTTTATTGTGATAATAGTGGGGCAGTGGCTCAGTCCAAGAAGCCAAGGAACCACGGAAAGGGAAAGCACGTAGAGCGGAAATATCATCTTATCCGAGATATTGTTCAACGTGGAGATGTGACTGTCACCAAGATTGCCACAGCTGACAATCTTGCTGATCCGTTTACAAAGGCCTTGCCACAGAAGGTCTTTGATCGTCATCTAGATAGTCTAGGTCTTAGATGTAGTTCTGGATGGTTATGAGTGCAAGTGGGAGTTTGTTGGGTTTGTGCCCTCAAACCATTACTTTCTGTATGAGACATTGACATTTTAATATATGGATATCAGCTTTACATTTTATTGTGTATGTTCTTTTCATGAGATGATTGTTAATCCTTAAGTATTATAGTAAGTAATTCGTGTGTGTATGAGATGCACACAAGTGAGATACGAATTACTATTCTTTAATACTTAGAATGTGTCACAGTGGATGATGAGACTGGATACCTCATCAAGTCTACACTGTAGCATAATTAACTACCATTGGATGGAGTGATTAATCTCAATCACTAGAGTGTAGCTCTTAGTTGATATGCTAGTGCTTATAGTGCATTGACGGACCTGAGTTTCCTATTGACGCTTAAGACTGTCCAACAGTCAATAGGAACTCATAACTTGTATAAGGTACGTGTTCTTAATCTTGAGACGATTATGAACACAGACTGTGGATATGGCTGCTTTGACTTACCAATCAGTGAGGTCTATAAAAGATCAACACCTGGGTATCTTGGGTATGTCATATTCATAGGGTTGTGAACATATATTGTCAAGATAGAATCTACCCTCTGTTTCAGAGTAAGCATTCCCTTGAGAATGTCACCAAGTCGATTACTGAGTACTGCAGTCTTGTTGATAAGAGTTATCAACATGTTTGGTAATCACGAAGGGTGAATGGGACTCAAGGAATACAAGAAGTAATCATGATTCAGGTTGACAGTAACAGTTATCCGATTACCTGAATATGATTACGAATGCTGACGGTAGAGGGACATTAGTACAACATACAAGTCTAGTTATCGCTTCGGATATGTTCTTTTGCGTTGGAGTTCAGTTATCGTTTTATAGTGGAGTAAACTTTAACTGACCAGTTAGTTAGTTTGCTGATCAAAGAGTTTGGTCATGGTGATTAACAAACTGGTCTGAGCCAACAATAAAGAGCCTAGGAGGTCCCACTCTCAGCTCCGCCAGGATGCTTGGAAAGATGCTTGAGGATGATGTCCAGACAGGTTCGATCGATCGAAGATGTCTCGATCGATTGAAGTCTGAAGGTTCGATCGATCGAAGATGGTTCGATCGATCGAATGTTCGATCGATCGAAGGCACTTCGATCGCTCGAAGTCTAGGTCGGTTCTGGGAATCTATAAATAGGGCAGCTGCGTTCTGGAAAAGGTTGTTCGTCGTTTTGAACGTCAGAAGCTGCAGAAACTGTTTTGGAGTCCCAAAACCTTCTCTATCCTCTCCATTAGGGTTCCCACCAACCCTAGTCTTTCCGGCAGGCATCCGCAGGAGTCATAAGGGTGAAGATCATCTAGTGGAGGCTGCTGGAAGTTGAAGATCAGAATTGGGTTCAAGACACTAAGGTATAACTCGTGTCCCCTCTTGTGCGCATCTGTAGAATTGACGAGTAGTAGATCCGGGCATGCCAATAAAGTTTCATAACTTGATTTTTCCGCTGCGCGTTTAAACTTTCCATTTAAACCTGTTTTTCCTACATATCAAACTGGAAAAGCGGTGCTAAACCCACCTATTTCTACCTATTTTTGGGCCCGAGTGAGCCCAGCCCCATCTCTAGACCTTCATTCGACTACCTAAGTCTCGTTCCCTTTGCCATATGCCGGCTGGCCCCGCCCAAACTATGAAAGCTATGTACCACTAACCAGTGGATGTGGGCCCAGACGAAGCAGCATCTGTCCAGTTGGACCGAAAGAACAAAGCTTTTATCTTTTATAAAAACTCCGAACCACCGAAGCATCTGTTACTGAGCCCCCCCTCCGGAGTAGCTGCATCCCAGGAACCTTTGCCCTCATATATGTAGTTGATATATTGCTTGTAAGTAGTGACTTGGGATTGCTACATGAGACAAAACAATTTCATTTTCAAAACTTTGAAATGAAGGATTTAGATGAAGCCTCTTATGTCATTGGCATAGAGATTCATAGAGATAGATCTCGAAGGATGTTGGGATTATCTCAAAAGGCCTACATTAAAAAGGTTTTAGAAAGATTCAGAATGAAGGATTGCACGTCGTCAGTCGCGCCCATTTTTAAAGGGGATAAATTCAATCAGGATCAATGTCCACAAAATGCATTGGAGAAAGAGTAGATGAAAATCATACCATATGCATCTGCTGTAGGTAGCTTGATGTATGCATTGGTCTGTACAAGACCTGATATTGGATTTATAGTTGGCTAACTGGGTAGATATCAAAGTAATCCTAGTATGGAACATTGGAGAGCTGCTAAGAAGGTTATGAGATACCTGCAAGGAACCAAGGACTACAGACTAACATACTGACATACAGATAATTTGAAAGTGATTGGGTATTCAGATTCAGATTCAGATTTTGCTAGATGTGTAGTGATGTTGTCAAAATCAAGTTCTTATTTAACCCTATTAAAAACGTAATATGTTGGAAGTAGGGTGTCAAGTCCATAGGGATTGATACAAAAACAACGTTTAGGTAGTTTAGAAACTAATTATAATGCTAAAAGGAAGAAGTAAGAAAAGATGATGAAAATGAATAAAAATGACTTTACGACTTGCGGATTTTTGTTTGGTTTTTGGAGGATAAAAGGTAAATGAAAACTAATCTATGAAGCAATAGGTTGGGATCATTCCCCCCATCTTGGCTCACAACAAGATGAAATGGACTAATGTTTCAAGCACATCCTAAGGTAACATTTTATTGTGGCATATTATTATCAAACACAAGGAGTGCATCTATGTGATAGATGAAAGGAGCTTTGAGATTTCAATAGAAATGGATTTGAAGCTAACGTTTGACTATCAAGGATGCATGACATACAAGATGAAGCCTCTATGGCTTCTAATCCGAATGATTTGTCCACCCTACACTAACTAATCTACTTGGTGGGCAAATCACCTATGAAGCCTTCAAAAGGTAGTATTTAAAACACAAGAGTTTAAACAATCAAAGATGCTTTACATCAAAGATGAAAACTCCAAGTTTTAAATCCCACACACAACATTTATCAAACACATGGAGTGCAAAATTCAAGGTTACATAATATTCCATATTAATTCATAGGGTAGGATTCAAATTCTAAGTTTTGATAATAAAAAATGCAATACAAAGAAGAAGAATCCCTTAGTTTTGAATCCTACACAAATGAACCCTAGAAATGCTACAACATTAAATCCAAGAGCTCATGATCTACAACCTAAGTAAATCCAACTAATAATGAACAACATAGCAATATCATCAAAGGAAAAGAGATAAAAGATGTACCTAGCCATTAAAACTTCAATTGATTGCTTCAAGTTTACAAAAATGGAGAAGAAATGGAAGGGAACCCAAGTGGGTTCCAAAATGAGAGCAAAGAACCCTAAAAACTAACTATATCCCCCTCCAAAAAAAAAAGACAAATCTTTGTATTTATACAAAACCACAAGAATGGCAACTTGTAAATAAAAAAGGGGAAAAACTGCAGCCGCAGATCGATCCCTTCTAAAGGTCAGATCAATCCACCTTTCATCTGGGCAGTTGATATCTCCTCGAAAAGCTGCGAATCGATCCCTTCTTTGGGGTGGATCGATCCATCTTGGGATTTTTCTGGCAGAATGTTCTTTCAGAATCGCAAATCGATCTGCTCAAAAGGATGGATCGATCCGCTTCATTTGAAACTGATACCAAGCTCCTCTAAAACACACAGATCAATCCGCTCATAGGGCCGAATTGATCCGCCTTTGCTGAAGTTCATTCCTTCCCCTTTTTATGAGATAAGAGCCAAATGGAGTTGGTTCTCACTTTGAACAAGTTCCCAAACACTATAAGAAAGAGATTTTTATTGGCAACAAGAGAACAACAACAAGAATAACAAAAGTACAATTTATCCATTAAATCTCCCAATATAAGTGATAATTTGTTTCCAATAAGGGTAAAATCATGAAGTCAAGAATGCAATATTGGACACGAATCATATAGACACTAGAAAGTCAACTTCGAGATATGTTTTCTTTCTCGTTGAAGGAGCTATATCCTGGAGAAGTACTAAGCAAACAATTGTTGCTTCGTCTACCATGAAACAGAATTCATTGCATGCTATGAAGCAACAACACATGCATTATGGTTAAGGAATTTTATCTTAGGGCTTAAGGTTGCTGATTCTATAGCAAGGCCCTTGAAGATTATTGTGATGATTCGGCTGCTGTTTTCTTCTCTAAGAACAATAAGAGTGGAAGCCGAAGCAAGCACATTGACATTAAGTATCTCGTTGTAAGAAATAATGTGAAAAAGCATGAAGTGGTTATCTAACATATAGGTACAGAGCTAATGATTGTAGACCCTATGACTAAAGGATTGCCGACAAAACAATATAAGGGTCATGTGGAGCATATGGGACTTATTAACTCATTCATTATTTGATTTGTGACCTTCCGCTTTATGACTTTGTGAATTTTGTTTTTTCTTAGAGAATAAAGGATATTATGTAATTTGTGCACATAAGACATAATATCTATATTATCCATTGGGATAATTGTGTTGGACCCGAATGGCTTATATGAAGTTCATTCATAAAGATTTAATTGCTCATAAGGTACTCACTTGGAGAAAACCATACATTGTAATACATGGAAGGAAATAATCAAGATAATAGTATAACAACCATGATTCATGTTATGGAATTCTTTATTTGAGTGGGAGCTTTCTATTGCTTAAACGATATGGGTAGTTACATTTTGTTACCATGACCATAATATATCACATGGGCCAAGTGGGAAAATGTGAGATACGTCTCATTAAGAGACTAAGTGTGGCCCACATGATATATATATATATATATTACTTGTATAATATTTAATTTATCTCATATATATATATATATATTATTGTATGTATTTATTTAATGTTTAAACAGTAATTTATTTAACTTGGTCATGATAAGATATATTTGATTGGGTCATGATAAGGGTAACAAATCAATAGCATATCCTGTAATAAATTGGAGATAAATCAACTCCTTGATGGGAGGAATTGATTACAGATCTCTATCATATATTTTAGGATCCCTAGTCTTGCCTATATATACAAGCCTGTGTTTGCCATCAAAAGATACCAAAAAGGCTATACAGTAGGCATAGGCCAGAAGACACCTAGAAATCTTTCTCTTTTCTCTTTCTTCAAGCACGTTCATTCAGGGGAAAAGAAGAGGATTGGTGCGATTTAGAGCTTTTTGGTTTTGTTTTTCAAACACTTAATCAACATGGCTGGTATGTATACTTTATACAGTATTATTAGTTTTTACATCCCTCTCTCAAGATATTTGTGAGTTGTGGATAATTATGAAAATCTCATCCACTACTATTTATAAGCACGACTCTCAGGAATTACGTTTACCTTCTCACGAGTTCTCAAAACTTCTAATTAACTCCTAAAATGTCGCACGCGTCCATTTTATAACTTCACGAGTGAAAACTAAAATTTATAAAAGTTTTCGTCTAGGTTCCGTTTGGGTCCAAAAAATCACGTTCTGAAACTAATTTCATGAAATCTCTAGATAACCTACTTTTTGCAACGTATCACTCACGTTCTCACCACAGTATTCAAAATGATCGAAACCCAGATCAAAACTACCATAAATTATACTACACAGGTATAATTACTATTTATGAAAATCAAGTAAAGTCAAATAACATTTAAAATCATATAAATGTCATTTCTCCATGTCAATGCATTATGACTTTACTGATTACCGTGTCCTCAACTAACACACCACCATTGATCACGTCAACTCCATTCACAACTATCAAATAACATTGATAATTTACAAAAAAAAATTCATTTATGTATTTTAAAACCATGATTTTCTGGGACGGGCATGACATGAAAGATTTAAAGTGCTATACGTAAATTAAAAATGATCAATACTCAAAGTGCTTTTAATATTTCAGAAAACTTAATAGAAGAGCATAATAAAATAAGAAGAAAAGTTTCAAAATCTACATATGATTATTTGATGATATCGTGACCAATCATTCAATTACGTCATTCGTTTTAACAAAGTACATACCTTATTTAAAATTGTTTTAAAAGAGGTGCAAAAATATAAACAAAAATTAACTAACATAGATAAATTTAAAATCACATATGTTATGTAATGCATAATTTCCAAGTTGGTGCACTGTATATTTTAACTGGCTAAACAACTTCAATGAATAAAGAATTTCATCCATGAGAGATATATAGATAAGATAGTGTACATGCGTTTATGTATGAGTATACATATATGTAGATTGAAAGAATTTTCTTTACCAACTCTTATTCTTTCAAACATAAACCTACAATGTTCTTACCTTTAGAGAAAACCAAACAATTACCAATAAAGAAGAGATTAATTTGAAATCATATATATTCTTCTATGTATCGTTCCCAAGTTCGTGCATTATAACTTGTTCATAATTTCCTACTATATTTTAGAAATGAGGATGATTAATAAAAAAAATTGGCTTAAGTCTAAAAGTTGATTATACATTATCAAGAAAAAAAATTAAAAAATTAAAACTTGAGTCAACATTTTTATATGCATATAAATGTTTTTGAATCTCATAACAGAAGCTTAATTACATTCCGAAATATAAAACATGTATCCGCCTCTAATGTACATCGAATAAAAACCTATTACTTATTCACTGAAAATGCTGCAAAATTATGGCTGTATAAAAAATTCAAGATTTTCTACTTACAATATGAATTCTCTATTTTCGGCCAATTTTATTTTTCTTAGACAATGTAGATTATTAAATCCATGGGATATGCAAGAGTAAATAAGATCGATAATCAAACAAAGCCTAATTTAGGACTCGTTAGAACTAACCAACCAAAAAAAAACATTAGAAGCATCGTAAAACAATACAAATTATATATCCATTACAACCTGTTTGGTTTATGGATTATTTTAGGTGGATTCTAATTACCAAGAATCATTATACCAATAATTACTTTACCAGGAATGTGAATCCCTGTAAATTGTTTGGTTCACTCGTAGAAACTTAAATGGATTTGGAATCCAATGTTTGGTTGGGGAAAAAAATGTGGGAAATGTTAGGAAATAGATCATTGATAATTAGGATATCCAACTGTAATTTCCTTTTTGGTTTTCCTATTTTTGGCATCTAATTTTGTATATTACTCATTCTGTAAGGGTAATGATATGTGCACATAAAGTGTAAACATAAAGATCTAGGCCATTCATTTCGGTGGAGCCTGTGTATACATACATGGGACCCACCAAAATGAATGGCCAAGATCTTTATGTGCACACTTTATGTGCACCAATCATTATTCATTCTATATGGGTAATGCTATGTGCACTTAAAATGTGCACATAAAGATCTAGACCATTCATTTTGGTGGAGCCTGTGTCTGCATACATGGGACCCACCAAAATGAATGGCCAAGATCTTTATGTGCACATTTTATGTGCACCAATCATTACTCATTCTGTAAGGGTAATGCTATGTGCACATAAAAATCCGGTCCATTCATTTCAGTGGAGCCTGTCTACATACATGGGACCCACCAAAATGAATGGCCAAGATCTTTATGTGCACATTTTATGTGCACCAATGATTACTCATTTTGTAAATCATTCCAATACAATCATTCAAGTTTTGCCAAACTCTAACATGGTATCAGAGCTTTAACCCTATTCTTACCCTATTACTGCTACCGAGTGGTCAGCTGAGTTCATATTCTTTTCTTTGCTTTTATACTGTCGAGACTATTGTGGGTTTTCATTACTTCAAAAAAAAAAACTCAACTTTGTCGTTTGCTAGTATACAAGAGGAGTAATACAGATTCTCTTAGGGTGGTATTTTGTCTTGACCCTTGACTTCTTTTCACATTTTTCTTGACTTGTGAATTATCATAACCATGTCTACTATTGGCAGTGAGATATCCAGACCCATTAATTTTGAGTTGGATGGGTCCAACTAATTTTTTGGTCTGACAGCATGGAGGCTTATCTGTGAGGCCGTGGATTGTGGGAATACATCAATGGATCCTGTTCCAAGTCAAACTCTACGGATGCCGCAAAATTGAAGGAATCAGATATGAATAATTATAAAATTATTTCATGGCTCCATACAACATGCTAGCAATCATTCGCCATGACCATTGGTAAGGCCACCTCCGCCAAGGTTGTATGGGATCATCTGAAAACCTCTTACCTTCAAACTGATTTCGCTCATAGCTATTAGCTTGAGATGGAAATTTGAAAACTTCGGCAACACCCTCATCAACTTATCTCTAAATTTCTTTCACAAATGACTTGTCACAACCCATCCCGCTACGGGCAAAAATAGGACATGTGGCACGCCATCAAGGCTCATCAAATTCATTTAATAACTATACGTAGCGGAAAAGAACTTTAAAACAACCTCGAGTATTTAAAACTTTAGGAAACATTACCCTCCGAGTTGTAAAATCCATATAAAATTGAAAGCGTAATTATTTTTTGAAACGGGTGAATTTATGTTGAAAGGGTTCCCAAAGATACCCTAAAAACCAATCAAAACATTTAAATAATTTCCAGAAGGGGTAAAAAAAGATTACATGAAGGGGTCATTTCGACCGGTCGAACGACCCCCTTCGACCGGTCGAATGACCCTTTACCAGAATTCCTTGATGCAGCAGAATTTTGCTAAGGATCAAACAACCTCTACATTTGTAAACCTTCGAAACTCTCTCACTTTAACATCCAAACTTTCCAAACATATCAATATTATAAGAACATACATAAACCTTGTAAAACATTAAAAAGAATTTAAATTGAAACAAGTTAAGGCTTGTTTGAATCGATCCACAAAACTCTATTCACATTCGATCAAAATCCAAAATGTATAAGTTAAACATTCAAAATGCGAATCCATAAGTTCAGATTCATTACAAACTTAACCAAAACAAATTTTAGTACTTATTACAACCTTCTAATCCATTCCAAATCTTCCAAGTTGAAGTTAATAGTTCTAACTTCTCAAAATTCACCTTACATCATTTGGAATTGGAAACAAAAACCCATACAAGAGGTGATTTCTGGCGTTCCCATCGACCTCACTCTTCTCGCTTCTTTTTCCCTTTGTTCTTATCACCTGTAATGGAGTAAGTCTCTACTGCTCAGCTATATGCTGAGTGCACAATTCTATGACGAATGCATGTATGATATTTCATGCCTTAATATCATCACAATAATATATAATCGCTAGGGAGAGAGATATGCATTCATCTGGTAATGGAATTGATGCCGTAGTTGGGCCTTCTGCCAAACTACTCATCCAGTACCCTGGCTGGGCTTTCTCCCAAACCATGCATAATAGTCGTCGGTACTAAATTCTCAAACATCGAGAAGCTTACCCCCGGCATGAATTTGTATAACCTCCCCTTTGACCCACATAGACATTTAGCATACTGACATAATCATACAAACATGCTTTCATACGTATTTGTGAGTACTTTAACAGGCCTAATTACCACATGAATATTGCTCGAATCACAAATCATGTTCAATATTTAAAGCACCCAAAATTGACTATATGACACAAGTCAAGAATTCATACCTCGTGCTATAACTCTATAACTTCAGGAAAAGTACTAATAGCCTGATTAAACGTCGAATCTCCGATTAGGAGTGATTCGTACAAGTATTTACATGTTTTTCCCAAATTTTCATAAATCAATTTTTTTGAAAAACTTAGCCAAACGAGGCCTAAGTGGTATCAAAATGTAGCTCTTACCTCGAGGAGCTCGAATGTAAAATTTGAAAGAAAATAAATGGCCAGAAGTCCGTCGATTTGTGTCGGCAAGCTCTAAGTTCCAAAAATCCCCAAATCTCCCTTTTGATTTTCAATTTAAGAAAGTTGGTGAATGAAAAAAAAATATCTTAAGTCTCCTATATATAGGCACAACTCCCGAAAAATGTGTTTACCTCCCCACGTGTTCTTAAATCTTCTAATTATTCCCCAAATGTCTTACACGTCTAATTCATTACTTCACGAGTGAAAACTAAAAATTTTAAAAGTTTTTCGTCTAAGTTCCGTTTGTCGCCGTAATTACGTTCTGAAAACTATTTTCGTGGAATCTCTAGATGGCTTACCTTTTTTGCAATGTATCACTTACGTTATCAATAAGCCAATCAAAATGATCTTAAACAAGATCAAAACTATTAGAAAATTACACTACACAGGTATATTGCACTATTCACATATACCAGATAATTCAAATAACATTGGTCATATAAATGTCATTTAAATCATGTCAATGCCTCGTCGAGTGTTAGATTGTCGTATCCTCACTTGACACCTTTCGTTGGCACTCATTGAACCTAACTGGATGCATACCCACAAAGAGTACCAGGCTTTTCGAGAAAACACTAAATTTTTTCAATTTATTCTCACCTTAACTGATAACTTTGAGTTGGCTCAGAGTTCGATTCTGCACCAAAAACCCATTCCCACTGTTCATGATATTCTACCTGAGTTACTTGTTGAGCAAACTTGAAAGGGTATCACTGCCCCTTTACCATCCGATGCAGCCTTCGTTGCCTCATCAAGAACACCACATTCCCAGTCTGGTGTGAAGAAACCCTTTTGTGTCTATTGCCTCAAAAAGGGTCACTGGAAGCAACATTGCCTTCGACTTCAGCATCTTCATAAGGATAATCCTCCTCGTGTTATTAATGTTGAGGCTACGTTCTCATATTCTAGCTCCCCATCATCCTCTGGCATAGTCACTCTAGAAGCTGTTCAAGACATGATACGCCAGGCTCTCATTATTCCGGGTAATACTCATCTTGCACCTTCTGCTACTGCCCCATCAGGTAAGCCTCGTGAATCTTTGTGGTTTCTAGACTATGGAACGTATAATCATATGACATTTAGCTCTAGTTCATTTTCCACTCATGTTTTGTCTCCTCGTCTATCCCTATATATATTGCTAACAACACACCTCTTGTAGTTACTCAAAGTGGAACAGTTCATACATCGTCTGTTACTCTACATAATGTTTTGCTTATACCTGGACTTTTTATGAACCTTAACTCGATTAGCCAATTATGTGATCAACATTATCATGTTGAGTTTACTAACTCCAGTTGATTGTGCAGGATCATCAAATGGAAAAATCATGTGTGACAGGGTATAGAGTTGGACGCCTCTATTGTATCGAGTCTCCTCGTCTACTTGTGCCCTCTCATATTGCTGCTAGTGCTTCTTCCGTTCTTTGGCATAGTAGTTTATGACACCTTTCTTTTGATCATTTAAAAACTTTATTCTCTAATGGATGTTTGGGTTCTGTTCAAACTATTACAAAAACTAATTGCGAGCATTGTCTCTTAGGCAAACAAGCTACTTTCCCTTTTCCATTGAGTTCTAGGACTACTACTGCTCCATTTGAATTAATTCATAGTGATGTTTAGACTTGTTCTATTCCTTCATTAAGTGGTGCTCGTTAGTATGTGCTTTTTCTTGAAGATTTCTCTAGGCTTACGTGGACTTATGTGGTTCATAATAAATCTGATGTCTATAAAGTGTATGTTGAATTTACTGTTGTGATTTATACCCATTTTTCCAAAAGAATTAAAATATTTAGATCTAATTCTGGTGGTGAATTTAGGTCCACTCCATTTCTAGACCTTCTAAATCACTTGGCACAATTCCCCAACTATCATGTCCAGACACACCACAACAAAATGGTGTCGAAGAACGGAAACATTGCTATATTTTTTAGACCGTTCGCACAATGCTTCTATCCACTCGACTCTCTAAAGGTCTTTTGGGGGGCGGCCATCTACACTGCTAATTATCTCATCAACTGCACTCCTATACCACTTTTAGACAAAAGTCACCATATGAAATTCTCTTTGGAACAGTTCCGTCCTATGCTCATTTACGGACGTTTGGCTCTATATACATTGTGTTATTGCCTAGTGTAAAACGCTCCAAACTTTCTCCCAAATCATTCATTTATGTCTTTATAGGCTATGGTATTGAACAAAAGGTTTATTGTAGCTATGATCCAGTGACAAAACGTATGCGCCTCTCACGCAATGTTGTTTTCTGGGAGTCCATTCCTTTTATAGACCTTCCTCGGAATGCTAATCCTTCCTCTTTGATCACGTACCTTGACCCCTTTCCCCAGAATCTCCACCTATAGATACTCCACTATCCCCTCCACCACGTCTTCCGCACTCTCCACTACCTCTCCAACAGCTGTGCCCCTACCCTCCACAGATTCTCCGATGGATGATTCTACACAAGTAAAACTCTTGTTACCCTACACATACTCATGTTCCTCCTTCATATCTTAATGATTACCATTGTTATGCTACTCATATATTAGACCTCCATATGCGACAAACCTACAAGGTAGAGAGTACTCACCTTGATTGGTCAAAGGCAATGCAAGTAGAGTTGCAAGCTTTGGAACGTGCCCGTACTTGAGAACTAACCACTTTACCTTCTGGCAAGTCTACTGTTGGTTGTAGGTAGGTGTACAAGTTAAAGACTAAGGCAGATAGCTCCATTGAATGGTATAAAGCTTGACTTGTGTCTAAGGGTAATACACAAGAGTATGGTTTAGACTATAAGGAAACTTTTGCTACAGTTGCTCGCATGACTATAACTTACACTATGATTGTTGTTGTTTCCTTTAGTCGTTGGGCATTACATCATATGGATGTCAAAAATGCTTTCCTCACAAATGCTTTTCTCCTAGTCTCACTCATCAGCCTGGCCATGCCGCCGTCGCCAGGCCTTGTATGGTTTCAAACAGACCCCTTGTGCCTGGTTTGAAAAGTTTCACTCTACTATTCATACCTTTGACTTTCATCTAAGTCAAATGATTTAGCCCTTTTTATTTGACATGGTACTCGTGGTGATGTGTTTCTTCTCCTGTTTGTTGATGATATGATCCTTAGTTGAAGTGATGAACATAGAATTATTGCTACCAAGCGCTTCTTATCTCAGTCTTTTAAAATGAAGGATCTTGGTGATTTGACATATATAATTTGGGAATTAAAATTGATCAGAGTTCTCCAAGCTATGTTCTCTCACCAATTAACTATGCTTCTGACATTCTCTCCATCCCTTATCCCTCTGGTGGCAAGGTTGCTGACACTCCACTCGCTATCAATGTCAAACTTTGCCCCATGGATGGTGACACGACAAAATAGTTGTGCGCTCTTGTGCAACACCCAAGTGTAGGTGATCGTGCAAGTAGTAAACTGGATTAAGTCCAGGTCGATCCCACAGAGAAGGAATAGGAGAAATGTCTACTAAGTTATAACCTAAAGAAAAAGAAAATAAGAATGAATGATTGGAGGTTTGCTAACAAATCCTAATTAATTAAATTAAACTAAATAATAATCTAAAACTTATAGAAACATAACTAATGAAACAGATAAACTAAAGGTGTTGGAAATACGTGAATCCACATTGATCCTAACATCTACCATGCATATTCATTAACGCTCTATGGAGTACATCCCTTTTCAGTATTCCGTATTTTTCTAAAGATAAAGAATCAATAGCCCTTTCATGACCGGGACTATATCATCACAAGTGATTTAAAATACTTGGAAGGCGGTTTAAAACAATGGTTATTACTTGCACTCTAAATGGTGTTAGCATTCAAAGTGGTTTTCAAAAGTCATTGAAGAAAATAGCCTTAAGGCTTTAAGTTCTAAAAACTGTTGTGACAAACTGAGCTTATAGGGACAATTTGATGACAGATTTCTAAAACAGAAAGTCATGGAATACTTAAAAGAATCATCTCAGGATTTCACATGTTCGATCGATCGAAGCGCTCTCGATCGATCGGACATCATCATCCTTCAATCGATCGAAATGTCTTCGATCGCTTGACTATGGCTCTGGTTCGATCGATCGAAATACCTTCGATCGATCGAGCCCGGGTTTTCTATAGATTGCATAGAAGAGGTTGGAAATCAATGTTTCATCACATATTCCCAACGTCTAAACTACGAAAACATGATTAAACTAATTCAGAAATAACAAAACATAGCAATCATTAACATCTAAAGCAATAAACAATCAAATGAAGAAAAGAGTGAAGAAAAACCTGAAGATAATATGAATATAACTTGTAATCAACATCAATCTTGAGTTTAACAATGGAAAAGGAGGAAGAAAACTTGAATCTAACCTAATCTACACCTAATCTAACCCTAAAACTACCCTAAAACTGCTATTTTTCGCGTTCTGGAGCGTCCTCCCTTCGTCTGGCGTCAAAATGACTTATATATAGGGTTCCCACAGAGTTTACGCAACTTTTGGGTGAATACAAAGTTCGATCGATCGAGCTTAGTTCGATCGATCGAAGGTTCGATCGATTGAACTCTCCTCAATCGCTTGAACTTCTCTGATTTTGACAGCTCTGCGCACCGATGGGAGAATGGCCATAACTTTTTACTCAGACCTCGGATTGACCTCCCGTTTGCGGTCACGTGGCCGTAACTTAAAGATAGACATTTTATATCTCTGGGAACATCTTCCAAATCTGAAGTCTTCATTGTCAAAATTGGCGTTTTCTCAACTGCTTCTGTTGTTCTATCCACTAGAATCACTTTTCTTTAGCTCCACTTCATTGATTTACATTCTAATACCTATAAAACAATGAAAATACATATATTTAAGCATTAACACAATAAAAAGAAAATTGTTATTAGAATGCACCTAAATGTAGGGACTTTGGGGATAAAAGTATGCATAAAGGACCATATAATACGCTATGAACATGCACTTTTCACCTCGAATCAGATGGTTCTCCACTTTCGAATCCTACTCTCTACCGCCAGCTGGTTGGCATGCTTACATACTTGACTATCACTCGGCTAAACATCACTCTTGTTGTTCATATTATTTCCCAGTTCAAGACATCTTCTCGCACCGAGCACTGCTATACTATTCTTTGGATTATTTGATATCTTTGAGGTACACTTCATCCTGGTCTCTTGTTCTCTTCCTCATCCTGTCCCATTTCTAGTGCCTATTTAGATGCTAACTGGGCTGGGGATGTGACTGATAGCAAATCCACCACTGGTTTTCTCATTTTTCTAGGCAATTCTCTCATTTTTTAGAAAAGCAAGAAGAAGAGTATTGTCTCCCGCTCTAGTGTTGAGTCAGAGTATCAGGCTCTTGCTGATACCACCACTAAGACTGTAGTATGGCTTCGTCAACTTTTAGCTGATCTTGGTGTCCCACAAGTACAACTGACATCTCTATTCTGTGACAATAAGAGTGCCATCCACATCTCTCACAATGATGTCTTCCACGAGCGCACCAAACACATTGAACTTGACTGCCATCTTGTTCGACATCATTATTTGAATGGTATCATCACTGTTTCCCACATTTCTACTAAGCTACAACTCGCCGATCTACTGACAAAATCTCTATCTGTGGCTCGTTTTCTTACACTATCTTCCAAACTTCAATTGCTTCCCTTACCAACACTTAAAGTTTGAGAGGGGGTGTTAGGAAAGATGTCATTGATGTATATATGATTAGATTGCAATTAGAATATCCAACTCTATTTTCCTTGTTGGTTTTTCTATTTTTGGCATCTAATTATGTATATATATATATATTCTATAAATCATTCAAATAAAATCATTCACGTTTTGCCAAACTTCGACAGAAAAATTGTTAAATACCTAGCATACCCCTAGAGGCTAAAACAAATGATGAGCTAAAATTCAATTGCCACATCTATGGAGGATGATTACATAAAAGGCTTAAGTTTAAAAGTTGATTATACATTATCAAGAAAAAAAATTAAAAATAATAAAAGAGACATAAACTTTGAGTCAACAGTTTTATAGGCATATAAATATTTTTGAATCTCGTAACATAAGCTTAATTGCATTCTAAAACATAAAGCATGTATCCACCTCTAATTTACATTGAATAAAAATCGATAATTACTTTTTCACTTAAAATGTAGCAAAATTATAGCTATATCAAAAATTCAATTTTTTCTACTTAAAATAATGAATTCTCTATTTTAGGCCAATTTCATTTTTCTTAGACAATGTAGATTATTGAGAGCATTTTTGCTCACCCAATTTTGGTTCACCATTGCTCACCCAGTCTTTCACTGGGTGACAGGGGTCCTATTTCATTCCCATTTTGCCCATGTACTATCAACATAATTACTGGAATGAGACACATGTCACCCAGTGAAGGCCTGAGTGAGCAATGGTGAGCCAAAATTGGGTGAGCAAAAATGCTCTCGTAGATTATTTAATCCATGGGATATGCAAGAGTAATTAAGAATGGTAACCAAACAAAGCCATAACCAAACAAAGCGCATTAGAGACACACAAAATTATTTTTTAACCTAACATATATCCTTCACAACTATAAAGGCTAGTTTAGAATTTAGAATTCAACCTATTTTTACCTCTGGGTGGATTCTAAATCCAATGGGGCCCACAATAGTGTAAATAATCCATGAACTAAAGAAGGAAAATGTAAAGATAATCGGTAATCTTAAGGTGGAATCAAAAGCCACCCAAAGAATCCATAAACTAAACGGGGAAATTGGTCGTGTTGACGAAAAGGTGAACAATTAAGGTAGTTAGGTCACTTGTATAGATTATGATAGAGTTTGATAATAGAAGATAGTAGACTTTGATTTAAATTAGAGCATACCTTTTTTTTTGTTTTGGGCAAGGCGTACACCGGCACTAACGCGCGCGCGCGCGCACACATACACACACTGATGAAACCCACACCGGCACAGAGCGAGACATGACTAGGAAAAGGCCAAATACCCACTATTACTTAAACCTTCATGCCCATCATGCTAACTCTCCCCATGGGCAGAATCAAACCCCCCCCCCTATCCTGATGATAACTGAGGGTAATACCGTTGGGCTACAAGCTATTTGGTTTGAATTAGAGGATTCATTTTATTTTTCTTTCCAATATTTACAATCATATTAGATTAATCCATAGAAATCATTCAAGTCCCATTGTAGATAGGCCGCTCACTTTATAAGGACTCATTTTTGGTGTAATTATTTTGGATTATAGTCTAAGTAGGGCTCACTACTCACTATCATGTATCTCATCGTAATGAGGTAGATAACCAATATGAATTGTAGTATTATTAGGAGTTATGTAATTATATTGAGATTTGTAAATAACACAAGGTCTAATTACACTTCACTCCCTTATACTATGACCCATTTTTCAATTGGGTACAAATTCTTTTTTTTTTCAATTCGATCATCATACTTACACAAGTCATACAATTGACTCCAATCACAAATGGGTATTAATATATTTAACGGACTCAACCTTTACTAATCTAATTTTGTTTAAAGATGACTTAGTTAATGAAAACCTAACTATGACCAAGCATTCTCTTCCTCTTCATCTTATGCTTTATCATCATCATCACCACCACCCATAACATACATAGACCCATCTTCATCTTCTTCTCCATCTCTTGTAACACATGCTCCCGCGAGTTTTATTTAATTGCATTTAGCATGCATGTTAACATTATAATAATGATGTGA
Organism: Hydrangea macrophylla; assembly: GCA_033977485.1. Classification (NCBI taxonomy): domain Eukaryota; kingdom Viridiplantae; phylum Streptophyta; class Magnoliopsida; order Cornales; family Hydrangeaceae; genus Hydrangea; species Hydrangea macrophylla. Next base: position 78,460,492 of record CM066983.1, on the reverse strand, counting down.
TTATATGTGTTAAGTGAGTTTAACTCACTACGATGATTTAGGGGTGTACAGTTTGGAACCCAGAGATAGGCCGAATGGCAGTCCCAGTTTAGGACAGTTATGAGAGGTTCCCGTGTGATAGGATAAATATGGGAATTAATTCTTATGTGCTTAAATGTTTATTAAGGCATATGTGATTATTATATTATGATGCTTTAAAAAAATGTTAACTGTTAGAAACCACTTCTATGGTCCGTTAGGAATACCTTTGTGAGAGCGAAATGGACACGTTGCATAGTTAGTAGGTCAATTACCAACTTTATAATATTATTTGGGACCACTTATGGGACCCATACGTGACATAGACAAACACCCATTTAAGTTTGGGATAGTTTTAATAAGTTTTATAACTAGCAGAGGTATAATCCCAAAACTTATAAAACTTCAGGGAGGTCATAATAGAATCTAAAAGTTAAGATTTGCTTGATGAGAGACAAGTGTCTCATGACTCACCAAGCATGAGTCTTCTTCTTCATCTTTAGTTAGGAAATTTTACAGAGGAGAAAATGAGAGATATTTCGATGGAAAGCTCGGCGACACTTGCGACGACAAATGACGTGCCGTTTGACGTTTATTTTTTAAACAGGCTACATATTCGGACTCCTAGAGGTGAGTCTAACACAATAGTACTAATCTTGTTGATTTCTGAGACATTTTTTCTACGGCCCAATTCGAGGGTTAGCCTATAACTTGTATATTTTGTATAGGATTTATACCTGGACTTCACTAGGCTCTTAATTTTACAAGTAGGAGTGAAATCCTTGAGCTGAGTGACAATGATTATGAAATATGAATAATTAGATATTTGAGACGATCTTCATGATGCTAAACATGTATATATGTCTTTAATTCACATGTTTAGAGTACTTTTGTTAGCTCATGTACTAGTTGTGAAATCGCACGGTATTATGAATACCTGAGCATGTTGAGTTATATATATGGGTCAAAGGAAAACCTATGCTTGCCATCGAGATTGTAACTAGGTGCCGATTTGGCCATGAGACCGCACGTCTGAATGAGAGAGGCGTGGGTCTCAGTTATCTGCATGGACTAATGGAGTAGTCGCGGACTAGCGTGAAAGGGTGGCTGATACTTGTGTTCCCAGAGACCATAGTTATGTGTAAAAGATGGGATTGACCATATTTGTTATTCATGTTTATAATTATTTTCATTCACCAGTAAATAGATGATATAGTATAGTGGTGATTGAATAACCATTGTAGGTGACAAATGTGAAGGATCAAATAAATGAAGGAAATGGCAACGGCGAGGTAACGTGGGTTTGGGGTTATTGTCATAGTTAACTATTTTCTTTGAAGGAGAAACTTGTAAGATGGTTGGATTAGTTTTGTTCTTCAGTTAGTATTGTTAATGACTTAGCTTGCTAGTTTATGGAAAGCTAGTATGTGAATTCTTAAGACTATGCTTGTGTAGTTGATAACTTATGTAAGTTTGGTCACTTTGACTTATGTAGTATATGAGTTATGTTTAGTCGGTTAGTTTTGGGAATGTTGTGACTCTTTCATTCCTGTTTGGTTTGGTGGGTGTGACAAACTCGAAAGTTATACTCAATGAGTTTAAAATGAATGGGATTTTGGTTTGATCTTTCTTAAACTTGTTTTAATGGTTGATATGAACTCTTAGAGCCCAATAGATTGATTTATTAGTGTCTTTGCATGTTTTGGAAGTTAACTTGATAATTCAAAATGTTTAAACATGTTAAAAATTCAAAGTGGTTGATTGATCTCTAGGCATAATTTTGCAGCAGGGAAGGATTCTGCCTAGGGGTCATTCGACTAGTCGAATGGGGCAGTTCGACCGATCGAAATAGCTCCTGCATGACTCTTAGTTATACCACTTCGGGTGTTTTGTTTTACTTCAAATTAAACATGAGGGTACCTTTGGGACCCCTTTGAACCATAAAAGTGTTACTTTCGAAAAAGAACTTTGTTAGGGTGCGTTTGGAAATGTATTTATAAAATCTCTTTAAAAATGTTAGAAATGTGTTGAGTTCATGAGTCAAAACTTTTACCAAAGGTTTTTATGGAACTTTAATGACATGGGTCATGCCTTGGTGGCGTGCCACGTGTCCTAGAATCGTATGTGCAATTCTGGGGTATGACATCTGTCTATCTATCTCCACCCATAGAGACATTAATGATTACCTTACGGATATGGTTGGGACGATCGGAGCATTCTGGCAGTCTTCGTCTTCTTTGACTTAGACAAAGCTAGGGATTTGAGTCTTGAAATCTAGGGATTCTTCTTCGTCTTCAGCTCATGTTTGCAAAAATCTAGAGACTTGAGAGCTGGAACTTTTTTTCTTGTATTTTCTGTCATGCCAAATGAATCTGCAGAAACATTGGGTCTATATATATATATATATGTGTGTATGTGTGTGTGTGTGTGTGTATACGCATATAGGGATGTAGAATCTATAGATGAGCTGAGTCGCTCAACAAGGGCTCACAGCTCGGCTCAGTTCGAAAGAGCTCATGAACACGTTTAATTAAGGCTCGTGAACAGGCTCGTGAACAAGCTTGTTAATAGACTTGATAAAGAGCTTGTATACTGACTTTTATGTGAGTATTTATGTTCAAACTATATAATTTTAGAGAAATTATGATAAACCTCATAAATAGACTTGATAAAGAACTGATTTACTATTAAACTATATAATTTTAAAGGGCGCGCGAAAAAGCTCACGGTCACTTGAAAACTCGGCTCATTTAAGTTCGTGAGCAAGCTCGTGAACACATGAGCTCGGCTCATATACACCAGTGTATGTGTGCATGTGTAAGGAAATGAGTTTCATTGTCCATGTGCAGAAATGGGTTTAACTGTGTGTGAGGAAATGGGTGTCAATTTCCAGAGGAGAGAGAGAGAGAGAGAGAGAGAGAGAGAGAGATTTCTCTGTAGTCTATACTTTGAAATCTCTTCCAATGAGGGCCTTTGTCCCTCTCTCTCTCCTCATCCTCTATTTCCCTATTTCTTTCTCTATCACCCACTATGGATATCGAAATTTTCTCTTACCCACAACATTTTATTTAAAACCTTTCCAAATTCAGATTCAAAATGAGTCGCCACTTAATTTTTAAAAGGAAAATCAAGAATCCATTTTAAAGCAAACTGATCTTTTAAGAAACCAGAGATTTTCTAGGTACGAGAATTATGGAATGAGAGGGGAAGGAGCTCGTTGGACTAAAACACCCCCTCTCATCCTATCTCGTGATAGGCCTCTACTTAACATCCTTTTAATCGAATTAATAATCTAAGCATGTCCTCAACAGAATGCTTGATTAAGGCTCTGATTTACTCATTTTAAAAACGTGTTACTGTTCTGAAACTCTGGACAGATTGTAGTTGTCTCACAAAACTCATGACCAAACCACTTTAAACATGAAATCTCCTTAAATCAAAAATCACAGTGGTAGAATTTTGAGTTATAAACACTTTTCCATTGGTTTCATTCAGTTCTAACGGTTCGATGTTTAACTAAAAATCTATGATCAAAAATAGATTGTGAACTCACTGCATCATTTATCAAATATAACTTTGTTAATTAATTTGAGCCATGGGATTTGGCTTGAACCACACTACCTCTCCTACCATTTGATGGTCATGGGAGACTAACTACATTCATATCTTGAAAGTCTTAAAGAAATATGGAGAGATTTCATGAGACTTAATCCTAACAAACCTAAACCATTGAAGATAGGTTTAAATTTGTTAATCAAATGTACTAATATCAACTTTAATCCCCTTATGAACCATAAGGTTGCAAAAGAATTGAAGGATTTCAAGTCTAAGGATTCAAGTAAGACATAGAGGGTCTTATGAATCTCAAAGATTAAAAGGAAGAGAAGGAAAAAAGAAAATTTTAAGGCTCTAAGTATATTTGTGATTAGAATATAATTAAGACTAATTAGCTTAAAGTTTTACCTCCAAAATATCCTCAACTTTGTGATTTTTGAGGAACTTCCAAAGACTGATCAAGCTTTCTAACCTTTAACTCTCCTAAAACTACCTTCTAATTATGTTTAGAGAAGAAATTTTGGAAGTTTAAGATTTGGAGAACTAATACCACCTCTACATTCAAAGGAAAATTCTCAACCCTATGCAAGAGGATATTCATCCTTTATTTATAGACAACTTTGAAGGGGTATTTCAGTCATTTCAGATCAGAAAACCGTAATTCGGACTGTCCTTTGGTAGTACAAAATGTGCTGTATTACAGCTGGCTGTTTACAAAAATGCAGCACTCAATGGAGATAGAAGCGGCACTCGCTGAATGCCGGAACGGCACGTAGGGAATACCGGCGCGACATTCTCTGAATGCCACAACGGCACTCATAGAATGTCGCGGACAACTCTATGGACTGCCGACTTTTTAGGATTTTCAAATTTAGAAGCACTTGAAGCATTTTAGCGGCAGTTAATGGATTATGGTGCGGCTCTCTCTGAATGTTGTTTCGGCAGTTAGCGAGTGCTGCATCGGCAATCCGTGACTGCCGCAAGTCTGCCTAAGTGCCGTTTTGCCTCTATTCTCCTTTTTCTTTCTTTTTGCTTGTTGTTTAGGTTAGAGAGTCTTTCGAAGAGTTTGAATCATCTTTAGAAGTCCTAGATTGGCCGGACATTGTCATCATCGGGTCTTGGAGGTATCACACCCCTTAACTCGATGTTTGGTCAAAATCAGGGTGTCTACAGTTTGCCCCTATTCGACAGAGCACGTGGAGCAACGTGAACCATGAGTGAACGTCGAAGGCTGTGTAAAGACAAGCCTTTGACCAAACGATCGGATTTAGGTAAAAACAAAATGCGTTGCAAAAAGAAAGCCAGTGCGCAGCAAAATTCCAATTGGTTGTGCTCCATGATGAGCTGCCTACTTATCCCCTCAGGAATCAGACCAAGACATAGTTCGGGTGGGAGTCAGGCATACGCAAGCACAAGTAATCATACAGATGAATGCTCATATCCTGTCGTGATGCACATGCTCATGCAATGGTATGTTTCAAATAAACTCGACCGAGCAAGTGCCATGCTTACTCTATGTCATGTCTTCTCTATATGTGACGCATATTTCATGATGTGCTTAGTCAGACAAGATTTATCAAATGTTGACCGATGCAAAGATTCATTTGTAAGGGTCGAGAAAATGAATTTCTAACTTCCCAAAACGAGGGTTAACGCAAATCTGTTGCGAGAACCGAGAATGCAAATCTGTTACACTCTGAAGGATCTACGTAAATCTGTTATGAGGATCGAGAATATAAATCTATTATATTCCCAAGACGAGGGTTAACACAAATCTGTTGCGAGAACCGAGAATGCAAATCTGTTACATTCTCAAACTTGGATCAACGTAAATTCATTACGAGGATCGAGAATACAAATCCGTTATATTCCCAAAATGAGGGTTAACACAAATCTATTGCGGAAACTGAGAATGCAAATTTGTTACACTCTGAAGGATCAACGTAAATCCGTTACGAGGATCGAGAATATAAATCCATTATATTCCCAAAATGAAGGTTAATGCAAATCTGTTGTGGGAACTGAGAATGCAAATCTGTTACACTCCGAAGGATCAACGTAAATCCGTTACGAGGATCAAGAATATAAATCCGTTATATTCCCAAAATGAGGGTTAACGCAAATCTGTTGTGGGAACCGAGAATGCAAATCTAATACATTCAACAAGTGGGGCAATCATATTCGGATGGATCAGGAGTCCGCAGACTCAAAATCATTTTAATTTTCAAAATCAGGAGTCCACAGACTCAAAGTCATTTCAATTTTCAAAATCAGGAGTCCGCAGACTCAAAATCATTTTAATTTTCAAAATCAGGAGTCCGCAGACTTAAGGTCATTTCAATTTTCAAAATCAGGAACCCTCAGACTCAAAATCATTTCAATTTTCAAAATTTGGAACCCCCAGACTTCAAAATCAATTCAATTTTCAAAATTTAGAGTCCACAGACTCAAAATCAATTCAATTTTTTTTTCAAAATTTGGAGTCCACAGACTCAAAATCAATTCAATTTTTTTCAAAATTTGGAGTCTACAGACTCAAAATCATATCAATTTCAAAATTTGGAGTCCACAGACTCAAATTGAATTGAATTTTTCAAAATTTGGAGTCCACAGACAATCATTTCAATTTTTCAAAATTTCGAATCCACAGACTCAAAATCAATTCAATTTTTTCAAAATTTGGAGTCCACAGACTCAAAATCATTTCAATTTTTCAAAATTTGGAGTCCACAGACTCAAATTCAATTCAATTTTTCAAAATTTGGAGTCCACAGACTCAAAATCATTTCAATTTTTCAAAATTTGTAACCCACAGGCTTCAAAATCATTTCAATTTTTTAAAATTTGGAGTCCACAGACTCAAAATCATTTCAATTTTTCAAAATTTGGAGTCCATAGACTCCAATTTATTTCAACTTCACGAAATCGAAGACCAGTTTGATCCTAAAGAACCCTCTCCGGGGGTCAAAAGCAAAATGAGGGCAAAATTTAGGGGTTAGAATTCGATTTTTGGGTCCCAATTTGAATTTTAGGGGAAAAATGAAGGGTCTGGTAACTGCCTCAAACGCAGCACACGCTAGAATTTGCGGCAATCCGTGACTGCCGTACGGCACTCATGGGGTGCCGCTGCGGCATTCAGTGAGTGCCGCATGGCAGTTCACCAACTGCCGCGCACAAAAATTAAGTGCCGCGTTTGGCGAGCGGCAGCTTATACGTAGAGTATTATTTCATTTCATTTCACTCTCAAAACCTTTCCAAACCGAATCCTCTCTGGAGAAATTTGCCCCCATCCTCTCTTCTCTTTTGTATTGATCTCCGGCACTCACAGGTTAGTTCTGCTCGATCAAAATTTGTATCATTCTCATTATTTTTGTTATTTTTTTGAATTTTTCATGAATCTAACCACGAATTCCCTTTTTCTTTGACAGATTATGGCGAGCAGCTCGGGTAGTAGAAAGAAGGCGAAGTATCGAGCTACGCCTAACCCCGATGCCACACTCTTACTCCGGGATCCAGATGAGCATTTGTTTGCCCGCGCGTTCAAGCGCGAGGTAAACGTGGCCCTCTCTTTTCTTCCTTTGCAATTCTTATACTATATGAACTTTATGAATGCGATGCGTAATCAATGCGACTTCTAATGCAAATGCTATGCTTTTATCGCTCTCGAATGTCTCGAATGCTTTAACTGATGTTCTTTCAACTTTGTATTCTTTATCCTATTTTTTATGAACTTTATGAATGCGGGGACAAGACTTCGTACGAAAATGAATGTTATGCTTATGAATTCTTGGGCGTCCCACCTGTATCTACACATTCGACTTCGTTAACTTTTCTCAGACTTTTGACTGCGATGTATGTCAATTAAAACCTCGCACACCCCTTAATGAATAATAAACCAGTATTCTACACACTTTCGTTATTCATTCATCCTTTATTATTGCTTCCCCCCCCCCTTTTTATTTTATTTTTTGTTATTCTGTAAATGACGACCAAACTTTTCATAAATGTGAAATCCACGCTCGTGAAGTTCTCTCAAAAACTATTTTTTATTCACCCGTTCCTCATGGTCACGCCATTCTCAAAACCTATATCTCGAAAAAAAATGTAGATATTGTTTCATTATTATTTATTATTGTTTTATTATTATTACTATTATTATTTTTTCATATATATATTTTTTTTTTCTTTCTTTTATCTTTCTCTTCATATTTTTACTTCTTATTTCTTTCTTATTTACTGACATCAAATCTTGTGATTCTTTCTTGCAGTTGCAGCCCAAGGTGCTAAAGGGGCATGGCAGTCTCTCTCACAGCTTTGAGTGGTACGGGGAGCTGAGTGAGACCGTATAGGGGTTCATCAAGGCTGCAGGTTTTGGAGACTTCGTCAAACTCTTGACAAAGAGCACCAATGACTTGCGACAGATCCACACGCTGGCGGAGAGGTGGTGGGATACCACTAACACCTTCCACTTCAATTTCGGAGAGATGACGATGACTCCGTTGGACTTCAGCATGATCACAGGGATCCCGTTTGGAGGAGAGCTCCTTCGTTATTTGGATGTAGTCCGCGAGTAGGACCAAGTGCAGGTATTACTTGGAGCAGTCCCAGAGGAGCCCTTGGTCACGACCAAGTGGTTCATGGATACCTTCAAAGGCCAGCCGGGCTTTACCAACGAGCAGATGGCTCGAGGTTTCTTGATGTACGTGCTGGGGTGCTTTCTGTTGAGCACCAAGGGAGATCGGATCTCCGTGGCGCTGGTGGGGTCTATGGAATGCATGGACCGGATTTACCAGTATGATTGGGCTGGTGCTAAGTTGGCTATCTTGTATAGGCACATGGGAGAGATATCCTGGGATCACCCAGCCTCTACTGGCGGTTTTTGGAGGGCATGGGAGGTATACAACACTTTTTCCTTTTTCTTTCTTATTTTATTTGTCTTTTTACTCAGTTCTCAAAAGAGCATGACCCTTACACTTCTATCTCTCTTGTCTCACAGATTTGGTCCCACGAGTATCTCCACATGATGTCGCCTAGGACGCAACCAGTAGACGCCCTCATCATACCACAGGGGATAAAGTGGGCGAAAGACCGGGTGGGGCGGAAGATTGGGGTCCATGATTTTATCTCGTTCAGGAACTTCCTGACGACTTTACGAGTACAACACATAGAGTGGAAGCCCTAGAAAGACGTGCTTCCTGAGGCCCCGGACGGGATACGGCAGTCAAGTGGGTATGACCCGATGAGGATTCTATTGGACGGCCCCGAGGCTAGGGAGTGGTACTTAGGTGAGAGAGTGACCAGGCAGTCATGATGGCTCCTGATTATATCATGCCCCCTCCTGCTTCGATGAGGGCCATGAATACGCTCTAGGGTTCCCAGTTTACAGCTGCTTTTGAGGGAGTCTCGATTCAGACGCTCGTGGATTCTCCAGATGGATATGCAGCTTTCTGAGCTGCGAGGCTGATGAGGAACTTTCCTTTGATGGAAGTGACTCGGGTGAGTCATCTTTGCTCCTGCATTCATTATTTTATTTTAAGTTTCCAAATATTTCATTATTGATTACATTTCTTCTATTTGCAGCATGTTCCTGCTGCGACTCAGGCCCCGGCTTTGCCGCCTTGGGATTGGAGTATCCGGACCATCTCCTATGGTGAGCAGGTCATGATTGAGGTCCCCCGGTATCCTGCAGACGCTCCCATCATTCCACTCCAATATGATCATGTCCCGCGGGACTATGTAGAGGCGGGCCAGCTTTATGCTCACAGCGTCAGAGAGTGGACCTACGGCCGGGAGTGGATGGTAAGCTTATAAGACCTTATTTCCAATTCTTGCATCCTTATTCTGCTTCCACTAATCCCTTTTCATTGATTTTTTTTGGCTTAGGCTGACGGAGCGCGGGTAACTGTCGAGGCTCAGGCGAGAGCCAGGGTAAGTCGAGTTGACTCCCTTTTATTCACACTTTTCATTTTTATTTCAAAATAGACTATGTTATTCACATTTCCCTTTTTTTCTCAAGATGAGGAGGTCAGGGGACTGACTCTGCGGGTGAGGGAGCTCGAGCAGTGACTTTGGCAGTTTGGGATAGATCCCGACAGAGATTATGGAGGAGCTCCTGGGGACAGCGACACCGGACGTGGTAGAGGTGGTGGCCGGACCAGTGGCGGTAGAGGCGGGGTGGAGCGAGCGGTAATGGCGGCGGCGGAGGCAGAGGCATAGCGAGCGGGACATAGTCAGAGGAGGAGCCTCTTCGACGCGTCACACGTCAGGCTTGGGGCTGCGGCCGGGGCTGACAGCTCCCTTTTCTATATTTTATTTTATATCATTGAGCATTCGTGAGGATACACATACACTGGGATGACTGTATATATACGCACACCTGTTTTGATGATAGCTCTAGGATTGCTGGTAGAATAGGCATCCGTACATATGTTGTTTACTGACTTTACATGTTTTATGACTGCTTTTTATCTTTTCTGCTTTTACTACTACTTGCTGTATGTGTGACCATAGCTTGGTCCTTGAATGCTTCCATCTTCTTTATTTGTTTAAAATGAATAAATGAATGAATGAACGAATGGACGTATGTGACCATGGCTTGGTCTTGCTTATACGTGCTGCATGACGCGCACGCTTATTCAGTTTACTGTTTGCAGGTGAGCTGAAAACATTACAAATAGACCCTGGCCAAAGTAAAACTCCAAACGGCACTCAGTTAGGCCTGTGCGGCACTCAGTGAATGCCATAATGGCAGTCAGTGAATGCTGCAACGGCATTCACGGACTGTCGCGCGGCACTTCGCTGAGTGCCGATCTGCTTTATTGACTGTCGCGGGTAGGTAGGCAGCATTATTCTCCTATTTATACCACTTTCTTCCGCAATACTCTGCAAAACATTCTTCTCTCCTCTTCACTTCTCCCCAAAATGGCCCCCATGAGTTCTCAAATCCTCTACCCATGGATGGCTGCTCTCTCAGGCATTGACAGGCTAAATTTTGAGTGTTTCATACTAAACAATCTCTTCTCTTTCTGATGAATGTTTTTGAATGAAGGCTTGCTTCAAGCTGTGATTCAGTGTTGGGCTCCCTCCTTTCATGTCTTTCGCTTTAGTTCTCATGAGATCTACCCTTTATTTGAGGATTTCAGCGCTATCCTCCACACCGACCCCTTTGCGGACCTAATAGTTCCTCCGGTGTAGGCGGGCTATGTTCAAGATTTTGCCACTGTGGACACCGGCATTTGGGAGGGGCCCGCTTTTTAGGTTTGAAATTGTTATTTTGAAAAGAAAAAGAAAAGGAGGTCTGTTGAAAACAGATACAGAGTCGCCACTTGGTCTTTAAGGAACCAAGAAACCTAATTTTGACTCACCTAAATGGATAAAGGGCACCGGCCCTTTATAACCAAAGAACTTGGTTCGGGGTTTTGGTACGAGAGAGGAAGGAGCCTTTGTCGCGACTAAAACACCCTCAACTCGCCCCGTCTTTCGACGGGCCTCAATTAGCATCCAAATAATCATCTTATACTATGTATGGTTCGACAATTAATACTATGATAGTATATTACATCACATAAGAAAATTTGAAATGGAAGATCTAAAGATAAGATATCATTCATAAGATCTAAGTCAAATATCATACAATGTAAAGTGAAAGATCACACAAATAAACCTAGGAAAAATCATCTAATCATGTATCAAATAATCAAGACTTCCTAATCTAAAGGGGGGACATGAATTTTTCTTGAAACAAATAAATCAAAAGGATCAAAGTATGCTTAGTAAGCTAGAATGATGCATGCTAATCTTTGGGAAAAGAAGATCTCTCAATCCCCGGGACGGATGAGAAAGGATGATTAGATCGAGGGGAAGCATGAACGTGTGATCATGATCATTCCTTATAATCTTCTTAGATTAGGAGTTACAAAAACCCCAAATCTTTGCATGGATGCAATGTATGTATCTAGAATGTGTAAAGGTTGTAGTTTGCTTTGTGTTCATGGATTCCTAGAATGACTTAGAAGTCTAGAATATGTATGAATGTATGAGGGAAATCATCATGGGATATATACAAATGTAGTATGAACTACTTCCTAAGACATGAGCTAATTTGGAGTGCATGTAGGCATCAAATCAAAGAATGAAAGTTAAAATGTGCTTGCTGTGAATAGTGGACAGAACAGTAACATGATCTTTTGGAAATTGAAAAGAGGGGTTAGAAATGTTTTCAATGCATGATTTTTTATGGAGATCTTCCTTATTGTGTCTAGAACACAACCCAAAAATTCAATATTTAATAACTATCACAGATTGAGAGAAATCATATAAACAATAGAGGTCACTCAGAAACAGAGTCCGTACTATCGACAGAAATGTTGAAAAATATTAGAAACTAAAAACAAATGATCTAGAGGCTCATTTTATACAGAAAGTTCCCTAATACATTGACGTGTAAGGGAAAAATAAGTTAGGACCACCCCTTTGGAAAAGGTTTCTGAAAAAGAGGTTGGAAGTGGACCTAGCTACTGTGACAGCAAAAATAGAATGTCTGGAAGGAATGTTTGGGTCCAAATGGACTATTTCCAAGTACTTCCAAGTCAAACCAAAACTCATGGGTGTTCTCCAATGAGTTAGGAAGACTTTCCAAGTGGCCTTGCATCCATATGTTGAGTATTGAGTTCTAGAAAAATCTTTGAACTCAGATTACTCACTGTTTTGACTCACTGTTTTGAAAATTTTGGGGAAAAACTAGAGTTTTCTTTCTTGGGATTAAAATGAGGGGGTTTTAAGAGGGGTTTTGGAGTAGATATTTTGAAAGCATATTTTCAATACTCAATGAAGGTTATATCCACTTAAAATGCCAACCTCAAACTCATCATCAAGAACCTCCCAGATTGTTGGAGAAATTAATTTTTATTTTGAACATAACTTCAAGAATACCTTGGAGGTATTGAAGTTATGATCATCATCAATCAAACATGTTTTTGAGGTCAAGAGCTACTATCCTTAAGGATTCACTCACCCCAAACTTCATGTCATCATTTAGATGATGATGGACTAGTAAGTAAATAAAGAAAATAAAAAAGAAGTGAGATGAGAAGAGATGAACATTATATAAGCAAACAAGTAAATAGATAGCAATCAATAGATGATATTCATGATGTATAGAACTTGTAGTTTGGTGTTTCACTCATATGTAATGACATTGGACATGGAAGAAGCTTCCACTCTCTTAAATGCTCACTAAAATGGTGGTTGGGTGTATTGAATGTTGAAGTAAATGGGAGTAATGAAGTAAAAACAAAGTTTAGAACTCACTTTTATTTTGAAAATCAAAGAAGGAAGCTTCTTTTCTCTCTATTCTAACCTTATCTCTACAACTTTCTCTCCCAAACTTTTTCTAAGCTTTCATTTGACACCCCCAAAATGAAGAGCAATGGGGGGTTTAAATAGGGCAATTTGGGGTGGTTTTGGGGTTTTAGAAGTGTTCCCATTGGTCCCAAACATCTGAAAGCATAGAACTACTTCGTTTTGGTTTTCGATTAATCAAAATGAACCCCCAAGAAAAATTACAAAATTACACTATTCTGGAGGAGAGTGCCGCGGCGGCACTGGGCCAGTGCCGCGGCGGCACTGCTCTTCCTTCGTTCAGATAATGCTGTTTATGCCCCCAGAGGTTCCGGTATTTGCGAAAAGGCCCTATTTCGTCCGAAATTCACAGAAAATGCGTACGAACTCCAAATTGAGGTTGTGATATACCGTTGGAAAGTTAATGGAGTCTAATTAACATAAAAAATAGTTTGGGGATAAGTTACTTTGAAAAGTTTTGCGATATTTACGATAAAAGCCGATTTGATCGCCTTTTTCGTCTTCGGAAATTCATAATAAACTCGTTTTAAATCCAAAAATTATGTGCGATATACCGTCGGAAGGCTATTGACCTCTAGTATCCATGAAAAATATTTGAAAATTGTTAAGATGCCCCGGTTCTAAAGTTAAATTCTGGTCAAACTGGTCAAACCTGGGATTCCCGGGAAGTTCTGGATATCTTCGGGAGTTCCCAGGAGCTGACGTTTTCGCTCGATTTTCTTTTAAAACTCATTTTAATACTTTTCGCATGATCTAGAATGATCCCGGTGAATTTAGATGATTTTGGTCAAACTTGATCAAACCTTGGTCAAACCGGTCAACGGGGACTTTCCGGGAACATCCGGAACTTCCGTGGGTCTCTGGGAGCAGACGATTTCATCTAATTTTGCTTAAAAACTTATTTTCTTACTTTTCTTACGACATAGTGTAGACACCCCAATTTTGACCGACCGTCGAATTTAGGAGAGCGTCACCTCCACGTCCAATGATGATAAGGACCGAAAAGATTTGAAGTATTCCAAGCTCTTCAGAAAGTTCTCCAAACGCGATAAAATTTCACAGAAAGAAGGAAATACCAGGTATTTGGGAGAATTCAGGTATAAAACACCATTTTTAGAAAAGATCTTCAAAAATAAGTTTCTTAAAGAAAAAGGGAAGAAAGAAAATACCTAAAAAGGGAAGTTCAACAGAAAACGGCACACGGTAGTATTCCACGGCACTCAGTGAGTGCCGAGCGGCACTCAGTGAGTACCGAACGGCATCCAGTGAGTGCCGGCCCGGCATTTACTGAGTGCCGCCGACAATTTCTAACTGACGTTTGCTTTAACAGCCCATATTTTGTGGTACAATACGTATGTGTATGCGGGTAAAAACAAAAAAAAACTGATAAAGTAAGGCTGACAAAAACGCAGCAATCAATAATTTGGCGCGGCACTTACTGAGTGTCGCGCGGCAGTCATTGAATGCAGCAGTGGCAGTCATGATGTGCCGCGGCGGCACCCACGGACTGCTGCAGATTACTTTTGAATGCCGCCCTGGGCAGCAGTCTGTCTAATTTCAGGAAGTACGTATTGTACCACCAAATGAGACATTTACACCTATCTTTTACTCCGAATTCACTGAAAATACTTGCTAATTTTGTCTATAAAAGAGGGAGGATCTTCCTTGAGGAAAGAGAGAGACATACAACACAATACATGAGAGATAACCACAAATATACTAACATATTTTTGAAAGACAAGAGAGAGTTTGGGAGAACTTGAAGAAGAGTTTGGAAGATCTTCAAAGGAGAAAAACTTTGAGGATAGTTGGAAGGTGATCCTCTAACCATAAGTTGTCTATTTACATTCTTCCTTTTCTTGAATCTCTAATCCTCAAACCTTTTTATTTTATTTGCTCCATTTCTTTTATTGATCATACTTCCTTCTTGAGACTCTTAGAGATTCTCAATATCTCTCTTGAAATCTCTTGAACATGATCTTTTGAATCCCATGTAAGCTTGTGCTTCACATGGGAATCAAAGTTTGATCATCATTCCATTTCATAGGCAAATAGATGGATCCAAGTCCACACTCATGACTTGGATCCTCTAAACTTGATGTTTCATGGAATCCTTTCTATATTCCTTTGAGACTCATTAGTATAGTCATGTCTTCATCTCCAATGACCATCAAATGGTAGGAGAAAGTGGTTTTGAGTCTAAGCTCATCCCCATGGTTTGGATTCTTTATCTTGAGATTTCATGAAGTCCATTCATACTTCACTTGAAATCTATAAATATAAAGGTCTTTAGTCTCCAATGACCATCAAATGGTAGGAGAAGATGGCTTAGTTTAAGTCCAACTTCATGGTTCAATAGTTGGAATTAACAAATAAGAGTTGAACTTGACAAATGAAAACAGTGAGTTCACAAACTGTTTTTGATCAAAGATATTTAGTTCAAAATCTAACCGTCGGAATCAAGTGAAACCAATGGGAAAGTGTCAATAACACAATATTCTACCACTGTAATTTTTGTTTCAAGGTGGTTCCATGTCTAAAGTGGTTTGGTTAGGAGTTTTGTAAGGTCACTACAATCTGTCCAGAGTTTCAGCATAGTAACACTCTTTTGAAATAAGTAAACCAATGCTTTAATAAAATGTTTGTGACCCAAAATAATTTTTTCTAAGTAGACCAATGCTTTAATAAAATTTTTATGACCCAAAATAATTTTTTCTAAGTAGATTAATGTGTTAGGAAGTCACCCTAAAAAGAACAAAGCATTTATGATTTTTTGCTATTTTTAGAAAATCGTGCAAGAACTCTGGACAGAAGGTTGTAGAATGTTGAGTGATGTCTGGTTTTTGTCTAATTCCTGAAGATCCAACCGTTGAAACTTTGATTTCTTTTTTGGGTTAAAAACTAGACACACAGAGGCATCTTGTGTCCGAAATTCATCAAGATCAAACCACGGGAACCACGCTTTTTCATTTTTTAAAGTTATGATCTGCTCTCTGTAATTCATAAAAAATTACTACTGTTTTTGTCTAATCTTATTTATTTCAACTCAAATGGCCCCCTAATGTCTTGAGACCCAAATCATACTTTGAATAATGATAATTTAGCTTAAATCCAGAGGCTAAGTGACCCAAATTAGTGAATAAACCCATGTCTTATTCTTGTTCACATTCATTCATTCATGTACATTTAATGCTCATGATTAGAACTAGCTATTGAATAAAGTTGGATTTCATGCTTGATGGGTTTAAGCTAGAAATTTAGGATTGTTATTTCTAACTTCACATCTTGTATATCATGTGGACTAACCTTTTGTTTTGTAGCGCTATTAAGGTATGATTTCTAGGACCCCCTTTAATTTATTTTAATTTCTTGTTTTTATTGATTTTTCAACCTCATGCGCGACACATTAGAATTAGGATCTTGCCTTATATGTATATGTGATTAGAGACTCTTTTTTAGAATTTTCTTTTGTTTGTATGCATTGCACGTTTAATATCGCTGCTGGATCCCGGGTAAGTTCTCTTGTTCCCTATTGCATGTCATATTGCCTGCTACTTGACTTATGTGGCTTTTTGAATAATATTTTATCAATTGCAATTTTACACCCCTTTGGACATGCTTTTTGTAACGTATATCTATACATATATATTAGTTGAGGGCACATTTAAATTAATAATTCGATTAGAAGGATATTGAGTAGAGGCCTATCGCAAGATAGGATGAGAGAGGGTGTTTTAGTCTGGTTTCTAAAAAGATCAGTTTGCTTTAAAAATGGTTTCTTAATTTTTCCTTTTAAAAATTAAGTGGCGACTCATTTGTTTTGAATTTGAAATTGAAAAGAACTTTAAAAGAAAAAGCTGTGGGTAAGAAAAATGCGATATCCACACATAGCATGTTTCCAGAACTTTTGGACCAAATTTGGGAGTTTTCAGGCTTTCAGGGGCATTTTGGTCATTTTGAGCATTTTGAGAAATATAGCTAACTTCCAGGAGTCCTTTTGAGTCTTTTTCGATCATTGTGAACCACCAAGCTATGGGTCTCCTAAATCTGATAGCCGACAAAATGGGGTGTCTACAGTTTGCCCCTCTTTGGCATGAACTTGCGAGGCAACGCATGTCGCAAGCGAGTGCCAAAGTTTTTGAAGAGACAGGACTTTTTGGAGGCTATAGATTTAGGATTAAAAAAAGCGTTGCAAAAGATGCAATGATGCTGAGGTCTACTGCTGGTCGTGCTCTACGTGAGCTGCCTACATATCCCAAGGGGAATCAGACCAGGACGTAGTTCAGGGCACAGAGGAATAAATCACATACGCGTGTACACAACAATCAGGCGGATGCTATGATATATGAGTGATATGCCATGCATGGAGGTGATATGAGTTGTGTTATGAGTCCTATCATGTCTAGTGTTATGACCCTAGTATGAGCAGGTGTTGTGGGGTGTGTGCCATTTCGAGTGGACTTGTGTTGTGCTAGTGCTTCTGACTACGATGCAGTGGCCGACCACAGTCTGAAAAGACTCTGGGTTTCGGGGCAAACTTCTCAAATTACGGGAAGTGTGCTTTACAAGCGAATGGGATCAGATGTGGGGTCTTTGAGGATGACAACTAAGGATAACCCATAGGTGAGGGAGTTCATGATAACCGACAGTTTTATAATAACCAAAGTGAGGAGGCTCATAATAAGTGGGGTAGCTCACGATAATTGACAGGTGAGATAACCGGAGCGAAGAAGCTCACGATAAGTGAGGAAACTCATAATGACTGACAGGTGAGAAAGCTCATGATAATCAGTGGACACGGATTCTTGAATTGTGAATAGACAGTGCTTGCCCTGGGAATCGGGGTGATTTGAATGCGGGTGATGTTTTCAAACATTGGCCGATCCTTATGATGACAAGTCCGGAGAATCGGTTCGGACTTCTGTTATCTTCTACTGGGGATGGTAGGGGACTCTTTGAGAATCTCTCTTCAATTCTTGACCTAGAACCAGGATCCATCTCTGAATCTCTCGCGGTTGGTCAGATTTTGTAATGCTCAATCCAAAAGAGCCGGTTAGGGCCTTCGGGAGCTGATGGACTCTCTGAGAATCTCTCTTCAATTCTTAACCTAGAACCAGGATTCATCTCTGAATCTCTCGTGGTTGGTCAGATTCTGTAATGCTCAATCCAAAAGAGTCGGTTAGGGCCTTCGGGAGCTGATGGACTCTCTGAGAATCTCTCTTCAATTCTTGACCTAGAACCAGGATCCATCTCTGAATCTCTCGTGGTTGGTCATATTCTGTAATGCTCAATCCAAAAGAGCCGGTTAGGGCCTTCGGGGGCTGATGGACTCTCTGAGAATCTCTCTTCAATTCTTGACCTAGAACCAGGATCCATCTTTGAATCTCTCGTGGTTGGTCAGATTCTGTAATGCTCAATCCAAAAGAGCCGGTTAGGGCCTTCGGGAGCTGATGGACTCTCTGAGAATCTCTCTTCAATTCTTGATCTAGAACCAGGATCCATCTTTGAATCTCTCGTGGTTGGTCAGATTCTGTAATATCTGTAATGCTCAATCCAAAAGAGCCGGTTAGGGCCTTCGGGAGCTGAAGGACTCTCTGTGAATCTCTCTTCAATTCTTGACCTAGAACCAGGATCCATCTCTGAATCTCTTGTGGTTTGTCAGATTTTGTAATGCTCAATCCAAAAGAGCCGGTTAGGGCCTTCGGGAGCTGATGGACTCTCTGAGAATCTCTCTTCAATTCTTGATCTAGAACCAGGATCCATCTCTGAATCTCTCGTGGTTGGTCAGATTCTGTAATGTCTGTAATGCTCAATCCAAAAGAGCCGGTTAGGGCCTTCGGGAGCTGAAGGACTCTCTGTGAATCTCTCTTCAATTCTTGACCTAGAACCAGGATCCATCTCTGAATCTCTTGTGGTTTGTCAGATTCTGTAATGCTCAATCCAAAAGAGTCGGTTAGGGCCTTCGGGAGCTGATGGACTCTCTGAGAATCTCTCTTCAATTCTTGACTTAGAACCAGGACTCATCTCTAAATCTCTCGTGGTTGGTCAGATTCAGTAATATACTCTGCTAGGAAGAAGGAAATACGCCCCATTAAATGGGAGTCAAGGTATCATTTTGTTTGTGACAGAGATGATTTGCGGTGGTTTGACACTGATGGAGGGTGATAATCAATAGCAACTTATGGACTTATGTTGCTAGGATGAAAGAAGATCATCAACAGCCACTCATGGACTTATGTTGTATGAACGAAAAAAGATGGTCAACAGCCACTCATGGACTTATGTTGCTAGGAGGAAGGAAGATCAACAGCCACACATGGACTTATGTTGCATGGACGAAGGAAGATCATCAACAGCCACTCATGGACTTATGTTGCATGAGTGAAGGAAGACAGTCAACAGCCACTCATGGACTTATGTTGCTAGGATGAAGGAAGATGAAAGATCAACAGCCACTCATGGACTTATGTTGCTAGGAGAAAGGAACATCATCAACAGCCACTCATGGACTTATGTTGCATGAACGAAGATGAGCAACAGCCACTCATGGACTTATGTTGTTAGGAGAAAAGAAGATCATCAACAGCCACTCATGGACTTATGTTGCATGAAGAAAGATGAAAGATCAACAGCCACTCATGGACTTATGTTGCTAGGAGAAAGGAAGATCATGAACAGCCACTCATGGACTTATGTTGCATGAACGAAGATGAACAACAGCCACTTATGGACTTATGTTGCTAGGAGAAAGGAAGGTCATCAACAGCCACTCATGGACTTATGTTGCATGAACGAAGATGGTTAACTTTCGACGGTTTGGAAAGGGATGAAATTTTTCCCAAGTTCGGACACTTCTCATGCTGACGCCTTGACTGGTGCAGTAATAGTGTTTGGTACTCCTGCTTGCATTGTCCTTGGAACACTCTTAAAAAAATTTATAACTTTATTTGGAAAATTCATTATTAGCCACTGTCAACTCACTTATTTGAGACTATGACAGACTTAACGACTAACAGACATCAACACACGAGGACGACACATTCGACACTGAAATGAAACAAGCTCGACTTGCCAAAACTTAATGTGCTCTTGTCATAAATGATGTACCATTTCTCTTTTGTGTTTACTTCTCACCTTAACGTGGCATCACTTTGATGGTGAATCTTATTTTTGAAAATTCCTCCCTACTGATCTAATCAATTTCTTTGCTTCTCCCAAGATGTGCTTTGCATTAGTGCCTTAGCTTATAGAATAAAAGATGCTCCATTTTCATCTGTTCAAGACAATGTTTGTGACTTGAAGGCTTACCATTGGTGTATAGGGATCGGGTGGCAAACGAAGTTTGCCCCTATTTTGAAGGGCATGAAGTGGGATCAGTAGGCAAACGAGGTAAATGACCGAAGTTTGCCCCTTGTATAAAGGGTAGAGAGTAAAATTTAGGCAAACGAGGCGAGTAGCCAAAGTTTGCCCCTAGTGTGGAAGGTGATTTCTGGCTTGAGGCAAGGACCGTGACTTTAATCTCTTAAATGCTCATAACTTTTGCCTAGGTACTAGTGAGGTGACCTAGCGAGCTTTTTTTCTCTCTTTTGTTATTGCTCACTTTGGATTTAGCTCTAATTTTTGCCTAGGCGTCCTTTCAGATTTTCGACCTAGCAAGCCATCCTTCTTTTTCTTTTTTGAAAGTCTGCCTACGTACCCTCAAGTGGGGATCAGGTCCAACGCAGTTCGGGCCATGGTCAGAAAGAAGCAGGTTGATTTTTAGGTAGGTGGGGTCACCGAACCGTTGTGGTTGCCTACGTATCCCCGAGTGGGAATCAGGTCGAGCGTAGTTCAAGGCAAGGCTTGAAAGAAATTGGTTGATTATGAGGGTTTTGCAAGCCAATCATCAAATTAGTTCAAACTTGAGCCACTTGTGGTAGCTTTTGAATGAGAGGATTCAGTTTCAATCTCCCCCTTTCTTTTCTTTTTCTTTTTCTTTTTCTTTTTGTTTTATTTTGAGGATTGATCCTTTTCACTTTTGCCTAGCCAGTCAATTTATAGTTGATTCATGTGAGATCTTTCAATCGCAATCTCAAAATTTCATGATGTGCGTGTCCGCTCTCAGAATTTGTTTGTGGTTGTTTCAAGCCCTTTGAAACATGATCTAGGCACGTTCTAATGATGTACCTTGAAGTGTACAATTTTCTCATTTGTTTCATCAAAATTTTCTTTTTTCCATTTCCTCCATCATTTTGACTGGCTAGGGTCAGATCTTGGAAATCAATACCTTTTCAGCTCTAACTTTTGCCTAGGTGCCCTTTCGTGTTTTCAACCTAGCGAGCTTTTCTTTTCTTTTTTTTTTCTTTTTTTTTTTTTGCAAGGGAGGTGAAACTCACTGGAATGTTTGGCTACCAACAATGACTAAGTCTGCATTGGACAGGTTTGCATGGCTCTTGATTGGACTGGACTCAAGGCTTTAAAATGGTGGAAAAGGGTGTTGGGCAAGCCCCAAATCAGTTCCAAGTATGTCTTTTCGAGATTTGAGCAAAAGCATCTTTGAATTCTTAAAGTAAGACTATTCAATTCTCGGCTCTTCATTGGTGTCAGCACAAAATTGACTTTGACCTTTCAGGATTTTTTGTTTGAGTAAAAAAAATTACCTTTTTTTTTAGCACAAAAAATTACCTTTTTTTTAGCACAGTAATATCCATGGTAATTTGAAAAGTGACACTTCAGTTCATAGATTCATGCATCTATGACTAGGCTCATCAGATTAGGCAAAATGAGACTTCATTCCATCAGTAGAGAAGGATTACAGACTCATTAACAACTCGATGACAGATGGACTCGACCACAAGACTAAACTTGAAATAGACAAAACACACAACAGACTCGACTGGACTCGACCCGATCTCAAATGGAATGTCACAGTGACTCACTTATTCTTTTTATTTCTTTTTTTTTCTAAAGAGCATCTTCATTTGGTTTTCTAGCAAGAGTCCCAAACACCATCACTTCACCGGCACAGGTTCAACATTCATGGGCCTCGGCGAAGAGGATCATTCGAATAGGTAAGCCAGGGGCTTAGGTGACATGGGGTTGAATGAGCGGTGGCTCAATGATGTTTTGGTCGATGAGGTCCTGGATATCATGACGGAGACGTATGCACTGGTCGGTGTCATGGCCTAGATTTTGGTGGTAAGCACATTGTAGGCTCATGTTGTAGTGAGAGGGTATGGGATCCGGTAGTGGTTTGTGAGGGAGGAGCTACAGGTGGCCCTTTTTGAGTAGGTGGTCTAAGCTGTGGAGAGGGGAATATCAAGTCTGGGGAATTTGCGAGGGCCTTTAGGGCGATTTGGTGGAATAGACTAGTATGGACGAAGAGGGTAGGCCATTGGTTGGTGGTTAGGTGCATGGATATCTGGGGAGTCTAGGGAGTAGTTGGGTCCCTTGGACTGGTGTTGGGGTTCATTATTCCTGCACTTTCCTTCTTTGATGGCATCCTTTATTCTGGTGAGCTTGTCAAGAGCTTCTTGATCCAAACTATGTATCCAAAGATCAGCTAATTTTTCAAACCATTCAGTACAAGGTGCTGGCCGGGAAGATAGCAGAATCGAGGGTGGTGGGTTAGCCAAATGTCGTATCATATCTGTCATTTCCGCAAGCTCGTCCCTGATCTTCTCAACATCAGGTTCCATAGCAGTCATTCTAGCATCCACAGTTTTTCTGATTAGTTGATTATTCGGTGTACGAGTCCAAGCGGAGTGAATGCGGACTTCTGGTCTCATTTTCTCAAGAAATCCTAGGACATGGGTGAGGTGATCCGAAAGCTGAGTCATAGTGGTTCTCATCTTGGCGACTCGAGTTTCCAAGCTTCTGTGATCCATAGGTTTGTTTCTGGGAGGGCTATTAATCCCAAGAAGAAAATGTAGCAGGACGACGTTTAGGACCTGTGATGTCCTACAAATTGAAATGACAAGGATCAGACTCGGAGGATGAAGATCGATGATCATGTGATGATGAGAAGGGATAGGCTGTGTGGACTTATGAGATATATGTGCATGTAAACTGACACGAATTGTGTATACATATGAGACAATCATGCGGATGCAAGCCATAATCTATATGATGCCCCTACTTCTAACATATAACAGTTAAGCAAGTAAGGTCCTATCCATACAGAGTGTGCTAACTTTTCTTTCCAGTATGATCACCAAGGGATAACAGGGATTTCCGGGATACTTCGGGAATTTTGGACAGAGTTTCTAAGAGAAACAGGGATTGGGAAGATTCGGAGAAATATCTAGAAGTCATTTGAGTTTCTAGGAGAAATAGAAATTTCTGGTTGATTTGGACTGAGCTTCTAGGAGAAACTAGCATTTTGGGTATTTCTGATAAATATGGGTAGAGTTTCTAGGAGAAACAAGTATATCTGGGCATTTTCTGGGTGATTTGGGCAGAGTTTTTGGGAGAAACAAGTACTATGGGTATTTCTAGAAATTTGGATAGAGTTTCTAGGAGAAACAAGTATGTCTGGGCATTTCTAGGTGATTTGGGCAGATATGCTGGGATTTCGGAGAATCTGGGAGATTTGGACGGAGTTTCTGGGAAAAACTGGTTAATATGGTTATATCTGGGATATCTGGACAGAGTTTTTAGGAGAAACTGGTTAATATGGTGAGTTTCTGAGAAATTGGAATTTCTGGGAAGCTTGGGTAGAGATTCCGGAGAAATTTGGATTTTCTGGAATTTTAGGTGAAACAAAGATACCTAGGGAGTTCATAGGACTTCTGGGAGAAGCGGGAATATCTGGGTGATTCGGACAAGCATTTTTGGGGAAGTCTTGGAGATCTTGGTAGGGTTTGGAAAAAGGGGTTTCTGGGAAATCTGGTGGATTTTGGCAGAGTTTTCGGGGAGCAGAGATTTCTAGTAGAGTTTTTGGGAAACGGGAATTTCTAAGAAGTTTAGATGGATTCTGGTAGAGGTTATGAGAAATAGGAATATCTGGTTAAATTGGACAGAGTTTCTGGGAGAAATTGTTATATCTGGGAAATCTGGGAGATTTGGATGACGGTGATCATATTGTCTAGCAAGTTTTCATACTCCTATGTCTTAGGACCAACAAACAAGGTTTGCGGTATATATCTTTGTGAACGTGGAGCAGACATCTTTGTCATGGTGCCTAGGCAGGTCAACTCAATGTGATCACATGTGAGTGATTGCCTTGGGGATCATAAGAAAGAGGTTCTGCCTCATGTCACATAAGCGTCTACACCGCGCAGGTAATTCCGTCAGGGCATACAGCAGTTATATCACATTGTCCTGTCTAAAAAGATAAATCAATAGTCCTATGAAAGGTTCTATAGGAATCTATATGCAAAGGCTGGGTTTAGTCAAAGAGGGTTTTTGACGAGAGTTCCAATATACCGTCAGAGAGACAGTACGGAAGTGTTTGCTCTTTTTGATATACCTTGGAAGGTACAGTATCAACGGAGACTTGTGCCCTGGTACAGCAAGACCTGAACAATGTTAGCACCGCATTTCAGACACAGTCAAAGGGGGAAAATGCAAAGTGCAATGCAGTGAACTAGACACAGTAAAAAGATGATTTTAGGGATGCTTCTTATGAGTCAAACCTCTGTATTATTTTGTTTTGAAAATAAAAAAAAATCCCCAGCAGAGTCGCCAGATTGTGGACACCGGCATTTGGGAGGGGCCCGCCTTTTAGGTTTGAAATTGTTGTTTTGAAAAGAAAAAGAACAGGAGGTCTGTTGAAAACAGATATAGAGTCGCCACTTGGTCTTTAAGGAACCAAGAAACCTAATTTTGACTCACCCAAATGGATAAAGGGTACCGGCCCTTCATAACCAAAGAACTTGGTTCGGGGTTTTGGTACGAGAGAGGAAAGAGCCTTTGTCGCGACTAAAACACCCTCAACTCGCCCCGTCTTTTGACGGGCCTCAATTAGCATCCAAATAATCATCTTATACTATGTATGGTTCGACAATTAATACTATGATAGTATATTACATCACATAAGAAATTTTGAAATGGAAGATCTAAAGATAAGATATCATTCATAAGATCTAAGTCAAATATCATACAATGTAAAGTGAAAGATCACACAAATAAACCTAGGAAAAATCATCTAATCATGTATCAAATAATCAAGACTTCCTAATCTAAAGGGGGGACATGAATTTTTCTTGAAACAAATAAATCAAAAGGATCAAAGTATGCTTAGTAAGCTAGAATGATGCATGCTAATCTTTGGGAAAAGAAGATCTCTCAATCCCCGGGACGGATGAGAAAGGATGATTAGATCGAGGGGAAGCATGAACGTGTGATCATGATCATTCCTTATAATCTTCTTAGATTAGGAGTTACAAAAACCCCAAATCTTTGCATGGATGCAATGTATGTATCTAGAATGTGTAAAGGTTGTAGTTTGCTTTGTGTTCATGGATTCCTAGAATGACTTAGAAGTCTAGAATATGTATGAATGTATGAGGGAAATCATCATGGGATATATACAAATGTAGTATGAACTACTTCCTAAGACATGAGCTAATTTGGAGTGCATGTAGGCATCAAATCAAAGAATGAAAGTTAAAATGTGCTTGCTGTGAATAGTGGATAGAACAGTAACATGATCTTTTGGAAATTGAAAAGAGGGGTTAGAAATGTTTTCAATGCATGATTTTTTATGGAGATCTTCCTTATTGTGTCTAGAACACAACCCAAAAAGTCAATATTTAATAACTATCACAGATTGAGAGAAATCATATAAACAATAGAGGTCACTCAGAAACAGAGTCCGTACTATCGACAGAAATGTTGAAAAATCTTAAAAACTGAAAACAAATTATCTAGAGGCCCATTTTATACAGACCATTCCCTAAGACATTGAAGTTTAAGGTAAAAATAAGTTAGGACCACCCCTTTTGTAAAGGTTTTCTGAAAAAGAGGTTGGAAGTGGACCTAGCTGCTGTGACAGCAAAAACAGAATGTCTGGAAGGAATGTTTGGGTCCAAATAGACAATTTCCATGTACTTCCAAGTCAAACCAAAAATCATGGGTGTTATCCAATGAGTTAGGAAGACTTTCCAAGTGGCCTTGCATCCATATGTTGAGTATTGAGTTCTAGAAAAATCTTTGAACTCAGATTACTCACTGTTTTGACTCATTGTTTTGAAAATTTTGGGGAAAAACTAGAGTTTTCTTTCTTGGGATTAAAATGAGGGGGTTTTAAGAGGGGTTTTGGAGTAGATATTTTGAAAGCATATTTTCAATACTCAATAAAGGTTATAGCCACTTAAAATTCCAACCTCAAACTCATCATTGAGAACCTCCAAGATTGTTGGAGAGATTTATTTTTATTTTGAACATAACTTCAAGAATACCTTGGAGGTATTGAAGTTATGATCATCATCTATCAAACATGTTTTTGAGGTCAAGAGCTACGATCCATAAGGATTCACTCACCCCAAACTTCATGTCATCATTTAGATGATGATGGACTAGTAAGTAAATAAAGAAAATAAAAAAGAAGTGAGATGAGAAGAGATGAACATTATATAAGCAAACAAGTAAATAGATAGCAATCAATAGATGATATTCATGATGTATAGAACTTGTAGTTTGGTGTTTCACTCATATGTAATGACATTGGACATGGAAGAAGCTTCCACTCTCTTAAATGCTCACTAAAATGGTGGTTGGGTGTATTGAATGTTGAAGTAAATGGGAGTAATGAAGTAAAAACAAAGTTTAGAACTCACTTTTGTTTTGAAAATCAAAGAAGGAAGCTTCTTTTCTCTCTATTCTAACCTTATCTCTACAACTTTCTCTCCCAAACTATTTCTAAGCTTTCATTTGACACCCCCAAAATGAAGAGCAATGGGGGGTTTAAATAGGGCAATTTGGGGTGATTTTGGGGTTTTAGAAGTGTTCTCATTGGTCCCAAACATCTGAAATCATAGAACTACGTCGTTTTGGTTTTCAATTAATCAAAATGAACCCCCAAGAAAAATTACAAAAATACACTGTTCTGGACGAGAGTGCCGTGGCGGCAGTGGGCCAGTGCCGCGGTGGCACTGCTCTTCCTTCGTTCAGATAATGTTGTTTATGCCCCCAGAGGTTCCGGTATTCGCGAAAAGGCCCTATTTCGTCTAAATTCACAGAAAATGCGTACGAACTCCAAATTGAGGTTGTGATATACCGTTGGAAAGGTAATGGAGTCTAATTTACATAAAAAATAGTTTGGGGATAGGTTACTTTGAAAAGTTTTGCGGTATTTGCGATAAAAGCCGATTTGATCGCCTTTTTCGTCTTCGGAAATTCATAATAAACTCGTTTTAAATCCAAAAATTATGTGCGATATACCGTCGGAAAGCTATTGACCTCTAGTATCCATGAAAAATATTTGAAAATTGTTACGGTGCCCCGGTTCTAAAGTCAAATTCTTGTCAAACTGGTCAAACCTGGGATTCCCGGGAAGTTCTGGAAATCTCCGGGAGTTCCCAGGAGCTGACGTTTTCGCTCGATTTTCTTTTAAAACTCATTTTAATCCTTTTCTCATGATCTAGAATGATCCCAGTGAATTTGGATGATTTTGGTCAAACTTGGTCAAACCGATCAACGGGGACTTTCCGGGAACTTCCGGGACTTCCGTGAGTCTCTGGGAGCTGACGATTTCATCTAATTTTGCTTAAAATCTCATTTTCTTACTTTTCTTATGACATAGCATGTTTCTAGAACTTTTGGACCAAATCTGGGAGTTTTCGGGCTTTCAGGGGTCTTTGAGGATGACAACTAAGGATAACCCATAGGTGAGGGAGTTCATGATAACCGACAGTTTTATAATAACCAAAGTGAGGAGGCTCATAATAAGTGGGGTAGCTCACGATAATTGACAGGTGAGATAACCGGAGCGAAGAAGCTCACGATAAGTGAGGAAACTCATAATGACTGACAGGTGAGAAAGCTCATGATAATCAGTGGACACGGATTCTTGAATTGTGAATAGACAGTGCTTGCCCTGGGAATCGGGGTGATTTGACTGCGGGTGATGTTTTCAAACGTTGGCCGATCCTTATGATGACAAGTCCGGAGAATCGGTTCGAACTTCTGTTATCTTCTGCTGGGGATGGTAGGGGACTCTCTGAGAATCTCTCTTCAATTCTTGACCTAGAACCAGGATCCATCTCTGAATCTCTCGCGGTTGGTCAGATTTTGTAATACTCAATCCAAAAGAGCCGGTTAGGGCCTTCGGGAGCTGATGGACTCTCTGAGAATCTCTCTTCAATTCTTAACCTAGAACCAGGATTCATCTCTGAATCTCTCGTGGTTGGTCAGATTCTGTAATGCTCAATCCAAAAAAGCCGGTTAGGGCCTTCGGGAGCTGATGGACTCTCTGAGAATCTCTCTTCAATTCTTGACCTAGAACCAGGATCCATCTCTGAATCTCTCGTGGTTGGTCAGATTCTGTAATGCTCAATCCAAAAGAGCCGGTTAGGGCCTTCGGGGGCTGATGGACTCTCTGAGAATCTCTCTTCAATTCTTGACCTAGAACCAGGATCCATCTCTGAATCTCTCGTGGTTGGTCAGATTCTGTAATGCTCAATCCAAAAGAGCCGGTTAGGGCCTTCGGGAGCTGATGGACTCTCTGAGAATCTCTCTTCAATTCTTGATCTAGAACCAGGATCCATCTCTGAATCTCTCGTGGTTGGTCAGATTCTGTAATGTCTGTAATGCTCAATCCAAAAGAGCCGGTTAGGGCCTTCGGGAGCTGAAGGACTCTCTGTGAATCTCTCTTCAATTCTTGACCTAGAACCAGGATCCATCTCTGAATCTCTTGTGGTTTGTCAGATTCTGTAATGCTCAATCCAAAAGAGTCGGTTAGGGCCTTCGGGAGCTGATGGACTCTCTGAGAATCTCTCTTCAATTCTTGATTTCGGATATGATTGAATGCAATTTTGGATCTAATCGAATGTGCTTTCGAATTTGATTGAATGCGATTTCGGATTTGATTGAATGCAATTTTTTGTACTATTCACAATCTCCCATGTTTGTCTTAACCTAACATGTGACAGGTAAGCATTACACGCAACGTACGTGACAATTTCTAATAGTTAAAACTAAAACTGTCACAATTTAGGTCTGATTGAATGAATTTTTGAAGTTCAAGGACCCAATTGCTTAAAAAAAGAAGTTTATGGACTGTAATTGAAAACATGTTATAGTTTAATGGACTAAAGTGTAATTTGTCCAAAATTCTACAATTCAACCAACTTCCAAGTACCTTTTTGGTATGATACATCCAATTTCTTAGCCTTGTTTGTAGTAATAAGATATCATTTCATTGTATTTGGCGCCAATTAATAATAACTTTTCTAATGTCTCATTTGATAATAAGATGTGTCATAGGCAGGGGCGGATTTAGAAAATCTTTTTAGGGGGGGCTTGATACGGGGGTTCAGAGGCAGCGCCCCCGAAATTTTTTTTTTGGACCTAATTATACATATTTTGCATATATTTTAGAGCAAATATGACAAATTTATAATAATTTCCGACCTATTTATACATATTTTGTGTATATTTTAGACCTAATATGATAACTTTATAATATCAGGGGGGCTTTTAGACCTATTTATACATATGTTGTGTATATTTTAGACCTAATATGACAAATTTATAATGTCATGGGGGACTTTTATAATTTTTAGGGGGGCTTAACTATAAAAAAAAAATTAAGGTTAATGTGCAATTTTCGAAAAGTCTGGGGGGCTTCAGCCCCCTTTTACCCTCTGTATATCCGCCCCTGGCCATAGGTGATATTTGTTAATAACAATATTATAATGGGCAGTAACCACCTCCCAAAATGTCGTAACTTTGATCTATGCACCATGAGTAATGTTATGCTTCTCAAATTTTTTTTCTATATGTGTTTTCTAACACACGTGACAGTGAGCCCAGTTAATTTTGATTGGTTAATGTTGAAGTGTTCCTACCATTAATAAAGAGGGTTTCATTTCCACATGTGTTGGAAACACTTTTTAAAAAAAAAAAAAATTAGGAAGCATAGCATTACTCATGCACCATACAACCAACTAATGAGAGAAGTTTTCTTGTGTTTGTATTAATTCTTATATAGCTAGCAAGCCCCCTACTTCAAATTATATATTGCACCCATCCCTACTTGTGCTTCTACGCTTAACAAGAATTTAAAAATAGTTTTGTTACGAAATCACAATAAAGGTTGAATTTGCATGAATTTATGTCCACCAGTTTTAAGCACAATGTGTGTAAGAGAGAGAGAGAGAGGGGATGGTGTTTGGATATGGAGGGTTGAGTTGACGGGCTGTGCAATTGGATGGCAGGGTGGTGCACCGGTCACCCATGCGTGCTGGTAGCAAGGGACCCACTTTGATTTCATGTATATGACGTCGTTGTGCAATACATAAATGTACATGTATATATATATATACATAAACATATAAGATCATATCTTTCATTTGTGCTTTTTTGCTCAAAATCTTTCATTTGTGCTCTGTCCATCTAAATTATGTTTTGGAGCAAAATGGGTTGCCGTTAAATCAAGTCTCTTCCGTACGTAACACTTACGTCGTCACCCTTTTGTGGTGCCCAGTCGGACCATCACTCCTCTCTCTCTCTCTTCTGTACAACAGTATCATCATGTAGAGTAACGTTAAATTCCTACAAAATTTCACGTAAAATAATCATGTCTTTTAATTTTGGTGGATAATGTGTGGAACTCATGTATTCTTCACATGAGCACAAATGAATTAGGGTCTGTTTGGTTGTCCCTTCAAATTGAATGGTTCCATTCAAATTTTGTATAAAAGGTAAAGGCAAAATTCATCACCATGAATGAATCCATTTACAAATATAGGAGATTTCACCATATTTCTTCTTATGATGCAATTTGTTTATTTTTCTAGAATGCCAAAATTCATGATTGCAAGCCTCATTTTTTAGACGAGCATCCGTTTTCTAAATGAAACCATTTGTGCTCTACATCTTTTTATATAAAATTGTGTACAGAAACATGAATGGAATTATTTCATTCAAGGACAACCAAACAAGCCCTTAAGGATTAGGATTATTTTGTTTAGAATTTTATGTGGATCTAACATTACTGTAATATACATGCTTATAAATTACCTTCTAATAAATGAAAGTAGATCTTTTGAATATGATCCATATACTAAAATGGGATTCCATTTACATAGGAGATTTAAGAGTAATGCTACACACACAATCAAATGCACAACCAATTGCACAACACTGCTTAAAAATGTTGGACTTTGTGCTAAAAAATATGTACACGCACTGCATATCATTTTGCGTGTACAGGCTTTTTAGCACAAAGTCCAACATTTTTAAACAGTGTTGTGCAATTGGTTGTGCATTTGATTGTGTGTGTAGCATTATAAGAGATTTAAATACCATCCAAAAGGTCCACTATCATTGAATCGAGAACACCACGTAATACTCTCAAAAATCCAAAAACTTAAATCTTTCCAAGGACAATAATTAAAATGTCACTCTCTCTCACTCACTCTAATATTGCTATTTTGGGGCCCTATATATAATTAGGTGTTCAATGGATTCATCATACGGTCAATCAAAGATTCAAAGCACTTTCATAATTCCATTGAATTGTGTAAAATTTTTTAGTGCTTCCAAAATTTTGAAAATCAAGAAAAGACAAGCAAAAGAAAATATCTTTAACCGTGTGATTAGCGTGTTAATGATTGGAGTTTGACATTTCTGTTTTGATATTACGTTACTTGGGACTAGGAACCTTGTGATTTAACTTTAACGATCACACAACTCTAGTTAGTAAAACACACTGATTTAGCAACGTCATCATCGATCGGGTTACGATTTATTGGTTCAACACTTCAACCGATTTTGACATTTAATCTTTTTTTTTTTTTTTTGGGCTAGAATAACCATTTTATTGATCAAAAGAGGGAAAATTTTTTCCCCTTGATTGTTATTCTCATGGATAAAAACAAAAGGAGGAATATCATCAATGAGAATGGCGGTTGAGAGATTACAGTTGTGGGTTCATTGGTCAAGTTGTGAGCTACATAATTAGCAGATCGATGAATTTTCGAAACATTCCAAATACCATTAATAAGAGACAGCGATCTTCTACAATCCGAAATGATGAAGACCGTTTGACTTTCAATCGATTGAATCGTTTAATGACTTTATGCCACACTTATATCATGGTAATCGACAGGTTTCATACAGTTAATTTTTAGATAAATAATTTCGCAAATTTTCAAACAAGTAATATAAGAGCTGGTTCAACTAATGGCCAGTTCTTGATAGTTCATTCAAAATTTGTCCCCGTTCACACTGGTATTTACCAGCTCAATTGCAAAAGCGATCCAATTATTGAACAAGACAGATGACCTAATAGTTCATGGTTCAATTAACCGATATGCTATTTTGATAAGAGTAATATTTGGGACACAACCTCCCTAGAAGATGTGTCTATCTCTCTCCGGCCTGTGATGTCACTGGACCTCACAGTGACACAAGAAAGAGATAGACACATCTTTTGGAGAGGTTGTATGAAAGTTGTATGAAGGTTGTGTCCCAAGTATTACCCTTTTGATAACTACGGAGAATCCAATTTTAATTTGATCATATGTAGTGAGACGAAAACTCATTAAAGTATCTTTAACATTAAGTTAAACATTTTTGGGTAAATTGCACATTACTACCCTATAGTTTGTGTGTGATGTCATTTCGGTTCCGGTAGTTTCAATTTGTTACTTTGATTCTTACAGTTTGAGGTTAGGTTCAGTGTAGTCTATTTTTTAAATTTTTCTACAATTTTTGACAGAATAGGTCATGTTATGCACACGTGAGGTGTCATTAGGGGTGTAATGGTAAATTTACTTAGAGAAATTACACTTTACACACGTAAATTGAACCTCAATCAGTCAAAAAAAAAACATTGATGAATGGACTATATTGAACTTAAACTGAAACTATAAGGACCAAAGTGATAAAATTAAAATTTTAGGGACCAAAGTGAAATCACACCCAAACTATAAAGGTGCAAAGTATAATTGACCCTACATATATTTTTTTTATGTGGAAATAGTCCTTAATCTAGGGGTCAGGGTGATATTTTAGTAGGCATATGTATATCTATTAAGAGATGCTATAGTTCTCGAATTTGAAACCCAAATTTAGTTTTTAAACTCTTTGATAGTTACATAACATATTATAGCAGTGACCATGGTATAATAAACCACTACATATGGTACAACTGTCAAAGCGTTTGACACATCTCAAATTGGGAATCATTGCAACACTCATTCTTAGTTGGTGCAAATCACTTTCCCTCTTGGCCATTAATTAAGTTAATTTTCTGAGCCAAATCCAAAATGGATGTTTCACGCAAGTATAGTGATGTTTAACATATTAAATGATTAAGTCACTTTAACAAAATCTTTCTTAGATGTGGAATTGAACAAATTCCCTATAACAAAAGTGTCCGAACACGCCTTTATTTTTGCCTTTAGATGGATTGCATAGAACCTTTGTCTCAAGTCTTTCTTAATCTTATCTATATTCTTCCAAACAGTTGTATCAAACTTAATAGTGGGGAATCACCAAAACAATAAACGCATACACACACACATATATATATATATATATATATATCAGTTAGGCTCTAAAAATTACCTCTCTCTTTATTAAAGACTGAACTTCACTTTTGACCGTCGGATCATGTTTTCATTAAGGGTAATTTTGTCATTTCACAGTTTTTAAACACAATCCGACGGCCAAAACAGAGGTCCTCACTTTAATAAAGAGAGGTGGCCCTCTTTGGAGAATCTTTGTGTGTGTGTGTATATATATATATGTAGATATATATATATATATATATGGAGTAAGGCTCTAAAGAGGGCGCCCTTTTTTTCTTAAAGAGAGGGTCTCTGTTTTGGCCGTCAGATCGTGTTTTCATTAATGGCAGTTTTGTCATTTCACAGTTTTTAAACACGATCCGACGGTCAAAACAGAGGCTCTTTCTTTAATAAAGAGAGGGTGCCCTCTTTAGAGAATCTTTATATATATATGTATACAATTAGGTTATAGAGAGAGGGCCTCTGTTTTGACTGTCAAATCGTATTTTCATTAAGGGCAGTTTTGTCACTTCATAGTTTTTAAACACGATCCGACGGCCAAAACTGAGACTCTCTCTTTATTAAAAAGAGGGCGCCCTCTCCATAAAATTTTCATATATATATATACATAGATTCTCTAAAACGGACGCCCGTTTTTTATTAAACAGCGGACCTTTAATATGTGAGAAATTCTCACTTTTTTGTGAGAAATTCTCACTTTTTGTGAGAAATTTTCATATTAAAGGTCCGCTGTTTAATAAAAAACGGGCGTCCGTTTTATAGCCTGACTGTATATATATATATATATATATATCCATATATGTCAATGTATGTGTGTATGCGTGCGTGTGTGACCAAATAAAAGTGTCTAATAATGAAATATTGGATTCTTCTATTAAATGACATTAAAGCATACGGTTGCAAGTTGCTGCCATTTGCATTCACTCTTCTTAATCAAAAAATACTTTATTCTGTTCGTATGATAATTACACCAACCTCCCCCTGGCTTTTTTTTTTTTTTTTCAAGATATCAGGATCTCTCTCGTGGTTTTAAAAATTACTTTAGTTTTTTTTTTTTTTAGTTTGGCTTAATTGACATTTTTCTTTTTTTAGGTAGTCAACTATCAGTGGACCATTAAATTTTTGCTTAAATTATGTGTGAAGAGTAATTAAGAAAAAGAGGGTACCCCTGTTTTTGATGAGCCGATCAAATTCAGCCGCATTCCCAACCACTGGAAAGAATCTGGGGTGCTTTTCCAAACATTTGCTTGAAGAATTAATGGCCAAAATCATTTGTTTTTGGAGCAAATAAGTTACTTGTAGAACAAAAGGCTAAGATTCAAATCTCATATATTATAACACAACCTAGAGGTATAGGCTATTCTTGGGGTCAACCAACCGTAAACTTTTATGGTCACGTTGTAGTTCTGACCAATAGGGAGTTGCTATGTGATCAAATGCAGTTTTTTTTTTACGTCCCTAATTGGCTAACCACACAATCATAGGACAACCTTCTTTTATTGAACGGAACCATGTGCATGGCATAGTCCTGAATCATACAATAATTTATCATTAGGTTCACACACACACATGACACAGGGGTCGTTTGGTGTAGCATTTTCTGCCTACTTTTGTGTTGGGACCCGTTTGATGCTTTATTTGATACAATAAATAAGTAGAAAATTGTATTGATGAAGAAACAGTCTAAAGACACTTCTTCCCAGCGCAACGCTTTTGCGTCTACGTTCCCAACTCAGAAGCGTGGCAAAATGCACCCACACACAAAGGAGTGCACACACACAAATATATATATATATATATATATATAAAGATAATATATATGAGGTCCTAGTGCAGGCGTATAGTCATCTTTTAGTGAAAGGTATGGCATTGCAGCCACATAAACTTTGCAATTAATTGTTTCGGCCAAAGAAAGAAATAAACAAACAAGGCCAGCCAATGATAAACTGTGAAAGAAGAAGAGAAAGCTAACTGGGTTACTCTGACTCACACAAGAGTTTAGATGAAATTTTAATACCTTTTGCTGAACTCAGCTTTAGAAAAATATGTGATGCCTGAATTTAGGTAATTGACGTTAACTCTTTGGATAATGAAACCTAGCTCTCTGATGGGTCCATCCTATTCCAAATTCAAGTGGCGTTTGAGTCATCAAAATTCCCCTTTTTTTATTTAATATTAATATATAATAATTTCAACTTTTATAATTGACCTACATTTCGTCATCAATCACAAGGTGCTCTAATTGGCTGAGAGTGCTTAGGATTATGAAATTTTGGTTAGGAAAAACTCTTATAAGTTCTAAGATTGACTTTTAACACCATTTCTCATTTGCTTTCCTTTTTCTTCTTATTCTTCTTTAGCATTTCCCACAAAAATAATTACACACCCAACATCACAAACTTTAATCTCATGTAAGCATTGCACCTGAACTCCAATGATTATCCACAAACCCATATAGTATCCATAAGGGTTGTAATATTCATAAATGATAGAATCAAACACATACATTGCATACATGATACATCTAATGAGTAAGAATAATACTATTACATTTAGGACTTTCCAATTAATGTAGCAGTGGGGTCACTCTAATGGTGATATAACTATTTAAGAGTAATGA
The DNA here is from genome assembly GCA_033977485.1 of Hydrangea macrophylla. NCBI lineage: Eukaryota > Viridiplantae > Streptophyta > Magnoliopsida > Cornales > Hydrangeaceae > Hydrangea > Hydrangea macrophylla. The sequence goes on along the minus strand of CM066983.1, from coordinate 78,424,258 downwards.
TATGGTTCCTCAATTGAATTACAAATGTTTTGATATTGGTACCACTGGGATATCTCAAATTGAGAACCATAGCATCACTCATATTTTAATTCATAAGAAGTTATTTTTGCGACAAAATACATATTTGGGACATCGCCACTTAGCAATGGGATCATCTCCCAATAGGGTGGGATCACCTGATTTCATTGGAACTTGTTAAGAATAATCACACTGTCATATCACATTAGACACAGATTTAAAAATCAAATAATTACAATGACTTGGCAGTGGGGTCACATTTGACCGCAATAAGATCACGTCAAATTTTATTAATGATAATTCTAGATGGTCCCACTGCAACATTGGAGCCAAATTTGATCACTACATGCATATACATAACATACATTTGAAGTGCTATTGCTATGGATTATCATATTCTGCTTTCGTAAGCCCCCAGACACTGTTCCTCTTTGTTGCTTAATATGGCCCACTAATCTTTAGCTTTCTTCTCCTATAAAACCCCTCCAATCCTTATGCTATTCTCCCCTATCCTTTCAGCAATCTCTGCAAATCAAACCCTTAAAAGTACCATCTTCAATCCATAAATACACACAATATTTTATATAGACATATAAACAATTAGATATATAATCATGCTTCCGCCGGAGGTTGCTGGAATCCACTACCTAGTTTCCGAGAACCCGTCCCTCTTGCCGGCTAACTACCATATGATGCAAAATGACATACAATCACTCTATTTTGGTGAATACTTGTCCAACTATCCGAATTCTCAAACCTCTCCTCCTGTTCATGAGTTCAGCAACAACTCGACTTCCGATGAAGCAGAGGACAGCTGCCAGCTAGTTAGCGTCATAGACGAAAGGAAGCAGAGGAGGATGATCTCTAACAGGGAATCTGCTCGGAGATCGAGGATGCGGAAGCAGAAGCACCTGGACGAGCTATGGTCACAGGTGCTTCGTCTTCGAGCCGAGAATCACAGCCTCATGGACAAGTTGAATTGTGTTTTGGAGAGCCACGAAAGGGTTGTCCAAGAAAATGCAAAGCTTAAAGAAGAAACTTCTGATCTGCGTAAAATGGTGAGCGAGTTCCAAATTGGGAGTCCGTACCCTGCTTTCAGAGATCTTGAGGACATTACATGCAACACAGCACATCTCAGGGCCGAATCATCGAACCAGTCCACCACTACTTCCACAAGTCTGCTTCACTGAGAGATTCTTTTTTCCTTTTTTTTTTTTTCAATCTATGTATTATGTTATTTCTGATCAGGGTGAGTTTTTAATGTTTAAATGGCCATTGCCTTCAATGGAGCTGTATGAGATCATAAAAGACGCTTCAATAACAACTTTTTAATATATATGTCATTCCAACTAGACAAATTTTTGGTGTCACACAATCATGAATAGATTAGTACTCAAACATACCTGTTCTCGGGTCTTCTCGCCGCATAATTATTCAGAGTGGTTTGTGGAGAAAAAGAGGTGAAAAGGAAATATCAAGAAGCCCACTAATAGTACTACTCAAAGACTCCATCATGACTTATTTTCAATGGATATGTTAAGTACCCCACCATTTTCACCTGAGGTGTGGATCAGAGTATGAACACAGAACATATCCCTAAACAAAATACGAAAGAGTAGAAATCAGAAAATACGAGGAAGAAAATGTTGATAAAAGAAACAAGAAGGAAAAAAAAAAATCAGAGGCAATTGTGAAGATTAGAGCTTAATATACGTTGTTGGGCCCTTTTTGGAGCAACTAGTGACTTACTATGGTATCATATAATGAGTTCAAGTCTCCGTCCCCATTCTGGTTACCAAATTGCACTTTGTTAATTATCTGCCTTCATTGTAATGAAATGCTGTCCATTTGTTGCCTCTCCTCGTATGAGATGAGGTCACACATGGACGGGGTCTTAGAAATTGATATACATTGTTGAACCCACCTCTGACACTTCTTTTGGAGCAACTGGCGATTGATTTAATAGTAACCTAAATGCCGCGTTACTAAAGAAGTAAGTCAACTACTGTCAAAATGTACCAAATTAAACAAGGTGAAGAATATTCAGTAATATTTAGTGCATAGCCCTCAAGGGGAACAGGCTCCAGCAACTTGGAAGGAAGGTCCCATGATCAGTTCTGTGGTTGCAAACAATAACACGGGCAATGAGACAAATGATGGTGGAGGTGCTGGTGGTGGTGGCTCATAATTCAAAGAACTACTATAAAGAAGCAAAAACATATGAAAAGCTGACCCACTCAAACCTCATCTCCTGTAGTTTTTAACTTATTGTGAGGGCAGCAAAACTTGTCTAGCATGGTTGACCCCAGCTTACGATTGTATCCAGTAGAAACTATGGTTCAGGTGCTCTCTCTCTCTCTCTCTCCAAAAACAAACTCTACTTTTTGTATGATTCTTTTCCAGAAATTTGACTCACGAATTTTGCCTCATCCTGATAAAACTGCTAATTGGAAATCTTAAATGAGAGGTTCCCAAGTTTCACCCAATTAACGTAGAATTTTTCATTTACTTCCGTACATCTTATGATAACCAAATAGAGCGAAAGGCCACTGTTAAGGTTGCTTGATGACAAGCATCTCATCAAATCCAACAAGTCAATATTTGGTACACTATTTAAGTACTTGCACAACAGGAGATGGATGAGAACAATATAAGAAAGCACTTCCCCATTTCCCACAAAGAGGATATACAAAAAGAATAGAAGGAAGCGGGTGCAATCTATCTCATATAACAATACCATCTTTTGTTTGGTTTGATTGCCCCTCATCCCTGCTTTGTTTTGTTTTATTATCTTTTGGTTGTCTCCTGACTTTGTTGTTCCTTGTGGACGGTTGGGATGAGTTTCTCTCTTTACTTTTTAGTTTTGATAGTCTTTCATCTATGATAGTATAGGTTCCTCTACTTTTTTGAGCTTATTGTTGATCCTGGGAAATGCCCCTTGTACATTTGTACGTGCCTTTTGGCTTTTATTTTATTGATTAACCTTTTTTTTCCAGGAAAAAAAAAAAAAAAAAAAAGACAATACCATCTTTCCTCTGCTATGTACACAACAATAATAAAACTCCTTTTTTTTTCCAAATAGAAGATGAAAAACAAGAATAGGACGAAAGTGATACTAACTTATAATCTACATGCTCAAGAAAGTATCAATTTTATGACAAAAAGATCTTTAAGATAAAAGTCATACCAAATAAGATAAATATTTACAAATTATATAGATATGATATTCAACTTTGAAGGAGTTAGAAGTGTGGACATTCACATGCTCTAACTCTAACCTCTCCACTCCATCGGCAGCATGGCTCAATTCAGTTTTTTAACAAAACCAATCTAAAAACAGTATTGAGTCATTCGTTCGGTAATACACAAGTTAGGGAGAAACACCATATAAATACCCAAAATTAAAAACTTAAAAAGTGGATCTAAAATTCCTGGAGAAGTTGTAAACAACACCAGATATAGTTCAATCATTGTGAACAAATCCACAAAGAACTTCCGTTAAAAGGAGAAGCATTTTCTTCTTGTATTCATATTGATGGTTTTTTTTTTTTTTACTACCTTCATTGTTATATACATATATTTAATTCTCTTAACCTATCATTAAACAACACTTAGAGTTAGGCTCTGTTTGATAAAACGAAAAATTAAGTAATGAAAATTAAGTGTTGAATTTTAAGTATTGAAAATTTTAAGCAATTGAATCTGTAATATTGAAAACAAGACAGTGTTTAAAGTACTCAAATAGACTGCATTCAGTGATTATTTTCATTTTAATTTTTTTACTTAACGTTTTCAGTGGCTTTTTGGCTGTTTTTTCAATTAAGTGGTACATTATCAAACGCACTTGTCACACCCGTTCCAGAATTTCATGGTTTTAAAACATGCATAATTGAGTTTTAGAAATTATTAATGTTATTAATAATTTGAGTTGTGGTTGACGGTGAGTCAACGGCGAGGTGTCTAGTGGAGACACGAGGAATTGGTAACACCTGTTGCATTGGCATGATTAAATGACATTTATATGACTTAAATGTTATTTGACTTTATCTGGTATTTTGTGAATAGTAATTTTACCTGTGTTTGGTAAATTGTAGTGAACTTTGATATTGTTATATATCATTTTGAGAACTGTGGTGAGAACGTGGGTGTCACGTTTATTAAAAGGTAGGTTGTGTAGAGATTCCACAGAATTTAGTTTTCGGACGTGATTTTGGACCTAAACGAAACCTAGTCGAAAACTTTTGAACTTTATAGTTTTCACTCATAAAGGTATAAAATGGACGTGTGCGACGTTTCATGGGTTAATTAGAAGTTTGGGAAACTCGTGGGGAGGTAAACGCGATTTCCGTATAGTTTGTCTATATATATGGATGAGGATGAGATTTCAAATCTCATCCAAACCCACAAATATCTAGAGAGAGAGGAGAGAGAAAGGAGATTGTTTCTTCGGGCTTTGCGACGCCGATCGACGACCGTTCGTCTGTCAGATTTTCTCCAGATTTCAGATTTGAACTCGTGGAGGTAAGACCTACGTTTTGATACTACTTAGGTCATGTTTGGCTAAGTTTTGTAAAAATATTAATTCTAGACTTTTGGGAAAAATCAGGTAAAACTCGTAGGAATCGCGTATAATTTGAAATCCGGCGATTATTTAGTCCCCTAGACGATCCTTCAAAGTTTGAAGAGATTCGCACGAGGTATGAATTCTAGATCTATGAAATATATGGATTTTCATGTTTTAGACATCACTTTTGATATTCTTGGATCCGGGCGAAATTCATGTGTTAGTTAGGCCCGTTAGTTATGCACGTGAAATTATGATAAAAGCACGTATAACTGTTTATGTGAGCATGTTATGTGTCTACTCGGGTCAAAAGGGAGTTTGGTGCAAATTCATGCCGGAGTAAGCTTCTCGTTGTTTGAGAATTTTAGTAGCGACGGCTACTGTGCATGGTTGTAGGCTTGGACTTGCCATGGCACTTGTGGGGATGTAATGGTTGTAGGCTTGGACTTGCCATTGACATCGCGGTTTAAGGCTTGGACTTGCCGCTACCGGATGAATGCGTACCACTCACCCTAGAGACTATTTTTATGTGTTTTAGATGCTTAAACCATGAACTGTCATATAAGCATACATTTAGAATTGTACGCTCAGCATATAGCTGAGCAGTGGAGATGTACTCCATTGCAGGTAAGAAGAAAGACAAGAAGAAGTGTGTGGAGTGAGGCCGATGAACGCCGGAGAAATCTTCTTTGTAAATGTTTTTGTTTTAATCCTAAAACTTGTATAAGGATTTGAATCTTGTAGAATGTTGTAATAGAATCATGGATTAGTTTCTCAGTATTGTAATATTGTAATTGAACGTCTGTAGTTATGTTTTAAATGTTGAAATTGGTGTTGGTTGAGTTTGATGTTGGGTTTGAGAAGTTTGAGTTGTTAATATTTCAATACAGGGCTGCCTGCAGGGGAGCAGTCGACTGGACCCAGGGTCAGTCGACTGGATCTCGTGGGGTTGAGACACTGAAAGTGAATAGTAAGCAAAGCAGTCGACTGGCCCCTTGGACAGTCGACTGAACACTGTAGATTTTTGGCTACTGCTTCTTTTGGTTGAAAAGCAGTCGACTGGTTTCCCATAGCAGTCGACTGGACCCTTCACAGTATGTTGTATTTATGGTTCTGCTTGACACAGTCGACTGAGCAGTCGACTGGACCTCTGTTGAGAGTTTAGGATTTTAGGTTCTGCCAGGCACAGTCGACTGAACCACTAGTGCAGTCGACTGGGCAGTCGACTGAACCTCTGATTTCTGAATTGAGTCTTTGAAATGTGTTTTCACTTGGCCAAAACTTTTATAACTCCGATTTTTATTGGATATTTCAACTAAAAGGGTAATGTTCCCTAAAGTTTTCAATACCAGGGTTGTTTTGTAAGTTCTTTCCGCTGCGTATAATTATATTGTTGTTGGATGAGCCTTGGTGGCGTGCCACGTGTCCTATTTCCACGCGTAGTGGGATGGGTCGTGACATTTATTGGTATCAGAGCTATAGGTAACAAAACTTTGAGAACGTTCGACGACGAGAGGAGTGTTGAGTGAATTGTCACATGCTTTCAATTGCATTCATGCATATTAGAGATGTTTGACGTTTATGGTATGTTGTTATACATACATGATTATGTTATTGTCATACATGCATAGTGTTTATGCATTGAGAACTACAGGATTGTAATCATGAGTGATGAAGAGCGAGAACTGTCGCCACACACACGACGTATGAATGAAATGGCGGAAATGATGGGAAACATGGGAGAAATGATACGGAATATAGCAGAACGGTTGCCTCCAATAGCTCCATTGGAGCCAGAGCCGATAGTAGTAGTTCATGCGCCTGAGAATAGGGGTATGAGATCGATATCTGAACAGTTTGCGAGGAAGAAACCAATGGAATTTCATGGGACGCCTGATGCAACATTGGCAGAACATTGGGTTATGGACATGGAAAGAATTTTCCGATCTATTCCGATGTCGGATAGGGAAAAGATTGAGAATGCAAGTGACGTATTGAGGGGTGAAGCCCAGAACTGGTGGGTGAATGTCCTAGATCAAGGAGCACCGATTACTTGGGAAGGGTTTAAGGCAGAATTCAATCGTCGATTCTTTCCGCGAGCTGCCTATAATGCGAAGAAGCGAGAATTTGATAACTTGAAGCAGGGAGATATGACTGTAACCGAATATACTTCCAAGTACAACGCTTTGTTGAGATTTGGAAAGGGTTCTGTGCCAGAGGAGGAAGATAGGGCAAGGAAATTCGAAGAGGGTTTACGGGAAAATATCCGTCTAAGGGTGGAAACCTATGAACATTCGACTGTGGCAGCAGTGCAACAAACGGCGTTAGTGGCCGAGAGTGGAATGGAAAGGTCGAAGCAAAATCAATCCGGTAAACGAAGCAATGAGAGTGGGGATAGGAACCAAGGCGGATTTTTCAAGAGGCCGTTTCAAAGAGGCACTGGTTCTAGTTTTAGTGATTTCAAGAGAACGCCAAGTAACATACCATTGTGTTCGCTTTGCAACCGACCGCACTCAGGCCGATGTTTCTTGACAAAACCCCAGAACAGGAACCAAGGCGGGGGTAGTACTAATTCTACACCTGACATGCGAGGCAAGTGTTATGATTGTGGAGTATTTGGGCACCAAGCCAAGGATTGCCCGAGGAGGTATTCACAACAAGGAGCTAGTTCTATGGCTTCTAGTGGTTTGAAGCCTAAACAGTCTAATGACGGAGGACAAAGGACAGAGCAACGTCAGGGAAGATCATTCCAGATGAACCCTGGAGACGTGGCTGCTACTGATACAGTGGTCTCAGGTATGGTGCTTGTATGTTCGCACTTAGCACGCATACTTGTTGACTCGGGATCTACGCATTCGTTTGTATCTCATGCTTTTGTTGAACATTTGAATGTTAAATCGGCACCGTTAGGATATGAACTGTCTATTGCTGTGCCACTTAGTAAATCGATAACGACGTCTACTGTATATAAGAACTGTGATATCAAATTAGGTGAGAAGTTGATGACAGTAGACCTTATACCGATTGTGGTGAACCATTTCGATGTGATATTGGGGATGGATTGGTTAGCTCTTAATCAAGCCACAATAGACTGTGAACGGAAAGAAGTTAATTTTCGATCACCGGTATATGGGAACTTTTGTTTTCAAGGGAGTGGGGTTATACCACCACCGTATTTGATTTCAGCTATCCGAGCGGGAAAGTTATTGAAAAAGGGATGTCAGGGATTTCTATGTTCGGTGACTGATGTCTCAGCGACTGAATCAATAGTAGAGAATATTCCAGTAGTGCGAGAGTACCCAGATGTATTTCCCGATGACTTACCAGACGTCCTGATTGAGAGGGAAATTGAATTCACCATTGAAGTAAAGCCAGACGCAAGACCAGTATCTAAAGCACCGTATAGAATGGCACCAGTAGAATTGAAGGAACTCAAAGTTCAACTGCAAGAGTTACTTGATAAAGGTTTCATCCGACCAAGTGTATCACCGTGGGGAGCTCCAGTGTTGTTCGTAAAGAAGAAGGATGGTTCGATGCGTATGTGCGTTGACTACCGAGAGTTGAACAAGTTGACAATCAAGAACAAGTATCCACTGCCGAGAATTGATGACTTATTTGATCAACTTCGTGGGGCACAAGTGTTCTCCAAGATAGACCTGAGATCGGGTTATCATCAGTTGAAGGTGAAGGATGAAGATGTTGAGAAAACAGCTTTTAGAACGCGCTACGGACACTATGAGTTCTTAGTTATGCCGTTTGGAGTTACCAATGCCCCAGCCGCGTTCATGGATCTTATAAACCGAGTCTTCAAGGACTACTTGGATGATTTTGTGATCGTATTTATCGACGACATTCTTATCTATTCGCCGAGTGAAATACAGCACGAGAATCATTTGAGATTAATACTTCAGAGATTGCGGGAGAAACAATTGTTTGGTAAATTCAAGAAATGTGAATTTTGGTTGTCTAGTATTACTTTTCTTGGTCACGTGATTGACAAGAATGGGGTTTCAGTTGATCCTCACAAGGTAGAAGCTGTATCAAATTGGCAGAGGCCGACATCTGTATCTGAAATTCGAAGTTTCTTGGGATTAGCGGGATACTACCGCCGTTTTATTGAACATTTCTCGAAGATTTCATTACCCATGACAAAGTTAATGAGAAAGGGTGTTAGTTTTGAATGGAGTCAAGAATGCGAAAACAGTTTTCAGGAGTTGAAGTCAAGGTTGACGAGAGCACCTATTCTGACAATACCATCCGGAACCGAGGGGTTTGTGATCTATAGTGATGCGTCGCATCAAGGGTTGGGATGCGTGTTGATGCAAGGTGGTAAAGTGATTGCTTATGCTTCTAGACAGTTGAAGACACATGAAATTAATTATCCGACTCACGATCTCGAATTAGCCGCGGTAATTCATGCTTTGAAAATTTGGAGACACTACCTGTACGGGGAAAAGTGTGAGATATTCACGGACCACAAGAGTTTGAAATATATTTTCACTCAACGAGACTTGAACATGAGACAGCGAAGATGGTTGGAATTGATGAAGGATTACGATCTTTCAATTGAGTACCATCCGGGAAAGGCGAATGTAGTAGCCGATGCACTAAGCCGGAAGACGCCGAGGAATTTAGCCGGTGAGCTAACACAACAAAAAGAATTGGTAAAGGAGATGGAACGATTAGAGTTGGATGTAATTCCAGGGACTAGTGGTGGCTTAATGATGGCAATCATGGCACACCCAGATATTATTGACGAAATCAAGAAGGAACAATTTAATGATGTCTATTTGTGCAAAATGAGAGACGAGATACCTTTGGGAAAGCGACCTGGTTTGGTATTAGAACAAGGAATTCTGAAATTGGGAAATCGATTATGTGTACCAAATGTGAAAGACTTGAAAGAGAGGATTCTAGAAGAAGCTCATAATACGAAATATTCAGTACATCCGGGAAGTAATAAGATGTACAGAAACTTGCGAGAAAACTTCTGGTGGAAAGGTAAGAAGCGTGAAGTCGCTAAGTTTGTTTCTGAATGTTCGGCATGTCAACAGGTCAAAGCAGAGAGACAAGTACCCGCGGGGTTACTACAACCATTGCCAGTGTCGGAGTGGAAATGGGATGAGATTACAATGGATTTTGTATCCGGATTTCCGCGATCGCCTAACAAGAACGACAAAATTTGGGTTATAGTTGACAGATTGACGAAATCAGCTCATTTTCTTCCAATTAAGACGACTAAGCCGTCCAAGTTAGCAGAGTTGTATGTGAGAGAGATTGTAAGACTACATGGAGTTCCAGCAGTGATTATATCGGATCGTGATAGTAGTTTTACATCAAGGTTTTGGGGAAGTTTGCAAAAGGTTATGGGTACGAAGTTGAGTTTCAGTACCGCATTCCATCCTCAGACCGACGGACAGTCAGAACGCATGATTCAGACGCTAGAGGATATGTTGAGACTTTGTGTATTAGATTTTGGGAGTGATTGGGAGAAACATCTACCATTGATTGAATTTGCGTATAACAACGGTTTTCAGTCAAGTATCGGCATGGCACCGTATGAGGCATTGTATGGGCGTAAATGTCGATCACCGGTTTGTTGGACCGAGGTGGGAGAAAGAAAGTTGTTAGGACCTGAGTTAATACAGGTGACTACTGAGAAGGTGAAATTGATTCAGGAACGACTCAAAATAGCTCAGAGCCGATATAAGAGTTATGCGGACTCTAAACGACGACCGATGAATTTTGAAGTTGGAGATTTGGTATATTTGCGGGTATCGCCTTCGAAAGGCATTGTACGATTTGGAAAGAGGAGAAAGCTCAATCCGAGATTCATAGGACCTTTTGAGATTCTAGAGAGAATAGGTCCAGTGGCTTATCGATTGGCATTGTCGTCAGAGTTGGAACATGTGCACAACGTGTTTCACGTGTCTATGTTGAGAAGGTGTATGACGGATGCGAGTAAGATCATTGTACCTGAACCACTGCAAATTCAGGGGGACTTGACTTATGTGGAACAACCGGTCGAGATTCTAGATCGAAAAGAGCAAGTCTTAAGAACTAAGACGATTCCGATGGTAAAAGTATTGTGGCGTAGTCACACGGTGGAAGAGGCTACGTGGGAAAGTGAAGAAGACATGCAGAATGAGTATCCGTACTTGTTCGACGCTTGAGGTAAAGTTTGGGGACAAACTTCCTTTTTGGAGGGGAGAGTTGTCACACCCGTTCCAGAATTTCATGGTTTTAAAACATGCATAATTGAGTTTTAGAAATTATTAATGTTATTAATAATTTGAGTTGTGGTTGACGGTGAGTCAACGGCGAGGTGTCTAGTGGAGACACGAGGAATTGGTAACACCTGTTGCATTGGCATGATTAAATGACATTTATATGACTTAAATGTTATTTGACTTTATCTGGTATTTTGTGAATAATAATTTTACCTGTGTTTGGTAAATTGTAGTGAACTTTGATATTGTTATATATCATTTTGAGAACTGTGGTGAGAACGTGGGTGTCACGTTTATTAAAAGGTAGGTTGTGTAGAGATTCCACAGAATTTAGTTTTCGGACGTGATTTTGGACCCAAACGAAACCTAGTCGAAAACTTTTGAACTTTATAGTTTTCACTCATAAAGGTATAAAATGGACGTGTGCGACGTTTCATGGGTTAATTAGAAGTTTGGGAAACTCGTGGGGAGGTAAACGCGATTTCCGTATAGTTTGTCTATATATATGGATGAGGATGAGATTTCAAATCTCATCCAAACCCACAAATATCTAGAGAGAGAGGAGAGAGAAAGGAGATTGTTTCTTCGGGCTTTGCGACGCCGATCGATGACCGTTCGTCTGTCAGATTTTCTCCAGATTTCAGATTTGAACTCGTGGAGGTAAGACCTACGTTTTGATACTACTTAGGTCATGTTTGGCTAAGTTTTGTAAAAATATTAATTCTAGACTTTTGGGAAAAATCAGGTAAAACTCGTAGGAATCGCGTATAATTTGAAATCCGACGATTATTTAGTCCCCTAGACGATCCTTCAAAGTTTGAAGAGATTCGCACGAGGTATGAATTCTAGATCTATGAAATATATGGATTTTCATGTTTTAGACATCACTTTTGATATTCTTGGATCCGGGCGAAATTCATGTGTTAGTTAGGCCCGTTAGTTATGCACGTGAAATTATGATAAAAGCACGTATAACTGTTTATGTGAGCATGTTATGTGTCTACTTGGGTCAAAAGGGAGTTTGGTGCAAATTCATGCCGGAGTAAGCTTCTCGTTGTTTGAGAATTTTAGTAGCGACGGCTACTGTGCATGGTTGTAGGCTTGGACTTGCCATGGCACTTGTGGGGATGTAATGGTTGTAGGCTTGGACTTGCCATTGACATCGCGGTTTAAGGCTTGGACTTGCCGCTACCGGATGAATGCGTACCACTCACCCTAGAGACTATTTTTATGTGTTTTAGATGCTTAAACCATGAACTGTCATATAAGCATACATTTAGAATTGTACGCTCAGCATATAGCTGAGCAGTGGAGATGTACTCCATTGCAGGTAAGAAGAAAGACAAGAAGAAGTGTGTGGAGTGAGGCCGATGAACGCCGGAGAAATCTTCTTTATAAATGTTTTTGTTTTAATCCTAAAACTTGTATAAGGATTTGAATCTTGTAGAATGTTGTAATAGAATCATGGATTAGTTTCTCAGTATTGTAATATTGTAATTGAACGTCTGTAGTTATGTTTTAAATGTTGAAATTGGTGTTGGTTGAGTTTGATGTTGGGTTTGAGAAGTTTGAGTTGTTAATATTTCAATACAGGGCTGCCTGCAGGGGAGCAGTCGACTGGACCCAGGGTCAGTCGACTGGATCTCGTGGGGTTGAGACACTGAAAGTGAATAGTAAGCAAAGCAGTCGACTGGCCCCTTGGACAGTCGACTGAACACTGTAGATTTTTGGCTACTGCTTCTTTTGGTTGAAAAGCAGTCGACTGGTTTCCCATAGCAGTCGACTGGACCCTTCACAGTATGTTGTATTTATGGTTCTGCTTGACACAGTCGACTGAGCAGTCGACTGGACCTCTGTTGAGAGTTTAGGATTTTAGGTTCTGCCAGGCACAGTCGACTGAACCACTAGTGCAGTCGACTGGGCAGTCGACTGAACCTCTGATTTCTGAATTGAGTCTTTGAAATGTGTTTTCACTTGGCCAAAACTTTTATAACTCCGATTTTTATTGGATATTTCAACTAAAAGGGTAATGTTCCCTAAAGTTTTCAATACCAGGGTTGTTTTGTAAGTTCTTTCCGCTGCGTATAATTATATTGTTGTTGGATGAGCCTTGGTGGCGTGCCACGTGTCCTATTTCCACGCGTAGTGGGATGGGTCGTGACATTTATTGGTATCAGAGCTATAGGTAACAAAACTTTGAGAACGTTCGACGACGAGAGGAGTGTTGAGTGAATTGTCACATGCTTTCAATTGCATTCATGCATATTAGAGATGTTTGACGTTTATGGTATGTTGTTATACATACATGATTATGTTATTGTCATACATGCATAGTGTTTATGCATTGAGAACTACAGGATTGTAATCATGAGTGATGAAGAGCGAGAACTGTCGCCACACACACGACGTATGAATGAAATGGCGGAAATGATGGGAAACATGGGAGAAATGATACGGAATATAGCAGAACGGTTGCCTCCAATAGCTCCATTGGAGCCAGAGCCGATAGTAGTAGTTCATGCGCCTGAGAATAGGGGTATGAGATCGATATCTGAACAGTTTGCGAGGAAGAAACCAATGGAATTTCATGGGACGCCTGATGCAACATTGGCAGAACATTGGGTTATGGACATGGAAAGAATTTTCCGATCTATTCCGATGTCGGATAGGGAAAAGATTGAGAATGCAAGTGACGTATTGAGGGGTGAAGCCCAGAACTGGTGGGTGAATGTCCTAGATCAAGGAGCACCGATTACTTGGGAAGGGTTTAAGGCAGAATTCAATCGTCGATTCTTTCCGCGAGCTGCCTATAATGCGAAGAAGCGAGAATTTGATAACTTGAAGCAGGGAGATATGACTGTAACCGAATATACTTCCAAGTACAACGCTTTGTTGAGATTTGGAAAGGGTTCTGTGCCAGAGGAGGAAGATAGGGCAAGGAAATTCGAAGAGGGTTTACGGGAAAATATCCGTCTAAGGGTGGAAACCTATGAACATTCGACTGTGGCAGCAGTGCAACAAACGGCGTTAGTGGCCGAGAGTGGAATGGAAAGGTCGAAGCAAAATCAATCCGGTAAACGAAGCAATGAGAGTGGGGATAGGAACCAAGGCGGATTTTTCAAGAGGCCGTTTCAAAGAGGCACTGGTTCTAGTTTTAGTGATTTCAAGAGAACGCCAAGTAACATACCATTGTGTTCGCTTTGCAACCGACCGCACTCAGGCCGATGTTTCTTGACAAAACCCCAGAACAGGAACCAAGGCAGGGGTAGTACTAATTCTACACCTGACATGCGAGGCAAGTGTTATGATTGTGGAGTATTTGGGCACCAAGCCAAGGATTGCCCGAGGAGGTATTCACAATAAGGAGCTAGTTCTATGGCTTCTAGTGGTTTGAAGCCTAAACAGTCTAATGACGGAGGACAAAGGACAGAGCAACGTCAGGGAAGATCATTCCAGATGAACCCTGGAGACGTGGCTGCTACTGATACAGTGGTCTCAGGTATGGTGCTTGTATGTTCGCACTTAGCACGCATACTTGTTGACTCAGGATCTACGCATTCGTTTGTATCTCATGCTTTTGTTGAACATTTGAATGTTAAATCGGCACCGTTAGGATATGAACTGTCTATTGCTGTGCCACTTAGTAAATCGATAACGACGACTACTGTATATAAGAACTGTGATATCAAATTAGGTGAGAAGTTGATGACAGTAGACCTTATACCGATTGTGGTGAACCATTTCGATGTGATATTGGGGATGGATTGGTTAGCTCTTAATCAAGCCACAATAGACTGTGAACGGAAAGAAGTTAATTTTTGATCACCGGTATATGGGAACTTTTGTTTTCAAGGGAGTGGGGTTATACCACCACCGTATTTGATTTCAGCTATCCGAGCGGGAAAGTTATTGAAAAAGGGATGTCAGGGATTTCTATGTTCGGTGACTGATGTCTCAGCGACTGAATCAATAGTAGAGAATATTCCAGTAGTGCGAGAGTACCCAGATGTATTTCCCGATGACTTACCAGACGTCCTGATTGAGAGGGAAATTGAATTCACCATTGAAGTAAAGCCAGACGCAAGACCAGTATCTAAAGCACCGTATAGAATGGCACCAGTAGAATTGAAGGAACTCAAAGTTCAACTGCAAGAGTTACTTGATAAAGGTTTCATCCGACCAAGTGTATCACCGTGGGGAGCTCCAGTGTTGTTCGTAAAGAAGAAGGATGGTTCGATGCGTATGTGCGTTGACTACCGAGAGTTGAACAAGTTGACAATCAAGAACAAGTATCCACTGCCGAGAATTGATGACTTATTTGATCAACTTCGTGGGGCACAAGTGTTCTCCAAGATAGACCTGAGATCGGGTTATCATCAGTTGAAGGTGAAGGATGAAGATGTTGAGAAAACAGCTTTTAGAACGCGCTACGGACACTATGAGTTCTTAGTTATGCCGTTTGGAGTTACCAATGCACCAGCCGCGTTCATGGATCTTATAAACCGAGTCTTCAAGGACTACTTGGATGATTTTGTGATCGTATTTATCGACGACATTCTTATCTATTCGCCGAGTGAAATACAGCACGAGAATCATTTGAGATTAATACTTCAGAGATTGCGGGAGAAACAATTGTTTGGTAAATTCAAGAAATGTGAATTTTGGTTGTCTAGTATTACTTTTCTTGGTCACGTGATTGACAAGAATGGGGTTTCAGTTGATCCTCACAAGGTAGAAGCTGTATCAAATTGGCAGAGGCCGACATCTGTATCTGAAATTCGAAGTTTCTTGGGATTAGCGGGATACTACCGCCGTTTTATTGAACATTTCTCGAAGATTTCATTACCCATGACAAAGTTAATGAGAAAGGGTGTTAGTTTTGAATGGAGTCAAGAATGCGAAAACAGTTTTCAGGAGTTGAAGTCAAGGTTGACGAGAGCACCTATTCTGACAATACCATCCGGAACCGAGGGGTTTGTGATCTATAGTGATGCGTCGCATCAAGGGTTGGGATGCGTGTTGATGCAAGGTGGTAAAGTGATTGCTTATGCTTCTAGACAGTTGAAGACACATGAAATTAATTATCCGACTCACGATCTCGAATTAGCCGCGGTAATTCATGCTTTGAAAATTTGGAGACACTACCTGTACGGGGAAAAGTGTGAGATATTCACGGACCACAAGAGTTTGAAATATATTTTCACTCAACGAGACTTGAACATGAGACAGCGAAGATGGTTGGAATTGATGAAGGATTACGATCTTTCAATTGAGTACCATCCGGGAAAGGCGAATGTAGTAGCCGATGCACTAAGCCGGAAGACGCCGAGGAATTTAGCCGGTGAGCTAACACAACAAAAAGAATTGGTAAAGGAGATGGAACGATTAGAGTTGGATGTAATTCCAGGGACTAGTGGTGGCTTAATGATGGCAATCATGGCACACCCAGATATTATTGACGAAATCAAGAAGGAACAATTTAATGATGTCTATTTGTGCAAAATGAGAGACGAGATACCTTTGGGAAAGCGACCTGGTTTGGTATTAGAACAAGGAATTCTGAAATTGGGAAATCGATTATGTGTACCAAATGTGAAAGACTTGAAAGAGAGGATTCTAGAAGAAGCTCATAATACGAAATATTCAGTACATCCGGGAAGTAATAAGATGTACAGAAACTTGCGAGAAAACTTCTGGTGGAAAGGTAAGAAGCGTGAAGTCGCTAAGTTTGTTTCTGAATGTTCGGCATGTCAACAGGTCAAAGCAGAGAGACAAGTACCCGCGGGGTTACTACAACCATTGCCAGTGTCGGAGTGGAAATGGGATGAGATTACAATGGATTTTGTATCCGGATTTCCGCGATCGCCTAACAAGAACGACAAAATTTGGGTTATAGTTGACAGATTGACGAAATCAGCTCATTTTCTTCCAATTAAGACGACTAAGCCGTCCAAGTTAGCAGAGTTGTATGTGAGAGAGATTGTAAGACTACATGGAGTTCCAGCAGTGATTATATCGGATCGTGATAGTAGTTTTACATCAAGGTTTTGGGGAAGTTTGCAAAAGGCTATGGGTACGAAGTTGAGTTTCAGTACCGCATTCCATCCTCAGACCGACGGACAGTCAGAACGCATGATTCAGACGCTAGAGGATATGTTGAGACTTTGTGTATTAGATTTTGGGAGTGATTGGGAGAAACATCTACCATTGATTGAATTTGCGTATAACAACGGTTTTCAGTCAAGTATCGGCATGGCACCGTATGAGGCATTGTATGGGCGTAAATGTCGATCACTGGTTTGTTGGACCGAGGTGGGAGAAAGAAAGTTGTTAGGACCTGAGTTAATACAGGTGACTACTGAGAAGGTGAAATTGATTCAGGAACGACTCAAAATAGCTCAGAGCCGATATAAGAGTTATGCGGACTCTAAACGACGACCGATGAATTTTGAAGTTGGAGATTTGGTATATTTGCGGGTATCGCCTTCGAAAGGCATTGTACGATTTGGAAAGAGGAGAAAGCTCAATCCGAGATTCATAGGACCTTTTGAGATTCTAGAGAGAATAGGTCCAGTGGCTTATCGATTGGCATTGTCGTCAGAGTTGGAACATGTGCACAACGTGTTTCACGTGTCTATGTTGAGAAGGTGTATGACGGATGCGAGTAAGATCATTGTACCTGAACCACTGCAAATTCAGGGGGACTTGACTTATGTGGAACAACCGGTCGAGATTCTAGATCGAAAAGAGCAAGTCTTAAGAACTAAGACGATTCCGATGGTAAAAGTATTGTGGCGTAGTCACACGGTGGAAGAGGCTACGTGGGAAAGTGAAGAAGACATGCAGAATGAGTATCCGTACTTGTTCGACGCTTGAGGTAAAGTTTGGGGACAAACTTCCTTTTTGGAGGGGAGAGTTGTCACACCCGTTCCAGAATTTCATGGTTTTAAAACATGCATAATTGAGTTTTAGAAATTATTAATGTTATTAATAATTTGAGTTGTGGTTGACGGTGAGTCAACGGCGAGGTGTCTAGTGGAGACACGAGGAATTGGTAACACCTGTTGCATTGGCATGATTAAATGACATTTATATGACTTAAATGTTATTTGACTTTATCTGGTATTTTGTGAATAGTAATTTTACCTGTGTTTGGTAAATTGTAGTGAACTTTGATATTGTTATATATCATTTTGAGAACTGTGGTGAGAACGTGGGTGTCACGTTTATTAAAAGGTAGGTTGTGTAGAGATTCCACAGAATTTAGTTTTCGGACGTGATTTTGGACCCAAACGAAACCTAGTCGAAAACTTTTGAACTTTATAGTTTTCACTCATAAAGGTATAAAATGGACGTGTGCGACGTTTCATGGGTTAATTAGAAGTTTGGGAAACTCGTGGGGAGGTAAACGCGATTTCCGTATAGTTTGTCTATATATATGGATGAGAAATCTCATCCAAACCCACAAATATCTAGAGAGAGAGGAGAGAGAAAGGAGATTGTTTCTTCGGGCTTTGCGACGCCGATCGACGACCGTTCGTCTGTCAGATTTTCTCCAGATTTCAGATTTGAACTCGTGGAGGTAAGACCTACGTTTTGATACTACTTAGGTCATGTTTGGCTAAGTTTTGTAAAAATATTAATTCTAGACATTTGGGAAAAATCAGGTAAAACTCGTAGGAATCGCGTATAATTTGAAATCCGGCGATTATTTAGTCCCCTAGACGATCCTTCAAAGTTTGAAGAGATTCGCACGAGGTATGAATTCTAGATCTATGAAATATATGGATTTTCATGTTTTAGACATCACTTTTGATATTCTTGGATCCGGGCGAAATTCATGTGTTAGTTAGGCCCGTTAGTTATGCACGTGAAATTATGATAAAAGCACGTATAACTGTTTATGTGAGCATGTTATGTGTCTACTCGGGTCAAAAGGGAGTTTGGTGCAAATTCATGCCGGAGTAAGCTTCTCGTTGTTTGAGAATTTTAGTAGCGACGGCTACTGTGCATGGTTGTAGGCTTGGACTTGCCATGGCACTTGTGGGGATGTAATGGTTGTAGGCTTGGACTTGCCATTGACATCGCGGTTTAAGGCTTGGACTTGCCGCTACCGGATGAATGCGTACCACTCACCCTAGAGACTATTTTTATGTGTTTTAGATGCTTAAACCATGAACTGTCATATAAGCATACATTTAGAATTGTACGCTCAGCATATAGCTGAGCAGTGGAGATGTACTCCATTGCAGGTAAGAAGAAAGACAAGAAGAAGTGTGTGGAGTGAGGCCGATGAACGCCGGAGAAATCTTCTTTGTAAATGTTTTTGTTTTAATCCTAAAACTTGTATAAGGATTTGAATCTTGTAGAATGTTGTAATAGAATCATGGATTAGTTTCTCAGTATTGTAATATTGTAATTGAACGTCTGTAGTTATGTTTTAAATGTTGAAATTGGTGTTGGTTGAGTTTGATGTTGGGTTTGAGAAGTTTGAGTTGTTAATATTTCAATACAGGGCTGCCTGCAGGGGAGCAGTCGACTGGACCCAGGGTCAGTCGACTGGATCTCGTGGGGTTGAGACACTGAAAGTGAATAGTAAGCAAAGCAGTCGACTGGCCCCTTGGACAGTCGACTGAACACTGTAGATTTTTGGCTACTGCTTCTTTTGGTTGAAAAGCAGTCGACTGGTTTCCCATAGCAGTCGACTGGACCCTTCACAGTATGTTGTATTTATGGTTCTGCTTGACACAGTCGACTGAGCAGTCGACTGGACCTCTGTTGAGAGTTTAGGATTTTAGGTTCTGCCAGGCACAGTCGACTGAACCACTAGTGCAGTCGACTGGGCAGTCGACTGAACCTCTGATTTCTGAATTGAGTCTTTGAATTGTGTTTTCACTTGGCCAAAACTTTTATAACTCCGATTTTTATTGGATATTTCAACTAAAAGGGTAATGTTCCCTAAAGTTTTCAATACCAGGGTTGTTTTGTAAGTTCTTTCCGCTGCGTATAATTATATTGTTGTTGGATGAGCCTTGGTGGCGTGCCACGTGTCCTATTTCCACGCGTAGTGGGATGGGTCGTGACAGCACTGACAAATACGTGCTGAAAATTTTCATTTTCATTTTCATCACTCAATTGGGTCATCAAACACACCCTCAATTGGGTCATCAATCACACCCTTAGTATAATCTCTTTTTTTTTTTTGTTGGACATTTTACATCAATTCGTAGATGACTAATTAAATATTGTGTGGTCTATTAAATCCACATTTTATCATTGAAAATGTATAACACACAGGATTTACTAGTACCAGTATGCCGAAAGCACACACATATATATAATCACAAGAGTGTGTGTGTGTGTGTGTGAAATAACAAATTATGCATGGACAGTGATTTCATGAACAACTGGAATTCTAAGAAGTTGTGGACAAATTATATATTCTAGTCTAAAGGACTCCAATTTGTGGAAGAAGAAAAATGGGTCATGCAACAGAGAAAGTTGATTGTTTGAAGTATTTGAAAAAATAAAGACTGGAAAAAAAAAATTAATAAAAATTAAAAATTAATCTTAACTGCAACTTCGTCAATGAGAAGCGAAGATGACGACGCCCCTTTCGATTTTCGAAGTGATTTGTTTGATTCCAAGTTTGGGCCGATCTGTTACCTGTGTGAAGTAATAATGGGCCTGGGTTTTCTTTTCGGGGTCGGGCTGTTTGGTAATATTACGTTTTTCGATTTTAAGTTTTTAAAAATTCTGAAATCTGAAAATTACTTTATTTTATTTATTTATTAATTTATCGTTTTTTATCATACTTCTTTGTCAATTTAAAAAAAATGGATAATTGTTGGAAAATCCCTCAAACTAACATTGAAAAGTTTAGGGTTTAAAATTTTTCTTAGCTTGTTAAAATGTCCTTCAAATTGGAACTTTAATTGTCAAACATCTATTCTCTTTCAAACTCTATTTTTTTCTTCCAAAACTTGTCATTCTAAACCTTAGCCGCCTACCACCACCACTGCGATTCGCCGCAATAAACACCACCTCCGCGAGCCGCCACCACCACCATCGCGTCGATAGCACAAGCTGCCACCACCACCATTGCGAATCACAACCACTACCACCATGAGCTGCCGCCACCACCACCATCGCGTCGATAGCACAAGCTGCCACCACCACCATTGCGAATCACAACCACTACCACCATGAGCTGCCACCACCACTACTAGTCACAATCACCACCACCATCGCGAGCCACCACTGCGAACCACCAAGAGCCGTCGCTACCACTGTGAGCCATCACCGGTCAAGATCTATATCTAGATCTGAACTTCATCGACACCGCTGGCTGCTCAATGAACTCCGACGACCACCATGCGTCATGAAATAAATTTGAGGTTAGTTGCAGAATATACAAATATCAAGTAAAATTTCATTTGTTGTAGGAAAAGTTAAGTGAAATTTCACTTATTTTTTTCTATATCAAATGAAATTTCACTTAATTTTGGCTATAGCAAGAGAAATTTCACTTGTTTTTCTAGTGAACAGTAATTTGATGGGGTGGTCGCAAGGCCGGCCCTGGGGGAAAGCCGGCAAAGCGACCGCTTTGGACCCCCATATATTTAAGCTAATTTAAGGGCCCCATTTTTGGTACTAATTTTGAATTTCTATATTAGGCCCTTATAAAAAAACTTACTATAACCTAGCCTAATAAAGGCCCCAACCTAAAAATGATCCAAAATTTTCACATATAAAACTACAAAGCTAAGCCCAAACAAACCCTCTAGAATAAGACTATATTTTTTTGCTAGAGAGAATAAGACTATAATTTATTTTACTATTAAAAAAAGACTAATTGATCAACTCATAGTGTGATACACTTTTAAAAATAAATAAATAAATCAGTGTACCGAAAAAATGTAAGAAAATTAGGTTTTTCTCAATTCCCCCAATTCTTTTTAGATTTAGCCCAAACCCTCTAGTTGTAAGTTGTTTTCAATTTAGGGCTTGGTTTCAAATTATTGGTTGCTCAAATAAGTATTTAATTATGCTGTAAGTTGTTTGAACATTTTGCAATGTGACATTGAAAACCAATATATACGCATAATTATTTATACGTAGACTGAAAAAAAAATCGTCGGGGGCAGCCCGTATAGCCCCGGGCCCTATTTTAAAAGTTCGCTTTGGACCCCCTAAAACTCAGGGCCGCCCCTGGGTGGTCGCCGGAGGTGGTGGGATGGTCGTCGAAGATAGATGAAGACATTTTATCCTAAGAAATAGGGGGAGGACTTATCTTTAATAATAGATTTAAGTTTTTCTTAATACTAAAAAATCTTATGCATTAGTCATTTCCACTAACTGCTCCTTCTAAAAAAGAAAAGTAAAGCGATAACAAAAAGAAAAGGTAAGTGATAAAGATCACCATACACATTTTTAGTTTTCATTTTTGGAAAGAAACAAAAAATACAATGGCTTCAATCGACTCTATACCTATATTTTCTTGGGTTTGATATAGCGGAACTAAACACGTCCTTTTTCTCTTTTGACAAAAAAAAAAAAAAAAAAAAGAGGGGGCAAGAAAAATTAAGATGTGTATGATAATCTGATTAGGTGCTAAAAATGAAAAAAAAAAAAAAAAAAAAAAAAACTTAGTCATATTTTTTTCTAGTGCGATTGACAATTTACTAAAAAGGGGACAAAAAACTTAATGAAACGTTAATGTAAAAAGCTTTTACTAAGGAAAAACTTTGCATGTAATCAACTTCAATGCTTCAAACATTAGTTTTTTTTTTAAGGAAAACTTCAAACACTATTTTGAGAAGGAACTGTAGAATGGTCTTTGTTGGGCTTTGTTGTGGGCTATTTTGAGGCTTTGAGATTGGATTGGGGTGAGATGAGTATTTGTGTATGTTCTGCCATGATTCAGTTAAGCATCGAAGAAAAAAAATTGTAGAGTTAATAGCTTTAGATTTTTGGTACTAAAAAATTAAGATTTAACTTTTATTTTATGAAGGCTTAATATCAAAATATACCCTGAAAGATTGATCTCTATATTATTTTGTCCCTATAGTTTCAATTACGTCAATTGGGTAATGTTAGGAGTACAACTATTTTTTACAACTCATGTATAATCATTTCTATCTCTCTCCTAAGTGACACTGGACTCTATTGAAATTTAACCGAATCCCACAGTACCACTTAGGAGAGAGAGAGATAGTTGTAAATGAATTGTAAAAAATAGTTATATCCCTAACATTGTCCATGTCAATTTGCTCCATGAAGTTTTTAAGTATAAGGAATGTGGTCGAAATGTCCAATTCTGTAAGAAAATTTGACAATTTTACTCACATGCTATGCATTGTCCTGCTTTTTAGGAGCAAAAAATGAAACAACACCAATCTTCCTACTCGCTTATCAGCGTAATTGAGCATAATAGTGAATGAATTCAGTCAAATTTTCTGAAAAAAAAATTGGACATTTAGACCATCATATTGCCTCTATATAAAAAACTTAAGGGGCTAAATTGACACAATTAAAACTATAGAGACTGTCTTTCATGAAATTAAATTTTAAGTTTCAAGTGACTCAAGCCTTAACATTGTTTGATTTTGAAATAGAATAGAATATAATTGAAATGAATTATTAACAAATCTCACAACTATTGATGGAAATTATAAACCCCTAAAACAAAAATGGAGTAGAATTCAATTATAGTTTTAGATAAAAACAAATTATTTTTCTTATTTTTGGCAAATCAAATGTAATGTTATTCTTTAGTCGTGGAAGTTGGAATAGCGCCAAAATAAATTCCGGAAAGATATTTTCTGGTGGAACTCTCTCACTCTCTTATCCATCAAATTTAAGGCAAATACCAGAATATACAACATACTGGAGTATATAGATATTTGTTGGTAAATAAGTTTCACCAGCTGAAACCAAGCAATGGCATGTTCTCTTAATCCCCCCATAGTACCTTCAATTTCTTTCACCAATCCAACATTACCCACTCTCGCCAGGAGGAGACA
This sequence comes from Hydrangea macrophylla, assembly GCA_033977485.1. Classification (NCBI taxonomy): domain Eukaryota; kingdom Viridiplantae; phylum Streptophyta; class Magnoliopsida; order Cornales; family Hydrangeaceae; genus Hydrangea; species Hydrangea macrophylla. The sequence continues at coordinate 78,400,421 of CM066983.1, read as the reverse complement.
TTCAGGTTCAATGTTGAACACAAGAGCCATGGCCAAAGAGCTTTACTTCAACCATGATGGTTCAGCCACAAAGAAGCTTCTGGTCACCACTAATAATTTCTTCAATTGATGGCTCTCAATTGGTAAAAAAAAATTCCATTGCTTTTAATTAATTTTTTATTGGTGGGTTTTGTTTTGTTTGGTGTAGGCAGGGGTTCACATGGTGGCAGAGTTGGTAGGGGTGACTTTGGGTCCAAAGGGTAGGAATGTGGTGTTGCAGAACAAGTATGGACCTCCCAAGATTGTCAATGATGGTGAAACTGTTCTCAAAGAGGTAAAAAAATCTTTACTTTCCATCACCCTTTCTTTTACCCTTTTGTGAAATAAGCATTTTTTAGGGTTTGGTGATTAGAAAAACTGGTTCAATGTTCAAAATATAATTACAATATAGTGAATGTTTTGCCATTGTTTTTTGGAATTTTTTGTTGTGGGGTTAAGGAAATTTGAATTTAGATTGGGACCTTTGAAGTGTTGTGCCTCAAATATTTGTGAAATTGTTATGAACAGTTTGATGGCACAAGAAGTTGTTACCACACAATTTTAGTTCTAGCTCTTGTAGAATCCATCTGTAATGTAAAATTAATGGTAATAAGATTCTGATTTAGGGCTATCTTAGATTGTCTCCCAAGTGCCACCACAACATTGACCCTGGATAATGGAATTCAACTTTTGTGGTGATGATCCAAATAAGTGTAATATTTTTGTACTGTTCATTTATATTGAATTTGTTGAAGCTTAATATACATTGTTGGGCCATTCTCCAAGAGCTTGAGCTTTTGGAGCTTGGTAACTTTACATGGTATCAGAGCTTGTTTGTGGGAGGTCTTGTGTTCGACTCTCCATCCCCGCTTTGGTGTGCATATTTACACTTTATTATTTGTCTCCACTATGATGAACTTTGGTTTGTTGGCTCTCCACGTGCGAGACGGGGTCGCACGTGAGGGAGGGTGTTGAAACTTAATATACATTGTTGGGGCCGTTCTCCAAGGGTCCAAAAGCTTAAGCAGTTACATTTGGTAACTTAACCAAATTGATAGACTTTTTTTCGTATATTTGTTTAGAATACTATAAGGGTTGGTTTATCACGATGGTCCAATCACTCTATGATGGGGGTAAAAAAAAAAATTAATAATAAGCTGAACCCTTTCGGCATATATGTTTTAGTTGAATTCTCTCATATCCTAAATAGATTATATTTGTGTTTCAAGATTGAGCTAGAGGACCCTTTGGAGAATGTCGGAGTAAAATTGGTGAGGCAAGCTGGTGCAAAAACAAACGATCTTGCCGGTGATGGTTCTACTACATCGGTAATTCTTGCTCATGGTCTTATTGCGGAAGGTGTGAAGGTATAATAAGTTGATCTAACTTGAGGTTTCCTTTTTAGAATAACATATCTGCTTGCTTTGAATGTTATAATGGAACAATATGTACTTTCTCATATATTGGCATTGTCGAAAGCAACTTTTGAATAAGACTTGGGGGCCTTTTTGGAATCACTTCACATATGCATGTTTAGCCCCAAACGTGCTTCTAGGGAACCAAAAAGGTATATATTAGCCTATTTGGATTAATTTTAAGAAGCACTTTAGAGCCCCAAAAAGTGCATTATGGCTAATGCAGGTATAGAGATGATTCAACCCACGTGATGCAGAAAGCAGATTGGAGTTTTGATGAGTGTTGGAAGTTATGGAAAGAGAAGGTACCGTGGCTCGAACACTCGCAATCACATTGGAGTGACATCAACCCTCACATTGGAGGGACAACAAACACCACAAGGGTGTACCACAAAGGCATCCATGTGATGGTTTGAACCATGATACCTTCTCTTTCCATATCTTCCACCATTGAGTTTTCCTTTCTCATCGTGCCCCAGTCATTAGGTCTTCTGATTCTGTTTCTTCTGCTGCCTAAACACCAAACCACAGCCAATCCAAGAGGGCCCTTAGTTTGTGGAGGCATGGCACTATGTCAGTTACTTATTGAAGTTACTTCTATGCCTTATTTTGTGAAGCTCTGTTTACTATTTTTTTTTTTCCGAATCTTACTTTTCTCTAGGTTATTGCAGCAGGCATGAATCCTATTCAAATCTCACGTGGGATCGAAAAAACTGCTAAAGCCCTTGTTTTGGAGCTCAAATTAATGTCCAGAGAGGTACAGATGGTTCATTTTCTTCTTCTACTTCCTTGAAAAAATTAACATATCTACAAAAGATTATCCCACTTTTGGATGCAAGCAGAGCATTGAAGAATTATTTCATGCTTGCCTAAGGCTCTGAAAGTGAAAGAAAACAGCAAGGAAAACATTAGGGAATATATTTTCACTCTCATTTTCATCCCCTTATCATTTTCCTTCTCAAACTGCGCAAACCAAAAAGATCCTAAATCAACTTGCCTCATCTGTCCAATATAACAGGTTGAGGATCATGAGATTGCTGATGTTGCTGCCGTTAGTGCGGGGAACGATTATGCAGTAGGAAACATGATCTCCGATGCTCTTAGACAAGTTGGAAGGCAGGGAGTGGTCACAATTGAGAAAGGAAATTCTGCCGAGAACAGTCTAGAAATTGTAGAAGGAATGCAGTTTGATCGTGGATACTTATCTCCTTATTTTGTTACTGATCGACGAAAGATGATTGTTGAGTTCCACAATTGCAAGGTAGGACTATTAGGCTTTGTTTGGTTCATGGATTATCCGCTGGGGAAATTGTTTTCCATCTTGTTTTCTTTTCCTCATTCTTTTCCTTCTCTGAATCCATGTACCAAACGGAGCCTTAGTTTATTATAGCCTCACTCGCATATTTTTCCTATGAAGTAATTAGAATGTGTGAATTTATTTTTTGCAGTTACTTTTGGTTGACAAAAAAGTCACGAACCCAAAGGAGATGTTTAAAATATTGGACAATGCAGTTAAGGAGAAGTACCCAATTGTGATAGTTGCAGAGGGCATTGAGCAAGAAGCTTTGGCTCCGGTAATTAGGAACAAACTCAGGGGCACATTGAAGGCAGCTGCTATAAAAGCTCCTGCCTTTGGTGAGCGCAAGAGCCACTGCTTAGATGATATTGCTATCTTGATTGGAGGTAGTAAATACAAGCATTACATACAGAGTTCTTACCCTATCTGATAAAGTCTTTTTCTGTGTACATATATGTGTATGTATATGTATACAATGAGTTTCTAATGAGGGATCCCTCATTTTAAGAAAGTGAGGACTTCTAATTCTGGTCGTCGGAGCTCATTTATGTATATTAATGTCAATCTCAACAAGGCAATTTCCAGATATGAGCCTGTGTGCAGATGATAAAAATCTATGTTCAGAGCACGGGATTATATATTTTTTTTTATTACAAAAAGGGAAAGGGTTAAAAACACTACCTAGGATCCCAGTGAGATGAAAAACAAGAAAGAGAGAATACACAAGAACATCAGATTTACTTGGTTCACCCAAAACTAGGGCTACGTGTGTGGAGTTGCGGAGAATTTCACTATGCTCAACAGAAGAAAGAAGAATTACAGAGTACATTGATAAGTTGATAACTGCCCTTAAATACTATAGAATTAGGGCTACAGCCTACGAGTTAAAAGTGTGAAAATGACCAAAATCCCCTTTGAAAATATTCGCAAGAGGGACCAGGTGTACAGTGTTATCAGGCTCCACACTACCTATCAGGACAATAGTAGGGTGCTTCGTTTTTTATTTTCATCGCATTTGTATGCATGGACTCGTCCTTTAGAAATTAGAATGGTCTCAGACACAGAAACTTGGTGTCACTTCAAATGGTAATTTCATCATGGCAACCTGTGATGGTTCTACGAAACAGAGTCTTATGACTAAAATCTAATCTAAAGATTTCATTTTACATGGCTATGAATAATACTCATTTCAAATGTATAACAAATTCTATCTTTCATTTATGATCTTAATCTGCCTGTTTCGCAACCCTCCATTTATTTTTGAATACTAAGCCCACCATTTGCTTGCAGGGACTGTAATTAGAGATGACATGGGATTGACCCTCGAAAAGGCTAACAAAGAAGTATTGGGAACTGCTACTAAGGTGGTCATAACTAAAACTTCTACGTTGATAGTAACCGATGGTAGCACTCGAGAAGCTGTTAAGAAGAGAGTTTCTCAGATCCAAAGGCTTGTAGAGGTGCATCATATATATCCTATTTATTATATGGATACATTTGGTCCCTTTTAAACTATATGGCTAAAAAATACACGCATGGATACACATGCTCGCATTCAAATGCAAGAATATGTCATTGGTTATCACCGTTGCCGTATAGACAATAACCACTTTAAAGTATCCAAAACAGACAAACCTCTTACATATTATAACAAGCCCAGCTCACTTGCATTTTCTACTCATTTTTATTATTATTATTATTTTTTTATTTGGACTGACCCTTCTCAGAACAATTGAGTTTTAAAAAATATGGCAGAGAATTTCTGTTTCTTGTTTTAGCAAGTTCCTTCCTAAAAGTAGTTGGTGGTTTTGTAAATGAGATAGAACGAACTTATGATATATTTGCAATTAGAACATTTTTAGCCTTGTTATTTGGATTACAACAGGATTGTGGCTCATTTGCAGAACACTGAGGAAAATTTCCAAAAGAAAATATTGAACGAAAGAATAGCAAGATTATCAGGGGGCATTGCTATTCTTAAGGTAATCTGAAATTTATTGGCCTGGCATCATGACATCTGTAGTTTTGGGGAGTGCTTTATTTTATTATGCCCTAACATGCTTAGTTAATCGACTGACTCACAGGTTGGAGCACAAACACAAGTTGAGTTGAAGGATAAACAACTAAGGATTGAAGATGCTTTGAATGCAACAAAGGTAGCTAGTTTCTTGTGTGATGTGTGTGTTTGTGTGTGTGTGTGTGTGGCTAACTCATCGGTATTACAAACTAGTAGTAAGCTTTGTCATTCTTATATTTTAGGCAGCTGTGGAGGAAGGAGTTGTGGTTGGTGGTGGCTGTTGCCTTTTGAGACTATCCTTAAAGGTGGATGGTATCAAAGAACTTCTAGATAATGAAGAGCAGAAAGTAATCTCTTCTTCTATTGGATTATACATCTTTTCCATTTTAGTTGTTTTAGTTTGGTTATTGTAGCGAATATGGGTAGAATTTAAGACATTGTTGATTGATATGCTTTATTTTTCTCACATAGTTCTGTAAATTAAATTGCAGTCTCCTTGTGCATGGTATTTTTTGTTATTTAGTTCAGAATTTCCAAAGCCCATTAATGCTCTGTTTGGTTCGCAGATTTTGAGGGGAAAAAAGAGAAGGGAAAGGAAAAACCATTTCCCTAGTATTCTCCTATATGCTCAAATACTACTAGAAATTGAATTTTTTTTTTTTTTTTTATTTTATAAATATAGTGAGGAAGGGAAGTGACTTGTAAAATTCAACTTTTTGATTTGTTTGTATCTACTTTTTTTTCTTTATTTTTTTTTTTTTTTCATTCCTTACTATTTTCTGTAGTTACCGAACAACGAGTTTTCTTTCCCTTTCCCTTATGAATTCTGTTAGCGAAGTCCATCCCACATCACCTAGACACAAAGGTGAAGAGTTGGGCATAAGCTCTTGGGCAACCCTCACCTTGCAAGCCAGTTTTCAAGGTTGAGTTAGGCCCAACATGGTATCAGAACTGGGTCACAAAAGGCATGTCTGTCGCCGGACCTGTCGTCTAACCCTCTGCCCCCCTTACATCTGCATCTGCGTTCCACGCTTCGCGTGAGTGAGGATGTTAGCGAAGTCCATCGAGTTGGGTATTAGCTCTTGGGCAACCCTCACCTTGCAAGCCGGTTTCAGGGTTGAGTTAGGCCCATGGGTTCCAACAAACTCCATGAACCAAACAAAGCAAAAGTATGTACGTATTCCAGATTGGTTGGTTTTTAAGATGGTGTAATGACTACGATGTTGATGCAGATTGGAGCTGACATCTTTAAAAGAGCTCTGGCCTATCCTGCAAAACAGATTGCGAAGAATGCTGGTGTGAACGGGAACAGTGTCATAGAGAAGGTCTCCTTATGTTCGTGAATTTTTTTCCAATAAAATATTGACATTTATCAAAATTTCAGCAAATCTGAAGTTATTTTTCTAATTATTGTGAAATATGAGTCACGTGAGATGTCATGTTGAAACTTGTAGCTTTTACAGGTTCTGTCCATTGATGATATGAGGTATGGATACAATGCTGCAAGGGACCAATATGAGGATTTGATGGCCGCTGGAATTCTGGATCCAACAAAGGTATCATCAAACAAATTTCTAAAGCTACATTTATGACAAAATGACCTTTTTTTCATTCCATTCAATGTTGATTATACTTTAGAGATGAAAATAGAAACACGATAGATTGAGGTTATTTTCTGCATATAAGTTGAGAAGCATGAGGTACCATCAAACCCAGGGCCAGCCCTGATATTCCAAAAATTGTCTTGAGACCTCAAGCGAACTTTCAACGGCGGATCTTCTATACTAAGTTTCATAGAAATTAGGAAGAAATTAGAAGAAAATAGGCCTAAAAATGATGAGTTTCATTGAAATTAGGAAGAAATTAGAAGAAAATAGGCCTAAAAATGGGGCCCCATGCAGTTCCTTCGCAGCATGGCCTCAGGGCCGGCCCTGCTGATCAATCCCAACTCATGTTCTCATATGCAAAACACAGCTGCCAACTTAAGAGCTGAAGCAAGCAACACTTGCCTTTCAAAAAAGTCAAGTTAGAATCCGTTTTAAGAATAAGATGAAAATGAAGAGGATAGTGTACCAGTGAGAATATATTCCAAACACACCCTAACATAGTCAAAGCACCTATCAATACCTTTATACATCAATACCTTTATACATGATGTAGGTAGTAAGAAATAAAAAACAATTTCCTGGTATAATGACACCCCCTAATAGGTATAACATGAAGTTGAAAACTGTACCAATGCCAAACAACTGCTGAACTCTGGTCTTCCCAGGAATCAAATTTATCAGTATGAAAATTGTTTCCTCTTAATGGAAATTAGGGAAAACCGAAGAACAATTAGTACAAAATAAAATAGAACACCAAAAGGAAAGAACTACTATTGCTTATTAATGAAATGCAAATATTTCGACTTGTTATTGCTCTGCGATTGTGGGTAACTTTTATAGTATTCAGAAGTCCCTGTTAAATTTTTGAACAGGTAGTTAGGTGTTGTTTGGAGAATGCAGCATCTGTTGCGAAGACTTTTTTGACCTCCGATGCAGTTGTCGTTGACATTAAAGTACAAGTGCCCATCCCAAAGAGAAATCCAATGCCAACTTCAGGCAACTCATTTCGTCCAAAAAGTAATTCATCTTGATAACCACACATTCGGTTTATCCACCTGTTCTTGACGATGTTGAAGGGCTATTGATCTCTTGTATCCTTGCTGAGTTATAACAAATTCTAAATTTCTTTGATCATGCAGGTTTAGGACCAATTGGGTTATAGTTGCGAAGAAATTAAATAGCTTTTCGTGGCCTTTCAGAGTTTAATTCTTATCCAGACAAAAAGGATTTTGAATTAAAGGTGGTAATGACCAACTCTCGACTTTGGAAGAAAAGGCATTTAGATTGAGCTGGTTCACATCAAAATGATGGTTTCTATCGAAGAAATGAAGTATATCCAATTTGAATTTGCATTTGGAAACGGAGGATAGTTTCGATGAAGAGATTGCAGCATAATTGATGGGTGCCTTGTTTAACTCTTGAATAGAGAATGTTTCTGCGTGCGGAGAAAATACTTATCAGAAAAACTGCAGTCTGAGAATGTTTATCAGAAAAATGTTATTTGGGTTATTTTTCTGATGAATTTTCAGTCATTGTGAAGTGTGGCCTAACCATGAAAGATCACCAATTTCTGACTGAAAGTATCAGTGATAATTTAAATGATGGGAGTAATAAAAGCTTGATTTATATTTTCCAGCCATTGGAAATTTTGAATTTGCACCCTTGCCAAATACATAAAAATTGATGAGTTAAAGAATAACCTCTGTGAGTCTACATTGTTTCTCTAAAATTTTCATTGTACTCCTAATAGGAATTGAGTGAACTGAAATGATGGATATAGTGCTTTTGTTTATCTTCTCTCTCTCTCTCTCTCTCTCAGCCTAAACGAAAAATAAGTTACTTGCCACACTTTCAGCTTTTAATATTCTAATATTTTCAGGTGGATTGCCTTGGTCAATCACAATATCCACATCCTAGCTATTGCTATGTGCAGATACCAAGTGTTGTTCAAGGATACCCAAAAAGGGGAAATTATACTCACTTACCCTGAGGTATGGTCAAAAACTCAAAATATAGAGACCTCCCTCCTGATATAAAAAAAATTACAGTAGCCTCCCTGTAGTTAGCCAATGGTCACCTTTGACCACCTTGCAACCTGCCTAGGCCCACTTGTCATTGGTTCCCAGCGGATAGAAGCTATTCTGGTCACGTCCAGGTTGGAATTAATGGCTCTGATTGCTCCAAGGAAAAAAAATAAAAAAAGATAAAAGAAAAAAAGAAAAAGAAAAGAAAAGAAAAGAAACAAGGAGAAAAACCACCCAACCAACCTTAGCATCAAATAATGGGATGCTTGCCCCAAGGAGAGGTATAGGAGACAAGCCCGAGGAAATGAAAGAGGTAAGAATAAGAAACCTTATCTGTGCTGAGATTTTGTTGAGAAATGTTGTTGTCTTCTTGTTAGTGACTCCTTTTCCGTTATTGGATTCATCACCCCCCCGATAAATCATCAAAAATACTAGGCATCACAAGCCACTACACCAATCACAAAGTACCACATTTAAAGCACAAGGCCCCATATTTAAAACACATGGTACATAGCATTATTAAGGTGCATTGTCCTTGAATGTGGTGCCTTCAATGTGGTGTCATATACTTTAAGGCTTAGTTTGCCCCCCACGTGTGGTTTTTTAAAAGTAGCTTATGAAATTCATTATTAAGTTGTTTGATAAATTTGTACATCTGAAAAATTGCTCTTAAAAGAATAAAAAAAATAAAAAAACCATGATGAAACCAAAAAATAACCTTGAGCTTTTAAGAACTCTACCCCGATAAAAGCCTAAGTTCAATTTTTTTGCAAAACTCAAAAACTAGTTACCAAATGAATTAATATGAAATTGTGCTTGGAGGCCAAACTAAGCCTAAATGTAATATTTGTGTGGTTAGTATTGTGCTTTGTCATGTATGTGCTTATTATTACTCATAAATCATATCATATCATATATATTCTAAACAATGTCAGACTTTCATGGATATATAATCAGAAATAGGCCGACAAATTTTCCCTAATAGCCCAATTGGAATCCAATTTGGCAATTACAAATGAAATACAATAAAACTATCCCATTAAACGACAATGAAGGCCCGCCCACTTATTGTGTACAATTATAGTTGTACACATTTCAGTGTTACTATTTAGGTGCCACTCTTATAGGCAGTTAACATCTAATATTTTTACTCCAGTTTTTATCATTTATTTTAGGGTCAAGGTTGTTATCTAGTCCAGTTGCTTCGTTTTAAAGCTGTTCGGAAAGTATGAGAATTGGTGTTGTGGTTCACCTGCATTGCATATCAGCTTTATATATTCAAGTGCTTGATAGATACTATTTTAGTGCATAAAATCTCGTATTTGATCTAGAATTACTCATAATACAATTTTTAACTAGAATAGTAATTTTAATAGAAACCTCGTTTCAAAAAAAAAGAAAAAGAAAAAAGAAAGTAACTGTGACCGAATATAATCCCTTTTATGTATTCCCAAACAGACCCTAACATAATCAGTTCTTTTATATGTTCACAAACTGGCCCCTAACATTATACATTAGCCTAGGCCCATAAATGAGCCCAGTAAAAGCCATACTTCGCTTGTTGGACCCGCTAAAAGCAGGGATGTGGATTACTGGATTATGTGTCAACCTTCCCAATACCTTTTCTGCAACTGTCCACCTTTTCTGTGCTCTCTCTCTCTCTCTCTCTCTCTCTCTCTTATATATTACGGATAGAGAGAAAACCCAGTTTCTTATGCAGTGGTTGGGTGAATTATAAGCTGAAGAAGAGACTAGAGAGATATCATATAGGGGACTCACATATTTAGGGGGTTTTTTTAGAGGAGAGAGAAGATGATGATGTTGATGGGAGTGAGCATTCAGTGCTTAATGGATTTAATGGTAGCTGGGTTTTCTCTGGTAATTGGATTGGGAATTTTCGCAGTCATTGCTTCTATTCTTTGTTCTGCTGCTTTCTTGCACAACGCTAAGGAAGTCTCTTAATCCCCCCCAAAATAGAAGGTAATCTCTCTTTGAAGCTTTAACTGATAAATAGTTGAAGATTATATGAACTATTGTGTTTTCTTTGCCTTTTAGCTTCTGGGTTTTGATGATTTTCTTTAATTACAGTGTTTTGTATGGTCAATTTTGTTCTATAATGTTGATCAAGGTTTTTTTTTTTAATAATTATGGTGCTACTAACTTGGAAAAATTGTCTCACCTATTAACTTGGGGTGAAATTATGGGGGAAATGTTATTCACTATATCTATTGTAGCTTGATTCATTTAAAATAGATATTAATGTCAATGGGCAACAACATAAAATGTGGAAAAATTGTTTAGCTATATTCTGAAAGACTGTAATAGGAAGGTGCATAAGGGTGACAGCTTTGTTGGTTTTGCTTGCAGTCCAATTATACCCAAGATTATGATACATCTTATCTCATTGTTAGGCTCTCATTTTTAATGTCTAAAATAGTTGTAATGGATGGTAGTTTTTCCTTTTTATTGTACGTTTGGCTTTGCTTGTGCTTTTTTTGTTTTACTGTGTAAGATATAGTAGCATGCAAGCTTTGTTTAGTACTCAGTGTTATTTATCCGTGAAAGCTCTGTCTTAGTTTCTACACTTGCAGTCCTTCTCATGTCTTGGTTTCTCTTTTCCATTATCTTTTTGTGTATATTATTTTGTCTAAAATACAGTTAGAAGCCAAGAAAGCATTATGGATCCCTCCAGTTTCAATATGTGGTTGCTTATTATAAACGAGCGATGATGTCGAAAAAGATACTAGGGGAGGGTAAGAAGTAATACTCAGTACACTAATAATTACTTAATAGGATTATTTAAGAAAATGATGTCATTAGAGGAAGATTTTAGACAAATGGACACTCAAACGGTGCATTATGCCATTACCTAAACCAAGAACCCCTTCAAACCGATTAAAACTATTTTCACAATAACAACATTGCTCTAAAGATCTTGGTCTTATCTTTTGAACATTCGATATGCATTATTGCTCGGTTCTCTTGCTAAACTTCTGTAATAGTATTCCTCCAAATGTATCGATAGAATTGAAAAAAGTAAAAGTAATAAAGTAAGGAGTAACTGGAAACTCAAAACGTAAAAATGGTCATCTCTTTCTTTAGTTGGCCATGCTTTGTTGGACTCGTGACTGTTCGTAACATGCTGGAAGCATATTCGCAACCATGCGGTCCATGCCCATTGCTACTTTTGTTGCCTTTGACCAGTACTTTAGACGTTTCTTTCAAATGTCAATATAGCATTTTCGAAACTTTCATGACTTTGTCTGGCTTGCGTTTTAGAGAAGGAAAAGGAAAAAAGAAAAGAAAACAATAATAAAAACCATTATCCTAGTATTTTCCTCCATGCTTAAATAACACTAGAAGTTAGAAGTTTTCAAAATACAGTAGAAATTCAAGAAAAGACGAATGGTAGTGACTTACAAAATTTTAAAATTCTGATATATTTTTCATTGTATTTTGTTTCCTTCGTGCTTTTTTTCTAAATTTTTTTATTAACCAACCAAAGGGAAAATATTTTCCTTTGTGTTGTCTTTTCTTTTCCCTTGCTAAGTTCACGAACCAAGCATAGCCTAAGTAACATAGACCATTACCACCTCCCCCAATGCCATTAAATCTTATGTTGTAACTTTGTATTGTAACTATTATATGCGCCTTCGTCACCAAAACCATCACTGCTGCTGTCATTTGACGGTGCCAATTTGCATCAACTCTCCTTACTATTTCCGACAAGGTTTAGTCATCTCAACCCTCCTTCAACTACCACAACAAAGCTTCACAGGGTTTTTGATTTAACCCAGCTTGCAACATTTGGGAGGCTATAACCCTTGTGTTCTCTCTCTCTCTCTCTCTCTCTCTCTCTCTCTCTCTCTCTCTCTCTCTCTCCCATCATGGAAGAGAGAGAAAGGAGAAAAAGGAAAATAGAGATGAAGAAAAGGAAGAAAAGATTAAGGTGGGGGAGGAGCATTTCAAGTGTAGCCATAAAATACATGGACCGAATACAACCAATAGATTGCGTATTGAAGGTAGTAACAATATTAAACCAAATAACAATAGTAAACCAAATCAAAAGGAATATAATCATTTATGTTCAATGAGATAAGTTCATAAACTATATGTCTATAATATCCTGCCTTCAATACCTTGGTCTAATCGCTGAATTCTTTTATGTTTTTATTTCTTCCAGTTCTTTTATTTGCCTTTTGCTCTACATAAACTAGTGAAAAATCAATAGAGTAAGAGTGATATTCTTTTGGCGTCATACTACTCCCCTTTTCACTTGTTTTTCGCTTTTTTCTTTCATTTAGAGCGAAACATTTGGTTTATGTTACATGGACTTCGGGTGCACACATAGTGTGTGAGTGTGTCGAGATGTCTAACCTTTCTACTCCAAAATCTTGGGATACGAAGAATCACCTTGAAAAGTGTCAAAAAATTGGATATGTGTACACGGATACGTCCTAAACATATAGAAGGTATTATACTAGTATGATTTTGGAATACGTGATGTTACATTTTTCTACAATTCAAATGCTAGAATTTAATTAAGGGGTTTCTATTTCTCTTTTCTAGTGAAATGCTAGAGGCCCTTCTTTGCTATCATTTTTTTTTTAAATCTTATTCGTACTTATTAAACATCATTCATGGAGGATCCGAGTGTCCGATTTGGGTACGGGTGTCGAACACCCATATTATATTCGCGTCGACACAAGTACAGGAACAATACGAGAGTCCATATAACATAGCATTTGGTAGTCTTCCAACTCATTCAATCCTGCTCATCTTTCTGATCTCACGACATTGCTATTGTTAACATCACGCCTTCTAAGTATTGAATCCACTTGCATTAGAGAGTGGGGAAACAAGTAATCCTTAGACTATTCTTTGGTTTGCAGGAAGAGATTCATAACATGGTTGAATAACGCGGTGCGGTTTTGTTTACAGGAAATCCTGTGTAGATTTTCACTTCTTTAAGGTACTTGTCTCCCAGAATCAGCACCCTCCAAAAAGATCAGAAAAAGGAATTTGGTATGCAAACAGGCTGTGTATCTCATTGTTGTTCTATGTTCTTGTAGTGGAGGGAAGGTATGCAGATATTTTTCAAAACAATTCGCCAGTTTAATGCATATGTAATCTTGGAGACATTAACTCTTCTTATTAGTGCAGTATTTTTCTTTTTTTCTTCTCGCATGTATGAAAACTACTAGGCTCTGGTTGTGAAAAGGAAGAGAAGAAGGGAAACTATTTCCATTAGGCTTTGTTTGGTTCATGGATTTGGTGAGGGAAAAGAGTGGGAGAAGGAAAGCCGGATGGAAAACTAGTTTATTTTACCTTACGGATGGGACTAATTTTCCATTGTGTTTCCCCACGAAATCCGATGAACCAAACAATGCCTTAGTGTTTACCAATGTGTTTTAATCCATATTTAAATAACGTTAAAAATTAATAAAATTTTAATTTAAATCAAAACTGAAGGAAAACGAAGGAAAGGGATTCACAAAATCAAATATTTTTTTTATGTTATGTTCCCCTTCGTATGAAATCCATGAACTAAAGCAAAGCCTTACTGAATCTCTTATAAAGTGTGAAGAAAAATGCAGGTTTGTTCAGATTTTGCCGAAATGGAAAATAATAAAATTTAAATTTAAATCAAAACTGAAGGAAAGGGACTCACAAAATCAAACATTTTTATCTTATGTTCCTTTTCGTATTTTTCTCACTATTTTTCTCTATGATTCTTTGCGCTTTTTTCTCATTAAATCCATGAACTATAGCATTATCAAATATTCTCTCAAATATGAGAATAGATTTGGCATTGCCAAATCTTTGCACTTTAGATTTTTGTTGGTAATTGTGTCCAATACCTATTTTCACCAATTTTCAATGCTGGATGACTAGAAAATAGAGTATTTTTGCTCACCTATGCCTTCACTGGGTATGGTAGTTGTGTTAAAAAAAAAAAAAAAAGGCATTTTGGATGAAATATACCATTGTTGATATGGTAGTAATGTCAAATTATGACTTTGATGGAAAAATAAATAAATAAATAGCAGGTTACATTGGAGCTGCTCTTACTAGCTTGATAGGCTCTCTTGTAAAATTGCAAGTGGTTACTCGTATCAATCACACATTGTCTCTGCAAAGAAATAGTTGCGTTACAGGTTTGAAATGTAAAAACAGACCCTTCTGTAGAAGGTTGCATATGTCTAACCTCATAGTACTCTCTTCTATATAAGGGCTGCATATGTCTAACCTCGCAATACTCTCTTCTGTAGGAGGTTGCATATATCTAAGTATCTAACCTCAACAGTACTTTTGAATGACAAAACACAAATGAGCCATTTTGTTTTAATCACATGCTGTGAATGAATGGGAAGTTGAAACAGACTACTTGTGAGCCTTTTGACCGTGGAAAGTCCAATCACAATTCCCCAATTGGTAGCACAAGAAATTGTAATGAGAAAAAAAAAAGGAAGGTTTGTGATGATTTAAATGTTTTCTATTAGCTAAAATCTAGTATCTTTATGCATGAAGATAATTCAATCAATAACTTATGTGCCTCTGTATATAGCATTGACTACATCTCAAACAATAACTCTTCCACCTCTAACTTGGTCGATCCAATTATTATTGTAACGGTGGCCTCTAGCCAACGTTTTTGCCTCTTTCACTAGTACTAATTATTAGGGGAAAGTCTCTCTCACAAGATGAAAAAAAAAAAAAAAAGAAAGAAAGGGGGGGAGGGGGGAAGAAGAATGATAAAAGTGTGAATTTTATCATGCAATTGACATATTGTATGACAACATAAAGTTTTCGGTAAACAATTAACTAATTTTCTTTTTCTTCACCTACCCACCCACCTAACGAATGCTAGTTTCTAAGCAGTTGCACGTTACACTCGAGTCTAATATAAAATAATTTCATGTCTTTTTTTATAAGTCTGTATCATATTATTACATAATTGGTGACAAATCATGATCCCAAGATTCGTCACGTTGCTGGAAAAAATTAGTCAATTATGAGGTACCCGAGCACAAATATAACCAATAAAAGTGGGCTTGATTGCAAATAAAAATGGTCAACTTGATTCTTCAACGCTTTGCCACCATTATAGTCAAAATTCATATTGAAGACATTTCCAGTCTCGTTTGGGTGACTTGATGGTCCGTTCTAGACCAATACATCTTATACAATTTGAAATAAGTCAGATGCGACAACTTTATACCATGATAAAAAGATTAACATTACAATTGAGCTACAAAATAAGGGTGTAAATGGTTCGGTTCGATTTTGGGGGTTTTTGGTTCAATTTTGTTCAATCTTAGTGTAATTTTAGCGACCTGGTTCAGTTTTTACACTAAAGAGTTTTTAGTAGACCGAATCGATCGGTTTGGTCGGCTGGTCGATTTCTTTCGATTTCCTTACACCCTTAACTACAAAGATTAGCACATGTGATTTTACGGCGAAATGTACCTAGGACTCCTATAAGTGTATGCTCTTAATTTATTAAAATAGTTGCATGATAACTGTCTCAATTGGTTATTATGTTGATAAATGTCATGTTAATTTGAAAATCAGATCAGCCTTCTTTAAATTCTTATAATCCTCCACTACCCACCACTTTGTCAATGACTCAACATGGTGGTTAGATTTAGTCTCCGTTTGATAAAACTGAAATTAAGTACTGAAAATTAAGTGCAGAATTTTTTAAGTACTAAATTTTAAGTGATTGGATTTCTAATACTAAAAACAGTGAGTGTTTCAAGTATTCAAATAGACTGCATTTAGTGATTATTTCCAGTAAAAAAATTTCACTAAAAGTTTTGCATCGAGTTTTTGGCCACATTTGCAATTAAGTGATTAATTATTAAACGCACTAAAAACAAATAAGTGCTAAATATTTTCATTTTCAGTACTTAATTGGATTATCAAACACACCATAATTTATTAATTATTTAGGGTAAATTGCACTTCCCTTCCCTGAAGATTTGGAGTTTTGGTACTTCAGACCTTAAAGTTTTAATTGTGGTAAGTTGGTCTTTAAAGTTTCACATTTGTGACAAATTAGTGCAACTATCCCTTTAGTGACGAATTAATTCGTGGCTAAGAGTAAAATTTTGTCTCCAAAAGTCTTGAGGGACTAAATTGCAACTCATTAAGAACTTCAGGGACCAAATTGCTACAACTAAAACTTTATGACCTAAAGTGCCAAAAACACCCAAACTTTTAAGGGTGAAAAGTGCAATTAACCTTATTATTTAAAAGAGGAGAATGAACTTTCAGTAATTCTAGATTTGTATCCAAATTTGGTTCTTAATGCATATGTCTGTATAATCAAATTTAATTATTATAGGTAGGCCCACTCATGCATGTGTAAGAAAACAAATTTAAAAATTAATACTATGTTTTTCAAATTTTGTATTGTAAATAGTTTCAAAACACATGTGGTAGTGGGTCTACTTGATTTTGATTGGACAATGTTGGTGGTCCCACCATTATTGAAAGTGATCACACTGCCACATATGTTTGGGAATCGCTGAGATATAAATTTTGAAAAGCATATCATTTTACTCAATTTAAAACATAAATATGAAAACCCTAACATTGTTCATGATGTCATGCTAAGGACGCTAAGACTTTGTTTAGTACGCGGGTACAATAAAAGAAAAGAAACAGGAAAGGAATACAAGAAGAATAAAGGTTCTCTTGTGTTTTTTCGTGTGTATTTTTTCATTTTATAAATAATATTAAGATTTAAAATTTTTTAAGGGATTATTATCATCTAAGGAAAAAGGGAGGAAACAAATTTTAATTTTGTTAATTTAGGTCTCACTTTGTTTGCTTTTACGACCTATTTTCTCCCTATTTTTCTTTGACCATACAAAAGGAAATAAAATATTATTACTTGTTTTCTTCAGTAAATTCAAGAACCAAACAAACCCAAGTTGGGTATGAATGAAAAAGTTAGAAAACCTAAGTGACAAGATTAACAATTGTGAAAGGTGAATATTCAACTATCTCACCAAGCTGAGATGGCCAGGATCCATACCCCCAATTGGGTAGTTGGGTTCAAATCCTAAGGGCTGCACTAGAGAGTTTGCTTTAATGTGGGTTTTGGCTTCTCATGTGCCGTAGCGTCTCCGTTTGTGTGTGTTACTTACTGCTAATTCGAGAATGTGTATTTCTCTTACTAACTCCCAGTCACAGGTCCTGTGACACCAGTCCAAAAAAAAACAAGAGAGCATTTTTTTAATATTCATGAATATGCGAAAAGACATTTTGGTTCACCATTGTTTATCTAAGTATTCATTGGGTGATGTGTGTCTCGTTCGTTGATAATATAAAGACAAAATAAGAATAAAATGTGACACATATCACCCAATAAAATCCTGAGTAAACAATGATGAACAAAAAAACCGGTGAGAAAAATGCCAGCAGCCTTTGGGTACATTTTTCGTGGACAAATCAACGAATTACTAATAAACACAGATAGTGGCAGACGCCAATACAATTAGCCAGAATTTGACCTGCGTGTGAAACTAGTAAGCTGAGCGCGTAGGACACAGAGACCCATCTTCCCCAACTCTCTCCACCAACGCTTCTTCTGGTAGGTACTATATTTTAGTCATATATATATATATATATGTGTGTGTGTGTGTGTGTACATTGATTCATAATCAACGGTTCGAGTTCTTGGAAACCCAGATCTTAATTTTCTTTGGGTTGTGTCATTTTGCATAATTTTTGAATTGCTGTGCGGTTTTGAGAGGTAATCACATGTTTTGATTCATTGGATCTGATGCGATATGTAAACATGCTTCTTTCTTTTCTTTTCTTTTCTTTCTTGTTAATTCTTGCCTAATCTGTTTCAGTTCTATTGTGAATTGATCATCTGTTGTGTTTTGATGTGATTGGATTGGATTTAAGTAGAGGATTCTAAGTTTATGCTCTCTAATCTCTACTATTGTTTGATCTAAAAGTTCATTTTTTAACTGCTCTTTATGCTTCTTTGTGATTCTGTGAAAAAGCTCCTTTATGTTTTCTAAATCTGAATCTGTTGAATTTGGCTTTAAACTATTTAACTGTGCTCTTCTATAAGACTCTTTAATCTTCAAGGTTTTGATTTTGGGATTAACACTTTGCATTTCTGTTACATACCTAATTCTGCTGGATTCACTGTCTCTCTTTTGGATCACTTTATCTGTTCTTCTTTGTCTTGTTGGATGTGATGAAGAAGTGCATATCCATTAATTTTGAAATTCGATCTTTGATGAGATGCTTAGGAGTTGGTTTGATTTGGAGTTGCAATTTTGGAGATCTGAAACCTTGTCTTCTTCTAGAATTCTAATCTGGGTCTCCCAAATTGACTGA
Organism: Hydrangea macrophylla; assembly: GCA_033977485.1. NCBI lineage: Eukaryota > Viridiplantae > Streptophyta > Magnoliopsida > Cornales > Hydrangeaceae > Hydrangea > Hydrangea macrophylla. The sequence goes on along the minus strand of CM066983.1, from coordinate 78,381,675 downwards.
AGAAAAACTACCAAGAAGAGGAGACATAGATTCAAATTCATGTTCAATAATTCTATGTTATTTGAAGCATCCAAAAAGTTGGAATCAAATTATCTATCAAGTCTAGTTACTAGCAACGAGGTCCAAATGTAGCATCGGATCTCCTTTTGTAGTTTCATCTGATATCACTTTTTTCTTCTTCCTTCTCCTTAATTGTATTGCTCAGCAAAATTAAACTACAAAGTGGTGTTCTTTTTGTCTTTCGTGATACTCAATGATCCGTCCTGCTATTCAATTGAATTTGGTGGATGTTATTAGTTCACACTTCAAAGTTTTTGGTTGTGTTAATGTTGGATTATGTTCAAAGAATCCATGATATTCATTGAAGGAATTGTGTCTTATTATTATCAAGGGTTTATGGATTTTATTTTTCCGATGTGATATTTTCAGAAACTAAACATAACATCTATTCACTGATAATTGAAATATTTGAACAGGGAAAATAATGGCCACCCCAACAAGAATTGGCCTTGCCGGCCTTGCTGTCATGGGACAAAATCTCGCCCTCAACATTGCTGAGAAAGGATTCCCTATTTCCGTTTACAATCGAACCACGTCAAAAGTTGATGAGACCGTAGAACGAGCCAAACAGGAAGGAAACCTTCCTCTGTATGGCTTCCATGATCCAGAATCCTTTGTTAACTCCATCCAAAAACCCCGTGTTATCATAATGCTCGTTAAGGCTGGAGCACCCGTAGATCAAACCATCAAAACTCTCTCTGTATACTTGGAGAAAGGAGACTGTATCATTGATGGTGGTAATGAGTGGTACGAAAACACCGAGAGGAGAGAGAAAGCTATGGCCGAATTAGGTCTGCTTTATCTTGGAATGGGAGTTTCGGGTGGTGAAGAAGGTGCACGAAATGGGCCCTCTTTGATGCCCGGAGGTTCCTTTGAGGCCTACAAGAACATAGAAGACATCCTGCTTAAGGTGGCCGCTCAGGTTTCTGATAGTGGCCCTTGTGTTACTTACATTGGCAAAGGTGGGTCCGGTAACTTCGTTAAGATGATTCATAACGGGATCGAATATGGTGATATGCAGCTGATCGCAGAGGCCTATGATGTGCTAAAATCAGCCGGGAAGCTCTCTAATGAGGAATTACATAAGGTTTTCTCTGAATGGAACAAGGGGGAACTTTTGAGTTTCTTGGTCGAGATCACTGCAGATATTTTTGGAATTAAGGATGACAAGGGTGATGGGTATTTGGTAGACAAGGTACTTGATAAAACCGGCATGAAGGGCACAGGTAAATGGACGGTTCAGCAAGCAGCTGAGCTGTCGGTTGCAGCCCCCACTATTGCTTCGTCTTTGGATTCAAGATTCCTCAGTGGGATGAAAGATGAAAGAGTTGAAGCTTCCAAGGTCTTCAAATCAATCGGGGTTGGTGAGTTCGTGAAAGATCAAACCGTGGATAAGGAGAAGTTGATCCATGACGTGAGACAGGCCCTATATGCATCCAAAATATGTAGTTATGCTCAAGGAATGAATTTGATTCGTGCAAAGAGCGTCGAAAAGGGATGGGACTTGAAGCTCGGGGAGCTGGCTAGGATATGGAAGGGGGGTTGTATTATACGTGCTATATTTTTGGACCGTATCAAGAAAGCCTATGACAGGAATGCCGATCTAGCAAATCTTCTTGTGGACCCGGAGTTCGCTAAGGAGATAATCGAACGACAGTCAGCTTGGAGGAGAGTTGTTTGCCTTGCGATCAACTCGGGAATTAGCACTCCTGGTATGTCTTCTAGTCTTGCTTATTTTGATACATATAGGAGGGACAGGTTGCCTGCTAATTTGGTCCAAGCTCAGAGAGATTATTTTGGTGCTCATACTTATGAGAGGACTGACATACCGGGTTCTTTCCATACTGAATGGTTCAAGATTGCTAAACAGTCAAAGATCTGAAACAGTTGCCGTTGAAATTGAATAATGCTCCTTCAATGAGTGAGAACCTGATAGTTAGTTCTCATATTATGAAGTTTTATCATATCCTTGTGAAACTGGGTTTTCAGATCTGTGGTCAATTTGCAGATCTTTATGCTTTATTATTCTGTATTATGTGATTCGCAGACTTTTTGTCATATGAGCTGCATTATAAAATAATAGTATGTATGTTTTCCTTTGTTACTGAGGAAGCTTTAACATCATTTGTTTTGTGTGTATTGATATGTGATTTCTTGAACTTATCAGTTTCCTAGACTTGGCGATTTGTTCTTTTCCTTCCCCTTTTTCTTTAATTAACAGTTAATCGTTTATGGTTTTTTGGGCACAGACTGTTCTATACTCTTGACTCGGAAAAATGTTCATCGTGAATCACTGGATAATCTGTATTCTTATCACCATTTCTTTTTAATATGTTGCGTTTGGAATAGTACTAACTCTGTCAGCCCCCAACTCATGTCCTTTATCCAAAGTCCAAACCATCCTCTCCAACTTACAAGCACCTTCTTTTTTTTCTTTTTTTTAAGTAAAAATTGTACAAGAATGCATCTTAAAAGAACTTGAATAGGATGAGGATAATGTAACTACAAGTTTACAAGTGGTGAAAAGGCATTCCAAAGTTGTCATTCTAAAGAATCCAAACACACCTCCAAATATTTTCCTGGTAGAGGAGATACCATGTGACACTCATATCTTATAAAGCCCTGTTGTTGGATGTTATGGAGCTTCTTTAAACATTGCTAGATATAGTTGCTTAGGGGTACTACTTGGGATAATACTGAAAGGGGCTTCCCTTGATTCTTGCTTCACATTCTGAATCCACTATCCTTCTAAATTTAAGTGTCGTGGTGCTTCCAGACTTCATAGACTGCCATGTCAAAGGGCCAAGGTACACGATTATCATTGGTCACGTATGGATGACCCATTACCAAAATTATTACTCGGGTTAACTACACTTTGCACAGACGTAGTTTACACTCGTCATTTGGCCTCCTGTAGTTTAAAAGTGACACATTATTCGTCGAAGTTTCTAGTTTGTGTCAATTTGCACCATATGTCAAATGTCCGTAAGGCGGTCAAAAAAAGTCGCAATCCGAAAATATTTGTCAAAATACCTATAAACAATTCTGAGGAATTTTGACAGAAGGTGCAAATTGACACAAAATAGAAATCTCAGGGTGTAGTGTGTCACCTTTTGAACTATGGGTGGCAAAAGTGCCATTGAATGTAAACTACCAGGATGCAAAGTGTAATTAACCCTTGTTATTCAATTTTCGCTATGTGGATGGTCTGCTTCAAAACTCATTCTACTTAGTATTTCATGAAAATCTAAGCAACACTTGTACCTCCTAAGTTGTTCCTTTTAGAGAATCTTCAATAGGGACACCAAAACTCAATAACTACCAAATTTGGTGACTTAATACTCCAACAGGACCATCATAAGGGTTGGTAAAATGTCAATTGGCGGAGAGTTTTGTCATTTTTGCCAACTAGGGCAAGAGGGAGAGAAGGTGGCAAAATTTTGGAGAAAGGTTATAGTCTTGGATTGCTATATAAAATGCATCTATGGTTTTAGTTCACTTACATACTTAGAAATATTAAAAGGTTACTACTTAGAAATATTAAAAGGTTACTCATTTGACTAGTATTGTTGAAGTCATTTGGTGAAAATAACCATTTGGGTGGTTTAAGCACTATTCAAATAGAATCCTGCTAGAGTCACCGAAGTGGACGGAACCGATCATTCGGTGCACCATTTCGGTGCTTTTATCTTTACCGATTCAAATAACCAAAATACTGCTTCAATAACTAAATCTAGAGATGCTTTTATTGAAGAGTAGCCTTCTAAATGAATGAGCCACACTTTCTGTCCCTGAAAGGCTGAAACACAGTTCTTAAGCCAAAAGCTTAGATATCCTTAGTTGTATAGATGTGTAGGGGCAGCATCCCAAACTAGAGAGACCTGTAATTTTTTTACAGAATACTATTAATTTCTTAAGTATTTCTTTTCCCCACCTGGCTTTATTGCTCTCTTAATTTGGGACTCCCTATTGACCTCATGCAAGCAAATGATTAAGCAGTTGAACTACCAACTTGCTTAAAAAGAACAAAACACTTTGTTTCTATGTAAAGAATAGGGAAAACCTAAAACTCTGATGATGATATCAATAGAGATGTATATGTGTATGTGTTTTGCATATATATATATATATATATATCTATATGTATGTATGTATATGTACATACGCACACACAGCCTGGTGAATGATTTGTGTTGTTCATGTGGTTCCAAGTAATCACTCACTACTGTACTCATTCCCTTTCTCTTATACCTAGTGACCCAAACTCATATGCGCACATGCAAATATTTTCGATAAATATACACTTTTTCAGGCATCTTTGCTAACATTTAACAACGAATGCAGAAGATGGAACGTATTGCTTAGAACACATAAAACACAGTTGTACATGCACATACGTAGTGTATCTTTTCGCAATAACTGTCGCATTACATTGCTTACGTCGACATAAATTTTAAAACTTCGAAACCTTCGAACATACCTAGTTGGCTTCTCTTACCTTTTCATTAAGTCGAGGCTCGTCCTTCTCTGGTTTTATCATCCTTCCATATTTTCTTGTCCGCCCGTTTGTAAGATTTCTTGCCGATGGAGCACTTTCGTTGATCTTCTTCTGCATGCTTGGAATGACAAATTACTTGACTTTTCTTACTGCTTCCACGCGGAAGTTCTCGATGACTTGGTCCCGAAGAGGCATCCGAGGCCATAGAATCATCACTTTCATCATCGTCACCATCATCATCTTCGATGTCTTCTTTTCTACCAGTACTCTGATCATCACTATCATCATCGTCATTATGACTATCATATTCATGGCTTGGCGGGGCAATATACATAGTCCAACCAGACTCACTGCTGCCATGTTCTTCAGTACCTCCAAGAACTGTGGAAGACTCCATTAGTGTTGCTAGAGGAACAATGAAAAGCCTAAAAGAGCAGGATATGAAGTCTTAAGAGTGCAAAGAACACTTCCTAACCACTAATATCTTAATCACTGTGACCCAATAAAAATTATTAATCTTGAAGAAACTTTGGGGTGTGTTTATGCTAATACTATCTCATTTACTGCTCTGTATAGTAATAAATATCTAGCAGCTTTTGAGTGAGGATGCAAATGAGCCTCTCTATAAAAACAGAAAAGAGTATAAGACCCACAGTCTTAAATAGTTAGAGGAAGGCCATTAGAAATAAATTTAATTCTCTGTCTTGTCATCAACAAAGAGCAGCTTTTTTTCCTGTGAAATATACAGTGAACCGAATTTGTTTTGGCTTCTTATATCAGGTTAGATGGGATGAGTGGGTGGAAAGGTCATTTCACTTGATTTAACTATAAGTCCATAATGTTATTTTATTTTAGAGTTAAAGGGCAATTAAGATTTCTCATTAGGGAAAAATCCTCAATACATAAATATTAAGTGAAATTTCATTGGACCGTATATGAATATTAAGTTAAATTTCATTGGACCGTATACGAATATCAAGTGAAATTTTCCCTTTGAGAGTTTTTAGCAAACTGATAATCAAATTGAACTTTAAACTCTTGGCAGTTATTTTTAAGTACTTTTGCCTAAATTTCTTCTCTCGTTTTATTAGTTTTTTTTAGTGTTTTCTTTGCAGTTGCAAATCTTCAAGAGAAACAGGCTCGTGCCTTTTGTGTTACTGAGTAAGAACGTGAAAGATTTGCAGTGAATTTCATAGTCACATAATAGGTCAATATCGGCTGCTATAATAATATTACTTATGGTAAACTTTTGACTTTGTACTAGTAGTTGTTCCCTTTATTTTATTTTATTTTATTTTATTTTATTGCTTTTTTAGTCCAAGTTGGGATGTGTGGAATGATATATTTGGAGTGTATTGTCACCAACTGTAAAGTCTTTAATTACCACGGGTATGTTTAGAATGATAACTTTAGAATGTAAAATCACCCGAGTCTTTAATTACGTAACGTATGTCTAGAATGACAACATTTGAATGCAGTGTCACCAATTATAATTAAATTTTCCTCTTCATTAATCAACTTGTTTTAAAGATATATTCTAATATAATTTTTTAATGATTGACAAAAGCAAGCCTTAGTTGCTTATGTACTTATAGAAATAGTTTTTTTTTTTTTGCAATCCCATACCTCTCCCTCTATAATGGTTATATCTCTGTATCTCTACCCTCTTATGATGTTTGATTGTTTTCCTCCCTCTATGTATAAAATACATCAGTATTGTCACATTTACTACAGAAAAAAGTCACTTTCGAACCAAAATGAAATATTATCCTCTTTAATTTTAACTTATTTGAAGATGAATTATGATACGACTTTTTTACTTTGTAAAAATGTACTTGCTTCCACTTTTAAGCTGTAGATGATATCGGGGTAGACTAAAAACCTTATGCATCGTACTCCTAACTTCAACTGCAAATAACTCCTCTCTCTCTCTCTCTCTCTCTCTCTCTCTCTCCGGTACATGTACTACGGAAAAAAGTCACTTCCCTACCAAGTGCAACATAATTTCCACATTGTTTGCTCTTGTAATAGAATGCTTTGATTAGGGGAGTTGAATCTAAATCGGTTGAGCATGGTTTGTCCATATGTTTATCTCTATTTTCTCACTGTACCCCACTCTTCTTTCTTCACTTGGCATATTATCTTTTTGGACTAGACATAAGTGAGCCCATTAACCCTATTATTGCTTTCATAATGCCTGTCCTTTTGTTGATTGCAATCTTTACTTACCTCTTGGTTTGGCTCTATGAAGCAATTCTCTGCAACTTGTTGGAGGATAGAACAAGACAATAATCTCTGATCTATGTAACTGGGATAAATTTGTTTTTGAGATTTCTTTGATTGGGAGACACCATTTCATAAACTGGACAGCTCATTGAATTTGAACCCCATGTTTTTTTTTTCCTTCCAATTATTATCAACGTGTGAAAACAAAATAAAAAGAAAGTCTATCAACGTGACTAGAAATAATGAGGATGAAGATTGACAGGTACTTTATTTATTTGCATCTTGTTGTTTTACACTCACATTTAAATGTGAATATAATATATATATATATATATATATATATTATACTTACCCATACACTTTTGTGGTAGGCAGTTGTCTTCCTCTGTTTGATTTAGATAGTACCCATCATTTATTATCATTCTTGAAGCCATTATGTTGCATTATATTGAGTAGGAGAGTTTGGTTGGAAAGTCAGAAATAATATATTTTCTCCGGACAATTTTATGGACACAACTTTTTGTGCACAACTTTAAAAAATGTGTCTATCTCTCGTGTCACTCATGTGGGATCCACTTATATCACAGAAGAGAAATAGACACATTTTTTTTGGGGTTGTGCACAAATTGTGCACCAAGTTTTGTAAATTTTCTCTTGGAGAGAGAGAGAGAGAGAGAGAGAGAGAGAGAGAGAGAGAGGTTTCTGGATCTCTGACTGTAACCTGAATCCATTTGCATATGTATTACCATCTATTTCCTTGCTACTTCACCAAAAAAAAAAAATTTTGTTTCTTAAGTTCTTGCATATCAATGTGTCATGATTTGATTAGTGGCAATTTGGTTGAATAGTTATTTGTGTATGAAATCAGAAACAGTGATTTAAAGGCCTTTTAGTCCTCCCATTAGCTATTTTGCCATTGGAAAGTGCAACAGATAAAATTTGTTGAAAGATTTAACTTGTACCAAAAAAGAAAAACAAAAGTACCCATGACAATGATGCAGGTTGTCTCAAGTTGTTCCAGTTGGGGAAAGCTGGATTTGGTTGTGAATCTTTGTTACAAGCACTTAACAAACTTTACCACCTAAGTTAGCTGCCATGCACCTTGATCAAACTATTACTCCCTAGTCCCTCACCTCTGTCCCAAAATTATTCACGTTTTTTTTTTTTCATAAATATTTTGGGATGTCCCAAAATAATCGCCATCTTTGAAAAGTCAAAGCTCAATATTTACCAATTTTCTCTATTAATTTTAATGCCAAAAATTTTGGGAGACAAATTTAAAAAGTCAAAATTAGACACATACAATAATTGTATTCCCTTAAAAAAAAATTGGATTTCTAAAGTGTGACAATAATTTTGAGATGGAAGAGGGAGTAACACTTGCTTTAATAATGGTGGCACACCATCCAACCAAAGGCTTAGGTTTGATGGGGCTAGGTAGGGATGGCAATGGGGTGGGTTTTCCGGGTTCCCCGCCCCGCCCCGCCCCGCCCCTAATAGGTAGGGTATGGGGGGGCTTAATAAGGTTAGGGGCGGGTATGGGGGAGGTTTTCAAAACCCGGGTCGGGTCGGGGTCGGGGTAGGGTAAAAAAACCCGTCCCCGCCCCGAATATACTTGTATTTATATTTTTACCCCTCAATAGTTATGTGTATTACCATTTTAAAAAAAAAAACTACACTATTAGGGAACTAATTGGGTAAGTTAAAAAAAAACTGCACTATTAGAGAAAAAAATGCATTAAAAAAATTGCTTTTTCAATTTGTGTACTAAAAAAAAACATAATCGGGGCGGGGCGGGGCGGGGCGGGGGCGGGGGCGGGGAGAGCACTATGCGGGGCGGGGCGGGGGCGGGGGGAGGGTTCACTGAAGCGGGGCGGGGGCGCTGTATGGGGACCCCGTCCCATACCCTCCCCGTTGCCATCCCTAAGGCTAGGTGAGATTTATCCACTCCTAAATTTTTAAAAAAGTAATGTATTAAATATTAATAAATTGACCAAGTTCAATTCGATCCACAATTTTTGTTCTTACTTTTTAGTAGGGGTGCAACTCGGGCGGGACTCAAAGTATTTTGGCTCTGCCCAGGCTCGAGCTCGAATTCAAGCAGTCTGCCCAAGCCCAAGCCCGAGCCCGAGCCTGACATAAACCAGAACTTACCAACCCGAGCCCGGTTTATGAATTAGTTCTCCAACCCGAGCCCGAATTGAGCCCGAATTACAATTTTTTTTTTTTTTTGGTGTAAATTGATTTTTAGTATGTGATGATGCCAAAAATTGGTAAGAGTAAAGTAGAGCAATTTAAAGAGAGAGTGAGAGAGAGTGAGAGACTATTTTTTGTATGTGGTTCGGCCCTGTTAATGAAGGTACCTACGTCCACGGGTGTGTCTGAGCACGTTCACTAGCAGATCATTGACGGGCCTGGTGAGCCAACAAAGAGGGGCGTCACTACTAGTAATACCGGCCGGGTGTATGCATATAATGGTGAATTTTGTAGAGGTGTTGTGTAGACTCCAGAGTTGGTCGTCCCCTTCATGAGGGGTGAGAGGTCTCTTTTATAGATGTAAGAGACCTACTCATACATGGATAAGGAAATATAATCCTATTGATATAGATTGACACCAATCAAGTAAGTTTCCTAATTGTATTAGGATTGATTGACATTAATTGAGGGGGTTTCCTAATTGGATTAGGAAATAGTTGCACTTTCCATTAGTCTTCTAGCTTGAGTAGGAAACTGCCCATAATTTTGGACGTATCAGCTGCCCCCCATTTCCAAGATTGGCCAGATGCTATATCGGGGCAAGTTTGGAAATTAGTTGATGCCACTTGCCACTCTCTGAGTGCTTGAGTAAGCTGCCTCGGGGCTTCTGAGCCTGGTGAGTCCTCGGGAACTGGCTGAGAGTTGAGACCCTGCCTAGCTCGGGACCTTTAGGTGCTCGGGAACTGACCGGGAGTTGAGACCCGGCCTAATTCGGAGTCTTTGAATGCTCGGGAAGTGACCGAGAGTTGAGACTCGGCCTACTTCGGAGTCTTTTTTGCTTGAGTTAGCTCCCAGGATGGTTATCTTCTGCCCGTAAACCTTCGTCAAGGCTGTGGGTAGAAGGATTTTACCATGTTGGACAAGCCGACCTAAAGCGTATTGCTCTAGGGTCCTTTTTACTGTTAGCCCCCCAGGATGGTTGTCTTCCGCCCAGTTAACCTTCGTCAAGACTGTTGGGAGAAGAGCTTGACCATGTTGGCGGAGCCGACCTAAATCACGTTGCTTTAGGGTCCTTTTGCTCCTCTATCGTCGGCCAACCTAAGAGATTTTAGTCACCTCTATCGTCGGTCTGGACCTAAGTGGAGTTAATGCCTCTGAGTACTGTAGGTGCTCGGGTTGTCCAAGATTTTGACTTGGTTATCCGCGAGGCCTGTAGATACCCGGTGTGATTACCTGTTTAGTTTACTACGCCATCTTGCCCCCCAAGCTTTCGCTAAGACGAGGGTCTTAAAGAGGCTATGATCTGTAGGTAACCGACCTGGAACATGGTGGTTGCAGGGTCTTTTGAAGCTTGCCATCATCAGCCACCTAAGAGGTTTGCCTCCATCGTCGGTTGGACCTTGTAGATAATATGCACGCAAGCATACGAGTCGGGTTTAGGTTCGTTACCTAGCGGAATAGCCCGACGGATCGCCAACGGTGTTGTTACAAGCCCGACGTCTTCACCCACGAACTGCAACTGCTGCTCCATCTTGCCTCCGTGTACTCTCTTATGTATCGCCTAGGTCGTAGAGGAAGCTTCTTGAGCAATCCTCATGACAGTCACGCGCTAAATCCCATGGCTCCTTTGGTGATGGCCAAGAGAGAGATGAACCGTGAGAGAGAGAGAGAGAGAGAAAGAGAGGGGCTGCTCAATTTCTTAGGTTAGGTCAGAATATGTGTGATATATATCATATATATATATAGACACACACATTCACTAAACCCTAGGGCCCATTGGACCCGGTCCAATATATGTGGGTGCCCGTATGGCCCGACCACATATTTCTTACATCTCCCACTCACCCACATAGGGCTAGTACTAAAACCAATCTCTCCAAACAGAACTTCTCATCTCTTCATACAGGGAAATAGAACGTGCGACCTTACGAAAAGAAAGTACAGCGACAGGAGTGTAATGCCAAATCATCACCATAACCAGCAAGACACATCACTCGGAAGCTTCTCGTGTATGCCTTAGACAATACAACCACACCAGACACAGCATTCTCAATCCCTCGGTGAAAAGAATTGCTGCACCACCTCAATGTAATGTACTCATGACATATCAGTAACAAAATACGATTGTCGCAGGCCTGCTAATGAGTCACAAAAACATGGTGTGTTATTGAATGGTCTTCCCTGAGCCCACATGTCAATCCGACTAACTCGACCGCTTGCCCAGACACACCCCATAGAACGGAATTATCTCATCGTCCTAGGATAGCATGCTAAAGTAGCTGTCATCAAGCGTCCTCTTCATGACATAGTCTCAAGTCGTGAAGGCAACCAATTTGTAGGATAACCAATGTCTTGGATATGCTACATGGCTCACACAGCAATGAAGAGGAATCCATTCACTGCTCCACAGTCGATCGCAAAAGCACATACAGTATGATATGTATGCTATGGCGTTCTTCCATAAAAATGGGCATGTCACTATATGTTTAGAAAAACAAGTAACGCCATACGAATCTTAGTCTAGACGTTACACAAAACGTCTAACCTGAGTCTCTAGCACAGTCGCTCCTCTAAGCGCCTGTCTGAAAACTCACATTCGGCTATAAACAGGCTACATAGAGTCGTGGGAACTCTCTATGTTCGACCAAATGAAAAGGTCTCATCTTAGATCCAACTAAGGCGACATATATAAATAAGAGGGTTTATATCTAGCTCGCTGTTCTTACACTGCGTAGATATAAGTGTTCAAGCTCGCTTTCTAAGCGCTATGGACACACATGTCCTAGCTAGCTATCTAAGCGCCATGAACACAAATGTCTCATCTTGCTCGCCATCTAAGCGCCATGGACACGCATGTCCTAGTTCGCTATCTCGGCGCCAAGGTGAATCACCCGTGTGAGCAGGTCGATTCAAGCCCGGTGACATATTAGAAATGTGCATCCGTTCCACTTATAACAAATATATATATGGAAACCAACTAGTTTATTAAAACTAGAATAATAATGTCAATATCACAATAAAATGTCTAAGCACATCAAATCCCCAAATGAAGATGTGCCTTAAGACAACTTCCCTTTGCGCAAACCACATCTCAAATGTGACACGTGCTAGAATGGTTTTTTTTTTTTTTTTGAAATCTTTTGCATATGCTCAGGCTTACGTGCTATCACCTTAGATTAGCACAACCTCATTACTATGAGGTGAAGAGCCTAGCCACTACAAAAACTCTTCAACCAAAATAGCTTCTCTAACAGCTGCAGAGCACGCCACATATTATGCTTCCATCATGGACAGCATAAGGCAAGGTCCACAGTACTCCTGCGAACATATCACAAGATACACTTCACTACTCTCTAGCGACAGGACCATGGTTGCTTCGGCAACGACTAATTAAACCAACCGCATAGCAGACATCTGACCGAGTACACACATTAGCATACTTCAAATTCCCTATTGCGGACGCATATGGCAAATTGGACATTTGTTTCCTCTTCTCATTTTTCTTAAGACAATGAAGTAAGGTCAGGGTGAGTCCCTTTTGGGATGTCAATGGGTAATTCAGCCTTTCATGTGAAAATGTTCAAGAACCTTCATCTTGCAAGTCCCTTAAGACAAATAGATGAGCTTCTGAGAACAATATCTCACAGTCTAAACTTCCAACACATAGTTGGTATCACCCATGTCCTCAATCTCAAACTGAGAAGACAACCACTCTCAAATGGCGACAATGGAACTCATCTCATTCCCAGCTAAAAGGACGTCATCAACATATAAAGAATTAGAACACTTTCCTTGGACCATTTAATGTACACACATTGTACCACTGCCTAGACGATTTGAGATAATAAATAGATCATTTGAGACAGCACACTTTTGCGCTCATTCCCTTTGGTCACAACACCAATGGGATGATCCACATTTATCTCGTCGTCTTGTTCTCCATTGAGAAAAGAACAGTTTAAACATCCAACTAAAAAGGTTCAAAAACTAAATATGCGACAATTGCTAGGATAAGGCGAATGGAGTCAGATCTCACCCTTTGGGAGAACATGTTTCCATGGTCTATACCCCCTCTGGGTACAAACTATCGCCACAAGGCGCGCCTAATACTTGTCAATTGAACCATCTGCCTTGCGTTAGATTTTGAAAACACGCTTGTCTCCAATAGTCTTACGCACAGGCGGAATGTCAACTAACTCCCAGACTTTGTTTTCGTCCATAGAGCTCATCTCATCTGGCATAGCAACTGTCCACTCAGCTTCAACAGACGAAGAAAAACGCTTCAACAAAAGAAGCAGACTCATCCTCATCCACTTGTGCACACATTTGCACACATATGAAAATGTCTTCCTCAATTTCAAAACAGCGATAGGGAACTTTTTCCTCATCACCATACAGTGTACTATCTGAGAATCTTGAGTGCCAAGTGGTGCACTCCCACTATCTGGTACACTCCCACTAGCGTCTAGCGGTGTACTCCCACTCGGGTGGAGACTAGTACCATTTTACAGCGATTACTGGATGTGGATTCTCAATCTCCCCACCCTCGCTTAAAGATGGTATGTTGTCTTCAACATCCTCCAACTCATAGAGGTCAAGATATCTCTTAGTAATACAAATCTGGGGAAGTCATTCTCAATATCATGTGGCACCATTTGTCATTCCTATACCCGTTTGTTCATTATACGTAACATAGGCCGTCGAGCTATTAGAATTCCTTATAAAGGTATGATTTCTAGCTCTCGAGCATAGTTTCTCGCACTTATGCGAGGTATAGTAAACATAACCTCCTGAGCTCCACGGGCGTAAATGCTCCTAAATGAGCTTTCCGCCTTTCCATAGCTCATAAGGGGTAGAAGGAATTGACTGAGGAGAGGCACTCTAGTATGTAGGCAGCAATCAAGAGTACATCCTCCCAAAACAACTTTGGGAGGTTGACTTGCGCCATCATAGTCCTAGCCATATCTAGGAATGTCCTATTCCTTCTTTCTGCAACACCATATTGTTGCGGAATTTCCGGAACAGAAAGTTGTCTGCGTTTTTCCTTTTTCCTCACATAGTTCCCAGAACTGATTAGATAAATACTCGCGATCCTCACATCGCGCGAAATCATCTATAAAAGTGAGAAAATAAGAGGCGCCATGACGTGCCTGCCTTTACAACCATAGGTCCACAGATATATGAGTGAACTAGTTCTAATGCTTGAGTAGCTCTAATAGCCTTTCTAAAAGGCTTTCGGCATGCTTTGCCAACTAAGCAAGACTCACACATAGGTAGGTCAACCTTAGCGAGTGGGCCCGAAAGGGCTTCTCGAGCTAATCAAGTCATCCTATCAATCCTATGTGTTCAAGTCTAACATGCCATGTCTCAGAATAAATGAATAACAGAGGAAACTAGAATTTATGAAAACAATTCTTAAGCTGTTATCCCTAGATAACCATGTCCTAGTAACACTACCACCCAAAGATATCCATCCTATTACCATCGAACTGGAAAAACGCCCTCGATTGCGCTCTTTCACCTTGTTAGCCTTGGGCGCAAACTTGCTAGCCCCACCCTGCCTCTTGGCGGGTTTACCCTTACCATTGCGTCTAGGCCCATTGGCCTTGCGCTTACTTTCACTTATGAAAGTTGTGGTAAAGAGTGTAGCAATACGGTTCGCCTTACCTTTTTGGCGCTCCGTATTCAGCTCAACATGCCAGAAAATATCAAATCCAAAAATTTAACATTTCCGTTGTGGATCATGATTTGTTTTCTATGGACCCGCGAATCAGACAAAGAACTAATCCTAGCCTGAAAACTGCAGTTCGCTAGTAAAGATGTTCCGAGTATTCTGAAATCACGAATCATACCTGTCATCGACCTTAGATGTCCAGTCTTCGTGTACTTGGAACGTTTCCTTTACTTTCCCGAACTTCATAACTAGATGCTTAATCTAGTAGTGAATGTGTCATTGAAAACAAATTTGAGCTGATCTCATAATACTTTGGCTATTGGGTAGTACACATACTTCCCAACAAGATCATGGTGCATGCTGCTTATCACAAAGCGCGTGCTGTGATCCTTCTCGAGCCAAGTATTATAGGCTATTAAGGTTATAATGATATTGGGCCTGAGGCCCATTATTCGGTTTAATGGATTGGAACATTGAATAAGCCTAAAACCCAAAAGCTCTTACTCATTCTATCGGTGTGTTACTTTGCAGTGCCATATTACAAAAATTAGTCCCTTTTAAACTTGTTACTTTTATAAAGTTCGACAAAGTGTGGTTTGGAAAACATTTGTTTTTGTAAATCCAAAAAATTTGAAGAATAATCTTTGAGAACATGCGCAAGGGATTGACATTATTATTTGCACATTTCATAAGGTTTGTTTTAAAATCCAATTACAAATGATTTTTCCCTTTCTACAATTTAAGACCAAAAAATTCGCTATTGCTCATTAATCAAATCTTAATTTTGTAAATCAAGAAAAACCTTTATAATTGATTTTTCTAAACAAACATCAATTAGATGGTACAATTACCTATCTAAGATCATCCACAAGATATAAAATGCGCCATACAACAAGAGTGCGCATGGACCCCCACGTGGGTCCGAATTGACAACTTAGAGCTCATGTTAAGGTAATTCAAGTGTATGATGTATGAACAAAGAAAACCATCCCTTTACAAGTAGGCTTTTCCAAATACAAGAAATGTAAACACTCGTCCTCACATTACATTTATAGCCCATAAAAAATAGGGATGCTTTGTTCATATACATACACAGAAACAACCTTAAACATACATCGTGAGGACACAAGCTCCATAAATTGTCAATTAATTGTCCATTCATTTAAGCCAGATTAAAATCTATATTAATCACATACTCCAAGCACTCATGCGGTCTTATTATAAAATGAATGGACTCATCCGTCACTCCACTTAAGGAGGAGGAATTAGAGGTCATAGGGTCAACCAATCACAAACAACAGTAATTAAACGTGACCAACAATGCAATGAGCCTCTAAGGAAATAAAATGTGCATTAAAAAGATTATTGCACAGCCCGGATAGCTCCCATAAGCTAAGTAAAATCAATGAAAAAATCTTGGATTTTTCATTAATTTTAACCCAATTTCAGGTCTTAAAACATAATTTAAAACCAATTTATTGAGGGCCCTTTAAATTAACAATTAATTTAAACCTTATGGAAAATTTCATTAACTGAAAAACAGATTTTTCATTATAAATAAAAATTTCCGGAATTTCTTCAAGGCCCAAAAATATTTTGAATCAATTTAACGAAATAAATTGATTTAGTTAAACAAAATTAACTACGAGCAGCTAAATTCCCAAAAATACAAAAAAAAATTCAAGAATTTGTTCTCGAAAGATTTTCAGTGGTCTAATACGGTGTTCTAAACACCCCATATTAATTTCAAAAATTAATAATCTATTTTGGCTATTTTCAGCAATTAAATAAATGCACATATGCATAAATTTTTTGCTCTAAAATACCAAAACAAATGTGAGATAATTCATAAAATTTTCTCAAGTCTCCAATTAGTGTACAAAAACACTAGATATTAAATTCAAGAATTAACAACTTTAATTGGTTATATTTTAAGCAATTAATACTGCATACTGATCACAATATATATGCTCTAAAATATGTCCCAAGGAGCGAGAAAATACACTAAAATAATTTTCTCAAGATACCACCAGTGTTCTAAACACATTGTGTTAATTCCTTGAACTTATAATCAATAAAAATATTTTAAGCAATTTAATATGTGTTCAAAAACACACAATTATATGCTCTAAAATATTAATATGATTGAGATAATTTACCAGAAATTATCTATGGATCTCACAAAATTTTATATGGTCTCAAAACAGTGTCCCTTATGTCCCATATTAATTACAAAAATTAATAGTGTATTTTGGCTATTTTAAGCAATTAAATCAACATCCATAAACATCAATTATATGCTCTAAAATACCATAAATACATGATAATTTACACAAAAATTATCTTAGAGTCCCTTTCAGTGTACAAAACACTATATATAAATTTCAAAAATTAACATGCAATTTTTTTTGGATGTTTTAAACAATTAAAAATACATTTAAAACATATCTTTTATTAAAAAAAACTTTTTCAATGCTTTTCTCAACAATTTACTTTAACTAATAAAGTATGGCTTCGGAAGTCAAACATAAAAAATAGTAATTAGTGTGCATATCAAGAGTAGGCGCCAACATGGGCCTTGTTTGGCTTCGGCTTACAAAGCCATAAACAAATTGAAAAAAAATTGCCAAACAATACTTTAGGTGACATAGCAATCAATGGGCCAACACTTTACATTCAAATAGGTCTGTGAGACAAAGCAATCGGACCCCACTTGCGGCACAACTCCCAAACTCAAGTAGCTGGGATTAGCGGCCCACCCTTCCCATGTGCAGTGAAGATATCACAACCATGGGGTTGGGACACACACGCCACAGATCGCGAGTGGACACAACATACGTACACTGTTTGTCTTCTTTTTCAGCAAGAAGCTGCGCAGTCCGCAGCCTATGCGCGATCCGAACTATGCAAGGACACCGCAGTGCTGATTTGGGTCTAAAACTTTCATCTAATTTTTTTTAAAACAGATTCTAATACATCAAGAATCAGTCCAAAAAAAAAACTGCATAAATTTTCTGAAAATTTCTTGATTTTCTAGATCCAAAAAAAATAGGGCTTTGATTTTCTCCCTCTACGGAGATAATCAGCCCATGAAACTTCATGGGGGACTCTAGGGACCATAAGGAACACAACCATATCAAAATTTTGGATTCCTATTGGAGTTTTGTATTAGACCCACTTCAAAATCAAAATTTTAAAGTTTTGATAAAAGCTTGCTTGAAGCTTTAATGGCAGATTCATTATGGGTTCATAAATGGGCGAATCAACAACCTATTGGCTCTGATACCAATGTAGATAATATGCACGCAAGCATACGAGTCGGGTTTAGGTTCGTTACCTAGCGGAATAGCCCGACGGATCGCCAACGGTGTTGTTACAAGCCCGACGTCTTCACCCACGAACTGCAACTGCTGCTCCATCTTGCCTCCGTGTACTCTCTTATGTATCGCCTAGGTCGTAGAGGAAGCTTCTTGAGCAATCCTCATGACAGTCACGCGCTAAATCCCATGGCTCCTTTGGTGATGGCCAAGAGAGAGATGAACCGTGAGAGAGAGAGAGAGAGAGAGAGAAAGAGAGGGGCTGCTCAATTTCTTAGGTTAGGTCAGAATATGTGTGATATATATCATATATATATATAGACACACACATTCACTAAACCCTAGGGCCCATTGGACCCGGTCCAATATATGTGGGTGCCCGTATGGCCCGACCACATATTTCTTACAGACCTAAGCAAGCCGGTGCCTCGGGCGTGACCCCGAGATCTTTGGTGCCTGGGTTCGGAGCCCGAGGTCTTTGGTGCCTGAGTTCGGAGCTCGAGGTCTTTTTAGTGCCTGTGTAACAACCTGCATTTTCATTTAATTTAAAATTCATGTCCATATTTAATTTATGTGTATTTGCATTGGCATATTTAAATTCAATTAGCATGGTCTGCCTTTACTTTAATTCCAGTCACTTGTTTGGAATATCTATTTCTTATCTAATTCACATTTAAAGTTTATTGGGGGCCAAACTGTAATTTTACAAAAGTTAGTAATATCAGTATGGATTTCAAAATCTGTATTTCAAAACGGTGAAAGTAACTCCTATTGACTCAATCAGTATTTTTATAAAACCAGAAAATCAATTCTTACGTTAAAATGAAATTCCTGTATTTTTGTGGTGACCACCGCGCCCCGAAAATACCAGTTAGTGTTCAAAACTGTCCATGTTGTGTTTAACTTCCACAGATTTTGGAAGTGACCGATTGGGACATTTGCTTTATTGCCATTTATGGCAAGTAATCATTGGATATGCCTTGTTTGGGTATTGCAATTGTGTGTGTGTTAATTTAATGCCATAAGCTAAATTCCCAAACAACCCCAATTGACCCCTATACACCTACTTGGCCCTTGGATAGCAGATGAGTTAATACTCATCTGTGTATATATCATACGTATGAGTATATGCTGTTAATTTAGAGAGTTTAAGGTTTGGTTAACTCAATTAGAGCTTGCTAAGTGAAGTTCTTAATTTTGCTTGGTCTCCAAGTTCTTGTAGCTCTATATATACACACACAACTCACAGATTTTTACACTACACATTCTGCATCATAAAACACAGAGAGTTATACAGAATTTTATAGAGAGAGAAGCACATCACCATAGCTTTAAAGCTTGCAATTGGATTCTTATTTGGTCTTTCTTTCTCAACAATTACTTCACCTCTTAATCTCAGTGAGTATTTCTAACTCACTAAGAATGTAATTACATGTCTATTTACTGTGTGTTTGTTTAATTTTGTAAGACACCATTGTTGATCCTACGTATGAAAGTTCATAGCCTGAAATCAAGATTTTCAAACCTTAATCTAAATTCGTTTTTAGAGATGAATATGAAAGATCTTACATCATATATGCTATGTTTAGAGTTATAGAGCCTAATTTGTTCATACCACAAAGTATATTGAAAATTAAATTTGGACATGTTTTAGTTTTTCATAAAATTGGAGAGTTATAGATTGATTCATGTTAAATTGATAATGGATTCTTAATCCTTGTGAAAAACCAAAGAGAATCATATACTATAAGGCCTAGTAACTCACAGAATGGAAATGGGTCAAAAAGACCCCTGTTTCACTGAACCAGAGCAGTTTCTGCGGGGAAGATGAAGCCTCAGCTTCATCTCGCGCCACGATCGCGCGCGCGAGGAATCGCGCGAGCGGCCCGCGCGAGCGACCTTTCGCGCGAGCGATCCGCGCGCGCGACCTTGCTTTCCTCAGGCAGACAGAAAAGTTTATTAATAAAAGGAAAATGGACATATCGCGCGAGCGGCCCGCGCGAGCGACCTTTCGCGCGCGCGAGTTCTGACAGTTTCTGTTTTTGTCTGTTTTGTGTTTAAGGTCTGTTTGGTTCAACTTTTAAGTACTGTTAAGGTTCTGTTTGGGAATTTAGTTGATCAGAACTCTATTTGGTTATGTTTGAATGATTAAAACATTGTAGTATGACTCATCAAGCCCCGTACGCATGTTGTATTTATAATTCAGTAAATTGCCGCATGTTTAAGTTTCATGACATACATGTGGGGTCAGTGGTACATGCATAGGGGTGTCAGTCTGTGTGGAAAAGAGTAATGGTAGTGTGGAAAGAGTATGAGTTTGTGTTTGTGGTCGTGGTTGTGGTTGTGGTTGAGTATGAGTTTGTGGTTGTGGTCGTGGTCGTGGTTGTGGTTGTGGTTGTGGTTGTGGTTGAGATTGTGGAGAGGGTATCTTTGAAATGCGACGGTGGCAAATATGGACACTCCCTGACGCCCATGGAAGCGTTAAAGTGTGTGAAGCCGAACTCGGACATTCCCTGGCACCCATGGTAGTGCTAAAGTGTGGCCTACGGACACTCCCTGATAACTCGAGTCTGGATACTGTGTGAGGGGTTGCCCCGGTATTTGCATGGCGGTTAGGGTATTCAAAGTGTGAGGCATTGGACACTTCCTGGTACCCCGGACCAAAGTGTGAGGCAAACTGGACACTCCCTGGCGCCCCGTTGCTAAAGTGTGGCTATCTGAGTGTTTCAAAGATACCAGGAGTAGGATAGTGGGTTGTTGTGGCTGTCGAGAGAAAAGAGTCAGCAAGATGAGTGTGGTGCATTGTTTTCATACACGGTCCCATCTGTGTAAATTTACCCTCTTTAAATAATGTTGTGAATATTTTCTAAATGAGCTCCTTACTTCAATTATAAACTTGTGGATTTAAATGGGAGTTGGAAAAAGGTAAGTTGGTATGTTTTACATTCAAAGTCATGTTTTTAATACTCACCAGCTTCTTGAAGCTGACGACGTTGATGCGTCCTGGACATTCGTGTTCAGGCTTTTCAGGTTACAATCAGGAGGAATCATACGACTACGCTAATTGAGAATGGCTGCATCTGGAATAAAGAAACTGTTTATTATATGCTTTAAGTTTATTTTAAACTGTTTTGTTTTAAGGATGACTGTAACCGACACTAAGTTATTATTTTATTTTTTAAGGCGGTCTGTGCCTTAGTTGACCCCGGTTCATAAGATGTAATAAGTTAGAAAATTTTTGTAAGCCTTGATTGCTTTACTCTGATTATTATGTTTTGTTGTTTGACGTCTGGGACGGAATCGATCCTTCAAACTGTCGCGACCTACGGGTCCATAAAGGAAATTAAACGCTTTCCTTATTTATGCTACGTCGGGGCGTGACAGGATTTAGTGGTATCAGAGCCAGGTTATTATTTATCTCAAGATAGTTTAGCCAGGTTAGGGTTTATCAGTATAGACCCGATTCCACATTCCATTAAGTGTTACACACCCGATGATACGACAGGGAGGATAGACTCAGAACCCAAACGCCTAAGATTATTCTGTTCTGACTCTAAGTAGTACCTTTTTATCAGGTATGGATCCAGCTCCCCCACTTTACGTACCAGACAGGTTTGGAGGACACTTCGTGATACCTGGGGCAGTGATCCCAGCCTTTCTCGACTTATATCAGGCGGTCGTAGAGCAGTTGGCCGTGACGACGGTAGTATCTGAGGTATGGCACCAGGTTCACGTGGTAGGCCTAGTTGACCTGACCCGTATCCGTTTAGAGCTTCGATATTTCGCAGAGGCTCAGCGTTTGGTTTTGGTCGAGATTCTGAGGTTGGTCGATAGCGATGCTTTCTACCTTTCCCTCGAGATCTAGATCGTGCATGCCCATCTGGTTCAGTTGGAGATGCCTCCGCCGGTGGTTCCCATTGCTGAGGACGATGCAGAGGTTGTTCATGTGGTCCTAGTAGGTGGGGAGATTATAGAGGACGGCATAGGTCTAGATGATCTTGTTGCTGAGCTAGAGGCTGAGCTAGCACTTGAGCTAGCCCTGCCTGAGGAGATGGTAGATGAGGCAGATGCTCCTGTACCTGCTTCATCGTCCACCTCTCACAGCTATGACGGGGTTGGACCGTTCGTTGTTCAGCGATTTCGCCCTGTCGATTCGCTAGATCTCCTGATAGCCGCTTATGGAGATGATTGACGTTCTAGTTATGACTTGTACATATTAACCACTTTTGACTATTAGCTCTGTCTCTTTTTGCAACTGTAATTACATGCATTAGAGTATAGGGCGATGACCTCATTTTTGTAACATTAACTCTTGCATGCGTCCTAACCCACACAGATAGGGTAGGCATTGATCTGACCATACATGTTTTTGTATCAACTTGACAAGAAGTGATATATATAAAATATACTCTTTTGAATGTTGTTGTCATTTAAATTACTTCATAGCACTGTTGCATGCATGTTTCTCATTCTACTACCACTATCATGCATAGAATGGCTGGAGGAGTCAGGAGGAACAGGAACCTGATCGAGGGAGCACCCGAGGCTGCCGATCCTACAGGGATGTTTGAAGCGTTTATCAGACGGTTAGAAAGAATCGGTAATACGAACGACAACCGAAGAGACCGTCAAACGGGAGACAAGTTGCTAGAAAGATTCCGTGCTCTAAGGCCCGAACAGTTTGCGGGTACCGCGGAACCCTGGAAGGCGGAACAGTGGTTAAGACAGATGGACCGCATGTTCGAAGCTGTCCAATGCAACAAGATGGACAAGAGGAGATTGGCTACGTTCCAGCTGACCGATGCTGCCGCAGATTGGTGGGATTCGGTCATAGCTACTATCGGGAATGGAGCTGCGACGGGAATGACGTGGACTGCGTTCAAAGGGAGATTTTTGGAGAAGTACTTCTCGGCTACGGAGAGGCACAGAAGAGAGAAGGAATTCATGGACCTGACGCAAGGGACCAAGTCGGTGCAAGAGTACACCACACAGTTTGAAAGACTGTCTCGATTTGCTCCACACCTGGTTGATACTGAAGAGAAGAAGATCCGCAAGTATAACCAAGGGCTGACACCGCAGATTCGTCGCCTGACTCTCGGCCACCTGGATAAATCATTTGAAGGACTTGTTGGTTTGGCTACCGATCTGGAAGAGGATGCTCGAGTGAGCCGAAAACAATTTGAATTCCGACCGCCTCAAAGGGGTAATTTTGGGAATAGACCACCAATGAACCGTACCCAAGGGCAGAAGAGGAATTTCGACGGAAGCAAGAAGACCCAGGCTATTACCTATCCGACTCAACCTCGAGTAGGCGAAGGAAGTAGTAGTGGAAAGTGCTTCAACTGTGGCAACCCTGGACATGTGGCTCGTGATTGTAAGGCACCAAGGCGTGCTACTCAGCAAGGGATAGTCTGCTTCAACTGTGGTGAACCAGGTCACATCAGCAGGTTCTGTACTGCTCCTAAGCAGGTGACTTATGGTCAACAGAGTCAGACTCGCTTGAATGCTGTTATCCCTGATGCCGCTGGATATGATGGAACTGCGCATGACGAAGGAAATTATGGAGAAGCTCAACCTGATCAGCAAGCAGTAGAAGGTACATTAACTCTGTTTAACTCCCATGTTAAAGTGTTATTTGATACGGGTGCTGCTCTTTCGTTCATATCTGTTAATACAATTCGAAGATTGGGTATTTTACCTCATCGCTTAGAGAAAGCTTTGAAGGCTACTTCGCCACTAGGAGCTGCGGTCAGATTAGGACACGTATGCAAGGATTGTCCCTTACGGTTAGGAGACCGAGAAATCCCTGCTAGGTTGATCGTCCTATCAATGAAGGAGTTCGACATAATCCTAGGAATGGATTGGCTCTCTCAGAATCAAGTGAAGTTGGATTGTGCGAGGAAGAGAATTACATTTCCCGATAATGAGAATCAACCCTTTGATTTTCAATGTAACCCTTCGGGAGATATGTTCCTCACGAGATGTTTAGCCAACATCGAAGTCGTCAGTACAGAGGTGACAACTTCATCTATACCTGTAGTCAAGGATTTCGAAGAAGTATTTCAAAACGTTTCTGGTTTGCCGCCCGAGAGAAGTATAGAGTTCTGTATTGAGCTTATACCGGGTACCGTACCAATCACCAAGGTTCCCTACAGAATGGCCCCCACAGAACTATTGGAATTGAAGGAACAAGTTCAAGAGCTTGAGAACCTAGGTTTTGTACGTCCCAGTACATCGCCTTGGGGAGCACCGGTGTTATTTGTAAAGAAGAAGGACGGGACACTCAGATTGTGTATCGACTACCGAGAATTGAACCGTGTGACTATCAAGAACAAGTATCCCTTGCCTCGGATTGATGATTTGTTTGATCAACTACAAGGAGCTACGACATTTTCCAAAATCGACCTTAGGTCGGGATATCATCAGTTGAGGGTACGAAAGGAAGACATACCTAAGACTGCTTTCAGAACCCGATATGGTCATTACGAATTTCTGGTGATGCCGTTTGGAATGACGAATGCCCCGGCAGTGTTTATGGATTTGATGAATAGAGTGTTCAAGCCTTATTTAGATCAGTTTGTCATCGTTTTTATAGATGATATTTTGATCTATTCTAAGTCAAGAGAAGAACACGAGCAACATCTACGGATTGCGATGCAGACGCTCAAGGACCATCAGTTGTGTGCCAAGTTCAGTAAGTGTGAGTTCTGGTTGCAAGAAGTGAAATTTTTGGGACACAAGGTGTCATCACAAGGAATTTCAGTGGATTCGTCCAAGACCGATGCTGTATCAAATTGGATTAGACCAAGCAACCCTACAGAAGTTCGGAGTTTTCTTGGACTTGCAGGCTATTACAGGAGATTCGTTGAGGGATTCTCAAAGATAGCAGCACCTTTAACCGGGTTGACAAAGAAGAATTTGAAGTTCGAATGGACAGAGAAGCATGAGCGAGCCTTTCTAGAGTTGAAAGAGAGACTCACAACCGCACCGGTACTAGCAATACCCAAGCCTGATGAGAAGTTCACTATCTTTAGTGACGCATCATATCAAGGGTTAGGGTGTGTACTTATGCAAGATGGCAGAGTTATAGCCTATGGATCCAGACAGCTGAAGTCGAATGAATTGAACTATCCCATTCATGATTTGGAGTTGGCAGCAGTAGTTTTCGCACTCAAGATTTGGAGACACTATCTCTACGGTGAGAAGTTTGATTTATTCTCCGATCACAAGAGTTTGAAATATTTGTTCACACAGAAAGAGTTGAACATGAGACAGCGCAGATGGATGGAGTTGATCAAAGATTACGACTTCACATTAGAATACCACCCGGGTAGAGCCAACGTGGTTGCCGATGCGTTGAGTCGACAGACTCGTGAGGCGATCGCCACCTTAATGGTGAGAGAGTGGCGAGCTTTGGAGACTTTGGCGGAATTCGATGTACAAAGTGCTGAAGAAGGAAAGGGACAACTTTTCGGATGTCTTATCCTACAGCCTGTTCTTATCGACCGCATTATTGAAGCTCAGAAAGAAGATGAGAAGTTTCAGACATGGTTCATGAAAATGTCAGAAAAAGACCCGACAGAATGGAAAGTGGGAGTTGATGGAGGATATCGTTGCAGAGAGAGATTATGTGTGCCAGGTAATGAAGAGTTAAGGAAGGATATCCTGGAAGAAGCGCATAAGTCAAGATATACAGTTCACTCGGGAGGAACGAAGATGTACAAAGATTTGAAGAGAAATTTCTGGTGGGAAGGTATGAAGAAAGACGTGGCCGAATTTGTATCCAAGTGTTTGACATGTCAGCAAGTCAAGGCCGAACATCAGAGACCGTCAGGATTGTTGCAACCGCTACCTATTCCTGGTTGGAAGTGGGAGCACATTACGATGGATTTTGTAGTAGGATTGCCTCGATCGCAGCAGAATCATGATGCTATCTGGGTAATCGTTGATCGATTGACAAAGTCAGCTCATTTTATCGCTTATAGTATGACATACCCGGTAGAGAAGATGAGCCGGATGTACATACAACAAGTTGTGCGACTTCACGGTGCACCCGTGTCGATTGTGTCAGACCATGACGCACGTTTTACCTCTGGATTTTGGGAAAGTCTGCAAGAAGCTATGGGAACTTCGCTCAAGATGAGTACTGCTTTTCACCCTCAGACAGATGGGCAAACTGAGCGTGTTAATCAGATCCTGGAAGATATGCTCAGGGCTTGTGTGATCGATTTTGAAGAATCTTGGGAGACACACTTACCGTTGGTAGAATTTGCCTATAACAACAGTTATCACGCGAGTATCGGTATGGCTCCGTTCGAAGCATTGTACGGACGACCATGTCGTTCCCCTTTGTGTTGGGCAGAAGTTGGGGATACAGAGTTGTTGGGACCAGATTTGGTTAGAGAAACCAACGAGAAGATTTCTTTGGTCAAAGAAAGAATGAGAACCGCTCAGAGCCGGTATAAGAGTTATGCTGATCGACGCCGGAAGGATTTGGAGTTTAGTGTTGGAGATCACGTACTCCTTAAGGTTTCACCAACCCGAGGAGTGGTACGTTTTGGTCTCAAGAGAGGGAAATTAGCTCCGCGTTTTATCGGACCGTTCGAGATTTTGGAACGTGTCGGGAAAGTAGCTTATCGACTGGCGCTACCACCAAAGATGTCTGGGGTTCACAACGTGTTTCACGTGAGTATGTTGAGGAAGTACATACGAGACCCCTCACATGTGGTTAGTTATGACGATATTGAGACAAGTCATAACATTTCTTACAAGGAGAGACCTGTGAAGATTTTAGATCAGAGTATCAAAAAGTTGAGGAATAAGGATATCCCGTTGGTGAAGGTTCAGTGGAATCACCATGATGAGAACGAGGCATCGTGGGTAGTTGAAGCTGATATGAGGATTAAGTACCCGGAGTTATTTCATGACTAGTTAGTCTTGATTTCGGGGACGAAATCCTGTTTAAGGGAGGAAGGATGTAACAACCTGCATTTTCATTTAATTTAAAATTCATGTCCATATTTAATTTATGTGTATTTGCATTGGCATATTTAAATTCAATTAGCATGGTCTGCCTTTACTTTAATTCCAGTCACTTGTTTGGAATATCTATTTCTTATCTAATTCACATTTAAAGTTTATTGGGGGCCAAACTGTAATTTTACAAAAGTTAGTAATATCAGTATGGATTTCAAAATCTGTATTTCAAAACGGTGAAAGTAACTCCTATTGACTCAATCAGTATTTTTATAAAACCAGAAAATCAATTCTTACGTTAAAATGAAATTCCTGTATTTTTGTGGTGACCACCGCGCCCCGAAAATACCAGTTAGTGTTCAAAACTGTCCATGTTGTGTTTAACTTCCACAGATTTTGGAAGTGACCGATTGGGACATTTGCTTTATTGCCATTTATGGCAAGTAATCATTGGATATGCCTTGTTTGGGTATTGCAATTGTGTGTGTGTTAATTTAATGCCATAAGCTAAATTCCCAAACAACCCCAATTGACCCCTATACACCTACTTGGCCCTTGGATAGCAGATGAGTTAATACTCATCTGTGTATATATCATACGTATGAGTATATGCTGTTAATTTAGAGAGTTTAAGGTTTGGTTAACTCAATTAGAGCTTGCTAAGTGAAGTTCTTAATTTTGCTTGGTCTCCAAGTTCTTGTAGCTCTATATATACACACACAACTCACAGATTTTTACACTACACATTCTGCATCATAAAACACAGAGAGTTATACAGAATTTTATAGAGAGAGAAGCACATCACCATAGCTTTAAAGCTTGCAATTGGATTCTTATTTGGTCTTTCTTTCTCAACAATTACTTCACCTCTTAATCTCAGTGAGTATTTCTAACTCACTAAGAATGTAATTACATGTCTATTTACTGTGTGTTTGTTTAATTTTGTAAGACACCATTGTTGATCCTACGTATGAAAGTTCATAGCCTGAAATCAAGATTTTCAAACCTTAATCTAAATTCGTTTTTAGAGATGAATATGAAAGATCTTACATCATATATGCTATGTTTAGAGTTATAGAGCCTAATTTGTTCATACCACAAAGTATATTGAAAATTAAATTTGGACATGTTTTAGTTTTTCATAAAATTGGAGAGTTATAGATTGATTCATGTTAAATTGATAATGGATTCTTAATCCTTGTGAAAAACCAAAGAGAATCATATACTATAAGGCCTAGTAACTCACAGAATGGAAATGGGTCAAAAAGACCCCTGTTTCACTGAACCAGAGCAGTTTCTGCGGGGAAGATGAAGCCTCAGCTTCATCTCGCGCCACGATCGCGCGCGCGAGGAATCGCGCGAGCGGCCCGCGCGAGCGACCTTTCGCGCGAGCGATCCGCGCGCGCGACCTTGCTTTCCTCAGGCAGACAGAAAAGTTTATTAATAAAAGGAAAATGGACATATCGCGCGAGCGGCCCGCGCGAGCGACCTTTCGCGCGCGCGAGTTCTGACAGTTTCTGTTTTTGTCTGTTTTGTGTTTAAGGTCTGTTTGGTTCAACTTTTAAGTACTGTTAAGGTTCTGTTTGGGAATTTAGTTGATCAGAACTCTATTTGGTTATGTTTGAATGATTAAAACATTGTAGTATGACTCATCAAGCCCCGTACGCATGTTGTATTTATAATTCAGTAAATTGCCGCATGTTTAAGTTTCATGACATACATGTGGGGTCAGTGGTACATGCATAGGGGTGTCAGTCTGTGTGGAAAAGAGTAATGGTAGTGTGGAAAGAGTATGAGTTTGTGTTTGTGGTCGTGGTTGTGGTTGTGGTTGAGTATGAGTTTGTGGTTGTGGTCGTGGTCGTGGTTGTGGTTGTGGTTGTGGTTGAGATTGTGGAGAGGGTATCTTTGAAATGCGACGGTGGCAAATATGGACACTCCCTGACGCCCATGGAAGCGTTAAAGTGTGTGAAGCCGAACTCGGACATTCCCTGGCACCCATGGTAGTGCTAAAGTGTGGCCTACGGACACTCCCTGATAACTCGAGTCTGGATACTGTGTGAGGGGTTGCCCCGGTATTTGCATGGCGGTTAGGGTATTCAAAGTGTGAGGCATTGGACACTCCCTGGTACCCCGGACCAAAGTGTGAGGCAAACTGGACACTCCCTGGCGCCCCGTTGCTAAAGTGTGGCTATCTGAGTGTTTCAAAGATACCAGGAGTAGGATAGTGGGTTGTTGTGGCTGTCGAGAGAAAAGAGTCAGCAAGATGAGTGTGGTGCATTGTTTTCATACACGGTCCCATCTGTGTAAATTTACCCTCTTTAAATAATGTTGTGAATATTTTCTAAATGAGCTCCTTACTTCAATTATAAACTTGTGGATTTAAATGGGAGTTGGAAAAAAGTAAGTTGGTATGTTTTACATTCAAAGTCATGTTTTTAATACTCACCAGCTTCTTGAAGCTGACGACGTTGATGCGTCCTGGACATTCGTGTTCAGGCTTTTCAGGTTACAATCAGGAGGAATCATACGACTACGCTAATTGAGAATGGCTGCATCTGGAATAAAGAAACTGTTTATTATATGCTTTAAGTTTATTTTAAACTGTTTTGTTTTAAGGATGACTGTAACCGACACTAAGTTATTATTTTATTTTTTAAGGCGGTCTGTGCCTTAGTTGACCCCGGTTCATAAGATGTAATAAGTTAGAAAATTTTTGTAAGCCTTGATTGCTTTACTCTGATTATTATGTTTTGTTGTTTGACGTCTGGGACGGAATCGATCGACTCCGCTTTGCCGCAGATCCACTCTGGTTTCGTCCCGACCTACGGGTCCATAAAGGAAATTAAACGCTTTCCTTATTTATGCTACGTCGGGACGTGACAGCCTGAGTTCGGAGCTCGAGGTTTTTTGAGATGCCTCGGGGTTAGGCCCGAGGTCTTGGTATGTGCCTCGGGGTTAGGCCCGAGGTGCCCGAGGTCTTTGTATGTGCCTCGGGGTTAGGCCCGAGGTCTTTGTATGCCTCGGGGTTAGGGCCCGAGGACTTTGTATAAACTCTGACAATCGGTGGAGCCTTACGCGGTGATCGGGCAAGTACCATTGTAGTCGGGCTCATCTAGACCGATGGAGACAGGAGGTCGGATCAGGATCGTCAAGCTCCAGATTTCTCTGTGCTGGAGGCAAAGTCGGAACTGCTTGATCCTGACCGATGTAAACCGGAGGTTGTGTCAGGGCGGCCGGACTCAGACCACTGTGAACTGGAGGTCGGGTCGGGGCTGCCGGACTTTGCCTGCTGTGAGCTGGAGGAACTGTCAGAACTCCCGGGCTGATCTCGTTTTCGCTTGCTTCTGGAAGACTTGTTGCTTTCTAGCCCGGGGTCTTTGAACTTTAGAAATTCGTCAGTGTTGATGTATTTTCCAACCCTCTCTGCAAGTTCGACCAAGGTTATCGGTCGGTTTTTGTGGAACGACGCGGCGCACTTGGTGTGTTGAACTCCCGAGCAGAAGGCTATGATGGCAATTGTCTTGTTCAGATTGCGGATTTGAAGCTTCTGTTGGTTAAACCGGTCAGTGAACTCCTTGAGGGACTCATTATTCCGTTGCCTGACTGTTAGTAGCTGCATGTCTGGCTTTGGCCGCTCATGCATACCGGCGAACTGGTTGATGAACTGCTTGCTGAGTTGTTTGAAACTGCAGACCGATCGGGGCTCCAAGGAGTAGAACCACTGCATGGCCGGGCCTTTCAAAGTGCTGGGGAAGGCTAGGCAGTGTAGCTCATCGGAGTTGGTGGCTAGGGCCATCTGAGCCTTATAGGTCCGGACGTGGTCGACCGGGCTTTCCGAGACGTTGTATGAATCTAGCCGAGGCTGCTTAAATTCGCGCGGGATAGAGAACCTCGTGATCTGGTTGGAGAATGGTGACTCTGTCTCGGTATTGGCTTGATTCGGAACATGGTTTTGACCGAGCTTTTTGGCCACTCCGTCGATCTGCTTCTGTAAGTACTTGATTCGGGCTTCCACTCCTTCCCGACCGGTATCTGAGGAACTGGTCGGGTTGATGGAAGAGGCTTCTTCTTCATGGCGGGGTGCTGTCCTCTGGGATCGGGCTCGGCTATGACCCCGGGTAACCGTTCGCTTAGGGACGACTCGGCTCTTGACCGAGTGACCCAAGACTGATTCCCGGGCCATATGCTCCTGCCTTTCCCCTCGGGCAGCAGGCCCACTGCTGACGTCTTTGACATCCTCAACACGGGACGGGTTGGCTCGGGCCCGTTGTCTGGTCAAGATCGGTTCTCGACCGCACGCAACGTTCCCGGGTCGTCTCCCGGCCACTGGAGAATTGCTTTGCTGGGCTAGCAGTGCTTCGATCTGTTGCTGGATTTGACGCTGGCCCTCCAAGAGTTGTGTGAGGGTTGCGGTGATTTGCTCAGATGTCAGGACTGCTGCAGTCGACGTCGGGGCCGAAGGAACATCCCGGTCGGCTGCTGCGCAGCCTTCTTACCCTTCTTTGGTGGCATATTGATCAGTCAAGAATTTATTGATGAGAAGAATTGTCGTTTCCCACAGACGGCGCCAAACTGATGATGCCAAAAATTGGTAAGAGTAAAGTAGAGCAATTTAAAGAGAGAGTGAGAGACTATTTTTTGTATGTGGTTCGGCCCTGTTAATGAAGGTACCTACGTCCACGGGTGTGTCTGAGCACGTTCACTAGCAGATCACCGACGGGCCTGGTGAGCCAACAAAGAGGGGCGGCACTACCAGTAATACCGGCCGGGTGTATGCATATAATGATGAATTTTGTAGAGGTGCTGTGTAGACTCCAGAGTTGGTCGCCCCCTTCATGAGGGGTGAGAGGTCTCTTTTATAGATGTAAGAGACCTACTCATATATGGATAAGGAAATATAATCCTATTGATATAGATTGACACCAATCAAGTAAGTTTCCTAATTGTATTAGGATTGATTGACATTAATTGAGGGGGTTTCCTAATTGGATTAGGAAATAGTTGCACTTTCCATTAGTCTTCTAGCTTGAGTACGAAACTGCCCATAATTTTGGGCGTATCAGTATGTAAACAACAATATGTAGAGTATCAAATCTATTTTTTTTTTGTTTAGATTTGAGAAAAAACATTCTTATATTAATTTAGTGCTAGAATAATATCTAATAGTGTATTATTATCACTAAAAAACACTAGAATATAATGTACTCCCTCCGTCCCTTTTTTTGAGTGCACCTTTGGGAACTCAACTTATTAAGGGGACAAAAAGAATCTACACCTACTTTCCACAATTGCCCCTAATCATTGCAATAACATTTTTAGTTTTGTCTTGGTGTAGATTTCAAGGAAGGGTACTTTTGGAAAGTAAGTAACAATTGTATGCCAATTTAGGAAAGTGGACACTAATTTTGGGACATCCCAAAATGGAATATAGGACTCAAAAAAAGGGACGGAGGGAGTAAAAAATAATACATATATAGAATTCGGGCTCGGGCTCGAGTTCCACGGGTTAGCAAAATTCTGCCCAAGCCCGACCCGAATTGAATTAGGGCTTGCATTTTTCTGCCCAAGCCCGCCCATGGTGAAAGTATCACGGGCCCAAGCCCGGTAATTTTTGGGTCGGGCCCGGGTTGACCACGGGTTAGCCCGCCCGAGTTGCACCCCTCCTTTTTAGTTTAGCCGTCTCCAATATAGTGCTAATTTTATTTAATCAATATTTTTACTTCTTAATTTCAGTTTAAACCACCCAAAAAATAAAAATAAAAAATAAAAAATAAAAAATAATCTTGACTCCGCCCTTTCTTCCAACCAACCTACTAGCAAAGAGCCTTTGACAACACACAACCAATTTAACTTTACCTGATGTTGCGATCAGCTGATGGAAGATGCTCCTAGTTAGCTAGCCTACCAAATGCTTGACAATTTATGATGAACTTCTTTTTAACTATCGCCATTAGTGGAACACTATTAGACTCATCATCTCATGCTGTTGATACTCTCTTGATTGTTATCAAGTTGGGCTGACTTGTCTCCCAAAATAACTGCTTGGTTAAAATACATTTTGGTATTCTCTCCAATTACACCAAAGGTTCATTCAGACTATGTATTATTAATTGAAACATTTGAGGTTCTAGATTTCTGAACGCATGTTAATTAAGAACAATCGTTAATATCGTTAAATCATATAATAGAATGGACAACATATAGGGGCCCAAAATGACACTTTTGGGTAATTATATTGTACTAAAGTGTTTTTAAACCGTAATTGTTTTGTGCCACATGGTCCATTAATTCCATCTTTTTTCTTCTTCTTTTTTTTGACACCTTTGCAATTGTCCTTAATTGACATGTTCTTACAAATCGAAGGCCATAAGCATTTTAATTAATAACAGATGGCCTAAAGTGGAACCTTAATTAGTAATATATTTTAGCCCAAACTCTTTCTTATTGCGTTTGGTACAAAAGTGAACGTTGTTTTGTAGAGAAAATACATGTATTAATATTGACATACGAGAAAAAGAAAAAAGAAAAACGTTTGGAGATGAAGATAGAAATATGATATGAAGTGAAATTTGGGAATACGTCAACTTCAAAAAAAGAAATAATAATAATCAACTAAGACTTGCTTTCTGTAAGCCCTGAAAATTGTAGGTTCATTTTCTAAATGTGTTAAAAATTGGATTATGAAACTAGAATCGGAGAAAACACATTCCGAGAATGTCATACACGACACAACCCCTAGATTATCCAAGTGAAATGGCCACTTTGCTCCAGGCTTCAAATGTTTATAACCTTGTAAAGAGAAAAACTAAAATGAAAGAAGCGACAGTAAAAAGTAAATGATACTAGAAGAATGACTTGTAATTGCCTTGTTAGCTTCTCTAAAAGACTATTACGGTTACCTTTTAAATGGATCTTCTTTGATAGATTTTTATTCTGTAGACAACCAATATATAAAATTTATTAAAAATAAATTTAAATTGAATGTTATGGCATCTTAAAAAACAATTTTTAAAAAAAACTATTTATTTTTGTAAGCATGTCGCCTATTTGTTGAAAATTTGATGCATGATTTATAAGTAAGCATCTTCAGTATAAGCGTTATTCAGGTCGTTCCTCGTCATCAAGAGCGTATCCAGGACATCTCGGAGGGGTGGGCTAGAAAAGGGTGTGCATAGAGTGGCAAAGCTATGCGAGGGTACTGGGTAGCGGGCCCCAAGACGATTTTTTGGTAGTCTATTTATGCATATTTATGGGTAGAATTGGTTTTATACCACCTTTTTCGAGCTTTCTAATTTCTTATGCTTAAGTGATGGTAGAATAAATTGAGTTGAGCTAAATTGAAAAATGATGAGACAAATATACAAAGAGGGCTAAATTACCGTGCTCTCCAAGTGCTCCGCGATGATTTGGGGCAATAAATCTCATATATTTTTTTGTCAAAAGTTGGGGGCTGTATTTGTTTTCTATATCTATGGTTTTTTTTTTTTCTTATGTGTCAATTAGTCTATAACCTAAACTTAATAGCTTCGTGCATAGGTTGGTATAGCTCAGGCAAAGAGCTTGACATATATAAGTCCTCTCCAATGCATAGGTTTGGGGTTCGAACCTCATCCCCCTTCCCCATATAAAAAAATAAATTAATTAAATTAATATCTCTGTTTATTTGCAATTTAATTGAAGCCTTTGATTTGATCCTAAAAGGGTCAGCCCAAGGCTGGGCTAGAAATGCCTCAACAATTTGATCCTAA
Source organism: Hydrangea macrophylla (assembly GCA_033977485.1). Classification (NCBI taxonomy): domain Eukaryota; kingdom Viridiplantae; phylum Streptophyta; class Magnoliopsida; order Cornales; family Hydrangeaceae; genus Hydrangea; species Hydrangea macrophylla. The sequence continues at coordinate 78,346,980 of CM066983.1, read as the reverse complement.
AAAGGTTAGCCTTTTGATTTGCAATATAATGTCTCTATTTCTTTCATATTGGGTCACTGATTTCAAAAGCAATAAGACCTGGGTTTCATTCTCACGGACTGGGTTAGAAATAGAAATTAGCTGGGCTTGGAGTATGTATTTCTATGGGCTGGGATAAAAATACATAAGCAATTAAAGACTTCAGAATTTTGCCCTGGGCTATGCTCGTCATCCTAAGGGTAGGACGATGTTTTGGTCCCTTCATACATATAGGCAACGTGCTTCCTTCAGCCTCCCGTGCGCGCAGGTGTGTGTTTCCAGTCTAGCCGGTGCCCGGCTTGCTTTTGGAGCAGGAGACAGTGCCAATGGCATCTAGATGCCAGTGAGTGTGGTGTAAATGGAGTGTTAGTCTCGCTGTGTTCCAGAGCTTCGCCACGCCATTTCGCTATTTCTAGTTCTAGCAGGAATGCCTCGTTTTCGTTTAAGAAAAAGTGAGGGATTTTGCGGGTTGATAAGAATACTACCGGACTAAAAGTTGGAAAGCCTTGTTCATTGAGATCTATAAAACAACGATCTTTGTTATTTTTGGTCTCAGAGCATAAATGCGTTAGTAGCTAGCATTACTCCTATCTAGGGGTGCACAAAATACTCAAGACCCGCGGATCCGACCCGACCCGAACGATTCGGGTCGGATCTGTGGATGAATCGGGTCGGATTTGGTTCGGTTCTGATCAGGGTATTATTGCGGGTCGGTTCGGGTCCAAAGTTCGGGTAACCGAACCAGACCCAAGAACCACTTGATTTCTATTTCATTCACAATTTCACACCAGAGAAACCCTGTTTTCCCCTCTCTCTCTCTCTCTCTCTCTCTCTCTGCGAATTGCGAAGTGCGAACTGCCCGAAGACGATCGCTGGTTTCTGAATTGAAGACGATCGCTGGTTCATCACTTCATTGAAGACAATCGCTGGTTCATCACTTCATCGAAGACGATCGAGGGTTTCTTCATCGAAGACGTCCCAAGTTCATCGTGTACGAAGAGGTTCGTACTTCGTACGATCTCTGTATATATATATGTATATATATCTCTATGTATATAGATATATGTGTATTGTGTGTGTCTGTGAGATGAAAGTGTTGTTTCATTGTCTGATATAATGGTATATCAGACAGACACAACCATCATTGTGAGACCCGAATCATATATCTCTATTCTCTAATCTCTATGATTCCAATCACCTGTGAGATGAAAGTGTTGTTTCATTGGCTTATCTATCTCCATTTTTTCTAGTATTTTCTTGTGGATTGAGTAGATCGAGGAGGGTGTATTTTTGCTTATTGTTGATTTTGTGTGTTGGTTTGAGAAACTATTAACTGATATAATGGTATATCAGACACTTGCTTGAGATAAATATATATATATATATATATATATTGGGTCAAATACTTGAGAAATTGGGTTTTGTAATTTTATTTTGAAATTGGGTTTTGTAATTTTTTCTGTATTGGGTTTTTTCATTCTGAAATTGGGTTTTGTATATAAACCCGACCCGATTCTACAAGCTTTTTTGACCATAATGTTTTGTTCTTGCATTGCAACTGTTTGTGAAAATGCCTCTTTGGGTAATAGTGTTGTATCTATCACCAGTTCATTAAAATCTCTTGAAAACCATTTAGTTCTTCATATTGATATTATACTAATAATTGAATATGTAAGCATATAGCCGTGTGCAGTCTTGTATCAACCTTTGGATCTGTAGGTGTTGCTGCTTTCTTTTTGGAAAGCCATTCAAGCTGAAATACTATAATGGGTCACTTGACAATAATTAATTTTACAAGTAGAAGTTAGATTTAGACATATTAACACAAGAGCTGTTTGTCATTTCTTTCTTGTGATTTTGTTATATTTTTCTTCTTGTAATTTTTATTTATGCTAGCTTTGACCTTTCATGGATTCAAAACAAGGGCTTCTTTTGTGTTTTAGAATACACTCCTAGGTTTTGATGTTTATTACAGTTTCCTTTTTGGTTCCTCTCTTTCGTGCTGCATTTTAAAATTTTAATTTGATAATAAGTTGGCAACTAGAAATATTGAACTTCAATGGTCCTTTTCGTGAGTCAGATTTTTGTTTGGTTGTGGTTGACTCCCTTTGTAATATGTGGTGGTTATTTGACAAATTGGGCCTGTGGTTGACTCCCTTTGTAATCTTTGGTTCTTTAAATGTGTTGTTACAAGCTATTTTTAACGAGTATCTTTATTATTGTTATCAATAATCTACTAGTCAAATTCCTATGAGTTGTCATTTTTTTTTTTTTTGGAGGTTTGTAATCAACTTCTTAAGTTCTGTGGTGATTTTGATGATTCCTTCTTGGAGAATCATCCTTCTCTTGCTGGAATATTTGTAAAGATGTAATAGCTTGTGATGTAGATCATAAATGCCTTTGTTCTTGAATTGTTGATCATAAAGGGTGGAAACACTTGATGTGTTGATTTGTGAATCTTAAATTTATGTGAGTGAGTGAGGAATCAAGCTGTATTTGTGAATTTTGGCCAACAGTCAAGTTAGGTAGTGAGATCAAGTATAGAAAATAAATTGAGCCATGGCCCAAATATGTCTAATAGTTTGTTTGTTTGGAATGTCTATTTTCTCAAAAACTCCAACTTGCTTTTGCTTTTAAAATGAAAATGGAGATTCACATTCTAATGGTGGAATTAATTTTCACGACTCTCAACCCTCATTAATTTCATGACCCATATCTAAGTTATTATACATAGAAGAACATGCATCCACTAATCTATATAATTAAATAAACAAATAAATAATATAAAAAAGTATAAAATATACATAATAATAATAATAATAATAATAATAATAGAGTTTAAAAAAAAACTTCAATTTAAAAACTTAAAAAAAAAAAAAAAAAAAAAAACGGGTTGTGACCCAGACCCGACCCGACCCGAACCAAACCAAAGTGACTGGGTCGGGTCCAAAGCTCATCGGGTTGGGTCTGGGTCTCAAACATGGGAACCATTCATAATCGGGTCGGTTCTGGGTCTGCAAAGACCCGACCCAACCCGACCCATGTGCAGCCCTAGTGCCAATGGCATCTAGATGCCGGTGAGTGTGGTGTAAATGGAGTGTTAGTCTCGCTGTGTTCCAGAGCTTCGCCACGCCATTTCGCTATTTCTAGTTCTAGCAGGAATGCCTCGTTTTCGTCTAAGAAAAAGTGAGGGATTTTGCGGGTTGATAAGAATACTACCGGACTAAAAGTTGGAAAGCCTTGTTCATTGAGATCTATAAAACAACGATCTTTGTTATTTTTGGTCTCAGAGCATAAATGCGTTAGTAGCTAGCATTACTCCTATCTAGGGGTGCACAAAATACCCAAGACCCGCGGACCCGACCCGACCCGACCCGAACGGTTCGGGTCGGTTCGGGTCTGTGGATGAATCGGGCCGGGTTTGGTTCGGGTCTGATCAGGGGTATTATTGCGGGTCGGTTCGGGTCCAAAGTTCGGGTAACCGAACCAGACCCAAGAACCACTTGATTTCTATTTCATTCACAATTTCACACCAGAGAAACCCTGTTTTCCCCTCTCTCTCTCTCTCTCTCTCTCTGCGAATTGCGAAGTGCGAACTGCCCGAAGACGATCGCTGGTTTCTGAATTGAAGACGATCGCTGGTTCATCACTTCATTGAAGACAATCGCTGGTTCATCACTTCATCGAAGACGATCGAGGGTTTCTTCATCGAAGACGTCCCAAGTTCATCGTGTACGAAGAGGTTCGTACTTCGTACGATCTCTGTATATATATATGTATATATATCTCTATGTATATAGATATATGTGTATTGTGTGTGTCTGTGAGATGAAAGTGTTGTTTCATTGTCTGATATAATGGTATATCAGACAGACACAACCATCATTGTGAGACCCGAATCATATATCTCTATTCTCTAATCTCTATGATTCCAATCACCTGTGAGATGAAAGTGTTGTTTCATTGGCTTATCTATCTCCATTTTTTCTAGTATTTTCTTGTGGATTGAGTAGATCGAGGAGGGTGTATTTTTGCTTATTGTTGATTTTGTGTGTTGGTTTGAGAAACTATTAACTGATATAATGGTATATCAGACACTTGCTTGAGATAAATATATATATATATATATATAGGTTTTTTCAGACCATTATATCAGACACTTGCTTGATATAATGGTCTGCAAAGACCCGACCCAACCCGACCCATGTGCAGCCCTACTCCTATCTGTTACCTTTTATCACACAAGTTGAACCAAGTTCTTGTCTACAACTCTCTTTCTTTTTCTTTTCTTTTTTGAAAAAAAAAAAAAAAAACAAAACTCTCTGTTTTTTTTAAACCTTCACAAAATGTATATTTTGCAAGCCACTTTATCTTTCTATATTGTTTAGTATCTATATTATGATAGAAGGTTTTAATTTTTAATGTTTTTAAGCATTAAGAAAGACATTAGAAAATAAATATTATATCGTTTTTTTTTTCTTTACAATAATTGTTTTATTTTTCTAAGTCTATAAACCAGAACAGACTTAGAGACACCTTTTGGATATGAAAAATAATATACTTTCTAAACTTTGTATCCCATGTATTTCTCAAACATATGTGGCAATAGACTCACTTAATTTTGATTGGAGAATGTTAAAGTGGTTCCACCATTATTAAATGTGATTTCACTACCACATGTATTTGCACCATTTGTAATACAAAATTTGAAAAGCGTAGCGTTACTATTTGATTATTAGAGATTAAAAGATTTAAAAATTTGACGTCGATACATATTATTCATTTCACCATTCTCTAAGTTTTCATTTTGTCTTTGAGTAGTAAATTTTTTTTTCTAGGTCTAATACATATTTGCACTTTGTACTCTACCGAAACATCGTTCTCGTTTTGTTTTAACCCGCACATTACACTGCCACGTGTATTTGAGAAGTATTTAAAATACAAAATTTAAGAAGTATATCATTATTCTAGAAGAGAGGTGAGTATTATACAAGAAGTCAACAACAAACTATAGTGAAGATCCGTGTTATTTTTAAAAGGGGAAAATACCTTTTACCCCCTGTGGTTATACCCATTTTCTCATAACCCCTGTGGTTCATTTTGTAACACTTAACCCCCCCTGTATTATAGACTAAAGTGAGACTGTTAACTTTTCTAACGGAAAAAAAGGAAATGACGTTAATACCCCCAAGCCCCTATACATACTCTTTAGGGAAAATTACATTTTACCCCCTATGATTACACCCATGTTCTCATAACCCCTGTGGTTCTTTTTTGTAACATTTAACCCCCTGTACTAATGACTGAAGTGGGACTGCCGTTAGAAAAGTTAGCAGTCTCACTTCAGTCCGTAGTACAGGGGGTTAAGTGTTACAAAATGAACCACGGGGTTATGAGAAAATGAGTGTAACCACAGGGGGGTAAAATATATTTTCCCTTTTTTAAAATTATGAGATAGGTCTCTACTCTCTATGGTTATTAAATATTTCAGGGGAGGTAAATATAATTACCCTTCCACTTTTTTAAGAAGTTGATCTATGAAAGCATCAAACTGGTAGTGAGAATTGAAACTTGAGAAGAAAGACAAGAGCCCTAACTCGCACTTCACTCCCTCATCTCCGCCGCCCCGATTCGCCGTCGCCTTCCACCGTGGTTGCCACCGACTGTTTCGCTGACCGGTATGCTTTGTTTTTGCTTATCTTTGTTCGACACACCGCCGTATTTATCTTTTCCTTCCAAAAAATGTAGTGATTGTTGCGATTCTGTGCAAATCAATGCTCATTATTAGGGTTAGGCTGATGATCGGAAGCGTGTGTGTATATATATGTGTGTGTGTGTGTGTGTATGTGTGTGTGTGGTGTAAGCATCACATATTAAAATCCAAGGACTTTCCAATTTCGCCAATAGGACTTCCACACTCCGTTTGGTTTGATCCTGAAATAGAATAGAATTGAAATAGAATAGAATTGAATTGGAGAGAATAGAAAAGAAAAGAAATGAATAGAATTGATTTGCAATTCTAATTCTCATGTTTGGTTTGAAAGAGAAATGAAATGAAATGAATCATGATCATTTACTACATTGCCCATATAAAATGAGAAGGTGTGAAATATATAGGGGTAGGTTTGGTATATTACGTTGTTTCACTTAAATTGAAATCATTTCTCACCAAATCCTATCAAAAGTGATAGGATTTGTTTTTGGGCTAAAACTAGAATTGGTGAGAATTGGCTAGAATTGAAAATCAATTCTTTTGTCAAACCAAACACAAGATTTGCCACAAACAAGAATTGCAAATCAATTCTTTTCTAGTTTGTGGCATACTAAACGGACTGTCAGTAATTTGGGTTTATGGAACATTGCCCTAAGAGAATTAGAATGCCAAACTATATAGGTTTTTTCTCATCATGAGTTATAGAAGGCAACTCATGGTTACTCTCTACTTGAATCTGATATGATATTGGAACAAGAGTTGTTTAATCTATCTATAGACTTTTCATATTTTGGATTGAGATTCGAATTACAATGTTTCGACTTTAATTGTCGGGTATGCAGATTGATTCTATAACTGTGATTATGAAAGGAAAAAAATGAAATTGATGGTCAAGTGTGATTGGGTCTACGTTTTGAACACTACTTGTCACAACCCAAATCCATTAAGTATGGCACAAGGGTACGTGACATACCACTGAGGCCTGACCCTATGTTAATAACGTACAAAACGGATTTTTAGACTCCCATTTAAACCACATTTGCAAGTGATTAGCCCCAAGGGTATAATAGGAATTTAAAATTTTGAGTTAGATTTTATACCGAAAGATAGCCGTTTGAGTCTAGGTTCCCACGTTGAAAACGGTGCACGATTTCAAAATTCCAGAAAAAGTTGTGTGTTTCCGTAAAAGTCGTCGTTTTGAACCAATTAATACTGTGTGTATTTCGATCGATTGAAATAGCTTCTATCCACAATTCTAGCCATGAGCATCTAAGCAATCAAACATGCTTGAATAGCAAAAGCACTTGCCAAACCTTTCATACATGAACATAGGAGTCTTATACATCAAGTTCTACACATACTCACCTAACAACATAATTTACAAGTCCTTTAGTTCTAAACTACAACAACTATGCCATATACAATATGAACATTAAACACTTGCCTCCTCTTTCATCCTCTATTTCTCTTTCTCCTTCTCTTTCCTTTCACCTGAAACGGTTATTCAAGAACCACATGAGCTGAAGTTCAGTGAATAACATGCTCTTTGACATAAATTCATGTATATCATTTAAACACGATATGCAATTCAATGTAACATAATGAATCACAACCAAGTAGGTATTTATCTCCAAAGCTTCTTGTTCTTTTCACTACCCCGTGCCCGTAATGGCACCCTTAATAATCTATTCAAGGCGTATTGAACACTTAAGCCTTAGAAGGCTTTTCTACACTCCCTTTTGGAGCTTCCCCTTTATAGTGATAAAACAATTCCTTCTTCAACCACATAATCACATAAATATGTTTTCAACACATAATCTTTTCTATCTCTTGCGCATATAGTCAATCATGATATACACGCATGCTCATAATCCATGAATTGAAAGTAAATAATTTATATGCCACAATTTCATTGCTTGAAAAGTTTCCTCAAAGATAGAGGTTACTCACCTTGCTCTAGATATAGTATTGAGAAGATATAATGCTCACTTTTAAACTCCTACAAGTCATATAAGATTTCATAGCATATCAATATGAATTCTTCTAATTAATCCATCAAAACTCTATGGAAATGAAATTAAATCACATAGAAAGAATCATCTTACCCTTAGCTTCTCAAGTCTAGCTTCAATTTGAGATAGAAATCTCTCTAGCACCTTTTTCTCTTTGGTTTTCCTTCTTTTCTCTCTTGTTTTACCCTTTCTTCTATGCACCTACTTGCTTGTGTAGAGACAAGCACCTAAAAAAGATGTACATTTTATTTAACTAGTTATTCTTCCATTTCTCTCTCTTGCCCACTGGAATACACATGGACTTAGCCAAATAAAGCCCAACACCTCCTACTTGACCACCTACTAGGCCACCTATTAGCTTAGGTAATGTAAGCTAGCACCTTGATTAGGCTAACTAATCATCATTAAGCTAATTAATCGCAATTAGGCTAATTAATCTTGATTAGGAAAATTCTACCAAATTTATGAAATTACACTTTCACCTACCATATTTCTTACTAATTACACAATAGGTCCTCTAATTCTCGTGAATTGCTAATTCACCTACTAGTTAGGAAAATGTATTCTTTTTAGTCCTATCATTTATGCCCTTGTCTAGCAATTCAACATTTAACATCAAATATGTATCCAATGCAAGGCATAAAATAATTCCATGTTTTTCAAAATATGCAAATTCCAAATAGATTGCCATGTGTAACACATAACAAGAGTTTATCAACTTTTTATTTCCTTCCATTACTTGATAATAAGATTAAGTACGCAAATCACATAAATATTCATGTCATTACTATATAATGCACATTAAAATGTCATAATCACATGTCAAAATGTTGGGATATTACACTACGTGCGCTTGTTTGTCGCCAAAAGAATTGTTGACAAAAATATTTAGGGGGATGTGAGCTCCTATTTTCTCTAGCATCAAGCAAATGAGCAAGATTGTGCGTGTTCACGGAGAGCAAATTCTTCTTAGATCTCACAGAAATGGATTTGGGTTTTCTTTTTAATGCATTGTTATTGGAGAAACCTTACTTTTTTAAAAGAAACATTTTTTTTAAAAGGATTTTGCTTGCTTGGTGTGGTCTGATTTGGGATCTTTGGCTTTCTTAAAGAGGTTGATGTTTTAATTAAGTGAGCTGTTTGATTTTGATACTTCATACAGACTTGCATGAAATGTAGTTACTTGATAGAGGCAAACACCTTTGGTGTGAACATATGGATCTTACTTTTGGGTTACAATGAGACTCATGTGAATCATTGGCTTACTGTAAATCTCCATATGGTGTGTAATTTGTATTTTATGGTTGAAACTTGAAAGATCTGAAAACATAGAGAGTTGTAATAATAGCGGCACTTCAAGGTTGCGTGAGAAATTTGCTGAGATGATAGCAGAACTGAATGTGCAATCACAAGGACACGTTGGTGCTTTCAATAAGCTAAATACACACCTAAACTCTAGGAAAAGTTACGACACTCGAGAAAACACGCTTTGAGTTATTGAAGTACAGTATCTATAAATCTGCAAAAGTTGAAATCTCTCATTTGTTAGGATGACGTGGTGCATATGTTTTCTTATAGCCCAATGGCAACACTCTACTTCGATATCTCTAACTATTTTGACCGGAATCTTACCAATGCCACCTAAACTATGTTGTTCTTTTTTAGTGCGAATTTGTCTTACATGCATGTGTTTTTATTTTCTTTTTATTAATAAGATAAGATTTGTTGATGATATCCTTTTTGTAGCTTTTATCAGATATATATATATATATATATATGAGTTCAGCTTCTCATTCAGAGCCTTTTGAATGATATGCAGTGCTAGTTATTCTTAATTGCACTAACTTCGTTTACTGATTTAAATATGAAGTAACTAGTTATTCTTTAGAAGTGCTTGAATAGGGTTTCTCTTGTTAACCAAGAGTACGGAGTTCAGTATGCTTCTAGGGTAGACAATATTGTAGGTTGGTGTGTGTTTGTCTATATATAGTTCAAGTATCCTCTATGGCTCTATGTTTATAGAGCAAACTGAAATTCCCCCCGTCTTTTTTATCTAGGACTTACACATCTCTTCAAGGGTGATGCATCAATATTTGGATTGGTGTACCCTGCTTCACTTGCGTTCGAAAATTTATAAATAAATATTATGGCTACTTACTTTTAAAATTGCTCGTAAATGTGGTGGGGGTATTTTTGGTCCTCGGGGGGTGCGTGGAATGGACAGAGATAATATTAACCTTTGGTGTACATTAAGTTCACGTAATTATCCACTACAATATTGAATGATTTGGCTATGAGTGATTTCCATTATCCTTTTTTCAAGAAAAATAAAGAACGTTTACAATCATCTTTTCTGTACACTGTTAACTTGACAGGTAACAGGTTACTGATTCATTCAGATTCCCAGTTAATTGTGAAGCTATAAGAGCTCTAGATATTGATAACTTTCTTTCTTGCATAATTTGGCAGAATTTGAAACTCACACGAAGGAAAATTATGGAAGACGTGCTAACAGACATCCCCCCTCCTTCAAGGTTCTTTCTCGAAGATCTTAACAACTTCGCCCTTCCATCACCATCTCTTCCATCTCCTTTTCTGTTGTTCTCTACCACCCCTGACATGAAAAGACCCCTCTGCCCCTCTCTCCTCATTATTTCCATATCTTCTCCTTCCCTTCATTTCTTCCACCACATATCCTCTAAAACTTTAATAGGAACTCTCATCCTTCCCGAGATACCCTTCTGTGGAAACACCATTAAACCTTCTCCTGGGGACAAATCCTGCAACATTTATGCCCTAAATGACCCTGGTAATTCAATTCTTGTCATATCTGTCCAGTACCCGGTTTCTGCAGAGAGATCTCATGCTGTAGCTAAGTTGCTGATTGGTGAGCAGATTGTTCCCGAGAAGGTTTTGATTTTGGATTCGGTTCGGAGCCAAAACTTTCGTGGTAAGCTCTCACCAGATGACACATTGGCCTTCAAGCTCGAGACGTCATCGGAGAGAAGTGGGCGCTCACTGGTAAAAGGTTTAGACTATTTTCCATCAGGAAGTGTAGTGGACGGTTTGGGTGCTGCTCTATTGGGTCGATGTGAGATGATGAAGATCAAGGGGTCTCTGTGTGTTTCATGGCCTGAATTCGGTAGTCCCGTAATGTTGCTGACCAAATCTCTTCTGCTTAAGGATGTCTTTCCTGACCTGGAATTTAGTTTGGATGATGAGAGTGAGGAGGAATATCTACGGCTTGATCGAAGTAAGAAATTTCCTCGTGATTCTGAATTGTATACCTGATGATAGTTCTTTTCAATTGTGTACCTGATGTTAGTTTTTTCGTTAAAGTTAAACCCTGATGTCAGTTTTCAGAATCCTCTTAGCTTATTTGCTTCTTTGGTTTTTTTGGTGGCGATGGAGATTTTGTCAAGTATGACAACCAAACAGGCATGCATTTTTAACTTTTTTTTTTTTTTTTTTAACCTACGAGTGGTGGGCTCACCAGTTAACTCCCACCACCCCGAAATGTAGAGGAGGGCATTCGACTTCAGGTACTAATATTTTCGCTTATTCTTGTGGCCATGTTACTATCAGGAGATTATGAGTTTTAGGTACATGTCAGCTTCCACCTTCTAAGGCTTGAGCTTTTCATAGTATGCTAATAGAAAATGGTCAAAATTCTAGACAGTTGATGTCATGTAACTAGGAACTACTACACCTAGATCAAGATGTGCTTGTTTCTAACATAGGACAAGATCAATACTTTTCTTCCGGTACTTTTGGTCCAGTTCTCTAATATGCCACGAGTAATGCTATGCTTCTGAAATTTGTATCCCAAATTTCGTTCCTAAATGTTTTAACAGTTGTACTGACAATAATCCATGATATCACATTCCACTACATGTGGTATAACTGTTAAAGCATTTGGGAACTAACTTTGGGATCATAGCATTATTCGTATGTTATTGGTTTTCACGCGTGCCTTACACAGAAGTTATACAGGGTAACCGTCACACCACGTCATCGTGCTAACGTGGTTTGACACACTAGTTACATGTATACATGTTGTGACTTCTCCTGAAACCTGGAAATAGGAGGCCTAACATTTATAGTTATTAATCTGAGAACATAGTTACACATTGGATAAAATATCCATGTATTAACGGTTTTAATGGGTGATACACACTACGTCAGCACGATGACGGTCACCTTGAATAATTTCATCAACATGTGTTACATCGATACACTTGTACACTTTGACTCACATGCTTCAAAACTTTAGACAAAGTACCCAAAGAAAGGCACTTAAAAGTCTTTTCCATTATCGTGTATACAATGTTTCAGTCTTGGATATCTTTAAGCACACCAACTACCAGGCTTGCAACAGGGTTGGGCCTTGACTGACTAATAGATTAAAATTCTCTTCAAATCTGAATTTTGGACCATTATATTACAGGACATGCAGAGAAAGCATCATCTTATATGATCAGGACATTTCATAAAGTAGGACAAAATCAAACTGAATTTTTCATTTCACATTTATTCAGAAAAAAAGTGTAATTAAATTACCCTATGTATCCGTGTGCATGCCGTGTCATTTTTGTCCCATTGATTTTTAAACTTTTTTATTTTAATTTTAATAATTTGGCCTCTACAGTTTCAATTTAGGTTCTACTAGGGGTGTCATTTGGAACGGAAATTCCGATTCCGATTCGAAAAATTCCGATTTTGACAACTAAATATGCATTCCGAATTCCGAATTTCTGAATTTCGAAAAAAATCGGATCAGAATCGGAATTGTTTTTAGAATTCTGAAAATTCCGAAAAATTTTCGAAATCGTATTTTCCGAAACTTTTCCGAAAATATTCCAAACTATTCCGAAAAATTTTCGCATATATTCCGAAATTGTATTTTCTGAAACTTTTCCGAAGATATTCCGAAATATTCCGAAAATTGTGTTCATCCCACATCGAAAAAACACCAAAAAAAAAAAAATAAAAAAAAAAATGGGATGTAATGTGCTTCTATAAAAGGCCTACAAGTCTCAAGTGAAATTCCATTAAGCTTGAATTCCGAATATTCCGAAAAATTCCGAAAACATTCCGAATATTCCAAAAAATTCCGATTCTGATGAAATTCCGAAAATTTCGAAAATTCCGAATCAGAAATAATTTTGGAATTTCTGAACTTTCGGAACGGAATTCGGAATGCATTTTTGGCTTCCGAAAATTTTAGAATTTTTTCCGAAAGGGGTGTTTCCGATCTGTTCCGGCCGAAACACACCCCTAGGTTCTACATAACCCATTTGTGAAAATATCTTACAACTTTTGGCACAGATAAGTCACATGATGTACAAGGTGAGATATTCAAAATCAATTTTTGGGATTCAACAAGAATTTATCTTATCAAATGATATCAGAGGAATTTTCAGTCATTGTGGAAATTCCTCTTGAACATTTTTCAATATCAATAGTGACTCGTTTTTTTGATGAATCATGTCTTCGGACAGAAGAAGATTATGTAAACATTACTCGAAATCTCACTTATCAGATTCCATCGTGGAAGACATAATTTTTTATGAAGAATTCGCCATGATACATCTTATCTATGCATAGTATCATGATTAATGAATACAAATTTTTGACTGCTACTTAGTATCGGCAATAGGTCTAAAAAAGAAGCTATGTGGGGCTGTTATAGTCTATTAGCTCTGGACCCCACTACTCATTGTATTTGGTTTGGTATTGTTACCGCATGCATTAGAGAAGTTACACTTTACACTCCTATATAAAATCTAAATCTGTCGGAAATAGTGAGGGACTTCTACGAATAAACTATATTGAACATAAATGTAGGGACATAAGTGTCAAAATTAAAGCTGCAGAACCATATATACCTATACTGTTTAACACATATACCCTAATCTTGTGCTTCACGTTCTGGACTCAATTATACATGCATTGGTTCTAGATGTTCAAAGGTAGGAAAGCAAGAAATGTGAGGGAGACTTGTGCATTTATATTTGTTTGGAAAGCAAATGTGGGAAAGATAACATGCTGGTTGACCGTATGTAGCACGGAAATGAGACAGCAGTCAAGCTCATACACCTATAGCTTGTAGCTTCCACAACAAACAACCGGGGAATTTCTGTAGTCAATTAAAGCGGGTTCGATTTTGGAAATAGTCTCTCTTTTTGTAGGGGTAATGTTGTGTACATCTTATCCTCCTCAGATCCCATAATGACGGGAGCCTCGTGCACTGAGCTGCCCTTTTAATCAAAGCGGTTTTGATTAACGTCAATCATATCGCTACACCATGTGTCAGATGATGATTGGTTTTAAAGTTTTAGACTTTCGTAAGGTTAATTTGTACCTTCGATGAAAAATTTTGTACTTGTAAGAAAACTTTACATTTTTTGAATTTGTTTGTACCTTGTAAGGATGCATTTGTATCTGGTAAGAGAAATTTATAATTTGTAAGGAAAGTTTGTATTTTTTTTAAAAAAAAATTGTTTGTTTATAATTTTTGTTTCTACCTTGTGTAATAAATGTTGTACACAATTTTATAATTTGTACATTGTCATGATTGATTTGTATCTTGACATGATTGATTTGTAACTTGATCTTGAAAAAGTACAAACATTTTTTTGAAGGTCCAAATTGATCTTGAACAAGTACAAACATTTTCAATGAAGGTTCAAAAATTGAACTTGAGAAAGTACAAATATTTTCTTCGAATGTCCAAATTGATTTCGACAAAGTACAAACATTTTCTATGAAGGTTTAAATTGATTTACAAAAAAGTACAAAAATTTTCTAAGAATGTCCAAATTGAATATGAGAAGCACAAAATTTTATGAGAATGTCCAAATTGAATCTGAGAAAGTACAAAAATTTACTGAGAAGGTCCAACTTAATGTATAAGCAAGAATAATAACTTACAAATTTTAAAATGTATAAAGTTTCCTGACAAAGTACAAAATTTTCATCGAATTCACAAAATAACTCTCTGAAAGTTCAAAACCTTGAAACCAATCACCATCTGACACATGGCACAACGATTTGATTGACGTCAAATTAAAACCACTATGATTGATTATAGAATTTCCCAAACAATCGCGCTTAAGTTTTCATGATGTGGATACCATATAGAAGGATAAAGCTATAATGGGCAGCTTCTTACATGAGAAAACAACTTTTAGCCATTGAATTAAAAGATAGGTATATTTATCCTCTAGAGATCAGCTATAATTGTACCACATACTTTTAACCCAAGACTAAAAATTACTTTTTCATATACTCCGTAAGAAACTACTCACGATGACCTTATTCCATATAGATACGTGTTAGGCTAGAAACTTCTTATCACAATAATTGGATTGAAGGGCATACCACAGCATTGAAAATTGAAGGTTCACTCTTATTCGCTTTGCCGCTTTGGTTGCATAAGGTCTAAACTCTCAAGGAAGCAAAACAAGTAATGGAAAAAACTTGCGTAAACTATAATTAGGGCATGTGTTGGGCCCTTGTACTTTGGGCCTTTATGTAATGAAAAAAGAGAGGGAAAAAAATTTTGTTTCAAATTTTAAAAGCTCTTTTGTTTCTCCAATTAAAAATCAAAGCTAGAGTTTTTACTCTTGTTCTACATTGGAGAATGGGAGGAACTTCAAAGGCCATATATATAGATGTGTGTTGTTTAAGAGTTGGATTATTTGGAATACCCAATTTTGTGGATCATAGAAGACCTAGACCTAGTCCATAAAAACACACACGCAGGCATCGCTGCCCCGCTTTGTTCCGGCTCGGGCTGGGCTTGTTTGGCAAGTTCCTTTTCCTTTTGCTGAAAATGCTATTATTGCAAACTTTGGTTTAAAAATCTAGATTACAATAAAAATCTTTTAGATTTCGCACATGTTTTTTTTTACTCCCTTTGATTCTCAAATTCGGCCCATTATGGCGATATTTAAAGCTTAACGTTCTAATTTGCTAAAAGCCCAATGGACTGATTTTTCACTATAAAATCAGGACATTTCCTCCAGTTATGATCATTCCATTTTTCAGAGTATTAAACACTTCTTGAAAAATTCAATGACCTTTCCCTGCTATTCCAAAATTTTTAGAGAAATACAAAATTCTTTATCTTCTGTTTCCAAAAAACAAATAAGAAAAAATGTGTTTGGTATTCTAATCATTCTTTTGTGCAAAGATAATTGAGACAATGGTGTTTGCTGTGCTATTTTATCCTGGGAATGACGTGGCAACTTTGAGAATGAGATCTGCGACTCAATCCAAAGAAATACTACACATATTTTAGCTGAGTAATACTGTTCTGTTATTCCAATTTTAGTTTCAATAGCATGTCCCTCCACGAATTTGCTCCCCCACCCCAATAAAAAAAATTAATAATAATAAATAAAAATAAATATATGATTATTACACAACCATTTAAAATTTATTTTGGCTAGGTTTAAAATAAAAATTGAATATGTAATATTAGGGGTGTTCAAGAAAACCGAAAATTGACTGAAACCAAACTGCCCAAACACCATTTGGTTGGTTTTACAAAGTAGTGCACAAGCTAAAATCGATCGAAACCGCCTAAAATCGAATGGTCGGTTTTAAAATCTTTAAAAAAAACGACTGGGAACACCCCTATGTAATATGTTAGCACAATAGTAATCCAACCATACAAAATTAAAAACAAATAAATTGATATGTAATAAATTGGCCTAGTTGTAATCCAATACATCCTAAATATTTGACCAAATACCCTTTCTTCTCACTTACTAGTTTAGCGTAACCCAAATTATTTTACCATTACTCAAAGTTTTACAGATTACAATTATCAATCGGCACTTAAAACGAAAAAAAAATAGATAAATTGCACTCAAGGGCAGAGCTGCAAATAGACCCAATATTTCTTTTGCCTCAGGGACGCTGCCCCCAACTCCTATGTGATTCTGAGCCCCTTGTACACACCACCCACCCCTTGCCGTTATTCTTGGATCTGTCACTAACCCAAACCATAATGAGCAGTTCTACCAATCACAATCACAATCACAATCACAATCACAATCGCATAAGCATAAGCACAAACAAACAGCTACAGGCTCTAATAGCATATTTCAGATAGCTTTTCTTGGGCCAACAATCACTTATAAGTGGTTGTTTTAAAAGCTATGACCGTTTGGATTAGTTTTTTCATAATTTGAAAATATATATTTTTTTAAATAACTCTAATTTATAGTTTTTAAAAATTGATTATTTTAAAGACGAACCAAACACACTGTAACACCCCGTATTTTTCTGATATGAATATTCACTTTTAAATATGTTAAGGAAGCAATCTGAATTTTTTACGTGTTATTAATTGGCTGTGTGCATTTAAATTTTATGGTCATTTATTTTTTTATGGGTAATAATTTTTTTTATTGTTAGTAATTACTGTATAAATTTTTGTAAAGTTAAATGGTAGGGTTAAAGTGGTAAAAGTTTAAATTGGCCTAGTGTTTACACCCTAAAATATAAAAATATATTTTTATATTCATGACCGGTTATTTTTTATACAAGTGGCAAATTAACTGCAATAGTGGGGAAGTTATCTTGTAGTGGGGTACCAACTTAGTGGAAAAGTGGCCAACAACTTAGTGGAGAAGTGGACAACTTAGTGGAGAAGTTATTTTTAGCACCCCTATATATACACAATGTCATGCAACATTCAAGGGGCTTACACACAGCCACAGCCCTCCGCGGCTATAAACAGTCGGACTACTATTTTTGTATTGCTGTTTACTGGTCTTTATCTTCTTCAATTTATTGCTTCCAGCCGTGTACTAGCCCATTTGTCCTTTTCTTTGTTTCCTTTCCAGATTTGCTTTCTGTTTATGGTGTACTTTGAGTTTCAGTTTTTTTTTAATGACCATGTACTGGTGATCCCTTTTCTTGTAATGTTCCATTTTCAGTTTATTTAATGCATGAGTCCATGTTCCAAAAGCACTAGCACTGGTTCGTCATTGTTTGATTAGCTTTTATACTTCATTTTCATCACTCAACTAAATTACTTGCTTCAAAGTAATAGAATCTTAAGGGAAGGGTCATCCCTACTTCCTAACATCGCTTGATCCGCACCACACCACGATTAGGGATCGTTTTGGTTACACGTTTGGGTCTTCGTACAAAGCCCCTGGCACGCCCGGTCGAATTTATTTTTAGCCAAAACAATTTGGCACGCCCGGTGGGACAACCGAGTGATGATGGAAAATCGCTTATCAAGTGATTTCGGTGACATTTTCAACGTGATAATTCACAAGCTTGAAGAATTAATCCGTGATCAGAAGGAATTATCTCTCCAACTTGAAGAGACACGGAGATCCCTTGTAGCGGACGTGGAAACAACTTTTCAAGAGGCCGCGGAAAAATATAGACGGCCAAAAGTGGCCGATGTCACTTCCACAAATCAAGAGATCGATCTTGGTTCTACACCGTCTAACCCACTCGGGGGGCAAGGCGGCGAAAAAATAATTGTTCGTAATAAGCCGATAATTTTTGTTTCGGCTAATACTCCTCCCGCTAGTGCTGGCGACGACGAGAAGGCGGTTGGGGGGCAAGTTTCACATAGGCCGAGTGATTTTATTTCGGCCCCCAAATTTATTAAATATGAACAACGTCCGTTGAGAAAAATGATGGCCGAGGAGTTGTTCAAATTTTTTGGTATTATTGCCAAAAATTACTTACACAAGGAGCCAATTAATCATTTGGCTTTGGTAAATGTAAGTCCTCATTGGATTTGTGGACCCCATCAAAAATGGGATTTAGTTTGGTGGATTTTTCTACAAGATTATTATTATAAAAAAAAAAAAATTAATAAGAGAATATTTACCGAATTCAATGCTAATTTCGGTCTTCATTTAATCTAGCTACCAAGCCGATGTGAAAAGAAAAGCAATGGATGATTGGCTAGTTTTGTGGCCATGGTTAGTAAGTGGGGCCATCTCAGTAAATTGCCAAGGTTAAATGCACTAGTTTCAATTCCATTCCAACCATGATGGCCCGAGGTGAAAAGCTAAGCCCGAGGTGAAAAGCTAAGCCCGAGGAGTATAGTTGAGCCCGAGGAAATCAACGTTGAGGAGCAGTTGCCAACAGTTGTTGTCAACAGTTGTTTCAACTTATGTGAAAGTGTTTCTAATCCGATAACTGTGTACACGTGGTCACAATAAAAGTCAGTTTGTCAGACTATCGGGCTTTGATTTAAGACCGATGTTGCACTCGATCAAAATATATATAATACATATATATATATATATATATGTATATCGGCCTTCAACTTTTTGAAAAAAATAATACAATGATGTCTATGACTTGAGCCCGATGCAGTTCAAGACCGACAATTTAAAATTCACAATGCTATAAGTTGGTCCATCGGTCTGCTCAAGGTCGATGTCACATGTCTCTCGCTTAGCACTGGCCACAAAATCGGTCTATGAGGCCGATAATGAGTACAAAAATCGGTCAAATTGTATATATGGTTCTTCAAAAATTACATTACATTTCATTTTCAAAGAACCAGGGGGGCATTGTTTACACCCTAAAATATAAAAATATATTTTTATATTCATGACCGGTTATTTTTTATACAAGTGGCAAATTAACTGCAATAGTGGGGAAGTTATCTTGTAGTGGGGTACCAACTTAGTGGAAAAGTGGCCAACAACTTAGTGGAGAAGTGGACAACTTAGTGGAGAAGTTATTTTCAGCACCCCTATATATACACAATGTCATGCAACATTCAAGGGGCTTACACACAGCCACAGCCCTCCGCGGCTATAAACAGTCGGACTACTATTTTGTATTGCTGTTTACTGGTCTTTATCTTCTTCACTTTCTTGCTTCCAACCGTGTACTAGCCCATTTGTCCTTTTCTTTGTTTCCTTTCCAGATTTACTTTCTGTTTATGGTGTACTTTGAGTTTCAGTTTTTTTTTAATGACCATGTACTGGTGATCCCTTTTCTTGTAATGTTCCATTTTCAGTTTATTTAATGCATGAGTCCATGTTCCAAAAGCACTAGCACTGGTTCGTCATTGTTTGATTAGCTTTTATACTTCATTTTCATCACTCAACTAAATTACTTGCTTCAAAGTAATAGAATCTTAAGGGAAGGGTCATCCCTACTTCCTAACATCGCTTGATCCGCACCACACCACGATTAGGGATCGTTTTGGTTACACGTTTGGGTCTTCGTACAAAGCCCCTGGCACGCCCGGTCGAATTTATTTTTAGCCAAAACACCTAGTTATTGAAGAGTAATGTGTTAATTTTTTTTAATAATATTTATAGGCCCGTAAATGTGTTAAATAATGTAATTAACATTCAGATTAAGTACCGGATCGATCTTGGGTACCCATTGGGCTACTCATTTTAGTACTTTGTACTCCATTTTGGGCCCATATGATATCTTTTTGTGAGCCCATAAGATAAAAAATAGGATTTTTAGTATTTATGTGTTAATAATATACATGAGTATGTTTATATCTTTCTACCTACATATATCTAGGTGTCCTATGGTTAGAAGAGAAAGTAAAAAAGAAAAGGAAAAAAGAAAATAGAGAAAATACGTGAGAAAGAGAGAGAGAGAAGAAGAAGAAGAAGAAGAAGAAGAAGAAGAAGAGAAGGGTTTTAGATCCGTCGTCGCGTGTGAAATCGCAGAGCGTGTTGTTCATCGTTAGATTCGTACTTGCATCTATTCAACGATTCAAACAAGGTGAGTTAAATATGTGTATTCGGATATATATATATATATACACACACGTATGTATAAATGTATACGCGAGTGAATGAATTTCTTACATGTCTAATTTAATTGTTGGTGTATAATTTTTTTACGTTAGAATGCACAATATTATTGTCGAATTAATTTATGACCTTTATGTGACTTCATGAATTTGATTCTCGGGTAATGATCCTAGGGTATTCGTAAATCGTATGTGGATAGTTAGATGTATAAACACTTGTGTGAAAATACTCATGATAATTAGAAAGTTTTGCAAAATTCGTTTTTTTTTTTTTTTTTTTTTTTTTTTTTTTTTTTTTTTTTTAATTCTAACAATCTTTGACTTCAGAAAAATATTTAAAAATCGTGGCTTAGAATTTTATTATTCTGTCAACTTGTATTATGTAAAACGTGATTCTGCACACTTTTTGTGTTTTAAGTTTTTCTTGATTCTACACCGTTTGGGCAGAAATTTAAGATTACAGTAGCAGTTTTAAGTATGATTAAACGTGCGAAATTTGGGGAATATGATTTCTTTATGGATTTTCTATTCGTTAATATGACTTCATGAAAAATTACTTGGAGATACATGAATTCTCATATAATGTTGAGCTATGAAAAATAGGCGATAGTCATTGACTTTGAGTCCGATGAAATTTTATAATTCCGATAATACAGAAATGGTTTCATGTTCCTTAGTGTTCACCGCTCCCCGTTGTGTTTTTTTTTTTTGTAGCTCGACTTTACCTTTATGCCAATGGCTTCGTGATCAAGCTGGCCTAAGCCCTATGCTTGGCTTAATTTATAAACGTCTAGGCATATTGACCGGCATTCTGTTGTGTATACCTGGTTTGGTTTATACCCCAACCAAACTGGCACCAGAGTGGATGTTAGTAGTATGTTCGGGCACACATGGAATATATGTGTGGATGTACCATGGAGGGTGGCCAAGTGGTGAACCTAGGAAATTGAATAATGAATCATTAATAAAAGTAAGAATGTAGTTGTAAATAAATTCCTGAAGAGTTAACCATTCAAATAAATTACTTCTTTGATTGTTGTTAGTTTAACTTCAATTGTTTTTAACATGTAGCTTAAGATTAAGATTTCCATTCTTGTGATATTTTAATAAAACGGTGTTTTGCATATCTTTGTGGTATTTTTTTGGTTACTAACTTTTGTATTGCAGGATGGTAGGCCCATTAACATTTTACAGGTTTGGCTCACCATAAGTAGATTGGTAAGTATGAAATTCGTAATAGTTTTGAGTTTCGGGCAAGAAATTACTTGTCACCACATAAATGGAAACTACTCTATTGTCCAGATATGTGTGTGGAACTACTTGTATTGGCCCAAGAGTGTTGTAGTGTGGTTTGTAGTTTACGGATTCAAGTTCGATCCCTAAAACTGTTGGGATTATATCACATGTGGAATAATCCCATTAATTTAGGGATTGTAATTTGGCTAGATTCCTATTGTGATTTGATTTCCTTTATGATAGAGTTGTATTACTTGTCCAATAAGAAATGGGTTTCAAACTCTATATATAGGGATGGTGTATAGGAATTTATGTAAGCCCTTGGTGTACCAAGTTGGGGGTCTCCCCTTATGTGGTGCATGGTCTAGGGTGAGATAGATTAATCATTGGGGTTTTCTGTGAGGGGTGTTCACAGCGTTATAGAGATGTGAGGTAGGAATGAGTATTTCTTTATCTCTGTGATTTCTCGATGTTACAGTGATTAATTGTGTCAGGTTCTTTGGGGTATTGAGTGGGGAGAGTACAAGGGTTTTGTATTTGGGTTATGGGATTTAATTCATATAACTTGTACCATGTTTTACTCAATAGTGAAGAATGGATCTCTCAGGTGTGGACGTAGGCAGGTGTTTGGCCGAACCACGTAGAAATCTGTGTGTCTTTTCTTTGGTGTGCATGTTTAATTACTGCTCATGTGTATGTGTTTATTTGGGGGAATTTGGTTCCGCATGTTAAATTCCCAACAAAGACTTGTTGTTTTGTTTAACTCATACCAGTCATGTGACTGACCCGAGTGTTATGCATTCGGGGGCGTTTCTCTATGAAACGTAGTAATGAGGGATTTTCTATGGAGCTGTTGATGTTTTAGAGTTGCAGATGCGTAGCATTGTACTTTGCATTTAGTTGTATCTTATTTATATTTTATTTTCTGGCATTGTCAGCCAGTGTGTATAGTTGTAATAAGGATTGTATTTTTGAGATTAGGAATGGTGTAGTGGCTCTTAATCAAAGGATGTCTAAAATTTATTTTATTTCCACTGAACTTTGTATGAAGATTTTATTAATGAAAATGATGGGTTTTTTTTTTTTTTTTTTATATATATATAAATTGAAAAGGGAGTAATAATTGCAATGAAACTTTATTTATTTTATGATGAAATGGATGTTTGGGAATACATATTTAATACTAAAGAGTTTTTCTTTAAAAACAAGATCATATTTCCTTATTTAATGAGTATTAAATATTAGTTTTAATAGATGTATGAAATGGACAGAATATTGTTGTTCTTTCTATCCTTTTCATGCTATTTGTCGCATATGAATAGTAAAAATAATTTGATAAAAATTGTAATTTCACACTAATTTTCCTATTTATGTACAGGGAACAACACGAAAAGAATAGAGAGAACAATACTGAAGTTTCCCTGGTAAAGGGCTTGAAATATAAAGAAAGACAAGACAACCAAAATGAATTTTTTTTTTCCCTTCTATAATATATGCAAAGATGGACCATTTGTATTCAGAATATATAACGTTGCCAATCTTTAGTTTGTTTGTTTCCAATTTTTGTTCAGAATTTCGTTTAGTTATTCTTAACAATCACAATCTACGTATCATTGTCAAATGATTTAACATATTCGACATTGTCAAATGATCGTAGATTGACAGACAACGAAATGGATTATCTTGAGAGAGTCAATGTAAAAAATACTAAATAATAATAGGAAAGTAACAAAGAACAGTGAGTCCAAATAGACCCACTAAAAAAATACTCCGTAAATGCCAACACGGCAAGACCATGGAGCGAGACAAGCAATCTATAAAGTATTTTTTTTTTCTCTCCCCCGGAATAGATCTATAAAGCATTCTCAGTCTTTGAAGCAAAGCCATATTTATCATGGGTTTAAGGAAGCATTTACCAAACACAAAGGAGAAATTATATAGTGAGTTTGTCACGTCATAACATTATTTTAATGTGGTGTGATCACTCAATCTTAACTATATATATGTCCCCCATTTTTAGAGGATTATGACGAGTGGTTGACGGTTTACTAGTTTGAAAATGTGTTTTAACTTTTTGTGATTATCTCCTGAGAATAGGGGGCATGTGTATGGTTAAGATTGAGTGATCACACCACATCAGCGTAAATAAAATGGTGTGATGGGTTCACTGAATAATTTCATGAAAGTAGAAAACCAAAAGGTGAAGTTTGAGAAATTTTAGAGTGTACACTATTGAGTACTGTAACACATGTATATATATATATTGTTTTGTTGAATCTTATTGGTTGGGAAGTGAGTTGGCAGCTTTTGATTGGGGCACCGTAAATTTCATCTTGTATAGATGAACTGTCTATAACTTAATCTCATTTATCATTAGTTGGTGAGTAATGCTACACTTATACCACATTCTACATCGAACAATCCTGACCCTTGATTTCAGTGGGCTCCATGTGAGTTTCACATGAATTCTACACATGACTTACAAAAATCAAGAGTCGAGATATGTTGGGTGTAAAATTTAGTATGAGTGTAGCATTTTGTTAGTTAGTACTAGGGGCGTGTTTCGGCCGGAACGGAACAGAACGGAAATCATTGTTTTGGAAACAATTCGGAAATTTTTGGAATTCCAAAATCCGTTCCGATTCCGATTCCGATTCTAAAAATTTGGAATTTTCAAAATCCATTCCGATTCTGAATTTTCTGAATTTTTTGGAATTTTTAGCATCAGAATATTTTTGGAATAATTTCGGAATTTTTGAAATAATTTCGAAACATTTTTAGAATTATTTCAGAATAAGCTCGAGTGAGTGTGTGTGTGTGTGTGTGTGTGTGTGTGTGTGTGAGAGAGAGAGAGAGAGAGAGAGAGAGAGAGAGAGAGAGAGATGAACCAAATTACAGCACTGAGCAGCAGCAACAGTGATGAGGAGGATTGGGGAGCAGCAGCGGCGCACTTTAGTTTTTGACAGCTTGAAACCCTAGATTTTTAGAGAATGAGACTGAATGAGCGATCTCCTTTCTAAAACCTAATATTGTAAAATTGATAATTTTTCTTTGTAGTACAAAGCTCTTGGCATATTATACTAAGTCCCCTAACCTTATGTAATTGTTATATAGTATATTTGTATGTATATAATATATATATACACACATATAAGTCAAAAATGATTCGAAATTAATTCGGAATAATTTCAGAATTTTCGGAATGGAATTTTGGAATTTTAAAAATGATTCCGAATCCGTTCCGACTTTTTCGAAAATTTTTGAGAATTTGAAATTATTTTTACTAGTCAAAATTGAAAATTTTCAGATTAAAATCGGTCGAAATTAAAATTTTCGTTTTAAATTACACCAGTAGTTGATACCAACTGTTACAGAATAGGAATGTCGTCACCTATTGGCAAAACGGAATTTATGGAAAAGCAAAATCACAGAGAGGTTAGTTGGCCATGATACTTGTTAGGTGGAATAAGAATCTCTTGTATTGTAATTAAAGTAATTTATTGCTTACAAGTTACAATGTTAGGCCCTTAGGCCTTTGTATAGGCAATAGCTTATAAAACTTGTCAATGCATATTGTATTATATCATTGTGTACGTTTTTTGTTTTTCATATATTGTACATTACCTTTGAAAATCAATTAAAAAAAAAAGAGAGAGAGAGAGAAAAAAAAGTTTGAAAATTTTGTACTTCCATATGGACCAAACATGGCTGCAAATTTCCAATACATACACTAACCATTTTTCATACTTTCAAAGTACATATGTCATCTCTCTTATGAACTCTTCTTAATTTCTTAGTAAAAATTTGATTTTTTTTTTTCCAATACTAACTTGTGCTTTTATTTGATTGCTTTGACTTCCTTTCAGTAGGACTGCAAGTGGCTGCCAAAACTTCTCTAATGACTAAAAAAAAAAAGTCATTAAGAAAAATGGGTGACATCATGTGTTTAAATTA
Source organism: Hydrangea macrophylla (assembly GCA_033977485.1). Lineage (NCBI taxonomy): Eukaryota > Viridiplantae > Streptophyta > Magnoliopsida > Cornales > Hydrangeaceae > Hydrangea > Hydrangea macrophylla. The sequence continues at coordinate 78,321,266 of CM066983.1, read as the reverse complement.
GTTTAATTAAGCATTGAAGGTTATTTTTAGATGAATTGCTATTGGCTAGTGCTAATGTCAAAGCAGAAAGTGTCCCTAAAACTTTTACTGACACTTTCTGATTTGACATTATCATCACCCTTGCTATTTTCCGAAAAGTCCATTGCCTTGCGTAAGCTTTTTTTTTTTATAGGAGTGGATCTTTATTGTAAACTCTCCAAGGATTGTACGGCATGCCCGATGATGCAACCATTTGAAATGTTTTCCTTTTTCTTGTTTTTAAACGAAATATAAATTAGAGACACATACAAGTGAAATAAACTTGAGCAATATATTCTTTTGAGGTGAACACCATGCATGTCGCAATGTGTCATTAAATATTATTAAGGTTTGATGCGTAGAAAGTAATACAAAGTTTTTTTTTTTTTTTTTGGTACAAGGGAAGAAAGAAAAAATAAAATAAAATAAAAAGTTTCTATATAAATACTAGGAAGTCTGTCGGTGCAAGGCACGGACATTAGATTTGGTAGAAAAAATGTAATATAATTTATTATTATTTTCATATATATATATATATATTAAGATGATGTTAGAAAAATTGTGCTTGAATAACTACATTAATTGACGTTAAACATACAATTTAAGGCTCTTTTTTTTTTTTTTTAATTTATAGATATTATATATATATGTCTATATATATACATGCATATATACACAAAGGATAATATACAAAATGTAAAAAGGGTTATTTGGCAATTCAACTTAACAAAAGAGTAATTTGTAAAAAGCATAAGGGTAATTTGGCTATTCAATTTACAATTGTACACCCTTTAAACTTTTAGGCTCTTTTTTTTAACGTATAGACAATATATATATATATATATATACACAAAAAAAAATACAAAAGGATAATTTATGAAAGGCAAAAGGATAATTTGATAATTCAATTTAACAAAAGAGTAATTTGGAAAAGACATAAGGGTAGTTTGGTTATTCAATATATATATAAACATATATTCTAATATAATATAATATAATATATGTATATATGTATATTCACAAACATAAGATTAGTTTATAGAATGCAAAAGAGTTTTTGATAATTCAATTTAACAAAAGGAAATTTATAATTGTGAACGTTTTAAACTTTAAGGCTTTTTTCTTTAAGGTATAGAAACAAAAAGGTAATTTGCATAAAGTGTAAAGGTAATTTTGTTATTCAATTTATAATTGTACACACTTTTATTCAATTTTATGTATGTAGTAATATATTCAATTTATATATATATATATATATATATTTAATGATATAAAATAAATGTATATTTATACACACAAGGGTAATTTATAAGAAGGCAAAAGGGTAATATAATTATAATTGTACACACTTTAAATACATAAATTATAATTTGGTAATTCGATTTATATATATAATATATATGTATATGTATTTCTATACACACAAGGGTAATTTACAAAAAAAGGAAAAATGGTAATTTGGTAATTCAATTTATAATTATACACACTTTAAATATATAAATAATAATAATTATTATAATATGTATATCTATAGATATACATATATACAAAAGGGTAATTTACAACAGGCAAAATGGCAATTTGGTAATTCAATTTAACACAATGGTAATTTAGTTATTCAATTTATAATTGTAAACCCTTTCAACTTTAAGAAATTACAAAAGGCAAAGTGGTAATTTTAATAGTAATATAATAAAATAGTATATGTATATGTAATATAATAGTATATGTATAGAGTAATATTTGGGGCACAAACAAGTTTCTCAAACACTTACAAACACACTCTATCTCTTTCTTAGGTGGCACTGTGGGGTCCGGATAATTTCAATGGACTCATAGTGCCACCCAAGAGAGAGATATAGTGTGTTTGTAAGTGTTTGTGAAACTTGTTTGTGTCTCTAGCATTGTTGATATGTATATATGTACACAAGGGTAGTAACAAAAGGCAAAAGGGTAATTTGATAATTCAATTTATAATTGTACACACTTTAAATATATAAAGAATAATACAATAAATTATAATATGTATGTATGTATGTATGTATGTATGCATATACACAAAAGAGTACGAGTAATTTACAAAAGTAACTTAAGGCATGTTTGGTAATTGTAAAATTCCTTAAAAGATGTCTTAAGAGTCAAACTACCTTGCCAAACAAGCCTTAATCTACAAAATTAATTTGAGACTTGTTTAGTCATACACATTTTTTTTTTGCTAAGTTGTTTAGTAATACAAAGATTCCTTGAAAGATGCCTTAAAACTCAAACAAACTTTGCCAAACAAGTCTCAAGTTAACTTGAGGTAGATAGATGTGATGTAAAATTACCAAACAACCAAATTAAAAATCCAAAATGACCAATAAGGCCAAATTAATTTAGAATCTTAGGGAATATTCTTTTTAAGGCTCTTTTATATAATGATATAGATTCCTATTAAGGCTCTTTTATATACAGTATAGAAAACAAATATTAGTGCTTTGTTTGGGAAAACCAAAAAAAGAAAAACAAAACCAAACAAAACAAAACCAAACAAGGCATAGTCCAATTCGGATTGTGTTGTGCCTTGTTTGTGTTAGTGGTTTGTTTGTTAAAACCCCAAAAAAAATAAAAACAAAACTAAACAAGTTAGTGACTTGTTTGGGAATAACGAAAAAAATATATAAACCACAAAGCCGAAAAGAGGTTGTGCCAAACAAGGCACAACTTACAATTGTTGACTTTTGTTTTTGTTTTTTTGAACTAAATTGTAAATTGCAAATATTTGTGATTATTGCTTGAAAAGTTTATTGAAATCATCATTTGTAGATTAATTTGATTTTAAAAGTTGAACTAAATTGTAAATATTTGTAATTATTGTATGAAAAGTTGATTGAATCATGATTTCTAAAATAATTAAAAGTTGACCTAATAGTAATAAGAGTTGTTTTGTGGGTGAAATGACCAACATACCCTCACAAAAAGACAAAAACTCAAAGTAATGATTAAAGGAAAATGGAACTAAAAAGAAACGTAAGGGTAAAACTGTCACTTCAAACAAATCAACAAATGACAAATTAGGACAAAATTGAAATTGACAATCTTATTAAGGCTCTTTTATATGAGTACTAGGATAGAGGCCCCGTGCAATGCACGGGTCCGTCACAATTGGAAAATAAATTAGATGTATTTATTGTTGATGTATTTATAATTTTGTCACTTGAAAAAAATTAAATCAAACAATACTAAATCCTAAAAAAATAAAATCAAACAACATTAAATCCTAAATGTATTAAATCTGTACTACTAACAAAATAAAGTTGTAAACGTAAAAGCTTCAATTATCCTGGATGGAAGCAAATATATTTTCTTTTCTTTATTTTTTTTTCGTTTCCAAATCTTTACTTAGTGTTTTCACTTCTATTTGTTTTAGCATTTCTCTCCTTTAATTAATTTATTTTTTTAACCACAATTTATTGTATGAACTATGTACAAAATAATACAACTACTTATAAACTTTATACAATAAAGTTGAGAGTAATGTTGTTTAAAAGTATTAACTTATTTTTAATATCATAACACGTGATATTTTGAAAAACCTTATCATCTTTTTGTCTTTTGTCTTTTTTGTTTAATTACATACAAACTTCATACAATAAAATTGAAAGTGTTATTTAAAAGTAATAACTTAGTTTTAACATTATACCACATGATATTTGAAAAAACTAATCATATTTGTTCTATTATTATAATATATTTATGAGGAGTATGAAATGATATGAAATTAAATTTAAAAAGCAAACGAATGTATGTGTGTGTGAATTAATTTATAGGTATGTGTGTGTAATAAAATATGATTTTAGATGTATTAGTAATTGTAAATTACAATTTGTCTTTTAACTTTACCAAGTATTTCTTATATATGTATTATGATTATCATTATATATTTATTATGAGTATAAAACAACAATGATAGGAATACACAGCAAACGACACACTGTGCTTTAAATGCATGTACCATGTACTGTTTGAATGTTTCACACTTTTCTGTGCATCACTTACACAGCACATGGTACATGCATTTAAAGTTGGTGTGCCGTTTAGTGTGTCATTTGGTGTGTATCTTTATCATTTTTTAGCATGAAAAGATATAAAATTGTATGAAATAATAATTTTATAAAACAAATGAATTAAATTTATTAAGTGTAAATTATATATGTATAAAGCCTTATTTGGGAATGACCAAAACGAAAAAACAAAAACCAAAGCACAAAATCGATTTGCCAAACAAGGCACTGAAATTGTTGACTTTTGATCTTGTGTAAAGCATTGTTTGGGAAAAACGAAAACAAAAAAACAAAAATAAAGCACAAAATCGATTTGCCAAACAAGGTAGCCGAAATTGTTGACTTTTGATCCATGGGTTTAGTGCCTTGTTTGGGAAAAAGTGGAAACAAACAAGACAACAAAGCCACAACTGATTTGCCAAACAAACCCTATTAGTTTTTGAGTGCCTTGTTTGGATTTAAAAAAAACAAACACAAATAAAGGCAAAATTCGGTTTGCCAAACAAGGCATAGCATCTCAATGTATGAGTAAAGGCAAAATTACATATAAGGGGCAAACAATTTAAAGAATTCCAAATTAAGACAAAATTGAAATTGAAATCATTTTTAGGCTCTTTTATAATATAGTGTAGATAATACTTCACTAAAATTTTTGTTCACAACCCAAAAAATGTGTCTATCTCTCCTGTGATACAGTGGACCCTAAAAAATGTGTCTATCTCTCCTGTGATACAGTGGACCCTATAGTGACACAAGAGTGACACATGAGAGAGATAGACATATTTTTTGGATTGCGAACAAAAAGTTGTACGAAGGTTGTATGTGAAATATTACTCATTTTATATAGGGTAGTAGATATAAACAATGTTGTGAGTATCTTATTTTAATTTCCTTTATACTTGAGTAATGCTAATATTCAATAACAGAAATTTAGTAAAAAGTCCCTAAATTTATACTTATTAAGTTTAAAGGACAACTTGTTTTTTTTGGATAATTAAAATTCAGTCAACTTTATGTAGAGTGTTTAAAAGTCAGTCTACTACCTTTTGTAAATTAGATATACATCGACTTTGGCGTAAAATATCTAAAATACCCCCCTTTGGTTTCTCTCTCTCCCCTCACATGGCCACCACCACCACCAGTAGCCGACACCACCAGCACCACCACCGACCGTCGCCGTCACCACCACCAGCACCACCACTGTCAACCGCCTCCACCAAAGGGCCACCACCACCACTACCACCACCACCACCACCCCAACCTCTCTATCTCTTCTCTCCTTTTGATCCTATCTCTCTTCTCTCTCTCTCTCTCTCTCTCTGATCTCCTCTCTCGCTCTCTCTTCTCACAGCCACCACCACCACCACCACCACGAATACCAACCCAAAACTCAAACCCAAACCCAAACTCAAACCCCAACATATATCTCTCTCTATATATATGCACATGAGTATATATATGTCTAACATATGGTCACCATCATCCCAAGCTCTCTGTATCTCTTATCTCTCCTCTCACCGCTACCACCATCATCATGGGCCACCTCCCTCATCCACCACCACTAGGGGTGAAACGATTAGGTTCGGTTTGGTTTTTTGGCACTAAAAAAAATCGACCGACTATGCTCGGTTATGTCAGTTTTTTTGGTTCGGTTTAGTTTTTGGCTTATAATATATTTGAAAAAACCAACCGAAAAGGCTAGGTTTTTTCAGTTCGGTTTTGGTTTTTGTCGGTTTGGTTTCACCCCTAACCACCGCCACTACAAAAAGAAATTAAAAAAAAGAGGAAAAAAAAAATGAGTTGCAGGTTTTGGAGCAACTGTTCAAATGGAAGGAGCAACTCACCAAACAAAAGGAGCTACTCACCAAATGTGTTGCTTCTTACGTTTGGTGAGTTGCTCCCGATACGTTTTGTGAGTTACTCCATTTGTTTGGACAGTTGCTCCAAAAACTTGCAACTTTTTTTTTGTAGTGGCGGTGGTGGATGAGGGAGGTGGCCTGTACGTGATGGCGGTGTGGTGAGAAGAGAGATAAGGGATAAAGAGAGCTTGGAGTGGTGGTAGCCATATATTATAAATACATATATATATACTCATGTGGTGGCAGTGGTGGTGGTGGTGGTGGGGTGTAGGTGTGTGTATGTGTGTGTGTGTGTGTGAGAGAGGAGATCAAACTTCAAAGATAAAGAAGAGATAGAGAAGTTGGGGCGGCGGCGGCTGCCGGTGGTGGTGATGGCGGTAGCCGGTGGTGGTAAGGAGCAATTCGTTTGGTGAGTTGTTCCCCAATATGTTTGGTGAGTTGCTCCTTCGGTTTGGACAATTGCTCCAAAAACCTGCAACTTTTTTTTTTTGCAGTGGCAGTGGTGGACGAGGGAGGTGGCTTATGGTGGTGGTGGTGGTGGTGAGAAGAGATAAAGAGAGGTGGGGGTGGGGGTGGGGGTGGGGGTGGGGGTGGCCATATATTAGATATGAATATACTCATGTATATATATATAGAGAGAGAGAGAGAGGGGTTGGGGTTGGGGTTGGGGTTGGGGTTGGGGTTTGGGTTGGTGGTGGTGGTCGTGGTGGTGGCTGTGAGGAAAAAAATAGAGGCGATCAAAGAGAGAGAAGAGATAGAGAGGTTGGGGTGGCGGTGGCCCTTTGGTGGTGGTGGTGGTGGTGGCAGCGGCAGCCAGTGGCGGTAGTGGCCATGTAAGGAGAGAGAGAAGAGACCAAAGAGAGAGGGGTATTTAGGCATTTTAAAGTTGATGTATATCTATTTAGTGACTTTATATGAACTTCCTTTTATTTTCAATAAAGCCTTTGACTGATTTTTAAATTGTCAACATATTGTTGACTGAAATTTAACAATCTCTTTTTTATTGTGTTCAAAACTCAATGACTAGTAAAACTTAATCAGACCAAGTTCCTATGTTTTAAAAGTTATGTGAAATTTCATGTTAATAGTTCAATTGTTTACAAAGTTATGTGAAATTTCACATAACTTTTAGGGTTAAATACATTTTACTCCCTAGGGTTCAGTTTGTTTTCACTTTACCTCTCCTATAGTTCAAAAGTGGACACTTAACCCCCTTGTGGTTTCGGACTAAAGTGAAACTGTTAAGATTTCCCTCAAAACTGATAAAAATTCTAAAATCGGCCAAAAAATATTAACACTTAACCCCTTTTTAATTTTGGGGTCAATCCCCTATGTGGGGATAATGCTACCATTTAGCCCACTTATGTGAGACTAATTTTTAACACTTAACCCCTTTAGGGAGCTAATTTTGGGGTTAATTGTCTATATAAGGTTAATTTTGACACATAAACTCTCTTACTTGGAAATAATTTTAACACTTTAGTCTCCATGTGGGACTAATTTGAGAGAATTTTTAGTAGTTTTACTTTAGTCCAAAACCACAAAGGGGTTAAGTATCCACTTTTGAACAATATGAGGTAAAAAAGTAAAATGAGCCTAATCACAGGGGGTAAAACGTAATTACCCCAGACTTTTATAACATGTGTACTTTTGACTAAACAAAAAAGGAGAATAAGGAAAACGATGAGGAACATAAGAAAGAAAAGAGAATGAGTTGAGAAATAAATTATACATTTTGCATGTGACGGGTTATTTTCATTCCTTTATCCATATATTACAATTATATTTTATAATTTTCAATGAATTTAAACATAAAAGAAACCATAAGGGAACATATTAGAGAATTAGATTTTCTTCATGTTTCAATTCCCTTTTTTTTTTTTTTTTTTTTTTTTTTTTCAATTATGAAATTAATTAAACCAAATAGAGCCCAAGTAAAAAGGATTTTGCTATTCTTTTTCACCTTTTTTATTCTCTTCTCATTAAGTTGACCAATTCAAGAACCGACCTTCTAATTCGAGTACTCGTTTGGGTAGTACGTTTCAGTTGTGGGACCACATGGAAGTTTGCCGGTCAATACATTTTGTTGAAATATTTTGGCTTCTGGAGATTTGTGTATTCGCAGATTCTTGTTTTTTTTTTTTTTTGGGGGGGAAAGATTAAGAATTGGTTTGTGATTCACGAGTGAATTGATTTTACGAACGATTTTGTGCCTTTGGTCAATGTTCATTTAATGCATACTAGTTTGTGTCAAGTCTCATAACTCTTAAAAATTGATATTTTGTTTAACTAATATGCAATTTAAAAATAAAACAGACAAAAGTAGAACTAGACAAAAGTAGAACTAAACTAAACTAAATTCTATTTTAAGCATTCAATGACTAAACTTTTTAAAGTCTCCCATAGTGGCTTTACCATGTCAATTAGGGAAAGATGTGAATCTTTGAATGGGTCAAAAAAAATAATATATATATATATATATATATATATATCCACACATGTAGACATGCTTGTAAGATACTGAGATGGTGGGCATCTTGATTAGGTAATGCGGTAGTTAACCTTAATTCTTCAAGAAATCTTTAAGTCTAATCATATATACCAAAAGTCCACCAATATGTATTGAATTGGTCACTTGTACCATCAAGTAGCATAGGAATGAGGCAACTACATTTTACGTTTTATTGGTTCCTTCTTAAAAAAAGCTTCAAACTGTAGAAGTAACTAAGAACCAACTTTTCTTTGTTTTTGGCATTTGGATAGTATTGTCCTTGTCCTTTTCCTTTACTAAAAGCATATAAATTTAAATAAAGTGTCCTTTTCTACCTCCAAAGGAAAAATAATTCCCAAAAGAGAGCTCTTTCCCTAAATAAACGAATATTTTTAGTTGCATTTGTTTTGTGTTATAGTAATGTTGTGGTTCCAAATTTTGTATCTTAATTTTAATTCTCAACACATGTGGTAGTGAGACTATCTTCAATAATTGTGGAATTATTTTAACATCCTAAAAAAAAAAAAAAAATAAAAAATAAAAAATTAAAAAAAAAAATCAAGTGGGCAAACTGGCATATGTGTTGGGAACCATATTTAAGATACAAGTTTGAAACGCATAGCATTACTCAATTGTGTTATGTGCCTAATTTTCCCTTCTGTCTTTTGGAGTTTGGCCAGGAAAGAAAAATTTGCATTTGTGTGATCACATGACTGACACAAGTTTCATGTAATTGTTAGTATATTATAAGTTAATAAGGGTGTGTTTGAAACGAAGGCAAAAAAAAAAAAAAAAAGGAAGGAAGTGAGGACGTTAGAAAGAAAGCTAAAAGATGAGGAAAGAGGACATGCACGAAGTCAAGGAAATTAAAAGGTTCTGTTATGGAGAAAAGGATGAGAAAAGAGGACAGATGGAAAACTTATCTGTTATCATAACAAATAAACAAGATAATTAATAAAGAGGAGAAAATGTTTGCTTATTTGATTTGGGAATTTGCCTCCTAGATAGATGAAGTTGAACCGTGAAACCTACAAAATAGCAAGAGTCAATATAGCTGAGCATGTTCATATATTTACGATTTGTTTCAAATAGAAAATTCATAGAAAAATTACTAAGGCTTTGTTTGGTTATTGGATTCAGTGAGAAAAGATAAAGGAAAGTATTGTCCTTGGTTTGGTTCATACAGAGTCGAAGTCGAAGAGGAAAATAGGCAATAAAAGAGACTAAGTTCATAAATAAATTAAACGTTTAAAATGTTATGTGTCATTTCCCACCTGTATTAATACATACAATTACATTTAAGAAAATTTTAATTTTTAATATTATTTAAGAATAAAAGAAAACCACAAGGGAACTTATTTAATTTCCTTAACTTTCCCTTTCTACTTTTCCCTCTCCTATGAACCAAACATGCTGGAATATGTATAGATAAGAAACTCAATAAAACAGTAGCAAAGATTGAGCACGCAAAGTATTATCCGAAAAATGAAATTATGTCCACACATGGTTGCTAGTGGACTATGACATATCGTTCGTGAGAATACTACAATATAATATAATAGAGGCAACAATCTCTATTATATTATGAAGGATTGTATGTATATTAATTGTTCTCAAAGACTCTAGAATAGGTGAAGAAAGAAGAGATAAATCTGGACAAACGTTTATAAAAAATAACTAACAATCATGTATAACTAGAGGTGTCTATTGGGTAAGAGATGACACAAACAAAGGGTTGTGTCCCAATACCCATAAACTATGTCTATGTACGTATATACATGTTTAGAAGGCTTTAGAACAAATTCGTTCAAATATGTAATTGTAGCATGAAAAGTTGTGACTTTTCATCAACAGGGTACAGTCGACCGGTCGAAAGCCCCTCTGAAACAAACTTCATAACATTGTTAACTCGATCGAAGTGATCCTGTCGACCAGTCGAAAACCCCTCTACCAGAAACTTAAAACTTAATGTTCCATGCCTTTCCCAGAGTATTGGGCTTGACCGTAGCAATCCTTAAGATCACATTGAATTCACATTACCTCCCATTCACTCACAGAATCTAATAATCCCCCACATGTGAATGGTTATGACTATCTAAACAAAATACAAAATACAATAAAACTACGAGAGCAATTCACGGACTTGCGATGCGTTAGGAGAGTGTTTTTTGGACTTGAACTTTCCCTTAGTGTATATCTACTGGATTTACTCAGTGAAGCAATGTACATTAATTATTAAAATTGTTCAACCTTTTATTATAAACCAATACTAGATAACACATACCATATCCTTATACACGTTAATTCATTCGGCTGTGTTCCTTTTGGTCCTGAACATGATCCTTTTTCATGAGAACTCTTAGAGAACCAAGCATTTGAAGTTCTTATAGAAGCTGATACGCCCAAAATTGGCCCCACTCCATGATCGAGCAGTTCTACTCAACATCCACCCCTATCCTGACCAAGGCATATACAACTGCTTGGGTGAGCATCTTACGGGCCTCCTGATCCTATAGTGCGGGGCTCTGCTAGAGGAGAAGCCCGACCTCTGGGTCGGGATAGTATCGTTCAGTCATAATACAGCTCGGGAACAACTCGGCTAGCCTAGAGGCGCATCCCAAATAGCTCGGACTTTAGCAGTTTTCTAAGCCAGTTGAAATATTCTAAATATGCATAAACAGTTTCCTAATCAGAATAGGAAACCATATGAATATGTAGCTATCATTACAGGCGATCAACAGTTTCCTATATAGACTAGAATGCCTTGTAAGGGAGGACTCTTCTTCTTATAAAAGGGTCCTCCCACCCCCATTAGAGGGGATCCCGAGTACGACAGAACCAACAATATTACGTTGTCTAGCCTTTCCCAAGAAACCCTAAACGCACACCCTGCACGGCCAACCCTTGGTAGTTCCAGTCACCATTGTTGGATCACCAAGGTCCCTACAGTAGTTTTATTTCATATAGTAGAAGTGCTCAGACACACACGTGGACGTAGGTTCCTTCATTAACAGGCCGAACCACATACAAACCCTGTCTCTCATTATCTCTCTCACTGTTTCTCTCTCCTTGATTTGCTCTAATTTATCTTGACAAAAATTCCATCATCAGCTTGGCGCCATATGTGGGAAACGATAGATTTCTCAAAAAATAAATATCTTAACTGATAGTCATGCCTCCGAAAAAGGTTAAGAAGGTTGCGCAACAGGCTAACCGAGACGTTCCGCCAGCCCCGGCACCGACTGCGGTAGTTCTGACCCCGGAGCAGATCACCGCAGCCCTCGCACAACTCTTGGAGGGCCAGTGTCAAACCCAACAGCAGATCAAAGCCCTGCTGGCCCAACGGAATAACCCTTCACAGGCCGGGTCACAGCCCGAGAATGATGAGTGTAGTTGGGAATCGATACGGACCCAATAACATGCCCGAGCAAACCCGACCCATGTTGGGAATGCTAGAGACATCATCAACGATAGGTGTGCTGCCAGAGAGGGAAGGTGAGAATGCATGACCCAAGAACTGGCCCGTGATCACTCGGCCAGGAACCGAGATGATTTTAGGCACACGATCAACCAGAGTCATAGCTGAGCCCCATCCCAGAGGACAACACACCATGAGAAGGAAGTCTTTTTCACTGACCCGACCTATATCCTGGATACAAGTCGGGAAGGTGTGGTGGCCTGTATCAAGGATTTGGATAAACAGATCGACGGAATGGCCAAAGAGCTAGGCCAGAACCCTACTCAGGATCATGTCAACACCAAGACCGAGTCACCGTTCTCCAGCCAGATCACAAGGTTTGCCATCCTGCGCAAATTTAACAACCTCATCTAGATTCTTATAATGGCTCGGGAAGCCCGATCGACCACGTCTGCACCTATAAGGCTCAGATGGCCGTGGCCACCAACATCGACGAACTATACTGCGTGGCCTTTCTCAGGACTTTGGAAGGCCCAGCTGCGCAATTGTTCCACTTCCTGAAACCCCGATCGGTCAAATATTTCAAGAAGCTCAGCAAACATTTCATCAGCCAGTTCATAGGCATGCTCGACCGACCGCAACCTGACACCCAGCTACTCACTGTCAGGCAGTGGAAGGGAGAGTCGTAGAAGGATTATGTCAATTGGTTCAACCAACAGAAGCTTCAAGTCTATAACCTGAATGAGATAGTCGCCATTATAGCCTTCTGCTCGGGAGTTCAACACACCAAGTGCACCATATCGTTTCACAGAAACTGGCCAACAACCTTAATTGAACTCGTAGAGAGCGTCGAAAAATATACTAACACTATAAAATTTCTAAAGACCAAAGACCCCATGCACGTAAGCAACGAGCTTTCAAGAAGTAAGCAGAAGCGAGATTAGCCCAAGAAGAACAATATAAGGAAGCCCAGTAGTTCTGGCAGTTCCTTCATTGTCCAACAGTCTCGGTCCGGCAGCCCTGACCCGACTTCCAATTCATAGCGGCTAAGGTCTGGTAGCCCTGACCCGACCTGACCTCCTGTTTATGGCAGTCAGGGTTCAGCTGCCCCGACCCGACCTCTAGTTTATAGTAGTCAAGGTCCAGCAATCCTGACCTGGCCTCCAATTTACAACAGCTAGGAGCCCGGTGATCCTGACCCAACCTCCTATCTCCAATAGTCCAGGTGAGCCCAACTACAGTGGTAATTTTGCCCGATCATAGCATAAGGCTCCATAGACTATATGAAAGAGCTCCTATAAAGACCCTGGGATCATACCCGAGGCAGCAAAAGGCTTCGGGATCACACCCGAGGCACTAAAAGACCCTGGAGCTACCAACGTTCTAGGTTGGCTGCCTACAGTAATTGTTCTCGCAATACTTGCATTAACAAAAACTTGTGGGAAAAGTGGGAATAAAGACTAAAGAAATTCACACTGAGTATTTACAAGCCTTGGGGTTAACTAAGTAAAACCCTTAGACAACCTGAATGCCTATAATACTTAGAGCATTAACTCCAATTAGGTCCAAACTGACGATAGAGGTGACTAAAGCCTCCTAGGTTGGCCCACGATATAGGAGTAAAAGAAACACCTTTTTGGGTCTCTAATTAGGCCCAAACCGACGATAGAGGTGACTAAAGACTCTTAGGTTTGCCCACGATAGAGGAATAGAAAAGACCCTAAAGCAACACGCTTTAGGTGGGCTCTACCAACATGGTCAAACCCTTCTACCAACAGACTTGGCGAAGGCTTCATGGGTAGAAGATAACCATCCTGGGAGCTAACATAAAAAAGGACCCTAAAGCAACACGCTTTAGGTCAGCTTTTCTAACATGGTCAAATTTTTCTACCAATAACCTTGGCGAATGTTTACTGGGCATAAGATAACCATCTTGAGAGCTAACTAAAACAAAAGTCTCCGAATTAGGCTAAGTCTCAACTCTTAGCCAATTCCTGAGTACTCAAAAGTCTCTGAATTAGGCTAAGTCTCAACTCTTAGCCAATTCCCGAGAATTCAAAAGACTCCGAATTAGGCTAAGTCTTAACTCTTAGCAAATTCTCGAGAATTCACCTGACTCAGAAGCTCCAAGGCAACTTCCCCAAGCAATCATAGTGTTACTGATCTTGACTCGTTACTAATACAAGGGTGGCTCACCAAGATCTATAGACTTTAAATCATAAGGTATATCGCTCCACGAGAAAGTCCAACTTTACAAACATCAGACAGTGATAAGCAGAATCAACAAATTTCCAAACTTGGCCCGATATTGCATTAGGCCAACCTTGGAAATGGGGGGCAACTGATACACCCAAAATTGGCTCTACTTTATGACTGAGCAGTTCTACTCAGCGACCGGTCCCTATCTCGACCAAGGCATGTACAATTATTTGGGAAAGCACCATCCCAATTTCTTGAGTAGTTACGGACCCCCTGGGCCTCTTGATCCTATAGCGCGGGGCTCTGCCAGAGGAGAAGCCCGACCCTGGGTCGGGATAGCATCATCTAATCACAATATAGCTCAGGAACAACTCGGCTAGCCTAGAGACGCATCCTAAATAGCTCGGACTCTAGCTGTTTCCTAAGCTAGTTAGGAAATCTTCCAGATACACATAAATAGTTTCCTAATCAAAATAGGAAAGCATCTGAATATGCAGCTATCATTGCAGGTGACACAGAAATTATTTATGCGCTTCTTGTGCAACACCCAAGTGTAAGTGGACGTGCAAGTAGTATTCTGGTAAGACTAGGTCGATCCCACAGAGAAGGTTTAAAGTTATTTACTTAGACTAAACTCAAAAAGGAAATAAAACTTCAAACTTTAAATAAGGTGTAGAGCACGAAGTTCCACAATTAACAACTACTAAAGTAAAGCAACTAAGTTAAACTAGAAATTAACTAACTAACTAAAATGATATTTAAAACGGTTTTTAACTTTATAAAAGGAAAGTGTTGGGTTCACACGAATCCACAAACCTAACCATCTACCATGCAGTTTCATTAATGCTCTATGGAGTACATCTTCTATAGTATTCGGTATTTTTTTCTAAAGATAAAGATCCTATAGTCCTTTCATGACCGGGACTATATCATCCCAATTGATTCAAAATACGTGAAGGCGGATTAAAATAATAGCTAAGACTCACACTATGAATGGTGTAAGCATTCAAAGTGGTTTGCAAAAGTTATTGAAGATAAATACCTTAAGGCTTAAAGTTAAGAAACTGTTTTGACAAACAGAGCATATGGGGACAACTTGATATCAAACCTCGAAAATAGTAAGTCAGGATCATCTCAAGAATTTGAAGGTTCGATTGATCGACGCGGTCTTGATCGATCGAGCATCATCATCTCTCGAGCGATCGAATGTCTTTGATCGCTTGACTATATCTCTGGTTCGATCGATCAAACTTATTTCGATCGATTGAACACAGGTTTTATTCTGGTGCATGGCAGAGGCTGGAGATCACTGTTTCATCGTGATCTCCCAACTTTGAGACTACTCAGACATGGTCTGGAGTATCACAGATTGGTTTTTGATGTAAGAAATCATTAAGGGCTTGTTTGGTTGTATTTTTAACATAAAAATTATCAAAACTATGGTTTAAGAAGAAACTAACATGCAACACTACGATTACCACTAAATAAAACTACGAAAACTACTAGCAAAAAGTAAATAGCAGCAATACAGAACCTAAAACGAAAGCAAACTCGTAATAATCTTCAAGAAACTCAATATCCAAAGTATGAAACCTATAAAACCAAAGTAAGCTCTCTTTCTTTCCCTATAGAAAATTGGGCGTCCTTATGGACGTGTTTAGAATTGATATATATAGAAAAACCTAGGCTAGGGTTATAATAATCCGTCCCTGCTACGTGTGCGTAATATTATGATAAAAGGCATGTTCAATCGATCGAACGTCGTTCGATCGATCGAATGCCATTCGATTGCTTGAACTCTGGAGTTATTCGAGCGCTTAAATATCCTTCGATCAATCGAAATCTCGATCACTTGAGTGTTCTTCGATCACTCGAACTTCATATTTCAGCTTTGAAATATCTGCACACAGCAACACAATAATCTGCACAAAATAACAGGTAAAATAACCCAAGTCATCATAGATTTGTCACATTGTATATAAACTGGCATTGTAACACAAATTGCAGATATAATAGGGAGTTGTAAACTTAATCAGTATATTTTTTATTCTAGCGCGGTTGTATTTTACAAATACCCCCACTTATCACAACCCCCAACTAGTTTATTGCTAGTCCCTAGCGATAAAGCGGTAGTAAAAACAAGCAAAACTAAATTACAATGATTGAAAGAAAACAAAAATAAACTAAAAGTAAGATAACCTAAATAGAAAGAGATAACCAAACTCACTTTTGCAGGAATCGCGATTACATTTAGCAAATGCAACAAGCCGTTAAACCCCTAGGTTCCCCCTAGTGGACGAGTGTTGTTTCGTGAGAGTTTACAGTGAATATATCCGCAAAATTCTCAAATTTAAGTTCAATAAGATAAAGAAAAACTTCTAACACTCCCTCCCATTCAATTGCTAACTCAGCTCTATAAAGACATATTATCTCGATCAAACCATGAAAGAAATTCACATGCTCCTCATGCCACCAAGATATATATAACATATGTATCACATCCATTCATCTATGTGTGTTTGAAGTTAACAGCTATGCACCAAACCTTATTTAGAGTTGTTTAGACTATCGTACCTCTAGACTTTGTAGTTTCAACTCAATTCTCACATTGGTTCACACTCGTAAAAGAACGTCTCACAGAAACTTGCTTAATAATGATCGCACATGGAATGAAAACTTTGATAGGAGTGAATTGTTTTTTGATACTAATGCTTTCATACCTGACTCTATGAAAACGGACGTTTAGAGTGTGTAGTCTCACGAATAAAATACTACTTACTAGAGGAGCGAAATACCGTGGATAACTCAATTCACACATTCATATTCAAACAAATTTGTTAAGAATCATTAAGACTTTGAGTTTTTGGTTTTTTTTATGTGGTAGCCAAAGATGTAAAGGGAGAAAATACGTGTCTCAGTAAGTGATGGAGTCTATCTTCTCATTTTATTCTTTACACTTCTCCAACCATCTTCAATTCGTACATATGCTCCTCTTTTTTTTTTTTGTTCTTTTTGCTTTTCTCTTATATATATACACTCCTTTTTTACATTCAAGTGTTTCTTTGTATACTTCTTTTTATGCAGCATCTCCCACAACTACTCTATTCCAATCATATACTTTGACAATTTATTCATGTTAGATGCGCAATGGGGTTTGTTGGGGTCAAGGTATAGGACTAGGAGTTTGTATTTTCGTAATAGAATTGGCAATATTGAATCAAGGTGTAATAACCTGCATTCCATTTAATTTAAAATTCATTTTTATATTTAATTGGTATTTACATTGTCATATTTAACTTCAATTATTATGGACTGCTTCATTTAAATACATTTCCCATGTTCTAATTATTATCCCTTGTGTTATTTCATATTAAAATTCTTGTTGGGGTCAAATTGTAATTTTTACAAAATTAATAATACCTGTGTGGATTTCAAAGTCTGTATTTCAAAACGGTGAAAATAACTTCTATTGACTCAATCAGTATTTTTATGAAACCAGAAAACCATTTCTTAAGTTAAAATGAATTTTCTGTATTTTTGTGGTGACCACCGCGCCCCGAAAATACCAGTTTATGGCCAAAACTGTCCATGTTCTGTTTAACTTCCACAGATTTTGGAAGTGACCGATTGGGACATTTGCTTTATTGCCATTTATGGCAAGTAATCATTGGATAAGGCATTGTTTGGGAATGTTTAGCTTAGGTGTGCAAATGTTGTGTCCATAAGCTATATTGCCAAACAACCAACACTTGACCCCTAGTACTCTACATGACCCTTCAACCATTTTTGGAGACAATTTCAGTGTAAAATCTGTGTATATGCTCATACGTATGTATATGTGCTGTTAGTATTAGAGAGTTTAAGGTTTTGTTAACTTAATTAGAGAAGTGCTAAGTGAGCTTAAAAATTCTTGGAGCCCAAGTTCTCCAATTGGCTCTCTCTATATATATTCAATACACACACACATTCTCATCACTGCACTTCATTTACACAGAGAGAAAAGAGAGAGCTTGAGAGTTATATTCTGGAGATTTTCTGGAGAAAGAAACTACACAACTCCATAGCCAAGCTTGATTGGGCCTCTTGTATTTCTTGAATCTTTCTCAACACACACACTTTCTTATCAATCAGTGAGTATTCTAAACTCACTAAGAATGTAATTTCATATTAATTGCTGTGTAATTGTTAAATGTTGTAAATCCCCATTGATGATTTTTACGTATGAAGTTCATAGCATAAAAATCATGAATTTCTAAACCCAATCAAAATTCGTTTTTAGAGATGAATATGGAAGATTATAGTATGTATTGACTATGTTTGAAGTTTTAGAGCTTAATTCGTTCATATAAGAAAGTATATAAAAAATGAAATTTTGACATGTTTTAGTTTATCATAAAATTGGAGAGTTATAGTTAGAATCATGTTAAATTAATCATAGATTCTTAATCCTTGTTTAAAAAGGAAGAGATCCATATATAACATGACATACATACTTACAGAATTGAAAATGGGTCAAAAAGACCCCTGTTTTACTGAACCAGAGCAGTTTCTGCGGAGAAGATGAAGCCTCAGCTTCATCTCGCGCCACGATCGCGCGCGCGAATATCGCGCGAGCGGCCCGCGCGAGCGACCCTTCGCGCGAGCGGCCCGCGCGCGCGAGGTAGGCTTCCCCAGGCAGACGTAAGAGTTTATATATATATAATTGAAAATTTGGCTGGTCGCGTGAGCGAGGGTCGTGCGAGAACCCCTTCGCGCGAGCGATCCGCGCGCGCGACCTTGCTTTCCTCAGGCAGACAGAAAAGTTTATTAATAAAAGGAAAATGGGCTTATCGCGCGAGCGGCCCGCGCGAGCAACCCTTCGCGCGAGCGGCCCGCGCGCGCGAGGTATTGCAGTTTCTGTTTTTGTCTGTTTTTCTGTTAAGGGACTGTTTGGATGAAATTTATATACTGTTGAGGTTCTGTTTGGGAAACTTGGTTAATCAGAACTCTATTTGGTTAGGTTTGAATGATTAAAACATTGTAGTATGACTCATTAATCCCCGTACGCGTGTTGTTCCTTTAATTCAGCATTTTTTAAGTGCATACCATTCATGTGGGTCAGTGGTACATGCATAGGGGTGTCAGTCTGTGTGGAAAAGAGTAAAGGTAGTGGGGAAAGAGTATGAGTTTGTGTTTATGGTCGTGGTTGTGGTTGTGGTTGAGTTTGTGGTTGTAGTCGTGGTTGTGGTTGTGGTTGTGGTTGAGTTTGTGCAGAGGGTATCTTTGAAATGCGACGGTGGCAAATATGGACACTCCCTGACGCTCATGGAAGCGTTAAAGTGTGTGAAGCCGAACTCGGACACTCCCTGGCACCCATGGTAGTGCTAAAGTGTGGCCTACGTACACTCCCTGATAACTCGAGTCTGGATACTGTGTGAGGGGTCGCCCCGGTATTTGCATGGCGGTTAGGGTATTCAAAGTGTGAGGCATTGGACACTCCCTAGTACCCCGGACCAAAGTGTGAGGCAAACTGGACACTCCCTGGCGCCCCGTTGCTAAAGTGTGGCTATCTGAGTGTTTCAAAGATACCAGGAGTAGGATAGTGGGTTGTTGTGGCTGTCGAGAGAAAAGAGTCGGCAAGATGAGTGTGGTGCATTGTTCTCATACACGGTCCCATCTATTTAAATTACCCTCTTTAAATAATGTTGTGAATGTTTTCTAAATGAGCTCCTTACTTCAATAATAAACTTGTGGATTTAAATGGGAATTGGAAAAAGGTAAGTTGGTATGTTTTACATTCAAAGTTATGTTTTTAATACTCACCAGCTTCTTGAAGCTGACGACGTTGATGCGTCCTGGACATTCGTGTTCAGGCTTTTCAGGTTACAATCAGGAGGAATCATACGATTATGCTAATTAAGAATGGCTGCTGTTGGGACGAGAAACTATTTATTATATGTTTTAAGTTTATCTGTTTTAAGTTATGAACTGTTTTGTTTTATGGATGACTGTAACAGACTCTAAGATATTATTTTATTCTCAAGGCGGTCTGTGCCTTAGTTGACCCCGGTTCATAAGATGTAATAAGATAGAAAATTTTTGTAAGCCTTGATTGCTCTACTCTAATTATTATATTTTGTTGTTTGACGTTTGGGACGGAATCGATCCTTCAAACTGTCGCGACCTACGGGTCCATAAAGGAAATTAAATGCTTTCCTTATTTATGCTACGTCGGGGCGTGACACAATGTGGGGTTAGAAACGAAATGGTTTCTTGAATGTAGGTAAAGAGATATGTATAGGGGTTAAGAAATGGATATCGATGGCTTAAATCATTGTATTAATTTCTTAGTTTTAGCACTTCAGTGTTTATCGAGTTTAGTTGGTAGATCCTAAACGTTTTCCTCTAATAAGAAGCCAAAATGAAGAATTAATTAAGACTAGGTCAACAAATTTTTATAAGCATAATGAAGAAAAACAATTTGACTTTATGTGACAATTCCCTCAAAAATGAAGATTGGATCAATACTCACTAAGGTAATTAGTCTCCAATACTCATTCTCTTAGCACAATGGTCGTATTAACTCATTTTTAGATTTTCTACATAGCTATCAACACGTGCATATGGATGTTGGATACATGAAAAGTCTACACATGCAATCATCCTAGTGATACTAGAAAAACACGTGAATGTAATTCATAAAAGGATGAGACTTATATGAATGCGTCATTGCATAATAACAACTAACCAGGAGCGAAAGTTCAAAGTTAATATATCAATAAAGTTCAAACTTTTCAAAAATATAAAAAATTTTATTATTATATTTATTTATTTATTATTATTATTATTATTATTTTCTGAAATTGTATGATATTTGCAATGAAATTATCCAGAGTGCTAAGTGTGAAAATGTACATGTGAATACCTATCTGCATCTTACCCCTAACTATAAACAACAATGTCCTCAGAAGTTGATTTTCAAAACAAAATAGATGGGGTATCACCTGATAGAAGCAAATCAATGACATCAAGCATAGCAACCTGTAAGTAAACCTTACAATCTCCAAACAATCAGGATCAATAGATATATCATTACAAATTATGATCCGTAAATAACCACATAACTAATCACTGGAAAAATAAAACAATAATAGGACAGAATAGTGATCTAATTCTGAATAATACAAAAATAATAAAAAGGGAGAGAGGAGAGAAAATAAAAGAAAATAAATACAACAAAAGCTCTCACTCTCTCAACTATCAGAATTTAATCATCAGCAGCATCAGACGGAATCTCGATGGGTGCAGCAGGAGCATCCTCACCTCCACCCTCGATAACCGCTAGAGCAGTCGCCGGGTGACCCGCGGTTGGGGTAGCAGGAATATTCTATGGAGGAACAGGCGCAACCGGAGGTGGTGGAGGTGGAGTCTCAGAGATAGTGGGCGGTGCCGTCGATGTAGATGGAGTAGAAGGATCAGCAAGTGGAGCGGTGGATGATGATAGTGTTAGGAAACTGCGTTCCCAGAATCAGTTGACAGTGCGTATAAGTTGGTACTGCAAAAAATTTCGTGAAATCTATAATAACCCTGCAAGGGCGGAACTAGGGTTACCTTGAACTGCAAAAACAGATTGCTGTATTAGGCGAATCGAGAACACGAGATCGATAACAGCTCACGATCTTCTACCATATTCCTCCGCTGCCAGAATATCGGACTGAGTGTGGGCTCTTTCGAAATCCTTTCTGTTTTCTGCTCTCCCTCTTTTACGCTCTCTTTTCTATTCCGAGTTATAATTCTCTATATAGAAAAACGCTAACTGAGAAGAGAGCCAAAGCAGCATATATATAGGCTACGATAGGGACCATAAGAAGTCAATAAGGAATAGGCTTCCTTATAGAATTAGGAAACCCTAATTCGAATTGAATCAGATTCCTATTTCCATAAATTATAATTCACACCACTAAAGAATTATAATTCCACTCCTACCCTTATCTCAAAAATATATTTCGAGCTCCATGTTATTAAATGCTTATTATCTCCCCACGTTAAGATTACAGATATCCATTAATTAAATATAATTACTGACAATCATATTTAATTAATTTCTTAAAATTCCTTGAGATCCTCTGCTTAACTTATCTGATATGTCAGATACAAAATCCACCTGCAGGGTTTGACATAATCAAAACTTATCAGCTTTCTCAAGGGGATATCATCAATCCCAAAATTGAGACATGGATTCCATCATTAATTAATATCCACCACATAATTAATATTGCCACACAATCCAATGAGATATTGACCCATTTAAGGATCTCACCCTTTTAGGGATCAAAGTGTAAATATCAAATGTACGTGTCTACAAATTAACTTAGGATTTAGAGCATAAGCACTCATAATAGCCATAAGGTATTAATTATCTTATAAGTCAGTATAAAGATAATTACCCAAGTCAGTCCCGTTTAATACACAAAGTGTACCAGCATAGTGAGTTGAAACTATACCGTTTTTCATAGGCAAGACAAACCTACTACAACACCATGCTGCAGTCCTACCGATGGTGTGTCCAATCCCATCTAAGACTGTAAACCAAAATCTTACATTCTATAATATCTGATGGCCTGATCTTTCGTGTGTAAGCCGAACTCTACACACCAAACCACCTACTATATAGGATGAGAGACACACATGCATAATATTAAATAAATAATATAATACAAACATTGTCCACAAAGATTCTCATAAAAAAGGAATAACTGATTTTATTGAATGAATAATAAATCAACTACATAAAGCATGGCTTTTAGTATATATCCCTAACAGATAGAACCGAGGTGGCTGGTGTAGTTGGGGGATAGGGATCTGTGTGTAAAGACTGGGCGACCCCCAACTGAACCAAAAGTGAATCAAACTATGTGGTCAAGTCATCCATCTTGCCCTCGCGTCGTATCCATGCCTCCCTCTCCTCGATAAACAAATTGTGGAGAGTCTGGAGAGACACGGAGAAAGACTCTCCCTAGTTTGGAGCCTGAGACCGCTGTCTCAGCTCGAACTACTGTACCACGATGACAGGATCATCCTCATCATCAGAATCATGCTCCTCAGCCTCGGAAGGTGTCCCAAAAGCGGCTCCCTTTGTATCAGCGCCTCCTCCTCTCCTCTTCTTCACTCCAACCTTCTTTTTTCCCTTCCCTTTTCTCTTTCTTTTTTGTGCGTCTGACAAACGAGTCGTCACCTCACCAAACCGACTCGAGGCACCTCTTACCTCATCTGTAGGCAATGGAAGCAAGCCAGTGTTAGGGGTATATACTAAAAGCCATGCTTTATGTAGTTAATTTATTATTCATTCAATAAAATCAGTTATTCCATTTTTATGAGAATCTGTGTGGGCAATGTTTGTATTATTTTATTTATTTAATATTATGTATGTGTGTCTCTCATTCTACATAGTATATGGTTTGGTGTGTAGAGTTCGGCTTACACACTGAAGATCAAACCATCAGATATTGTAGAATGTAAGATTTTAGTTTATAGTCTTAGATGGATTGGACACACCATCGGTAGGACTGCAACATGGTGTTGTAGTAGGTTTGTCTTGACTACGGGAAATGGTACAGTTTCAACTCACTATGATGGTACACTTTGTGTATTAAATAGGACCGACTTGAGGTAATTATCTTTATACTGACTTATAAGATAATTAATACCTCATGGCTATTATGAGTGCTTATGCTCTAAATCCTAAGTTATTATAGACACGTACATTTGATATTTACACTTTGATCCCTAAAAGGGTGAGATCCTTAAATGGGTCAATATCTCATTGGATTGGGTGGCAATATTAATTATGTGGTGGATATTAATTAATGATGGAATCCATGTCTCAATTTTGGGATTGATGATATCCCCTTGAGAAAGCTTATAAGTTTTGATTATGTCAAACCCTGCAGGTGAATTTCGTATCCGACACATCAAATAAGTTAAGTAGAGGATCTAAAGGAATTTTAAGAGATTAATTAAATATGATTGTCAGTAATTATATTTAATTATATTTAGGAGGAGGAGAAGAAAGAAGACAAGAAAGAAGAAAAAGGAGGTAGAGAGATAGAGAGCAGACAGAGAAAGAGATGAGGAGAAGGGAAGGAAAAAGCTTGAATTTTCAAGCCAAACACACCCTACACATATCTAGGTGAGTTTTTACTCACTTGGTCTTACTATATCATGTTTGTATAAGCTTTGATATAGATTAGATGTATTAAATACATCCTTAAGACGTTTATATATGTACTGATTTACATTTCTGCTGGGGAAGATAAATTACTAATCGATTGGACTTTTTTCAATCGATTGCCATCAGTTGAGTCCCAATCGATTGGATAGATTACCAATCGATTGCCATTATTTGTAACCCAATCGATTGCCAAAGTTAGTAATCGATTAACATTATTTTGGATCCAATCGATTGACCTGTTTTCCCAATCGATTGTTACAATTTTTACCCCAATTAATTGGACCCTTGTCCCAATCAATTGGAATTAACAGAACATGGATTTGTGTCTTTGGTTTATTATATAAAGGGTTCGATCGCACGATTCTCGATTCAGACTTTCAGGATATGATTCTGGGTGGATTAGGGAAATGTGACAACAAAGATAAGCACGATTAAGAGTAACATGTTAACATGATGACATTAGATGCTATGTGGTTCATGTATGAGTTCGATATCCGTTCATTTCAATTAGAGTAGTCAGGCCACAATGGGATGTCATGTATCAGTCCTAGTACAAAACTTAGATAGGTCTTGATAAGTTTCTGAGAATTTGTACGTGGGTGGACGCTTGGTCATAATATGCCCTTAACAAGCGATGGACAGTGAGATGTCCTTAACGAGTAGTGGGCGGGTATATTATATCCTTAACGAGCAGTGGACGGGTTATGTCCTTAACGAGCGGTGAATAGGCGATCATTGGCAAAATGTCGCTAAGTCGTGGCAATAAATGATATGTCTTTATTTGATATGACCTGCGGTGGACTGAGTGTCACAGCCAGATCCCACAATAGTGGAACCGAAACCTGTGGCACGCCACCGAGGCTCTTCCTACTCATTTAAAAGTCATAGCATCGAAAACAAAACTTTAAAGATAGCAATGAGTAGTCGCTCTTTTAAAACAACACACCCGAAGTTGGTAAAATTTGTATAAATTTGAAAATGTAATTATATTTTGAAACGAATGAATTTATATTCAAAGGGTCCCAAAGGTGCCCTAAGAACCAATCAAAACATTTAAATAAGTTGCGAAAGGGGTATAAAAAGTTTTCATACAGGGGTCATTTCGACCGGTCGAGTTGCTCCGTTTGACCGGTCGGATGACCCCTCGGCAATAATCCCTCACAGCAGAGGGCACATCGACCGATCGAACTGTCCCCTTCGACCGGTCGAATGACCCTCTGACAGCAATCCTTCTTGCACTAGGATATTGCCTAAGGTCAAGCGACCCAAGTGACTGCAAATGATCTCAACATTAAAACAAGACATGAAGTCCGACAAGTAAAACATTTCAAAACGTGAACTTTAGGTTCAGATTCATAATAACTTAACCGACTCAAACCATGGTTTCAAAGTCAAAACAAACGTAGTAATTCCTTACAGGACTCGGAATTAAAAATAAAATGTATACAAGACTATTATCCATTCTATTACAAGTTTCTTAACACAACAAATGAAATAGATGGTTCGATTACAAAACTACGGGATAAGCATGACAAGTCGTCTTCTAAGTGAACTCCTGACATCTCGTGATCACTTCCCCGATTCCTCGTCGGCATTAACACTTGAAATGGTTATTTGAATAACCACATATATTCGATTTATTTAAGCTAACGCTTAGTGAATAAAACAACATATGCACATGAATGATAAACATGTCCGCATTCACATCTCTATATTTCATACAAGTCTCCGGAGCCTCACGTGTACGTCCCATACTCCCAATCTGCGACTGCTCTCCACTAAGTCCACGCAAAAGGGTAAGACCCACAATTCTTCTCTTCAATCGTGCGACCTTAATGCCTATATCGGCTCCACAAGATGGCTCAGTAACCACGTGTTCCTTTGACCCAAATAAGCAACTTAACATGCTCAAATACATATCACCATACTCGTGGAAAACAAACCATGTCACCGTGCTATTGGGCCTACTTAACAATATGGTTGCTCAATATGAACTACACGATATATGTCTATGAATTAATACATGCTATTCACACAAACATGAATACATGTCAAGAAATCATTCCCAAAACATAGTTGAATCACTCACCTCCGATTAACGCTCCTAAAGTTCGTTTCAAAAAAATTTGTGAACAAAGAACGTGCAGAAAATCTCCTAGTAAAATTCCTATGGATCAGAAATCCAAATATTAACTTTTATGAAAAATTCTAGAAAATAACTTTTCAGAAAACTTAGCCAAACATGGCCTAATAGGTATCAAAACGAAGCTCTTACCACGAGGAGCTCGAATATGAAATCTTGGAGAAATCTTGGAGAAATCCGACAGACAGAAGATCGTCATTTGGCGTCACAAAGCTCTAAGCTCCTAAATCTCCCTTTGGCCTCCTTCTTGAATTTAAGGTTAAGAGTTTAGAAAAATCTAAAGTCATCTCTATCTATATATAGGCAAAACTTTTAAAATTTTTGTTTACCTCCCCACAAGTTTTCAAAACTCCTAATCAGTCTCTGAAACTTTCTACACAGCTAATTCATAGCTTTACAAGTGAAACCTCAAAATTATAACAGTTTCCAATTAAGTTCCATTTGGTTGCTAAAACGCAAATCCTTATATGACTTTTTCAAAGTTGCTAATTAGCCTACCAAATTAATAGCGTGTTAATTCATCCTCACTAGGATACTAAATCTTACAACAGAAATATATTCTAAGCCAAAAAATAATACAGATGGTGAAATACACAAGTAAACATTTATTTTCAGATAAACATTTAATGTATTCCACAGTGACCGTCTCATACGCGGAGAGACTTCACCACTTCCAAACACTTATTTAGCATTGTCTCAATGGGTTCTCTAACACAGATACCCAAATCGACTCGTGAGTCAAAACTCACTCAAACATGGGCCAAAAATACAACACATCACATTATCATGCATGACAATGTAATACAATGCAATAACACAAATGTGGGTGTTATACTGAGAAAATGTACTCTATATTCTCAACTGCGGTACACAGAGCAGTGATGTATCCAGGAATATTACAATCAGATCTGTGTCTTATGAGTCAGTGTCTATAGTTCTTTGTATAATAAGACGTGGATTCGGGTAATGCGGGGTTGAATAAAGAGAAGATATTACTTAGTAGAACTATATCTTATGATTTTCATAACTTGTTATATAAGTGGTACCTTGTGATTTTCTATTCACTCAGCTCTCAGTAAGCTGACAACCGTTATTACCTAAATACTCCCTATCTAGACTACCTTGTTCCTATTAACGCATGTGATGGAGCTGGTGATGATAGCTACTACTCGGAGGAAGAGTATGTAAAGGGTGTCCCTATCAGGGATGGTTATGCTGGGGGAGACTACTATGCTAACGATGACGTTTACGCCAGCTGAAGAACTAGATAGTTATTAGTTTTCTATTACTGTTAAACTTTATTCGGCTAACGAGTACTTGGGCATATGTTGCTTTCAGACCTGTTATGTCCCTGTGGAAGACTCGGATGTTATTGTAATAGTTAAAACTTTTTAATATATTCAATTTGATATTATTGTTGTTCTTGTTGCTTCTAGTTGACTAATGTTGTGTAGTGTGGACAATTAGTGACATTCACCTGTCATTCCCTATGGACCCAAAAAGGAAATTTATTTTTCTCTATTTTTGATGCTCCAGGGCGTGACACACTACCTGGTGAAGACAATTTTCGATCGCTTGAAGTTGTTTTAATTGATTGAACCTAACTATTCTCAAGCGATCGAAGATTCTTCAATCGATCGAACTCAACTTTTCTCAATCGATTGAAATAACTTCAATCAATTGGTACTTATAGAATTGGGACATCCTTGTTTAAATATGCTAAGAACTGCTTAGTTGTTTAAATTATTGTTTTATACTTTCATGATGAGATCTGGATTGAACGAGAAATACTATGACGCAATAATGAGACATGATTAAGAGTAATGCGAGAACATTCTTAAACATGGGATAACGTGGTAGTCAAGATTCAATTTGATATCCGGTTCATTTAAATCAGGGTATATGGATATAGCAGGCTAGTCACGTTTTAATTTTTTCAAATTCAAATACGAATCGCCACTTAATTTTTAAAGGAAAATTAAGAAACCATTTTAAAAGCAAACTGGTCTTTTGAAAACCAGGGATTTCTAGGTTCGGGGATTATAGAATGAGAGGGGAAGGAGCTCGGTGGACTAAAACACCCCCTATCATCCTATCTCGTGATAGGCCTCTAGTCAACATCCTTTTTAATCAAATTATTAATCTAAGCATACCCTCAACTAATACATATATATATATAGATATACACTTCAAAGGCATGTTAAAAGGGTGTAAAATTGCTAATGATAAAAGACATACAAAAAACAAGTAGGTTCATCTAGCATGCGAATGATATGTAATAGGGAACAAGAAAACTTACCCGAGATCCAGCTGCGAAGGGGAAACGTGCAATGCATACAAATAATAAAAGCCTAAAAAAGAGTCTCTAATTCATATATACACATAAGGCAAACCTTAATCTAAGGTGTCGCACATGGAGTCAAAA
The DNA here is from genome assembly GCA_033977485.1 of Hydrangea macrophylla. Lineage (NCBI taxonomy): Eukaryota > Viridiplantae > Streptophyta > Magnoliopsida > Cornales > Hydrangeaceae > Hydrangea > Hydrangea macrophylla. The sequence continues at coordinate 78,292,460 of CM066983.1, read as the reverse complement.
AATCAATAAAATCAAGTAAGATAAAAATAAAAGGGGGTTCAAGAAGTCATACCTCAACCGCGCTACAAAACAAGGGTTAGTCCACATGCTCGAATCACAACATTTTATTTATTTTAACATAAGTCTATCAAGAATGGGGGGAGGGTTGACGAGATCATGAATTCTTTCCGATTGTTGAAGTCACAACACCCCTTTAGATATACAAGTCTCAACGAGGAGCCAATGTAATGTCCATATAGCAATGGTATGATATCAACATGTTTTAAAAGAATCCATGACCAATTTCAACCAATCACAAGTTATTTCACTGGTTTACGAGCTAATGTCTTAAGATGCGAATATCACTACCATACATAATGATTATGAATGCATGAGCATGAACAAGACATAAACCATTCCTTGATTTGGATCTTTAACCTCTGGACTTAAGCTTAATTAACCTTTTTTAAAGCATCCTAAAAACCTCAAGACATAGAAAAATTATTTGGATCATTGTTGGTGATATTCATCAAATCTATAACAAAATCCATAATTTATAGAGAGAAAATCAGATTTCTAAACATAGGAAAATCATAGTTCCCTTGGCTTGATCTTAGTGATTTTCATATATGATGTGCCTCTATGAGTCTAGTTTCTAACCTAAAAAAAAAATCAAAAATCAAACGGTCCAATCACTGGGAATTGGACCGTTACTAGACATCATATAGGATTTATCAACTCTGTCCAGAGATAATATATGATTTATTCAAAATAGTAAACTGATCTTAAACCTTTCAAGCTTTTGGAGAATCTTATTAACTCATTAAACTTCATAGAAAAATTTATTTAAAGCCTAAAACATTTGATTATGTGACGACCAAGAGCCAATACTCCTGAGGCAGGATGACCAAGATGGATGAGGTGAGGTTGAGTGTGGGGGCTTGTCCCACATCGCCTGGGGTGAAGTTCCTGGACTAGTTTATAAGGATTAATCGCCTCTCTATATGCAACAAGGCCTTTTAAAACCGTGAGAAAGCTAAACACGAAAGAACTTCATAGTTAAGCGTGCTGCTGCCAGAGCAGTACCAGGGATGTGTGACCCCCTGGGAAGTTTTTTGTATTTAGACACAAAGCGGACAATATTGTTGCTAGACGGGGAGGTGGGTCATTACAAATGGTATCAGAGCGGAAACCCAGCCGGAAGTGTGGGGCAGGTCCCACATGAGGACGTGTGGCCCTTAAGGAGGGTGGATTGTGACGACCAAGAGCCAATACTCTTGAGGCAGGATGGCCAAGATGGATGAGGTGAGGTTGAGTGTGGGGGCTTGTCCCACATCGCCTGGGGTGAAGTTCCTGGACTAGTTTATACGAATTAATCGCCCCTCTATATGCAACAAGGCCTTTTAAAACCGTGAGGTGGATCATTACAGATTAAGGCTCTGATCCAACAATTTAAAATGGGTTCATTGTTCTGAAATTTTGGACAAAGAGTGGTTAAGTCACCAAAACCATGATCAAGCCATGTTAACCATTCAATATGGCTAAAATAAAAATTATAGAGGTAAACTTAAGTGTTATAAACACATCCCAATTGGTCTCATCCAATTCCAACGGATCATGATTTAATTAAAAATCCTTGATCACAGCTTGTCAATGGATTCACTATACTATTGTTGAATCAATATTTATAAACCAAACCAGACTAGATCCATGACTCTATGAAGAATCTAGGCCATGTGTGGTTATGATCAACATAAAAACATCATCATAGTGTAGAATTCCCATGGATTTAGCCTTGAAGAAACTCCAATATTGAACTCTCAAGAGAGCTTAGACATGGGTTCTAAGGACTTACTCAATCCCTTAGGTGAACTTGAACACTTGAATTCAACAATCAAATCATGAAAACAACTAGGTCTATATCTAATTCCTCTCCTACATACATGATCCTTGAGGATTATGAATCAAATTGCATAGAACTCAATGAAACATAGACAAGTTCTAAGAGTTCCAAAAGGATGAACCAAAACAATAAACAAGGTTTAGATCCACTCATTTATTCATAGATAAGACTTAGATCAACTCAATTCCTCATATAAATATAAAATTTATAGAAAATTAGAGGATCTAACTCAAGGAATTCACATAGAATATTGAGGATTCCATGAATTCCAAGAGAAGAGTATGAGAGAAAAGAGATGAAATCAAAGCCAATTGAATGATCCAAAGTTCAATTCCTCTTTGAAAACATATTTCATATGGATTATGAAACCAACTAGATTCAAATAAACAACTATATATAAGAATTCAATCGCAATTCAAAGTGGCGTGTGAAGAATGAGATAGAGAAGAGACTTTTTGAAAATGTGTAAAAGGGTCCTAGAATCCTAGGAATTGTGATTGAATTATCAAAGATAATGATATAGAATTGAAGTTTTACCTCTGGAATCTCTCAGAACTTGATTGGTTTGGAGAGATCCAAGCCTTGCAAGTAGTACTCTTCTTCTTCTTTCTTAAACTTCAAGGTCCTTCAATGGAGATTTAAAGAATTGGGTCAATTGGGTAAGGTTTCATGGGGTTTTGGAGTTTCTCTCTCTTTATTTCTCTAAGAACAAACTTAATTTCCAAAATTCAGCTTCTCTCCGTAAGATTCAAGTCTCATCCTCAAGATTCAAGTCTCTAACCTCAAAAAATGTAATACCCCGTATTTTCAAATAAATATTTAATGCAGAGAGGTTCTATATACTTTCCTTGACCATTCATGCAATTTAATCTTCGATCGATCGAAGCTCGTTCGAGCGATCGAGCACTCCAAGTTCAAGCGATCGAAACTTGTTCAATCGATCGAAACCCTACCGACTTGAATTTAATACGTGGTCCCCACTTCAATCAATCAAACTGTTTTCAATCAATCTAACCTGACCGTTCTAATCTCGATCGATCAAACTACTCTCGATCGATCGAACCTATAATCATTGAATTCTCAGGTTTCCCGCAAACAATGCCATCTGCACCTCTCCCACCTCTATATATACACTGCATTCGTGTGTGTTGTGTGTTTGCTGAACCTTGTGCTTAAGAGAGGGTTGAGAGTGTGTATGCTTGTGTTTATATATATACACATACCTCCATATATCTATATATATACACACACATATCTATATATATACACAGCTGGGAGGAGAGAGAGGAGCAGAATAGAAGAGGAGAAGAAGAAGAACAAGAAGAAGGAAAGAAAGAAAAAGAGAGGAGCAGAGGAGAGAGAGTGGCCGCCATTAAAGCTCGGAGAAGTTTGACGAGCCAAACGCGCCCTTACGACTTTTGGTGAGTTCCAAACTCACTCGGTAACTTAGTGATGATGTTTTACATATTCTGGACGTATAAATTATAACCCAAACACCCCTAGCACATTCTGCACATTCACAGGCAGAATCTGTGGAAGACGAAGTTTGATCGATCGAACTGAGTTCAATCGATCGAACATCAGAGTCCCAGGAACTGAGTTCAATCGATCGAACATCCCTGAGTTCAATCGATCGAGAATACTTCAATCGATCGAGACTACCTTCACTTCGATCGATCGAGAAGACTTCAATCGATCAAACATCACTTTTCCTCAATCGATCGAGAGGACCTCAATCGATCGAACCCGAGCAGAACATGAGTGTATTCCTTTCAGTTTATAATGCATAGTGCGTAGTTGTTTAATTATTGTTTCATGTTCCTATTATGCGATATTATGGATTACGGAGGTAATGGGATACGATAACGAGATTGAGAAAATATGGTGAGTAACGTAGTCGGGTTCGGAACGCTAGAAATAGTACGACGCGATAACGTAGTAAGTTTGAGATGATAATACTGGGTAGTATTGGATAAGTGAGAAGTGAGTCAGTAAGAGGAATTGTATGTTCAAAGTTGTGTGTGTCGAGCTGATGATTCGCTCAGGTTGAATCCGATAAGTGTATGTCAAGGATTTGATCAGGATCGTGAGAATTATGGGTGCACAGTACTCGCAAGCGTTCTTAAAAGCGGTGAACAATAAGAGTTCTTAAAAGCGGTGAACAAGAGTAGATGTGGCACGCCCATGATTTGAATTACCAGAGCTATGTATGTACAGTACTCGCAAGCGTTCTTAAAAGCGGTGAACAGTAAGAGTTCTTAAAAGCGGTGAACAAGAGTATGGGTACATCCATGGACCAGTCGTTATATGAGAATAATGTATGGGTGCTCGCAAGAGTTCTTAAAAGCGGTATAGCGGTGAACAAGAGCACTGGTATGTTGTGCTGATATAATCAATTCGAGATAGTCAGTGGGTATTGTGAAATCAGTCTTAGAGTGGGAATTGATAAGAATCGATTAATGATATGTCTGAATAATGAATGAGGAATATATATTTAGTATCACTGTCATATATTGTTCATAATGGTAATTATGTCATTTCTATGAGACTGTGCTAGTTAGTGCTCACTCAGCTTTCAACAAGCTGACGGCCTTTATTGCCTGGACATTCCCCGTCCAGACTACCCTGTCCTTTACAATGCAGATGATGGAACTTATGGCGATAATGATTACCCTGAAGGGAGTTACGTAGAGAATGGCCCCACTGATGCCAGTTATGCTGACGCCTATCCGTACGCTAGCTGAAGACCTGAAGATAGATAGTAATTATATTACTACTTTTCCTTTTACTGTTGTACTTTGTAGTTAACGGGTACTTGGGTATATATTGTCTCCAGACCTGTTGTGATCCTGTGGACCATACTCTGATGTTTGTAATAGATAGAACCGTGTTTTATTTCAGTTGTTTACTGTTCCTGTGGGACTAGTACTGTGTGGTGTGGATATTGGTGACTTTCACTTGTCATTCCCTATGGACCCATAAAGGAAATTTATCTTTCTCTATTTATGCTGCTCCGGGGCGTGACAAAAAATGAGAGGAAAATGGATTTTTATAGAATTTGATTTTCTTAGTGGCTAAGATAAGAGTAGATAGGTCAATTTAGGATGGTGGGAGCATGGTTTGCATGACCTAAGACTGGTAAACACGTACACAAAAAAGGGCATCGTTTGGTGCATTCATTAATCAAAGATTAAAAAAGAATTTTGGCTTTAAAATGCAAATTAGCCCAGGCCGGCACTTAATGAAGATGAGGCAGCACTCGCTGAGTGTCGAGCGGTACTAGCGAGTGCTACAACGGTATTCACGGACTGCCGTTCTTGCACTCCAACTGCCGCTGCATAGCAATTCAGTAGTATTCAGCACCTTAATTTCATTTAATGTCATTTACTTAAGACATTATATGTAATTAAGAAATACCCTCCATTTGGATTCAATAAAAATATCTAAAAAAATTAATTCCTTAAGGAAAAAAAGTCAGCTCTCCCTCCTAAGGCAAAATTTTTGAATTCCTGCACAGTTCTTAAAGACCTTTCGATTTATCAACGTTCCCTTTTACTTAAAAATTCTTAAAAATCATTTCTAGCATAAGGGAGACCTAATGAACAATTACTAGGACTTTTCATCTAAAAATTCAGAATTTTTACGGTTGAACATCTTTAACCCATTGACTTTTTACTGGGTCAATTGTTGGCTTTTGTTGACTTTTTTTTGGGAGGGAGGGGAGGGGTTCATGCCGAATTTCTTTCCTTTTGAAAATGGTTTTAAAATGCTCCGAGAACGATGTCATTTTTCTATACGTATTCAAAACTCATGCTCTACAAGGTGACGGGGAGATGGGAATTTTGGTCCTTATTGGCTGAAAAGGGCAATTTTTGGACCGAGATTCTTCTTGGAAGATAATCAAATTGCTTGTAAGAGTCTTGATTCCGATGACACATATTCATCATTGATCTCCAGAGGTAAATCCTCCTAAGTTTAATAGTTCGGTCAAAATTAAGGTGTCCATAGGGTAGTCAGGCCTCAAGGGGAATAGTCATGTATCGATGTTTGTACAGAACTTAGGTATGTTTGATAAGTTCTAGGAATTGATCGTGGGCGGACACTTGGTCATAGGTCCTTAAAAGCAGTGGGCGGAACCAAGTAGTCCTAAGATAGCCAGGTGATCCATGATGTCCTTAAAAGCAGTGGGCAATTATGTACTTAAAAGCAGCAGGTGGGGATCACTGGTAGATGTTGTTAAGTCGTGGCAATATATTGATATACTATTGTTCAAACGTTATATCCCTGTCATGTTGTGGGCGGTTATGTCCTTAAAAGTAAAGGGATGGACTGACGTGGTATCCATAATACGCAGTATGGCGGTTATGTCCTTAAAAGCGATGGACGGAATAATGGTGTATCTACAGAGTTGAACTATCGAGTATGTTCTTCAACAAAGGGTACTGTTGTTGGTCTTCGTGTAGCGAGATGCAAGTAATCAATTAATGGTTTGAAATAAAAGGGAAATATATTAGTAGTAATACTATAATTACATCCTTCATAACTGGCAACTACATTATGCATATAATATTGTTTTAGTTTCTGCCCACTCAGCTTTAAACAAGCTGATGGCACTTCATGCTTGGATATCCCCCATCGAGACTATCCTGTTGCATACAATGTAGGTGGTGTACCATATAATGACAGCTACTATCCACAAGAAGGATATGTCGAGACCAGACCGGTAGAAGGTGGAGGTACCGGAGAGGATTACAATGTTGACGATTACGTGTATGCCAGTTGAAGGTATAGGATGGACTATAGTTTTAATCCTACTTCTTGACTTTAGTATGATGTTTTGTACTCAGGGCATATGTTGCCTTAAAACTTTTTATATTATGTTGAAGACTATGATGTAATAAGTTATAGGACTTTTACCTTGTTTATATAAGATCTAGTTTGTTATCTTTAGCATTACTGCTTAGTACTGCATGGTGTGGACAATTCGATAACTTCACCAATCATTCCTATAGACCCAAAAAAGAAATTTAATTTTTTCTATTTTTGTTGTTCAGGGGCATGACATATAGATTCCTAATGGTTAAGTCTGAAAATGTTGGCATTCGTGTTAATAAATTTATAGAATTGGTAGATGTCGAATTCTTTGAGAACATCTTTCCTTTTAAGAAGTAAGACAAAATCTAGCTCCTAAAAGAAGTGTTGAAGATATTTTATCTTATTCTAGGAATGATGAAAAAATTGATGTTGCTACTAGAAAGAGCAAGAGAGCTAGAAAATCTACTTCTTTTGGACTGGACTTTGTGACACTAGTAACCATAGGTGAACCTCAAACCTTTAACGAGGCTATGAGTACACCCAAAGCGCCTCATTGTCAAGAAGCGGTAAATTGTGAGTTGGATTTCACTATGCAAAATCACTCATGAAATTGATTAACTTTCATCTGGGGAGTAAACCGATTGGTTGCAAATGAATATTCAAGAGAAAGCTCAAAGCCGATAATACTATTGACATATACAAGGCTCAGTTGGTAGCTAAAGGTTATCGACAAAAAGATGAAAAAGATTTCTTTGATACTTATTCCTCGGTTACTAGCTTGCATCTATTAGGATGGCAATCGCTATAGCTACCGTCTACAACTTGGAATTATACCTAATGGATATAAAATTTGCATTCCTAAATGGAGATCTAGATGAAGAGATCTATAGGGATCAACCGGAAGGTTTGTCGTAAAGGGACAAAAACATAAAGTATGTCGACTTGTTAAATCCCTTTATGGTCTAAAATAAGCTCCAAAGCAATGGCACGAGAAATTCGACCATACCATGATCGCAAATGGTTATAAAATCAATGAATGCTATATGTAATAACCTGCATTTCCATTTAATTTTAAATTACATTTTCATATTTAATTGGAAATTGCATTGTCATATTTAATTTCATTTTGGTATTGACTGCTTCATTTAATTTCATTTCCCATGTTCTAAATTTTACTCCTTGATTTATTGAGAGTTAAAATTCCTTTTGGGGTCAAACTGCAATTTTTACAAAGTTAGTGATACCTGTGTGGATTTCAAAATCTGTATTTCAAAACGGTGGAAATATTTCCTTTTTACTCAAACGGTATTTTTATAAAACCAGGAAATCCATTCTTAAGTTAGAATGAATTTTCTGTATTTTTGGTGGTGACCACCGCGCCACGAAAATACCAATTTATGTTTTAATCTGCGTCTCTACCGCGTCTTGGGTGTGGGAGCACGTGAGCTCAACCACACCGGGTGGAACCCACTTGTTTCTTGGAGGCCACAACTCTCACAGTATATGTATGTGTGCGTATCTCTCTCAACTCTCACAGTTCTCTCATCTCCTTCACAAACTCTCTAAATCTCTCTCAATTCACTCTCATTCTCTTACTCTTTCAAGATACAAAACACATATACAGTTTATATATGATACATACATACATACACAAACACATACATAGCTATATATATATATGTACATCTCAAAAGCAAGAACAGAGAGAGTTTGAGAGTTATAATTGCTGAATTTAGAAAGAAGAGCTCTTCTCTCCATAGCCAATAGCTTGGAAGCTTGGAATTCATTTGGATTTCTTATTGGGTCTCTTTCTCAAACAATTTCTTCTATCTATATCTCTGTGAGTATTCTAAACTCACTAAGAACGTAATTACATGTTCAAATTCTGTTTGATTAGCTTGATTTAGAAATCTCCATTGTTGATTTACGTTTGAAACTCAAAAGCTTGAAAACATGGTTTTTCCAAACTTAACCAAAATTAGTTTTGTGAATGAAATATGAAAGATTAGAGTATGTATAGTGTATGGTTGCAATATTAGAGCTTAATTCGTTCATAGGAGGACGTATGATTAAAATGAAGTTTTAACATGTTTTAGTTTTTCATGAAATTAGAGAGATATAGTATGATTCATGTAAAATTGGTTATGGATTCATAATCCTCATGAAAAACTAAAGAGATCCATATATTATATGCCTTATATGCTTTGAAACTGAAAATGGGTCAAAAAGACCCCTGTTTTACTGAACCAGAGCAGTTCCTGCGGAGAAGATGAAGCCTCAGCTTCATCTCGCGCCACGATCGCGCGCGCGAGAATCGCGCGAGCGGCCCGCGCGAGCGACCCTTCGCGCGAGCGGCCCGCGCGCGCGAGGTAGCCTTCCCCAGGCAGACGTAAGAGTTAATATATATATATAATTGAAAATTTGGCTGGTCGCGCAAGCGAGGGTCGCGCGAGAACCCTTTCGCGCGAGCGATCCGCGCGCGCGACCCTGCTTTCCTCAGGCAGACAGAAAAGGTTATAAATAAAGGAAAAATGGGTTTATCGCGCGAGCGGCCCGCGCGAGCGACCTTTCGCGCGAGCGGCCCGCGCGCGCGAGTTAGTGCAGTTTCTGTTTTTGTCTGTTTTTCTGTTAAGGGACTGTTTGGATGAAATTTTTATACTGTTAAGGCTCTGTTTGGGAAATTAGTTGATCAGAAACTCTAATTGGTTATGTTTAAGTGATTTACACCTTGTAGTATAACTCATTAATCCCCGTACGCATGTTGTTTCTTGATTCTGCATTTTGTTTAAGTGCATACCATTCATGTGAGTCAATGGTACATGCATGTGGGTGTTAGTCAGTGTGGAAAAGAGTAATGGTGGACGTGGTGCGAGTATGTGATTGAGTTTGTGTTGTGGTTGTGGTCGTGGTTGTGATTGTGATTGTGATTGAGATTGCGGTGGTGATTGTAGTTGAAAAAGAGGCGTGGGTATCTTTGAAATGCGACGGTGGCAAATATGGACACTCACTGGCACCCATGGTAGTGCTAAAGTGTGGCCTACGGACACTCCCTGATAACTCAAGTCTGGATACTGTGAGAGGGGTTGCCCCGGTATTTGCATGGCGGTTAGGGTATTCAAAGTGTGAGGCATTGGACACTCCCTGGCGCCCCGTCGCTAAAGTGTGGCTATCTTAGTATTTCAAAGATACCAGGAGTAAGATAGTGGGTTGTTGTGGGGTCTGTCGAGAGGAAAGAGTCGGTAAGATGAGTGGGGTGCATTATTTCATACACGAGCATGTGTTTTAATGAATGAACAGCTTTTAATATATTCCTCGTGGTGCTCTAAAATGAATTCTTTTATGATCAAACTATTGATTTTGTAAATTGAAAATGGAAAAAGGTAATTGGGTATGTTTTACATTCAAAGTCATGTTTTTAATACTCACCAGCTTCTCGAAGCTGACGACGTTGATGCGTCCTGGACATTCGTGTTCAGGCTTTTCAGGTTACAATCAGGAGGAATCGTACGACTATGCAAATTGAGAATGGCCGCCTTGGAATAAGAGAAACTGTTTATTTTATGCATTAAGTTTATTTGTTGGAGATTTAAACTGTTTTGTTTTAAGGATGACTGTAACAGACACTAAGCTATTATTTTATTTTCAAGGCGGTTTGTGCCTTAGTGACCCCGGTTTATAAGATGTAATAAGATAGAAAATTTTTGTAAGCCTTGATTGCTTTACTCTGATTATTATGTTTTATTGTTTAACGTTTGGGACGGAATCGATCCTTCAAACTGTCGCGACCTACGGGTCCATAAAGGAAATTAAACGCTTTCCTTATTTATGCTACGTCGGGGCGTGACACTATAAGCATATGTATGTCAAGGAATTTGAAAACTTATGTATTATTGTATGCTTGTAGTTGATGACATGTTTATAATGAAAACTAATAAGAAAGTTATCAACGAAACCAAGAAAATGTTAAGCTCAAGCTTTGACTAGAAAGACATGGGTAAAGCAGATGTTATTCTTGGTATACAAGTGAGATAAACTTTCGAAGGATATATTCTCACACAATCACATTATGTTGAGAACATATTAAAGAAGTTTGGTCAATTGGATTGTGTAGACACCCCAATTTTGACCGACCGTCGAATTTAGGAGAGTGTCGCCTCCGTATCCGATGATGACAAGGACCGAAAAATCGAAGTATTCCAAGCTCTTCAGAAGATCTCCAAAACGCGATAAAATTTCACAGAAAGAGGAAAAATACCAGGTGTTTAGGGGAATTCAGGGAAAAGACATGATTTTTGGAAAGGATCTTCAAAAATAATTTGTTTCAAAAAGAAAAAAGACCTAAAAGGGGAATCTCACCAAAACACGGCACACGGCGGTTTCCGCGGCACTCGCGGCAGTCAGAGAGTGCCGCTGCGGCATTCTCCGAGTGCCGCCACAGATTTCTGACTGTCGTTCACTTTTTAAGTCTGTATTTTGCAGTGCAATACGTATGCGTATGCAGATAAGAACAAAAAACTGATAAAGTAAGACTGACAAAAACGCGGCAATTAATTAAATGACGCGGCAGTTGATGAGAGCCGCGCGGCACTCGTGAAGTGCCGCAACGGCAGTTGTTGAGTGCCGCAACGGCATTCACGAACTGCCGCGCCAGGTTTCTGACTGCCGCGCTGGGCAGCAGTCTGCTCAATTTCAGAAAGTACGCTTTGTACCACCAAATGGGAGAATTACACCTGTTTTTTGCTCCGAAATTCACCAAAAATACCTGTTAATTTTGCCTATAAATGAAAGGGTATCTTCATGAAAAAAAAGAGGAGAAAAAGGTTGGGAGAGATATACAAAGAAATACTTCCATTACACCCACATTTGAGAGAGAAAAGAGGGAGTTTTGGAGAGCTTGAAGGAGAGTTTGGAAAATCTTCAAAGAAAAGAAAACTTTGAGGATAATTTGGAGGTGATCCTCTAAACCTAGATTATTAGCTTACTCTTTCTTCTCTTGAAATCTCTAAATCTTAGAACATTTCATTATCTTTCTTTGTTTTAAACTTAGTAGTCCTTTTGTTCCCAATACTTCTTTCTATTTTGTCTATTTTCTTCTCTTAGAGGTCTTGGAGATCTTCAATATCTCTATTGATCTCTTGAGCATGATCCTTTGAATCTCATGTAAGCTCATGCTCTACATGGAAGTCAAAACTTGATCATCACTTTGTTTCACATAGATAGGATCCAAGTCCATGCTCATGACTTGGATCCTCTAAACTTGGTGTCTCATGGAATCCTTTCCATATTCCTTTGAAAACTACCAAGTATTAGTTGCACCTTCATCTCCAATGATCATCAAATGATAGGAGACTTGTGATTTTGAGTCTAAGCCTCTTTTCATGGTTTAGAATCCTTGTCTTGAGAATTCATGAAGTCCATCCATACTTCACTTGAGATCTATGAAGAATAAAAGTTTGTAGTCTCTAATGTCCATCAAATGGTAGGAGAAGTAGTTTGGTTTAATCTCAACTTCATGTCTTCAATAGTTGAGATTAACCAACAAAGTTGAACTAGCAAAATAAAAACAGTGAGTCCACAAACTGTTTTTGATCAAAGATTTTTAGTTCGAAATCTAACCGTTGAAATCAAGTGAAACCAACGGGAAAGTGTCAATAACACATTGTTCTACCACTGTAATTTTTGCTTTAAGGTGGTTTCATGTTTAGGATGGTTTGATCATGAGTTTTGTGACACAAATACAATCTGTCCAGAATTTCAGAATAGTTTCAGAACAGTGACACTCTTTTGAAACAATTAAATCAGGGTTCTAATAAAGTGTTTGTGACTCCAAATAATTTTTTCTATGAAGTTTAATGTGTTAGGAAGTCACCCTAAAAAGAACAAAGCAATTCGGATTTTTTTTACTATTTTTAATAAATCGTGCAAGAATTCTGGACAGAAGGTTGTAAGGTGCTGAGTGATGTCTAGTGTTTTCCACATTCCCGGAGATCTAACCGTTGAAATCTTGATTTTCTTTTTGATTTAGAAACTAGACTCACAGAGGTATCTTGTGTCCAAAATTCATCAGCATCAAACCATAAGAGACGTGCTTTTATTTTCTTAAAGGTCTGGTCTGCTCTCTGCAATTTTCAGAGTTTTATGACACACTTAACCAACTTTGTTAATAATGGGTCAAAAGGTTTTTCTATAACTTATGGCTTAAACCATACTTCAATAACAATTAGTTAAGCTTGAATTCAAAGTTTAAGAGCATTTCATAGTTTATTCTTGCCCACGTACATATTCATCCATATGATTTGACACTTGTAATTAGGATTTATTTGCTTTGGATTTAATTACATTAGATAGATTTAAGCTAGAAATTTAGGATTGATATTGCTAACATCATATTTTGCATATCATGTGAACTAACCCCTTGTTTTGTAGCGCTATTAAGGTACGATTTCTCAATCCCTCTCTAATTTATTAAATTCATTGATTTTATTCGATTTTCGACCTCACGCGCGACACTTTAGAGTTAAGATTTGCCTTATGTGTATATATGGATTAGAGACTCTTTTCCTAGGTTTTTATTTAATCGCATGCATCGCACGTTTAATATTCGCGGCTGGATCCCGGGTGAGTTCTCTTGTTCCCTATTGCATATCATGTTGCTTGCTATTTGAATTACGTGGCTTATGAATGATATTTTATCAATTGCAATTTTACACCCCTTTGGACATGCTTTTGTGATGTATATGTATATATGTATTAGTTGAGGGCATGCTTAGATTATTAAATTTGATTAAAAGGATGTTGAGTAGAGGCCTATCGCAAGATAGGATGAGAGAGGGTATTTTAGTCCGATGGGCTCCTTCCTCTCTCATTCCATAATCCCCGGACCTAGTTAATCTCTGGTTTCTAAAAGATCAGTTTGCTTTTAAAATGGTTTCTTAATTTTTCTTTTAAAAATTAAGTGGCGACTCATTTGTTTTAGAAATTGATTTTGAAAAGCTGTGGGTAAGTCAACCTGCGATATCCACAGATTGCAAATTGGCCGTAACTCCATTTGACGTAAATTATAAGTTGAGGAAGAATATGGGTGAAAGCATATCTCAACTTGAATATTCGCAAGTAATCGAGAGATTAATGTACACTATGAATTGTACGCATCTAGATATTGCATATTCGGTGGGAAGGCTTACTATATACACTGGCAATTCGGGAAAAAATCATTGGGATGCTCTTGTGAGAGTGTTAAGATATTTGAAGCATGCCACGAGTTATGGTTTGCAGTACACACAATATCGATATTTCAATGGAAATTAAATTTTGTATAGTCAAGAGACTAAATCCACAAGTGGATATATATTCACTTTAGGTGGAGTTGTGATTTCTTGGAAATCAATCAAGTAAACGTGCATAGCACGTTCGACGATCGAAATCGAATGACTTCGGAACTTCTTAGAAGATATTCGGTTATAGTCGAAATCGGAATCGGTCACAGTTCTGCATTGTGACTATAATGCAGTATCTTATGTAGCTAAGAATGCTGTTTATAATGGAAAGTCAAGGCACATAAGAAGAAGACACAACATAATCAAACAGTTACTCTCTAGGGGTATTATCACTAGGGGTGTAAATTGGTATGTTTCAACACCCAATCTCTACTACACCGATCATGTCGATTTCCTTATGCGAAGCATCGATTCCTACCGTCGCACCGATGAGTCGGTGTGACACTGACTATACAGATGTTGATCAAAAATGACTAGTTTTGGTTTTTCTATAGAATCTGAGATTTGGATGAAGATCACAACTAGATCTGAAATCTGTGAAGAGGAAACACACAAATCTGAAAAAAAAAAAAAAAAAAAAAAAGAAGAAGAAGAAAAAAAAAAGAAAAAAAAAGGAGCATCGATTCATCATAATACAAATATATCTCGGTATGTACTATGCATTTTGTGCGAAAAAAATGAAGGATTAAAAGATTCCCTTCATTGAAAGGGGTTACAAATTTGCTAATCTTGGGTACTTCGTCCTTGGCGTTGATGATGGTAGTGAATGGTGAGTCGATGCTGGTGCTGTGAATGTCCTTCCTCCATTGTTGACCACAGAGAGAGAGAGAGAGAGAGAGAGAGAGAGAGAGAGTCAGTGCTGGTATGTGAATGTCCTTCCTCTATTGTTGACTAGAGAGAGAAAGAGAGAGGGGGGGGGGGGGGGGGGGGTGTTTAAGGTTTGTGAAACATTATCTTTCGACCAGTAAGGTGTTCCCAATGGTAAGGAGGGTAAGGTGTTCGTGGCTAGGGGTGAGGGGTGGTTTGTTCAGATGTAGGATAAGGTCTCCAAATTTTTTTTGTAGAGGCTTCTTTATGTAGTACCTGTAAAATCCGCACTGCCTTGCTAAGATACTATTTCTAAATTCCTAGCCTGACCTACTATATTGATACCATGTTCTATATTTTTGTGGTCGCCTAAATTTAGACCCCCGTATATTAATACTACCCGTTTTAATATTCAATTATTATTATTTAGACATTATAACCATAGGTTATATTCTATTCGGTCCCGAGCCTATAGTCGTGATCATTAGTATAATCGACGTTTTATTTTAGGACCCGGACAGTCGTATTAGACCCAGCTATGTTCGCAGCCTAGACTGACCTGCACGCAGACCCGGAGAAACTGGTATTACCGGACTGAATTGCACGCAACCCCATGCATTGGCACACAAATCGAAATGTGGGCCCACACACATGGCCACGTGGCAGCCATGCATAGTCTCCACCACACTTGGCACCCATGTGCCCACATGTGTGACATTTGTCAAGATCCTCCCATCCCACATATATTTGTACAACATGCACATATTCAGTGCACACACACACACATAGATTTTCATAGAGAGAGAAGAGTGGACTGGGTTGAGAGGGAGAGACCCGAGAGCTTTGGTGAGAAGAACACTACACACACACCCACGGCTTGTACACAACCACACTACAGTATCTTCACTCCCCCTCTCTGCATCATCTGTATCTCATCCTCCTCCACACACACACATGCAGAGACTAGAAGACACACAGGAAACCGAGAGAGAGAGAACGAGAGCTCGAGAAGTGAACACCCACACTCACACTTTCTACCCCAGTTTCGATTCACCACACACACACACACCTACATTGTTCACACCCCCTCTGTACCACCTCTATCTCAGCCCTCACTAACACACATACACGCAGAAAAGAAGAGAATGATGCTCGCCGGAAGATTTAGAGAGAAAGAGACCCGAGACTTGGTAACACCTTCCCCCTCCCCCTCCCCCTCATTTTTATTTCTGTGCATATTAATCATCACACACACACACACCAAACCCCCTATTCGGACCAAAACAGAGCCTAAGGCTCTTAACAAAGCCCCGATAGCCATTTTAACCCCCTCACCGGAGCTTGATTTTGAAAAGATAACCAAGGCCCCCCAAAGTTATACCAAACTGACCCTTAGGTTCCCATTAGACCCCCCTAAGTTCAGTTTTAAGTTTGGGGCGTGTTTGGTTGGCCATGCAAGCCGTTATCCGCTCAAAGACCCGAAAGAATAATGGGATCGTGGGTACCCAAAACGAACAAACCAGACTTTAGCCTTCTAGTATGTGGTAGAGGACACCAAACCGGTCATTTTGGCGTTAATTTGGATAATTTCTATGGAGAGGGGAGAAAGATATGAACATTTGAAGATTTTCCGGCGGAAACGGGCGGCGGCGGCGGCGGCTTGGTTCTGCCGGAGAAGACAAGACCCGTGGGTAAACGGGTTATATTGCTTACCCACATTAATTCGTTCGGGTCGGGTCTTGGGTCACGGGTATGGATTAGTTTGTGAGTTCAAATGGTAGTGGGTTTCGGGTTATAACAATTAAAACGAACCGGGTCGGAGCTTTTAAGTTGGGTCAGTCTGAGTGTGTAAGCGGGCAACCCGTAGGTTTGGGTTGGATCGGGCTTGACCCGTGGGTTTAGATTAATAAGTAGTTAGCCTATTTTATATTTATAATTATTCTGTTAATCCTAATTATTGTTTTAATAAACTGTTTATATTAATAATTAGTAGTTGTTTATTCTGCTAAATAAATTTAGTGTTTATATACATCATTTAATATACATATAAGTTTTTTTTATCTATTATATATTAATAGAATAAATGTTTGTAAAAGATTATAAATTGTTTAAATTATTTCAAAAATAGTTTTAAATGCCAAAAAAATGATATGTTAATATTCTAAAATATTATTTTACAAAATGCTCCCATATTTTATTTATATATTGTATATTATAGGTAAAGTTCTTATTATTTATTTGATACAAATAAATAATAAGAAAGTATTTTTTAAATAACTAGGTATTAAATGCCTAATGACCAAATTTAAATATAGGAAAATTATGTTAAATTTTCCTAAGGCCTAAATGCCTCTACCTTACAAATTAGTAATTATAAAACCCAAACTTTGGTACTTCAAATAATTATTATTTGACTATAAAGGACCCGTTTGGTTAATCTCTAAATTATTTAAATACCAAACAAGCTCCGAAAATTATGAGAAAAATACTACCAACCTATTTTAAGGCCTAGTATTTAATAAAAATATCTATGAGGGCCCAATGTCTTCCTAAATTATACTTTATAATTAGAGTGTCCACAAGTCTATTATTAGACGATTTAAACTTCAGAAATTCACGATAAATAAACCGTAGCTCAGAAAAATACGCGGTCAGTTCCTAGAGTCTTAGAATAATGTCTAGAACATCCCCTTAAAGTTTGGTGACCTTTTGACACGATAAAAAAAAATACAGCTTATTTCTAGGGCCCAAACTGGTATAGAAAACCCAGCCTTTTGTGCGACGGACTCCGATTTGAGTCTAGTCAATGACGTAAGACTCAGAATGATGTCTAGATCATCATGTTGAGGTTTAGGGACCCGTCCGGCACAATTACCATTATGCCCTTAATTCTAGCACTCTTATTAACTGCCGTTCTATGTATTTATATACTTTGTAGGAACCGCCGCTACGCTCGTTTCTACGCACTCGCTTCGAGGTGAGTCGTCCTAGCTAACTCACTCGCTATATTATAGATTTACTCTATGTGTATTATGTGAATACCCAGTGCGTCCTGTGTGGACGTAGCTGATATGCATTATAGGTGTGAACGTCCAGATTTACAGTTTATATGATGAACACATGTATAAATATCCATACTCCATGTTTCATTATTAATTGTCGCTATACGTGCTTATTATGCTTCACAATGATACAATCACATGGGCATTCATATGGGCGTAATCGAGTCATGATGTCAATATTGACGTCTGCATGGTTAGTCAAGGGGACTAACCCAGTCATATTGTCATACATGTTGAGCGGATCGCGGAGGTCCGAATGGTACGGTCAAATCAATGGGAACCACGATGAAATGCTATAGGGCCATGTTAGGCGACGATAGCAAGGGTATCCATTGAAATCATTGGGGTGGAACATGAGCTGATGATTGAAAATGCTATAGGGCCATGCTAGGCGACGATAGCAAATGTTTGATGGTTGATACGCTATAGGGCCATGATTTGGGCGACGATAGCACTGTAACTATTCTATTCTCCAGGCAAGGTCACGAGGACCTAAGAGTACAATGATTACACTCTTTCTTTTTAAAACCAAAAACTGCTATAGGGCCCTGCTAGGCGACGATAGCAACGTAATCATTCTATTCTGAGCTAACGGTGTTACACTGGTAATGTAACAAGTCACATGAGTCAGTTGTGGTGTCTGTGGTTGAGTAAAGTCGAATATATCGATGGTGCATCATGTCGTATCTCATTCATATTATCATGTCATAAATCATACGTATTGAGATAATGCTTGTCAACTGTCTAAGTTCGAGATATGTGTTGTACTTGTATATTATTGTGTTGTATTAGGAGTGATCGGTTAGGTCAACTCACTTAGCTTCAAAAGCTAACGGCTCTTCCCTCTGCCCTGGACATATCACGTCTAGATTTCACAGGTGACGACTATCAAGATGAGGTCTACGCAAAAAGGGACACGACAGATCAACAAGTTGAAGCGAAGGACTCCGACATAATTATATTTAGAATTACTTGATTTGCTTTATTGTCTCCTGTCTGAGGTAATGCTTTAGATATGTATTGTACATAGATCGCCCAATAGATCTTTTATTTAGACTCATGATGTAATAACTAGATCCCAGACATTTGAGTTCTATTGAGGAATACCAATAAGTATTTTTATGCTTCTGCTACTCTGTTAACCATGTGTAGAATGTAGATATGACAATCAGTTAATGTAACTCGTCATTCCCTATGGGTCCAGAAAGGAAATTTTAAATTTTCCCTATTTTTGGCTACTCCGGGGCGTGACACTTTAAGGTTTGTAAAACATAGTATATATATACTTATTTTGATATATTTATATACGGTCAGGCTCTAGGGTAAACCAGGTACAGTGAGCATATCTAGTGAACATTTTTTTTTCCTGAAAAAACTCGCGGTAAGTGGGGCGCGCGCGGGTCAGCGAGTCGTTAGGGACAGCCTATAGGTTTTTTTTAGGCAAAAAAAGAAATGTTCACTGGGTATGTTCACTCTACTCGGTTCACCCTAGAGCCTAATTGTATATATATATATATATTAAAAAACATATGTTAAGTGAATTCGGTCGATCTGCTGTCGGTTATTGGTCCCAGAATATGAGAGCCGCAGGTTGAACCCAGAATTCAGTGTTTAATTAAATAACTCAACAATATAAGAAAAACCTACTTTATTCTCATTTATATTAATTTTGGGAGTACAATTGATTTTAAAGAGCCCATCACAAGTATAGCCATTTCCTACATACATTCCACCCTTTGTCAAAACAAATTTATCGAATCCGAAGACTAGCTTGAATCCTTTCTTGCTTAGCATAGGTCCGGATGCCAAATTCTTGCAAATTTTTGGAACATGTAGCATATCTAAGTGCGTCAACTCTTTTCCGGAAGTGAACTTCATAATCACATCCCATTGCCTTTAATGATCGCAGTCGCGACATTTTCCATGTGAAGCCTCTAACCACTATCTGCCTTTATATTAGTAAAACATGTTTCTATCTCCATAAATGTGCCTAGTGGCCCATGTGTCTATCCACCAACCCTTTGAGTCGATCACCACGAGAGTTTCCATGACCACCGCCGCTAGTTCGTCGGTTTTTATCATGTTTGATTGATTAATCTTCTTGTTCCGTCCATTAGAACCTTTCTTGTTTCAACAATCATGTGTATGATGTCCGGATATTCCACATACCCAACAATTCCCTTTAATCTTCTTGGAATTGTGGTCCTTGACCCATTGTATGTAGACTTACGCTTGCGTCCCTTAGAACTTGTTTTAGATTTAAACTTTGACGACCCACCTTAAAAAAGATTCGCTTTTAATTCCATAGATCCGTGTAGCCCATTCTTGTCTCCTTTCCGGTTGCCTTCCTCAATCCTCAAATGCACCACTATATCTTCCATAGAAAGTTTCTTTCGCTTGTTCTTGAGGCAACTGTTGAACTCTTTCCATAATGGTGGCAATATCTCAATGATTGAAGCAACTTGAAATGGTTCACTAATTGCCATTCCCTCCACATGAATTTGGTTGATAATGTCTTGAATCTCCTCTAATTGTTTACGGATATTGACTCCACCATCTTATAGTCTTGAAACCTTCCCACCATAAACTTCTTTGTTCCGGTATCCTTGGTTTTGTACTTCTTCTCAAGAGACTCCCAAAGTTCTTTTGAAGTAGTAAGCGTAGAGTAAACGTTGTAGAGAACATCTTCCAAACCATTGAGAATATAATTCCTTCAAAGAAAATCGGAATGAATGCATGCTTCCAAGGCGTCTTTGGCTTCCTTAGTAGGATTTTCAGTAGGAACTACCTGTTTGGTTTCTCATAGGATGTGAGCAAGCTTGAGAGTAATAAGGTAGAACAACATCTTCATTCTCCCTGGAATTTTTTGCGCTCGGCATGAGTGTTCTTGGTAACAGTTGTTTCTCTAGCCATATTTTCAACAAATTAACTTCATTTTTCGATTGTTGGAATATATATAGATAAGAAACTCAATAAAATAGTAGCAAAGATCGAGCACGCAAAGTGTTGTCTGAAAAATAAAGTTATGTCCCATACACGGTTGCTTGTAGACTATGACGTATCGTTCTTGAGAATACTACGATCTAATATAATAGAGGCAACAATCTCTATTATATTTTTGCAAAATTATATATATATATATATTAATTGCTCTCAAAGACTCTAGAATATGTGAAGAAGAAGAGATAAAATCTGGACAAAAGTTATATGAAAAATAACTAACATTCATGTATATATAGAGGTGTCTATTGGGTAAGAGATGTCTCTCTACACAAAAGAGTTGTGTCACAACACCCATAAACTATATCTATGTATGTATATACACGTTTAGAAGCCTTTAGAACATATCAGATTCATTCAAATATGAAATTGTAACATAAAAAAGTTGTGACTTTTCATCAACAGGGTTCAGTTGACCGTTCAAAAGCCCATCTGAAACAAACTTCAGAAATTCGTTAACCCGATCGACGGATCGAAAACCCCTCTACCAGAAACTTAAAACTTAATATTCCAAGCTTTTCCTGGAGTATTGGGCTTGACCGTAGTGTTTGTACCATAAAATGTAATTTTACTATATTATTATATTACTATAGTAATGCAATTTTAATATGTTACTATATTACTATATAATAATAATATTATTATTATAAGCTATTTTGACTTGCCATGGAAGTCATTTGAAAATTTCTTGCAGGACACTTGTCATCGTAGGATTGAGACAAAAGATGTTACTAAAAGATCAATGGTGATGATGAAGATGGAAGTCAATTTGGAGGGAGCTTCTCTTGGAAGAAACATATGTGTAAATAAATTTGAATTGGTAGTTATTGTAATAGATGGGAAATATTCAAATTCAATTAAGTAGTTATTGTAATAGATGGGAAATATTCAAATTCAATTAAGTAGTTGTAGACTCCATCTATAAGTAGGCGTAATGTACTCATTCGTAATGGTCCTTGACCATACAAAAATGTATTAATACAACAACTTTCTTTTTCATGCTCATTCCGGCCACCATGGCTATTTATTTAGTTCTTCTCTTTTTCTTTACTTTTTGGCATCTAGGGTCTCTAATTTACTTAACTTAGTTTACTCTAGTTTAGTGTCATTCATTAGTTTAATTAGTTTATTCTTAGTTTATAGTATATATTTAGTTAGCATTTCCTTTAGTTTAGTCTTTTACTGCTCGAAGTAGATATATAGGCGATTTGAGATCGCATAATTAAGATTTGCATGTTCTTTAGTTCGAAGCATGTTTGTTTGGTTCAAAGTACTTTCGACATTTCATTTCCTAACTTTTGTTGGAATAGTCCACTGTTTTGAGCATTCACATTTTTTTTTTTACATTTTACACTTTATTTCATCTTTTACAATAAAAGTCCTTTTAATTAAGGAATCAAACGGTCACAATTGGCCTGGCCAGGTGTATTTGACTTACACAATTATACAATCACATTGGCAACTAGCTTGCCTGGCACGCTCGCATACACAAAATTACACAAATATCCTTCGGAGGATAAATAGCCAAACATAATTTTGGCACGCCTGGTGGGACTCAAGGGTCAAGATGAGTTTTGAAGGGTTGTATGTTTTACCCTCTTCAACACGTGATGGCAATTTCGAATGGTTGTATACTTCACCACCATCAACACCATTTTATAGTGATGATCTTGTTCCATTTTTGGAACAATTAAAAGACCAATTATTTGGTTTAGAAAATGAATTTCACAAAAATGGCTCAGAGGGTGTCGACTCTTCTTCAAAATCATGAGCCAATGGATGAAGATAAATTGATTATGAAGATTCTTCATGATCCTTTAATGGTGGAAACAAAAAATCACCACCACCCTCATTACCCACATTGGTTAATCAACCAAATTATTGTGGTGAAAACATGCAGGAGGTGTATTTTTCAACCAAATATGATTGAGAGCCATGAACAAACCTTTGTTCTAAAATTTGAGTTTTTCAACATTTTACAAAATGTTACTAAAACTTATGAGGTTAGTTTTAAAGTCACTCTATACTTTGGCTTTAATTGGTCAATACTCACTTTGACTTTGTGGAGCTCATCAAAATTGGGATATGACCATGTGGAGTATTATATTAGAATATTATTATGAAGGAAAATTTTATTGATTGAAACCAGAATTTCAATTCGGTCATACCAGATCGATAAAGACAATTGATATGTCGTTGGCTCTTGCTTATAATATCTCACGCCATATACCATGGTGGGCCCAAAGTCATGGCAGTTTGTTGTTGGTTCTAAATTATCATGGATATCATAATTGATCCATGTAAGTTTGCTTCTCTGTGAGTATGGCACATGCATGTGGGCTGATACAAGTGCCACGGCTGATCGATGTCCATATAAGAAGCAAAGTTTTGCATTGAACTGTTTATATTGGTTTGACATATAGGATCCGTGTGTAACAACCTGCATTTCATAAATTAATTTAATTTACATTTCCATATTTAATTTGTATCATCTGTGCTTATTTTATTTCAATGGTCATGTTTTATAACCTTGCGGCCTATCTTGTTGTACATTGTAATTCTTTTAGGGTCAAAATGCGATTTTATAAAATTCGACAATACCTGTGTTGAATTTCAAATCTGTATTTCAAAACGGTGAAAGTAATTTCTTTTGATTCAAACTGTATTTTCATGAAACCAGGAAATCACTTCCTACGTTAAAATGAATTTCTGTATTTTTGGGGTGACCACTGCGCCCCGAACATACCAGTTTATATCCAAAACTGTCCACACTGTACTAAACTTCCACAAATTTTGGAAGTGACTGATTGGACAATTGCTTTATATCTACTTAATGTTACTAATGATTGTATATGCCTTGTTTGGTAGTTACTTATGTGAGTATACATTGCTAGTGCCATAAGCCTCATTCCCAAACACTATAAGTGATTTCATGACTACTTGCTTATGCTTTGTTTGTCCATGTCTTGTTATTGTGTATTGTGCTTGTGCCAAAAGCTGGATTTTCCAAACACCCTTATTTTGACCCCTACTAAGCTACTTGACCCTTGGAGCATCTGTAGAAATTATATACGTATGTATATTTTGTGTATTTTCAGAAAATTGAAATCTAATTCAATTGTGGTGTTAGGGTGAAGGGACTTGGTCCCCAAGATTTCCAAATTAAAACTTCTATATAACTCATACACTCACATACTCTCTCAATCACACACATTCTGCACATCAATACAAAGAGTTAGAGAGTTTCAGAGAGAAAAGAAAGTGCAAAAAGTTCATAGTTCTGAATATTTTTAGAGAGAGAGGAACTTCAATTCCCCATAGCTTGAAGCTCTATTGGGTTACTTAATCTTAGTTCTTTCTCAACAACTCTCTGCTCCATTAATCTCAGTGAGTATTATCAACTCACTTTGGATGTAATATATGCTTATTTACTGTTAGTATAGCTTATTTGATAATACACCATTGTTG
Organism: Hydrangea macrophylla; assembly: GCA_033977485.1. NCBI lineage: Eukaryota > Viridiplantae > Streptophyta > Magnoliopsida > Cornales > Hydrangeaceae > Hydrangea > Hydrangea macrophylla. The sequence goes on along the minus strand of CM066983.1, from coordinate 78,268,149 downwards.
ATTGTACGTATGAACTTCAAAGCTAGAAATCAAGATTTTCAAACCTTAATCTAAATCCGCTTTCAGAGTTGAATATCAAAGATTATAGTATGTATTGACTATGTTTAAAGTATTGAAGCCTAATTTATTCATATGAAAAAGTATACTAAGAATTAAGTTTTGACAACTTTTAGTTTTTCATGAAATTCAAGAGTTATGATTTGATTTGGGTTAAATTGATAATGGATTCTTAATCCTTGTTGAAAAACAAAGAAAATCATACATTACATGTCCTATATAATTCCAAAATTGAAAATGGGTCAAAAAGACCCCTGAAACTAAAAACAGAGCAGTCTGAGGAAGAAGACGAAGACACTGCATGAACTCGCGCGAGCGAGGGTCGCGCAACGGACCGCGTGAGCGACCCCTCGCGCGAGCGGCCCGCGCGCGCGAGCCCTGTGTTTTCTGGCCGAGGGAAAAGATATATATATATATATATAAAAAGGAAAAATAGGCAAATCGCGCGAGCGGCCCGCGCGCGCGATCTGCCAGTTTGTGGTTTTAATTTTTTTTGTGTTAAGGGACTGTTTGGTTCAACTTTTAAGTACTGTTAAGGTTCTGTTTGGGAAAACTATTAAAACAGAATCCTAATTGATTATGTTTGAACGAATAGAACGTTGTATTATGACTTATCAATCCCCGTATGTACGTTGTTCCTTTAATTCAGCGATTTACTTTGTGTTTAAGTTCATGTCATTCATGTGGGGTCAGTGGTACATGCATGTGGGTGTCAGTCAGTGTGGAAAAGATTAATGGTCAGTGTGGAAAGAATATGAGTTTGAGATTGAGATTGCGGTTGTGGTTGTGGTTGTGGTTGTGGTTGAGGTTGAGATTGCGGCGAGGGTATCTTTGAAATGCGACGGTGGCAAATATGGACACTCCCTGACGCCCATGGAAGCGTTAAAGTGTGTGACGCCGAACTTGGACACTCCCTGGCACCCATGGTAGTGCTAAAGTGTGGCCTACGGACACTCCCTGATACCCGAGTCTGGATACTGCGTGAGGTTACTCCGGTATTTGCATGGCGGATTAGGTAGTCAAAGTGTGAGGCAATGGACACTCCCTGGTACCCCGGACCAAAGTGTGTGACAAACTGGAGACTCCCTGGCGCCCCGTTGCTAAAGTGTGGCTATCTTAACGTTTCAAAGATACTAGAGTGAGATGGTGGGTTGTTGTGTCTGTCGAGAGAAAAGAGTCGGTAAGATGAGTGTAGTGCATTGTCTCATACACGATCATATATTTTCATGAATGAACGACATTTTTAAATACTTTCCCCGTTGATTTATAATTGAATTCTTTCTATGGTGAAACCGTTGATTTTACAAAACTTGAAAAGAGAGAATTTGTAAATGGGTATGTTTTACATTCAAAGTTATGTTTTTAATACTCACCAGCTTCTTGAAGCTGACGACGTTGATGCGTCCTGGACATTCGTGTTCAGGCTTTTCAGGTTACGACTATGCTGAGCCTTATGACTATGCTAATTGAGAACGGCTGCTTTTGGAAGAGAAACTGTTATCGTCATTGCATATTTAAGTTATATGTTTTAAGTTATGAACTGGTTTGTAATAAGGATGACTGTAATAGACATTAAGCTATTGTTTCGTTTTCAAGGCGGTCTGTGCCTTTAGATGACCCATTGCTGTAATATTTATTAAGATAGAAAAATATTTGTAAGCTTTGATTTCTCCACTCTGATTACTGTTTATTGTTGTTCGAAGTTTGGGACGGAATCGATCCTTCAAATTGTCGCGACCTACGGGTCCATAAAGGAAATTAAACGCTTTCCTTATTTATGCTCAGGGGCGGACCCAGGATTTTTGGTCAGGGGGGGCCTAAACTATACGGGGGTTCGGGGGCAGCACCCCCGAGGCGAATTTTTTTAGGTCTACTTATACACAATTATGTGTAAAACTGTAAAATTGGTTTAACACCCTTAGTTTGGGGTAAATCGTGTAATTTTAGGGGGCCTATTTATAAAATCTGTAATATATTACATATAAATCTAGAATTTTCAAAAGTCCAGGGGGGCCTGTGTCTAAAATTTATAAAATATTGTATGTAAATCTAGAATTTTTAAAAGTTCAGGGGGGCCTGCGTGAATTTTAAGAGGGCCTATTTGTAAAATCTGTAAAATATTACATGTGATTTCGTAATTTTCAAAAGTCCAGGGGGGGCCTGTGCCACCCCTGGGGACTACCTAGGTCCGCCACTGTTTATGCTACGTCGGGGCGTGACACCGTGTTGCAATTTCTATGCTATGGGTTATAAAAATCTGTTTTCATGGAATGCCTGATGAAAACTGATGTTTTTCATGAGTTATATTTGTTTCAAAAATAAAAATAAATTTTTTTAGTTTTGTTCTTTAATTGGTGGCATATTTTACACCAAAAGTTTACTTGATTGGAGATACACCATTGTGATCGATTAAATGGTAGTATTTTTGAAGATATTTTTATTGGCTTCAAAGCCATTTTAAAACAATTTATCTTGTTCAAAGCTTTTTTATTGGCTTCTAATCAAGTTTAAAGTTATTATTTTGTATATTTATATTGTGGTAAAGATATACTCGAGGGATGCATTTTTTAACCAAATGTATTTGAGAATCATGAACAAGAGTTTTTTGATACTACGTATTATATGAAGTGTTGAAACTCTTGAAAGTTTTAAGACACCCTATAACATGGCTTTGGTTAGTCAATACCTGCTTTGACTTTATGGGACTCGTAAAAAAATGGCTTATGACCATGTGACTTTTCCTTGGGCAGGATTATTATAATAAGAAATTGGCCGGATGGAAACACTATACTCGATTATTGTGGTTTTGAAATCGGATTGCATACGACCGAATTTGCCAGTTTCAAATTTATTGACTTGGTTGCAAAGCAAGATTGGAAAATCAACCACAAGCCTATGGAGCATGGATAAGTTTATATGTGGACCCAAATTGATCTTGATATTATGATTATATACAAGTGGGCCCATTTTCTAGTCTTGTTTCTTGAGACTTTACTGTGCCAAACAAGACCGATATGAGTCAAATTTATTCATGAGATATCATTGTATTGTGGTGGATGCAAGAGTGTAGCGAAGAATTGCATCCAGTGGGTATCAAAATTAGAGCTCAAGAAATATGATTATTTTTTATTTATTTTTTTATTTTTTTGCAAATACTTAAAACATGACAAAATAAAATAAAAATAAAAATACCACATATAAAGATATAACATCTCTTACTTAACATAATATCCAAACAACGTGATATTGTTTACAATAATTCTCTTTGAGACTTCATATTTTGAAAACGTTGAATGATATCTTCATTGTCAATGGTCTTGAATATATCTTTCTCAATATATGTCATCAAGCAATCATTCATCAAATTATCTCCCAATCGATTGTGCAGTTGAGTCTTGATGATTTTCATTGCAAAAAATACTTTTTCTACAATTTTTCTACAGTTGCAACGGTTAAGAGTAGTGCCAGCTTCACGAGCATATATATTAGTGGATAAGCACGATGCTTTTTCAATTAAATCAATTTTTTAGCAAGTCCACTAATTCCCGTAACTTCAGAAAATTGGTTGTTGGAGCGTATATTCAAAATATAGTTATCAAGTTGATGCTCAAGTGCAATTAACTCTATTGTTGAAAACTCATTAGGGTAAAACTGGGTAAATTGAAGCAACTTGTCTTATCATATGTAGAGAAATAAAGAGTAGCAACAAAGAAGAAAATTGGTCTTACCTTGGGAGGAACTCTGCAACGTGTGAACAGAGAGAGAGACCTTTTCAAAATCTGATGGGAGTTAATAGTTATTGTTTAAGTGGATTTTTAATTGGGTACAAGTGGTCAATGCACATTACAATTGCATGTGTACATGGGGGCTAAAGCATAAAACTATATCTTCTCACATAAAGGAGGCTATCCCTCCTATGATTCCGTGCCCAATTTCTAAATTGATTTCTCCAATTTCGGTATTTCTCTGTTTGTTCTATCATTTACGGTAATTGCATAGATACTCAAATACTATAATATCCATTTAGTATACCATAATTACTCATTCGTGTGTACAACTATATAAGGATATATTAATTTGGGTGAGGCTAATTCTGTCATTTGTACAATAATTACATTCAAGTTGACTAATAATTACATTTAGATCAACTTTTGAAATTATATTTAATATAATAATGAGGATTCAATCAATTTTGGCTTAAATATTTCAGGTTCAATCAACTTTTTCAAAAATAATTACACTTCACTTAAAAAATTAGTCAACAAAAGGGGCTGTTGACATTATATTTTCATGTAGGTCAATATTTGTAAGAAAATTACAAAATGGTCATCTTTTGGTACAATATTTACACATAGGTCATTTTTTGTAAGAAGAATTACAGAATGATCATCTTTTGGCACAATATTTACACGCATGTCAATGTTTGTAAGAAAAATTACAAAATGATCATCTTTTGGCACTGCGACTTTTTCCCTTTACAAAAATGGTTGTAAAAGCCAAAGAAGCAAATATAAGAACGATTAGTTCAAAATAAAGTTAACAACATCGTCTGCTTACATCATATTTACATATAGGTCAACTTTTGTAAGGAAAATTGCAGAATTGTTGGACCCAACTGGGTTTTTTTTTTGGTTCCCTTTACAGAATTAGTTGTAAAGGCCAAAGAAGCTAATATGAGGGGATAGCACGTGCCTATAATATAGGTCAATTTTGGTCCAAATAATTCAGGTTCAATCAACTTTTTCAACCATAATTATAAATGGCTTAAAAAATAAGTCAATACAAACGGCTGCTGACATCATATTTACATATAGACCAATTTTACAAGATCATTTTTTGGCACAGCGGCTTTTTTCCTTTTTCCCTTCACAAAAATGGTTATAGAACCCAAAGAAGCTAATATAAGGGGATATCAATTTTGTAAGAAAAATTACAAAATGATCATCTTTTGGCACGACGACTTTTTCCCTTTTTCCCTTTGTAAAAGCCAAAGAAACTATTATGAGGGGATAAGCACGTGCGAAGCACGTGCTTGTCACCTAGTGTAATAACATGCATTTTCATTTAATTTAAAATTCATTTTTATATTTAATTGGTATTTACATTGTCATATTTAACTTCAATTATTATGGACTGCTTCATTTAAATACATTTCCCATGTTCTAATTATTATCCCTTGTGTTATTTCATATTAAAATTCTTGTTGGGGTCAAATTGTAATTTTTACAAAATTAATAATACCTGTGTGGATTTCAAAGTCTGTATTTCAAAACGGTGAAAATAACTTCTATTGACTCAATCAGTATTTTTATGAAACCAGAAAACCATTTCTTAAGTTAAAATGAATTTTCTGTATTTTTGTGGTGACCACCGCGCCCCGAAAATACCAGTTTATGGCCAAAACTGTCCATGTTCTGTTTAACTTCCACAGATTTTGGAAGTGACCGATTGGGACATTTGCTTTATTGCCATTTATGGCAAGTAATCATTGGATAAGGCATTGTTTGGGAATGTTTAGCTTAGGTGTGCAAATGTTGTGTCCATAAGCTATATTGCCAAACAACCAACACTTGACCCCTAGTACTCTACATGACCCTTCAACCATTTTTGGAGACAATTTCAGTGTAAAATCTGTGTATATGCTCATACGTATGTATATGTGCTGTTAGTATTAGAGAGTTTAAGGTTTTGTTAACTTAATTAGAGAAGTGCTAAGTGAGCTTAAAAATTCTTGGAGCCCAAGTTCTCCAATTGGCTCTCTCTATATATATTCAATACACACACACATTCTCATCACTGCACTTCATTTACACAGAGAGAAAAGAGAGAGCTTGAGAGTTATATTCTGGAGATTTTCTGGAGAAAGAAACTACACAACTCCATAGCCAAGCTTGATTGGGCCTCTTGTATTTCTTGAATCTTTCTCAACACACACACTTTCTTATCAATCAGTGAGTATTCTAAACTCACTAAGAATGTAATTTCATATTAATTGCTGTGTAATTGTTAAATGTTGTAAATCCCCATTGATGATTTTTACGTATGAAGTTCATAGCATAAAAATCATGAATTTCTAAACCCAATCAAAATTCTTTTTAGAGATGAATATGGAAGATTATAGTATGTATTGACTATGTTTGAAGTTTTAGAGCTTAATTCGTTCATATAAGAAAGTATATAAAAAATGAAATTTTGACATGTTTTAGTTTATCATAAAATTGGAGAGTTATAGTTAGAATCATGTTAAATTAATCATAGATTCTTAATCCTTGTTTAAAAAGGAAGAGATCCATATATAACATGACATACATACTTACAGAATTGAAAATGGGTCAAAAAGACCCCTGTTTTACTGAACCAGAGCAGTTTCTGCGGAGAAGATGAAGCCTCAGCTTCATCTCGCGCCACGATCGCGCGCGCGAATATCGCGCGAGCGGCCCGCACGAGCGACCCTTCGCGCGAGCGGCCCGCGCGCGCGAGGTAGGCTTCCCCAGGCAGACGTAAGAGTTTATATATATATAATTGAAAATTTGGCTGGTCGCGCGAGCGAGGGTCGCGCGAGAACCCCTTCGCGCGAGCGATCCGCGCGCGCGACCTTGCTTTCCTCAGGCAGACAGAAAAGTTTATTAATAAAAGGAAAATTGGCTTATCGCGCGAGCGACCCTTCGCGCTAGCGGCCCGCGCGCGCGAGGTATTGCAGTTTCTGTTTTTGTCTGTTTCTGTTAAGGGACTGATTGGATGAAATTTATATACTGTTGAGGTTCTGTTTGGGAAACTTGGTTAATCAGAACTCTATTTGGTTAGGTTTGAATGATTAAAACATTGTAGTATGACTCATTAATCCCCGTACGCGTGTTGTTCCTTTAATTCAGCATTTTTTAAGTGCATACCATTCATATGGGTCAGTGGTACATGCATAGGGGTGTCAGTCTGTGTGGAAAAGAGTAAAGGTAGTGGGGAAAGAGTATGAGTTTGTGTTTATGGTCGTGGTTGTGGTTGTGGTTGAGTTTGTGGTTGTAGTCGTGGTTGTGGTTGTGGTTGTGGTTGAGTTTGTGAAGAGGGTATCTTTGAAATGCGACGGTGGCAAATATGGACACTCCCTGACGCTCATGGAAGCGTTAAAGTGTGTGAAGCCGAACTCGGACACTCCCTGGCACCCATGGTAGTGCTAAAGTGTGGCCTACGTACACTCCCTGATAACTCGAGTCTGGATACTGTGTGAGGGGTCGCCCCGGTATTTGCATGGCGGTTAGGGTATTCAAAGTGTGAGGCATTGGACACTCCCTGGTACCCCGGACCAAAGTGTGAGGCAAACTGGACACTCCCTGGCGCCCCGTTGCTAAAGTGTGGCTATCTGAGTGTTTCAAAGATACCAGGAGTAGGATAGTGGGTTGTTGTGGCTGTCGAGAGAAAAGAGTCGGCAAGATGAGTGTGGTGCATTGTTCTCATACACGGTCCCATCTATTTAAATTACCCTCTTTAAATAATGTTGTGAATGTTTTGTAAATGAGCTCCTTACTTCAATAATAAACTTGTGGATTTAAATGGGAATTGGAAAAAGGTAAGTTGGTATGTTTTACATTCAAAGTTATGTTTTTAATACTCACCAGCTTCTTGAAGCTGACGACGTTGATGCGTCCTGGACATTCGTGTTCAGGCTTTTCAGGTTACAATCAGGAGGAATCATACGATTATGCTAATTAAGAATGGCTGCTGTTGGGACGAGAAACTATTTATTATATGTTTTAAGTTTATCTGTTTTAAGTTATGAACTGTTTTGTTTTATGGATGACTGTAACAGACTCTAAGATATTATTTTATTCTCAAGGCGGTCTGTGCCTTAGTTGACCCCGGTTCATAAGATGTAATAATATAGAAAAATTTTGTAAGCCTTGATTGCTCTACTCTGATTATTATGTTTTGTTGTTTGACGTTTGGGACGGAATCGATCCTTCAAACTGTCGCGACCTACGGGTCCATAAAGGAAATTAAACGCTTTCCTTATTTATGCTACGTCGGGGCGTGACACCTAGTATATATATATATATATATAAATGAAAAGTTGAAAGCTCACTTGCTGTGGGACAGTCCAACAGTGAGTACAAGTTTGTGAATGCAAATGCAATTTGGAGTGTACAAGGGGGCTAAAACATAAAAGTAGTATATAAAAAAATTGGAAGTCAAAAATTCAGTTGGTGCCAAAGTACCCACCGGTTCCCACATGCATACGCCCCTGGGTGGATGGGATTAACTAGATGTTTGACATGGACATCATGGTTTATCTTTTTTATGGATTTCGATGTAATTTTAAAACACTATACAATTTTGTGTTCGAAGGTACTTTAATTTATTGGCTTCGAGGTTAGTTTGAAGCCACCCATTTTCAGTTCAAACTACTTGTTTGGCTTCGAAGCAAGTTTAAGCTATTTAGTTTGCATTCGTAGTAGTTGTATTGGCTTCAATGCCATTGATATTTTCGTATTCGATGCTGTTTTATTGGCTTCGACACCAATTTAAAGCCATTTACTTTGTGTTCGAAGTTACTGTATTGGCACAAATGCTACTTTAAAGCCATTTTTCGTGTTCAAAATTGTCGTGTTGACTTCAAAGCAAGTTACATTATTTCATAGAAATCAAGAAATTGGTTCTTCAAAAATTACGTATACTTCATTTTCAAAGAACCAGGGGGCTAATGTTTGTACCATAAAATGTAATTTTACTATATTACTATAGTAATGCAATTTTAATATGCTACTATATCACTACTATAATATTATTATTATTATAAGCTATTTTACTTGGCTTGCCATGGAAGCCATTTGAAAATTTCTTGCAAGACACTTGTCATCGTAGGATTGAAGCAAGTGAGGTTACTTGAAGATCAATGGTGATGATGAATATGGAAGCAAATTTGGAGGGAACTTCTCTTAAAAGAAACACATGTGTAAATGAATGTGAATTGATAGTTATTGTAATAGGAGGGAAATATTCAAATTCAATTAAGTAGTTGTAGACTCCATCTATAAGTAGGGGTAATGTACTCTTCGTAATGGTCCTTGACCACACAAAAATGTATTAATACAACAACTTTCTTCTTCATGCTCATCCGGCCACCATGGCTATTTGTTTAGTTCTTCTCTTTTTCTTTACTTTTTGGCATCTAGGGTTTCTAATTTACTTAACTTAGTTTACTCTAGTTTAGTTTCATTCAGTAGTTTAATTAGTTTATAGTTTATAGTATATATTTAGTTAGTATTTCCTTTAGTTTAGTCTTTTACTGCTCGAAGTAGATATATAGGCGGTTCGAGATCGAATAACTAAGATTTGAATGTTCTTTAGTTCGAAGCATGTTTGTTTGGTTCGAAGTACGTTCCGACATTTCATTTCCTAACTTTCTTTGGAACAGTCCACTGTTTTGAGCATTCACATTTTTTTACATTTTACACTTTATTTCATCTCATACGATAAAAGTCCTTCTTTTAGTTAATGCATCGAATAGTCACAATTGGCCTAATGAAGCGCATTTGGCTTACACACTTACACAATCACATTGTTTACTTGCCTGATATGCTCACACACACAAAATTACACACACACATATATATATATATATATATATATCGTTCGAAGGATAAATAGTCTAACACGTAATGATCCTTAAGATCACTTTAAATTCTCATTACCTCTGATTCACACCCAGACTCTAACAACAAGAGCCCAAATGAACATAAAAGAACCCATTTTGAGCAATAATCCCTGTCGACGAATAATTACGAGTCAATTTAAGGAACATAAATATTTTTCAAACTTTTAAATTACAATTCGTTTTGGTAGTTCAGGACATGATTCGTCTATCTCCGCAAGTACTATCACAAAATAAGTTTTCGGGTGTGTTTGACAACCTAATTAAGTGATAAAAATGAAAATTTTTAGCATTTAATTTTTTTTAGTGCGATTGATAATGTACCACTTAATTGAAAGAGCAGTAAAAAAATCTACTGAAAACGTTAAGTGAAAATTTTCTACTGAAAATAATTACTGAACACAGTCTATTTTAGTTCTTAAAACACTATATTCAGTATTGCAAATACAAATCACTTAAAATTTTCAGTATATCACTTAATTTTCAGTACTTAATTTTCAATTTTATCAAACGCACTCTTCGAGTGTCTTTGACGATACAAGGATAAAAATTGACATTTAACCATGTTGTTTTGTGACAAAAGACAACTTGTAGGAGTATATGTTATGTTTGTCAAATCACAAATGTCATTGATGAATTGAAGAAAAAACTCAAGATCACACAATTATTGAGTGGCATGTAATGCATGCAATAAATATGTCTCATGATTATTAAGTTTGCACCATGATTCATTGAACAATTTCTCTTTACACGGGCAACAAGCATGCGTGAATCATGACACACTACCATCAAGATTAAGTTGCATGTGTCAAATAATCTCAATCAAATCAAAAAAAAAAAAAGAAAAAGAAAAGAAAACTTCTTGAGGTTTCGAACAATTGTAGATAATTTTTTTTTAAAAAAGTTTAATTTTAGCAAATCGTCGCTCAAATTAGATTAATTAAATTTAAAGGACAATCCATTTTGTGTGTGTGTGTGTCAAAACTCCATAATTAGTGAAACTTATTTGGATCAAATCTCTGTATTTTGAAAGTTATGTGAAATATCACATTACTTTTGAAACTTAGTTTAATTCTTAACAAAAGTTATGTGAATTTTACATAACTTTTATAACATTTGGACTTTTTACTAAAATAAAAAACGATTGAACCAAAATAGTAAAAATATAAATATATATATATATATATATTATAAGACTTTTGACTAAAACTCCAATTTAAAAATTAAACAGATATCTAGCCCTGATAACTTTCAATTTTTTGAGTGCATTTATGTTCACTTCAAAATTACTCACCCATTGCTCACCAAATGCATTTAATCATGGCTCCCACTCCATTAGCCTATGGGTAAGTTGAGTGAGAAATTTTGTGGCGAGAAAAATATACCCCAATTTTTTTAGAAGTGGAAGTCTCATCAATATTTATGGGTCCCACTTTATTAGTCAATAAGTGAGTTAGATGAACAATGTGTGGACAATTAAAGGAGAGTAAGAAAAAAAATGCACTCCAATTTTTTTAGAAGTGGAAGTCTCATTAATGTTCTTTTAAGTTGTTAGGCATTAACTATCTGTGTTCATAAATGTTTAAGGAACAGACACCCAAACTTGAGGTTGTAACGTGTTTGGGTATTGCCCAAAGACTTACAAGTATTCTTCAAATTATTTTACAAAGACCTACATTTGATGGTAGGCATGTATGATGTGTGGAGTTCAATGAAAAAAAATGGTAAATACGAGTAACTTTCCTTAAGCTTTGCCTTCTTATTAGTTAATCTGATCAAACATTTGACATGGTGTCACTGACCTAAATTTTTGTATTTTTGACTATACTAATCAACTACCGAATGTTCCATAGTGACTAAAATATCCCAATATGTTTTATGAATTTATGAAATGAAAATTCTTAAATACTCAAAAGATGAATATACTCTTTTCCGTACAGAATATCTTTGATCATTTATTCTTATTTTATTATAAGGGGAAAGGGCGCCATCAAACACTCACCCAATGCATTTGAGAAATCGAAGACATAGTTCAACGTCAAATGATCCATGCTCACTTTGCCTTTTGATCATTTTATTGTCTATCAACAACTTTTAAGTTTTTTTTTTCATAAATTTTAGGAGCTTTATAACTATTGCGGTGAATTGCAACACAAATACAAGCAGAGAGTAAAATTCATGTACAAATCAGAATCGTTTCTAGGACTAAATTTAGACTAATCATTTTTTGGCGTCAAACTTCCCGCCTGAAGTTCCACGCGCAATATCATTCACGCGCCGTTAAAGTGGAAGGTAAGTTTTAACAGTTTCACCTAATCCAATAGTTTGCGGAGATTATGTGTTACATTGCAAACTACAGGGGTAAAAGGGTAATTTATCCTTTTTTTTATTTTTTTATTTTATTATTTTATTTTAATTGCTCTATTTTATGCTCTCTCATCAAGTCCTCCACTCCTCCCTCGCTCTGAGTGTTCCTTACAAATCCGCGGCAATTCCTTTGGAAATTTGCGCTTCCCGAAATATCCTGGAGAATCACATTCCTTTCCGTCCCATTCCAGGAGAGACTAAAAATCACACACAACGAGAGAAACAAATACTAAATACTCCACATTTAAATATACACCGCAATGACCACGTTTCTACGGTCTTCTTGCTGAACTCTGGGTCTTGGGTTAGTTATCTCAATCTACAAATTTGGACGATTTTGATCGTTTTCATCTTCTGGGTTTTGTTGTTTGTTTCATTTGCTTTTCTGGGTATTCCTTTTTTATTGTGTGTCTTTTTCTTTTTTCCTTTTTTTAATTCCTTTTTCTATTTGAGTCGGTTACGGTTCTATATAAAAAAATAAAGTTAGATCCAAACAAGTCCTACGAACAGATTGGTATACACTGTTTTCTGGTTTTGGGTTGTTTGTTTTCATTTTAGGTTGATATACTCATCTGGGTGTTTTTATGTATTTATTCTTTTTCCCTCTTTGTTGTTGTTGTTGTTGTTGTCTGAGAGATTTGTTTTTAACTTTTAATGGCGTTGTATGAATTTAGAATTTATGTTCTTGCAATTAGATTTCCTCAGTAGAATGCATGGTTGAATGTGATAATTTTTGATACTTTTAAGCTTGTGTGTAATGTGGTTCTGGAAAAATTATGTTTTGCAAAGCTTGTAGAATAGAGATAAAATATGCTGTTTTCGCTGCTGAACTTTTGTTTGGTTGCTAGTATTGGGATATGGAATACAGTTTGGGGTTTTATGATTGCCTCTCAGGACTAGAAAGCATAATGTGCTAGTGATGGCATAGAATAATTGGCTACTCAATATTAATGTGCGATTCTCTCTCTCTCTCTCTCTCTCTCTCTCTCTCTCTCTCTCTCTCTCTCTCTCTCTCTCTCTCTCTCTGTGGATTAGGAATACATAAGTATAATTTTATACATGTGCATTAGCTCCTCTAGTCCTCTTTGACTAAGTTTTTGGGCTATAACCCTTGATTTGCAGCTTCTTTTTCAGCTAACTATTTCAAGTGGAATGCATATATCTATAGAATGTTTAAGTAGATTGTTTCCCAGAACGTTGTTGCTTTTACATCCCATGGAAATTGAATTGTTGCCCTTTAGAATGTGCTGGTAATGCCTTTGTGGTGCTTGTGCTTTACTAGCATTGCAATGAATAAATCAACATGTCCTTTATGCTTGTCCGAATCAAGGTCTTAATGGTAATCTGATTAGCAAGTTACATTCCCATCTTAAGGCTGTTTGGGATGGCAACGAAGTCCTTATGTGGTATACATATAAATTCAAATGTTTGGTGGATGGTCAATTTCTTGCACAGTAGTCCATTCCCAGCTTAATAAGTCTCTTAGAACTGGTTCTTTGTCAAACCAACAATATCTTGGTTCTCACAGAAATCAAATTGAAAGTGAGGTTGGGACTAAACCAGATCCTATTTAAGCATTTTCTTAACAGACCCTAATGAACAACTTGATGTTTTTAATACAAGATGCATGCAGATGCTTTGCTTGTGTCTCCAAAACTTGATTTGATATAAAGATGTCAACTAGTGTTTGATTCTGAGGGGTTAGCTCGTAGCTTTGATTTGTTGTACTCTATTGAGTTTCTTTCAATATATTGCTTCTATTTTAGATTGTTCAGAAGGATTTACTTTGAGGATACTCAGTTTTTTTTTTTAATCTGATGAAGCCAGCATATTTTCAATGGCTCAAGATGCTTCCAGCTTGGAATCAACCAAAAAAAAGCATGGTCTCTTAAAAGATCAAGTTAGAGTAGTTAAGAGAAAAGATTCTAATCGTTATGAGATTGCCCCTATCCAAGACCCTCTTTCTTTCGAGAAAGGCTTCTTTGTCGTAATTCGTGCATGCCAGTTATTAGCCCAAAAAAATGATGGACTAATATTGGTGGGATTAGCGGGTCCGTCTGGAGCTGGGAAGACTGTGTTTACGGAAAAGGTACTCAACTTCATGCCCAGCATCGCCGTTATATCGATGGACAACTACAACGATTCTAGTCGAATTATCGATGGAAACTTTGATGGTAACATCTCCATGCATAGTACTCTGATTTTGATTGAAAATATTCTCTCTCTCTCTCTCTCTCTCTCTCTCTCTCTCTCTCTCTAGATTTGTTTGAATCTTCCAGAAAACCATGAGTATTTATGCTAATGAAGTAACAGAATGCTGCTGCTTTGTTTGTATTGATATTCTCAAGGAGTTTTGACTTTGCTTTTGTTGATCTTAAAAAGATAGCCCCTTGAACTGGTGTCAAACTTAGTTGGGACTTTTATGTGATCGTAGGTTATGGGTATACATCGTGGGTACGTGAATGCACCCTTTTGTGGTGCCTTTAATGGTAGTTTCACTCACCAAAATAATATGAAAAATCCAAAAGAAAGAGGTTGGGAAGTGATGAAGAGTTTAGTCTCTATGATGGTTGGTTGGAGTCTCTGTATATAGATGGTGCTCACATTTTTCCTTGGATATACGACCTACCCGTGATTTTCATCATGGTTTTTTTTTTTTTTTTTTAGTGGAGCAATTTTTTTGCTTGAACTGTTTGGTTGATTCTTGTGCAAATCCAAGCAGGTCATTGGGTATTGGAATGTGAGAAACCGTGAATGCAAAAAGAATTTTCAATGAAGTGATGAAATTTGCAGATTTTTTTCATTTTCATTTGCAATTAGGAAAGGTCGGTATGATTTAGATTGAGTCCGGAGTAGTAAGCCCGTGTGTCTCTGTGATTATGTACATGAACCTATCAGATTGACTTATTGAAATGAAGGAAGCCAGAGAAATAGATTCCGATGTTTTAAGGACACCCAGAGATTTGTGAACTTCTTTCGATGTTCTATATTTACCATGAAATTAAATGTTTTGAGTTGGTATTATATAGCAGGCATTTTTTCAGTTGGGTCCAACGATTATACGTATATAAATATAATGTATGTGTGTGTGTTGTTTTCATTACAGACCCACGCTTGACGGACTATGACACGCTGCTCAGGAATATCCATGATCTGAAGGAAGGGAAGCAGGTTGAGATTCCAATATATGATTTCAAGTCTAGTTCTCGTATAGGATTCAGGTTGAATCTCTTTCCATCTAATTTGTATTTCAAATGAGTTCTCTAAAAGCGGTATGGCTTAGGACAGCTGAAGAACGAATTTGCTTGTCGTAATATTTTATCTAAAAGACTGTATTTTGTTTTTGCTATGATTTTCTCCCCGGGGATGGCTTACAACAGCTGAAGCACAGAATTTGATTGTCGTAATACTTTATCTAAAAGACTATTGTTTTTGTTCTACGGTTCTACCCCCTGTTTTGACCAATTAATGTTGAGAGCCTTTGTTTCTCTGAAGTATTTTTCTTTCTCCATTTTAGTATCTTATTACTGTCCACATGTTTTTATCCAACTTGATTAGCTGTCTCTGCATGTAACTCTGAGTA
Organism: Hydrangea macrophylla; assembly: GCA_033977485.1. Taxonomy (NCBI): domain Eukaryota; kingdom Viridiplantae; phylum Streptophyta; class Magnoliopsida; order Cornales; family Hydrangeaceae; genus Hydrangea; species Hydrangea macrophylla. The sequence goes on along the minus strand of CM066983.1, from coordinate 78,252,499 downwards.
GGTTTCCGGGAAGCCCATTCAGCATTGTGTCTACACATGACTCCTGAGTCATATAATTGGCCTTTGCTTCTCTCTCTCTCTCTCTCTCTCTCTCTCTCTCTCTCTCTCTCTCTCTCTCTTTGCTCTTTGCTCTTATAGTCAGTTTGTGTAGGCTCTGGTTGGTTTATGGATTTTGTGAAGGAAAGGAAAGGAAATCATTAAGGAAAATGTTTTTCTCCAAGTGGTTGATAAGGAAAATAAAAAAAATTCTTTATCTACACATGACTCCTGAGTCATATAATTGGCCTTTGCTTCTCTCTCTCTCTCTCTCTCTCTCTCTCTCTCTCTCTCTCTCTCTCTCTCTCTCTCTCTCTCTCTCTCTCTCTCTCTTTTTGCTCTTATAGTCAGTTTGTGTAGGCTCTGGTTGGTTTATGGATTTTGTGAAGGAAAGGAAAGGAAATCATTAAGGAAAATGTTTTTCTCCAAGTGGTTGATATGGAAAATAAAAAAAATTCTTTATTTGGTGAGTCACTTCCCTCCTTATTCCTGATGTTACTATCAAATTTTGGATATTTTTTAGTTTTTAATGTTATTTAAGCAAGCAGGAAAACACAAGGGAACTAGTTTTCCTTCTTGTATTCCTGTCCTTTCTTTTTCCTTCTCTAAAAATCTCATACCATACAGAGCCTTAGTATACCATCCAGTTTTATTCCTTTTTTCCTTATACGACACTCTTCTACTCTCATCCTTGCCACATAACAGTTCCTGAAACAATGTCAACATGTATTGCTAATAGGGCGCTCGACGTCCCAAGCTCTCGTATTGTGATTGTTGAGGGCATCTACGCTTTGAGTGAAAAATTGCGTCCTTTGCTGGATCTTCGGATATCCGTTACGGGTGGAGTTCACTTTGACCTTGTTAAACGGGTTATACGGGATGTACAACGTGCTGGGCAAGAACCCGAAGAAATAATCCACCAGATATCTGAAACGGTTTTTTCTGCTTATCCCCAGTTAATATAACATGAACTCTCACGAGCTGCTCTTCTAGAAGTGCTCAGCTGTACTCTTTTACGCAGGTATATCCGATGTATAAGGCTTTTATCGAGCCAGATCTCCAAACAGCACATATAAAAATCGCCAACAAGTTTAACCCATTCACTGGATTCCAAAGTCCTACTTACATTTTAAAGGTGAATCTCTACTTTATTTGTGTGTCTTTCTAGTTGTTTTCTATATCTTTCTATGGGGTTGATTACACTTTGCACCTTTGTAGTTTACACTTGATATCACTTTATCCCCCATGGTAAAATAGTTAGACCCTAAAGTTTCTAAATTGTGTCAATTTGCATCCTCTGTCAAAATCCGTCATAGTTCAGTCAATTATTCTGTCAAATAAATTCATTAAAATTTGTTAGCATTTTGTCAAGGATTCTGATGGATTCTTAAGAAAGGTGCAAATTTACACAATTTTGAAGTTTAAGGGTCTAATGTGTCAACTTTTCAAGGGGGCGGCAAAGTGGCACCAAGTAATGAGGGTGCAAAATCTAGTTAAAACTTCTCTTTGTGTCGATTTTCTATAATTCAACATATGAATCATTGTAATTACTGTTGGCTTATGAAATTAGTCGTCGAGGAGTGTGACAGTGGATCAGATCAAGTCTGTCATGTCTAAAGAACACACAGAAGCCGTGGAACAGACGTACGATATATATCTTCTCCCCCCTGGTGAAGATCCGGAATCGTGCCAGTCATATCTAAGGATGCGGAATAGAGATGGAAAATACAATCTTATGTTCGAGGTTTGCCCTCTTGTCATAGTAATTTACAATTTTGTGCTCGTGAAATACTTGCCTTTTTAAAATCATGTTTCTATATGTACGTAACGTACTATGTGTTAGTAATGATTTATAGACATTCATAAAGTGAATGTATTTGCAGCCAAGGACTATGCATACATGTAAAGTAAAACACAGATGAGTTCATGAATATTTTATCGCATAATAGTATAATGCGAGTTAGATATACCCTATACGTGTTCGAAAAGCTTTGTACGTATTAAGAAATTAAATAAAAGAACCTCTATTAAGGTTTGCATATGCCACTGATACGCTTAGTATACTTCAGGATTCATTGAGGATTTGTTCAAAATACTTCAAAACTGATATTTTTATTCTATGCATTTAAACAAGGGGCACTGCAGGTGTAAGTAATATGGAAATTTGTTCTCTAATACTAATTTTGGGCTATTGTCATATAAAAACAATGGTTTAGGAACTAAAGATCTTTTAAAGAGTTCACTGTATCTTTCCACACACTTACATTTAGACATGAAATCTAAATTTATGTATTGAATTTCGAACTTGATCTACAAAATGATGAAGACATTGAGATTCCAAACTTAATTCACTTTGTGCTAAGCTCGCTGTTCTTTCTCTAGTGGAGCGTTTGGAAGTAACAGATGGTGCTCATTTGGAAGGGCGGAGTCCCCATTGCTAAGTTGAAGCACTTGATGCAATGATCCTTATTCTTTTTGCTCGTGGGAATCGTTCCCTTTCTGACCATTTTTTTAAATTATTTTATTGTCTTTTGTCAGGAGCTCAGATTATAGCTTGTGACTTGCTTTCTTCGGTTCTTTTCTTCTTCTTCTATTTTTTTTTTCCCTATTAGTGTACGCCCAATGCTCATATGTTTACTTTTTTTTTTCTTTCCCGGTGGGTCTCATTGAAATAAGAATCCTTTCTGTAGCTCTTTGTATTTTTAAAGAATTGGCATAAGAGTTAACAATGGAATCATTTTTATATAGTGTTAGTCTACTCAGTTTGGCTATACTTTTGGACTTTTCAGGAATGGGTTACAGATTCTCCATTTGTGATATCACCAAGGATAACCTTTGAGGTTAGTGTGAGGCTTCTTGGTGGGCTGATGGCCTTGGGATACACAATAGCAGCTATCCTGAAAAGAAGCAGCCAGGTGTTCTCTGATGACAGGGTGTGTGTGAAAATTGATTGGCTAGAACAACTAAATCGTCACTATGTTCAGGTATTTCAGTGTATCTCGTCTTAAAGTTTCTTGTTCATTTCAAATTTTATTTTATTTAATATATATATATATATATACAATCACTCTAAAGAGGGCTCCCTCTCTTTATTAAAGAGAGGGCCTCTGTTTGGTTGTCAGATCCATTTTTAAACACGATCCGACCGTCAAAACAGAGGCCCTCTCTTTAATAAAGAGAGGGCGCCCTCACGGGAGAATTTTCGTATATATATATTGTGTGTGTGTGTGTGTGTGTGTGTGTGACTAGGCCAGAATAATATGGCTAGAGTTTTGGCCATGTAAACTAAGAAGTTTGGGTTTCTTTTTACGGTTCAATAGTCTTTCTTGCTTATTGTTGAGGGTGCTGTACTTAACCAATCTTCTTCTGTTTTTTCCACTCTGAATTGGGGGAAATTGAAACAACTGTTTTTATTTATTTTTTTATTTTTATGCTTATTATGGGATTGGTATGTATTTTAATGTTGAGATTAAAATAATTATTGTTAATAGTTTCTACATAAGTTATCTCATAGTCGTTGCTAGCACACTCATATCTGTACATTCTCAAATAGCAGCTTGCACGTCCAAGCCTCCAAGGTGACATAAACATTACTCCCCCTCTGTCCCATATTAAGAGTCTCTTTGAGAATTCCAACTATTTAAGGGGACATTTTTTTTTTATTGTGGTGAAATTTTCCAAATTTCCAATATTGACCGTTTTGAATTTCAAAATTTTAGTGTTACATCAAAGAAAGAGAGGGAGAGTTTTATATAATAAAGGACAAACTTGGAAAATGTGTGTTAAGGCATATTGACCTTTCAAAGAGGACTCTTAAAATGGGGCATCACAAAATGGAATAAAGGACTCTTAATTTGGGACGAAGGGAGCATTAGCTTTTCATTAGTTTTAAGATTTTAAGCAGATTAGTGTTTTCTTTTGAGGTGTTGTCCTTTTTTTTAGATGCATCAACTGGTAATAATGCTTGATATACTCTGTTTGGGACGGAGGACATATATGCTAAAAGGCGCTGTTTGGACTTACTTCTCAAGCATACCTTTGGGCCCAAATGTGCTTCTAGGACCCAAAATGCATATATTAGCTTGTTTGGATAAATTTTAAGATGCACTTTAGAGTCCCAGAGCATATTTTGGCTGAAGCAGGCCTAAATGCATAAGCTACAACCAATCCAAACGGGTCGAAAGATACCTGAACACTTCCTAGTTGCCCCAGATAGTAATAGTAGTTTAAATTTGTATTTAATTTCTCCAATGTGATTGGTCTTATTAGGTAGGTTAGCTGAAGCTACATCCTAATTAACTGATTTTTTATTCCCATGAAAAAAGGTGCAAGGAAGAGACCGCCTAATTGTAAAGTATATCGCTGAACAGCTGGGATTGGAAGGCTCGTACATTCCTCGTACTTATATAGAGCAAATACAGCTGGAAAAACTTGTAAATGAGGTTATGGTACGACTACTTCTAAAGACCGTGATGCCCTTTTCCTTCATTTTTGTCCTGATCTAATCATTCTGCAGGCATTTCCAGATGATTTGAAGACCAAGCTGAGCATAGATGACGATATGGTATCTAGCCCCAAAGAAGCACTTTCTCGTGTCTATGCAGAGAGGAATAAGAATAAGAATCTCAAGAGGTGCAATATTCTGATCCCATGTTTGTTTAGGAATACACTGGATTATGATGTTTTTCATTCATCAGGATGGCTGCTCATTACTATCTTCATTCCTTTCGAGAATAAGTTACTTTAAATTGTTAGTGTATTTACTTTAATGAGCTACTTGATAACACAAATTCTGATTCCGCAACCTGTTCTAATGAGAGCCGTCAAGTATAAGTCATTCGATCTTTCTCTTAAGTTGCCAGTTGATCCAAATAGCTTAAGCCATTAGAGAGTGGGCCCGATAATGTATGTTAAGCTTCAACATCCTCCCTCTCTTGTGCGATCCCGTCTTGCATGTGGAAAGGCAACAAACAGAAACAAAGTGCAATAGGCAAATTGAGGCGGAGACTTGAACCGAAGACCTCCCAGGCAGGTAGAACATGCTAAGCCACTGGTTGCTCCAAAAGCTTAAGCTCTTAGAGAATGGTGCCAACCTTTTACATCAAGCTTCAGCACTTTCTTCTTACCACTTGTTTTCCTGCCACATCCACTGTGGTTTTCAAACTTCTTGTCCTTTTTGCTTTTTCGAGAGGAAGAAATTCTACAAGTAGTTGCGTTGTTTTTTAAATACACTCTATATGACACCGTCTAAGTCTTCAGTTACCTTATGCGGATGTTTTCTTACTCTAAACCTTTTTGTTGGAAGCAGAATTGGAAAATGGGCATTGGAATTAAGCAGTTGTTCTAGCCTTTGTTCCATCTTGATATCTTCAGATCGAGAATTATAGTTACAAGAAAATATTCGTTTTCCGTAGCAAAACAATTATTAGTCAATTGTTTTAATTTGACGTCGCTAGATGTCTTATAACAAAAACGAAATATGGATTGCCTCCCTCAAGACTTATCAAACTCGTTTGAGTGATTGAATTTCCACTAAGAACCCCCAAATTACTTTTAACGCCCTTGTGTGCATGTGTGTATGTGGTTTCCTTATTACTCTTCAAACATTTGATGCTTTCTCCAAGTCCAGATTACCTCATCAAACCAGTGTCATTATTGATTCGTGTTTTGAACAGTGGCATGTCACATTCATATTCAACACGAAGAGACAAAAATTTGGCCGAGCGGACTGGATTTTCTGTCAGTAACAGAAGGTTTGACGACAGGAATGCAAAATCAGAAGCAACACAAGCAAACGAGGTGATTTTATGCATGTCACAATAACTGACTTATATATGTATGTATGGATATGTACATGTATGTATGTATATATCTATATATGGATTCTTCACTCTTTCGCTTCTCAGGGAACCAGCACACAACTCTCGGAACAAATCTCTACACTAAATGATCGGATGGACGAGTTTACGTCTCGGATTGAAGAGCTGAATTCAATGTTAACGGGCAAGAGGGTTTCTGGCAGCCTACAGAACATGGCTGTGCAAGCTGAAGCGTGCAATGGATCTGTTCCCACTTCTCACTTCATCTCTGGTTTAGAAAATGGTTCCTTGACTGGATCCATACTGCCTAACTCGTCATCTTCGTCCCAGTTAGCAAGAGAATCTCCATTAATGGAAGAGGTACCATGATTTGTCTCACACTTGTACTTAAGTTAATGCACTTATTTTGCAGATGCTATATATGAGAAGTAAGTCGCCAATTAATAGATCTGGGCTCTGTTTGGCTCATGGATTTAACGACGGAAAAAAAAAAAAAAAAAAAAAGAACATTTAAGTGAAACACTTCCCTTTGTTCGGTTAACAAATAAAACGGTGAGGCAAATAGGAACGGAAAGAAATATCTAATGTTATTAACGCATGGTGGTAAGCATCAAGGGAAACACAAGGAAATAGTTTTCCTTTTCCAAATCTGCATACCAAACAGAACCCTAAGAGTGAAGAGGAAGACCTGATACCCCCAACCCTCTACCAACCCAGAAAATAATGATTGGCAAAGCGCGGTGTTCATCAAATTATGTGCTTGATTAGTTGTAGATAAAAAAAAAGTACTCCACATTAACTCTCCAAATTAGGGAAGTTATTTATTTTACCTTTTTACATCTCTGTTGTTAGGATGTTTGAATTGCAATGTTTCTCTTTAAGGGCCTGTTTGGGAATGCATAAAACAGGATTAATTTTAGCCCCAATCTCATTTTCTATTTGGTTCATATGAGAACCCGCATCACATTGGCTTGATAGAGAACCAATTTTGAGAGTAATTTTAGATCTTGACACGGACTCCCATGCAATAAAAAGTGCATCTACCAAAAAAGTGATTAAGCAGAACCTGTTTTGAGCCTTCCCAAACAGCACTCAGCATTTGTGGACCATGCTATATTGACAATTGACTAACAAATTATCTGTGCAAGCTTCCGAGCATGCACGGTTGAACAAGCACACGATGTCTCTTTTTAGTTACCTCTTTTGTTTGATAATTCAATCATTCTTTTTCTGGTTTATATATGCCCTCTATTATTATTATTATTATTATTTTTTTTTTTAAACACAGATATCCGGTATTGCAAGGGGACAACGTCAAATCATGCATCAGTTAGACATTCTTGGCAAACTTCTCCGAGATGACTTAAGAGAGAGATCTCATCAAGGAAGAACATTCAAGAAAAACATATTTGCTGACGTTGAACCGATTAAAGCTTCTCTGATTTTGACTTTGGCAATTGGTGGTTTGGGCATCTTCCTATTTAAGGGTCTCCAACCCCGAAGTTGATGATTCGTCCTTCCCAATTTTGATTCACATTTAGATATGTTTAGGTTTTCTAATACTACCCTTCTGACCGGGAAAGACAGAGACTAGCTGTGGGATCCTACTGATCTGTGGTTAGATATACTGGAGGTAAATAAACGCTTTCGAGGCTCTCTTCGTGGTTTTCACACACATACATATACATATAACCAAAGGGTGTGCTCTAGCACAGATGTTGTAACTTATGTGAACCATTCAAGTTTAATTACTCAGGATCAAGTTGAGAATACAGAAATTTTTCGCCTTTTAAATACAGATCATAAATTTAAGAGGTTATAGATTTATATATGGACCTCTTATGTTGGTCCTATTTCTCAGAGAAAAGCCAAATGTGGCTTTGCAAAGGGAAAAAGAAAACTATAGCTAGTTGTCACTCTGTTGAACTCTTACATTGGTTGATAATTTTGGGGTACTTGAAGTGAATGCCAAGGTTCAAATTCTATTGTGTAACAACACTTCACCTAACTTCACAATTGGTTTACTAATTGGATTGAAGTAATTCCCAAATTTTAATCGCAAATTCCCATATCAAATGATGTGACAATGGGCTCACTGACAATAATAATAGGACCATTTCAATATCATTTAATCAAAATCCTGTGCTTCACTGTCACATCATTTAGGACATCATTTGGAATTGAGATTTGCGATTTGAATTTGGGACACAGCATTACTCTTGAACATTATATAATTCTTGTTATTGATTTTATAGAAATATTAGAGATGGTCCTTGAATAGACATTTATTGTAGGGTTGGTCCTAGTGGTATTGTGTCAATGAAAATACATCCCCAAATCAAAGGATGACTCTGAAATTGGTCCCTTTGCCTAATATTTTTGTATTGTTTATGACGTGAATACCCTTGTAGTTAAAATCATTACCAATTTTTATATAAAATTTAACATCTGTCATGTTTTGGCTTTGTAACCGCCCCGTTAATGAGGATTCCAATAATAGTTACTTGATTAAATTTGATTTACTCCTAAATTTCAGCCTAGTTATTGCACATTTTCTCTCTCTCACATTATTACACTATTTATGATTATTAATCAATCATTTATTTACTTTTACAATTGCTTATTGCTATAGCATTTGGTTTATTCATTCTCTGCAATTGAAAAGCATAATAAGAAGAAGAAACCAATGAGTAGTTAGATTATGTTTCGAAGAAAAAAATGGAGGTCATTTCATGGTATTCAAGATTACAATGTTCTTCCCTCAGAGACAGCGCTGAGAAAGAGAACTCAAAACCCTCCAAAACCCAATCGAGTCCTCTCTTAACTTTCTTCTTCATAGCCGCTTCGTTCCTCCGAAATCCAAATTCAAGACATCGGCCACCACCACTACCCACCAACTGTTCGACGAAATTCCTCTATCAGATACATTCGCTTGGAACAGTCTCATCCAAACCCATCTCAGCAATGGCGATATTTCCAATGCCATTTCCACTTATCATCAAATGCTAGTCCAGGGTGTTCATCTTGATAGGCACATCATCCCTCGCATTTTGAGTATTTTGTATATTTGATTTGTGTGGAGGTGTGAGAAATTTTTGTTTTTTTGGGTGAGAAATTTGTATTATTGAACTTCTATCAAAATTCTAGATTTGAGAATTTCTCACCAAAATAGACAAAATTTTTCACTTATAGTCAGTGATTCATTTAAATTGAGAAATTTCACACTATTGTTGGAAGTGAGAATTTCTCACAATATTATATAGAATTTCGTATTATGTTATTATTGAGGAACTTCTCACTCTGTGATGTATTTTAAAGTGAGAAATTTCTCACTTTTCTTTCTCTCTCTCGCATAATACTTCTATGTTAATTCTCACTCTTCTCTCTCTCTCTTATATAGATAGATAGATAGATAGATAGATAGATAGAGAGAGAGAGAGAGAGAGAGAGAGAGAGAGAGAGAGAGAGTGTGTGTTATATGGGTTTTAAATTTAAAACCCCTTAATTCTAGGAGTGAGGGTATTTTGGTCCTCAAAATAGATGAGGGACTGATTTCTAAGTTGACTTATACAATGGATCTATTTCTAGAAAATAACACATTAAAGGACTGAAATCTAACTGACCCTTGATTTTATGCATTTTACGTTTGTAACTACCACATAATGTAAAAAGGTAACGAGTTTTTACTAGAAAATCTTTCATTCTCCATCTTTAATTGCAAAAGTTTTTGCAAATTTTTTTTTGAATTAATAGGTCAATTATTTAAGCTTTTAGGACTTTTATGGGTTAATTTACCCCTTATTAAATAAGTAAGAAGACATCCTATAAATCACTATTTTATTTTTATGGTAATTTAAATTACCATAAATCACTATTAAATAAGTAAGAAGACATCCTATAAATCACTATTTTATTTTTATGGTAATTTAAATTTGACAATTAAAACTCAAGTTTGGTAATTCAAATCCAAGTTTGACATCATCTAACTATAGCCACCACTTTTCTTCATTCCATTGCACATCAACCACTGAGTATCTCTCTTCCCATACATACAATACATATATCTATAGGTATGTGAGAGAGATCTCATTTAAACACCAAGCATCTCACCAAACTAACTGCTCATACAACCCAACACCAAATCCTACCCACTATGCATATACAAATCCATATCATCGTTAGGCGAATCAATCATCGGCCAACCACCATCAGTGATACCAACAATCTTCGCACCACCATCCTTACCGAACAACCCATACCTGTCGATGCCATTGGCATATTTTTCAAATTTATCAAAGTAACAGTTTGTCAATTTTCTCAAAACTTTGTTTATGAATATCTTAAAAAAAAAAAAATTTATTGAAATCTCTCAAACAGATTCATACTTATAGCATTTTGAAAAACTTGCGAAATTTCTCACAGTTATCTACAAAAATTAACATTTTCAACACGTGAATTTTCTCTCAGAATTTTTGGGAAAATACAACATTTTGAACACCTTGTGAAATTTCTGAAATAGTTTTCTGGAAAAATCAACATTTTGAACACTTCGTGAAATTCTCAACCATTTCCTGAACACTATGAATTTTCTCAAACAATTTTATGGAAAACACATATTTTTCAATACATTGTGAAATTTCCCAAAAAAAATTTGTCGATTTTTTTTTTTTTTTAACACTATGTGAAATTTCTCAAAGAAGTCTAAAAGTTTTGAATTTAATAAGGAGATATTAAAGGGATATTTTTTTTTATATCCCTTTTTAATTTGAGGGGTATTTTAGACCCAAGAAAACAAGAGAGAGCATTTTAATAGAACTGTTTAGGACAAGAATTTCTAGCTAAACAAGTTCCTAAATTTTGACTTATAACCGAAAGACCCTAGGTTAATGAAGCTAATAAATACAATTCTATTCTGCAATAATTAATTCACTGTAGACACCGGGAATTTATTTATTTTAGGTATTTACATTTCAGATTTTAAGGACATAAACTTCCAATAACATACAAATGTATGTTTACATAGAGGATTGCTATCTTCCTACACGAACGTGGCATGATAGATTAGGTTTATTTTTAAATGGACAATAAAATCTTGGTCATCTTATTAAAATGAGGGTATTAAGATTATTTTACAGAGAACACTAAAGTAATTTACTTTAGATTCTTAGTAAAATTAATTAATTATCCTTATTTTAATAAGGTATTAACAAAATACCATCCATTTAGAAATACTTCATTTAAAAAAAAAAAAAACAAACAAAAAAACAAAAAACAAAAAAGTCTCATGAAAACCCATGTTTGATTGGTTTGATCGAGAACTAATTCATAAATCATTTTTAAACACGAACTCCTAAGTGTTAAAAACAATTGCATTACCACAAAACTATTTATATCTAGGTCTTCTATAAATTACAAAAATGATTATTGTGTTACCCAAACAACCTTTAAGCCAAAAACAACTGCATTAACACATAAATATTTATATCTGGGTCTTCTATAAATTACAAAAATGATTCTTGTGTTAACCAAATAGCCTCTAAGTCAGAAACATCTGCATTAACACATAACTATTTACATCGTCTTCTATAAATTACAAAAATAATTCTTGTGTTACCCAAACAGCCTCTACGCTAGAAACAACTGCATTAACACATAACTATTTATATCTAGGTCTTCGATAAATTACAAAAAAAATTCTTGCGTTACCCAAACAACCTCTAAGCCAAAAGGCACAAACATTTAAATCTGGTTCATTTTCGAGCTATAAAACTGGTTTGTGTTGTATTTTAGCTTTAAAAATAAGTTTAGAATTAGTTCTTGATCAAACCAATCAAACATGGGTTTTCATGAGAAATTTAACAGAAAGGAAGTTGGACATGGATTGAACTTGGTCCTATATATTTTCATAAATCCAAAGCAGGCTCATAAAAACATCTCAAGAACTGGTTTTTATACCAAACAAACAATAGAAATATAAGAATTAGTCCCTCCCAAGCCATTTTATTGAGAATTAATCCAACATAGTATCTAGATTAGAAATAGATCCTTGATTAGGCATCTTATTTAGAATAGACCGTTTTACCCAATTTAATTTTTTTTAATGTCAAAAGTACCCTTAATCACATGGATACTGACATATACATATATATAATTTATATATTCGTATATCTATATATATTGATTTATATGGTACTTTAAGTTAATGACATTAACTATTAATGAGATAATGTTCCCTTAATTCAAGGGATTTCCTTAATTTGCTCACCATTATCTGTTGTTTGAAATTCAAATCATTTTATATTTTTCAGACTTATTTGGTGGATTGTGATTGTCATTAAAATAAAGATTATAATCATGTGTGACTAGATTGTTGGAGTTACTGGATAAAAATCTGATTAGATTGGGAAGTGCCCATATTCAATAAGAAGTTATTTGTCAGTAGACTGAGTAATTGATGTTACTTGAATATTTTTGCACGTAAAAACTGAGAAATTCTCATTATTTTCTAAAATTTTTAAGTAAAACACTAAGAAATTCCCACTCTAGTGGGGGTTTTTTTATTTAAAAATTTGAGAAATTCCCACTCTGTTGGGAAATTTCTCATTCAAAAAAATGATAAATTCTCATTGTTGGAGTTACTAGATAAAAATCTAATTAGATTGGAAAGTGCCTCATATTCAGTGAGAAGTTATTCTTGTCAATAGACTGAGTAATTGAAGTTACTTGAATATTTTATACATAAAAACTGAGAAATTCTCATTATTTTTTGAAATTTCTAATAAAAATTTGAGAAATTCCCACTCTATTGGGTTTTTTTTTTTTTTTTTTTTAAATTGAAAAATTCCTACTATGTTGGGAAATTTACCATTCAAAAAAGTTGATAAATTCCAATTATTTTGTGAAATTTCTCATTCAAAAGTTGAGAATTTCCTTCGTTGTTGTGAAATTCTCATTCAAAAAATTGAGAATTCATCATTGTGTATTAAAAATCTTTACATTAGAGTGTGAAGATTCTCTCGCCCTTGATTATGTTGCTGATACCCTAACCTGAAAAAAGAAGTTGTTTTCGTCAGAAACCCTAATTTTGCAAAGAGGAAACAAAAGAATGACAGGTTTTTTTTTTTCTAACGAAACCAGTGAATTTCATAACAAAGTACGTCGATTTTGTGTTTTTTTGGCGAAGTTAACGTTGATCGCATTGGAAAGTTGATGGTCGCTTCTAAATCTCGCTGGATGTGTTCGATCGCCACCAAAATTGTTGTAGACGATTTGAGATTCTTTAATGGTAGGTGAAGAGAGAGAGAGAGAGAGAGAGAGATATATATATATATATATATATATATTTATGTCTTTAGCAACACAAATGGACTAATTTCTATATTCAGAAATACGAAGAACCTATTTCTAGAAAAAGTTAGGATTAGGGACTAAATCCTACTTTACCCAACAAACAAATGCGAGTTTTAATAAATAAATAAATAAAAAACAAAATCAATAAAACAAGTTTGCTAAAAAAATTAAATAAAAGACTTGGTATAGACCCCACCTCTTCTTCTTCTTCTTCTTCTTCTTTTTTCTTTTTTTCTTTTTTTTTTTTTTTGGAGGGGGGGTTATGAACCCGACCATATGTTTATAAACTCTGATCATTTTGTGGGTTTTGTAAGAATCTCAACTAATTGTAGCTGAAATTCTTACGTAAAACACAAAATGCCACTGGAATTCTTGATAGAAGAAGAAGAATTGAAGAAGAATATATGAAGAAAGAGAGAGGAAGAACGAAGAATAGGAGGGAGAGAGAGAGAGAGAGGGAGAAGATTGATCAACTGTATGCATAGGTGGATAAAACTGGTTTTAATTTCCTTATATGGCACTTGTGCATAGAATTCCTGTTTTTCTAGGATCATCTGTACGTGGTTTGCTCGTTTCCTTTTATTTTATTTCCTTTCGCATGCATAGGGGAGCATAGTAATACGTTTAGTCCCTGATTTACTGTTTTAGCATATGCATTGCATGTATTTGTATAATTTCTTGCACGATTTTCTTTCTTTTGCTATTTAGGAGGGAAAATTGCCACCGTCCATTGCTTCATCTGAAAAAGATGGTGGATGATGGTGAGGTTATCTTGCTCACACATCGACAGTGATGTTGCTATCTGCTGTTGGCCTCCGATGTCGATGACCACTACTTCACCGACCTCCGATCTTGTTGGTCGCTGCTTTTTCGTCCTCTGATGTCACCAACTGATGGTGATCGCACTGATCGGTGGTCTACGCTCTCTCTCTCTCTCTCTCTCTCTCTCTCTCTCTCTCTCTCTCTCTCTCTCTTAAGAGGCTAAACGTATCCAATTCTGATGGGTAATTTGGTCCAAAATAATTATAATTTGTTTGGTCAAATGATTGATTAGAAGTACCCTTGCTTCGGCCATAGCCGCCTCAAATAAAACTCTTCTAAGCTAAAATATATGTTATTTTTCTTTAACTCATTAGGTCCTTTATTTTATGTCTAAACAATTTCAAATGACAATAACTTTTGTTCTACAAGTCTGTTTTAGTAAAATTTGATGTTTTGTTATAAATAAAAATGAGATCTATCAACCGAGATCAATATTGACCATGAAATACTGGGGAAAAAAAAACTAAAACTAAACCAATATATAAAAATAAAAATTAAAAAAAAAACTGTGTTTTCTGCATAAATATGACAAAAAACATATTCCTTTCATAAAATTAGCACCATGGGTGCATAGATCTCGAAAAAAATTCAAGGAATAAAAAAAATCACTCAAAAGAGCTAAAGTCAAGTGAGTTACGGTTGTTTAAAGTCAATAGATAATATCATTTGTTTGACAAATAAAATCAAAAAATGAGGTTCCAAATTACTTTCATTTGTACAATTTTCAACTCCATTGTGTAGATATCAAAGAAATACATGGAAAAAAAATTCACTCAAAAAGCTATTAAAAAAAATGAGAGAGTTATGGTGGTTTAAAGTTGACAGATAATATTGCCTTAGCCATGTTTTTATTCCAACTAGGGGCTTTTCATCAAATTCAAAAAATAGCGAAGAGCTTTTTAAAAAAATGGCCAAATCGTGTGAGTTTTTAACTAATACACTTAATTTTAAGAGATCTATGACCTAATATCCCTAAAAGTAATTATGTTTCATTAGTGACGGAGTTTCGACTAAATTAAAATCGAGGTGGCCTTTAAACACAAAAGATCCAAAATCAGGGATTTGGGACTAAAATTCTATTAAAAAAAAATACTCCGTATTTTGTTTTATTCGTAAACACTAATTTTATATTAATGTTATTCACATCAAATATCAAATATGAAAGAATGAAGACAACTAGGGTTAAATGGAAAATGTAATTTTTTTTTTAAAGCAAAAGAATAATAATGACACATGACACTAATGATTCTATGTTATAATAATAGTATTATATGATGTTCATATGCAATGTAACTACAAAGAGATTATAATACTGAACATAAATGAATGAAAGTATTTTTACAAGCTAGTCTGGACTGGGCATGAACCCATTAATACTTCGTAGGCCAGATTTTGGCTAATAAGTTACCCAAGAGCAACCAGAAACCGGGCCAAACTCGGCAATGGCCAGCCCTATCAAGACCCAAGTTGTCAGCAATCAATAATGTTAGGGGCACAAACACTTAACACAAATATTTATAAACACATTATATCTCTCATGGGTGGCACTATGAGGTCCGGATAATTTCAGTGGATCCCACATGCCACCCATGAGTGAGATAAAGTGTGTTTGTTAGTGCTTGTATAAAGTGTTTGTGCCCCAAATATTACCCTCCGGCAATTGATACTCCTCCTAATAAGTTGGGTTCAAGTTTATAATTTCGGACTCGAAGTGAAAAAGTGATAGGAATTGACGAAGGCCTAGTTTGGCCGCCACGTGACTTTTTAAAAGTAGCTTATGAAATTTATTACTAAGTTATTTGATAATTTTGTACAAGTGACACATTACTTTTCAAAAAATCATCATGAAACCAAAAAGCAACCTTGAGCTTTTAAAAACTCCATTCTAGAGCTTTTAAAAACTCCCCCCAAAAAGCCCTAAGTTTAATTTTTGCAAAGCTCATAAACTAGTTATCAAATGAATTAACATGACACTGTGCTTTAAAAAAGGAGAAGCACCAAAATGGAGGCCAAACTAAGCCGAAGCTGATTCCTTGTAAAAACAAAACCCTAATTAATTTGTTTGGTAAGCCATTACTTTGTTTGATTCATAATTAGTAATTACATGTCCAGAGTTTATTCTTCTACATGATCATTGGTCTTATTCATATACATCTGTTAGTTTTGGTATTTGGATTATTTATTTATTTTTTTTTCCCGAGACTCTTTGGAGTCATTTTTAAGTTCTTTTAACCATAAATTATCTGATTTAATTGAACTATCGATTCATTAACAGTGAATATAATTAATTACACTTTACCCTCTATGGTTTGACTCGATGTCAGTTTATCGCCTTACGGTTTAAAAGTGACCACTAAATATTCTGTACTTTCGGTAAAGTGTCACCGTTAAAATTAATATTAAGTTGACACTTTAACCCCCATACACTTTACCCCGAAAGCACATGGGGGTTAAAGTGTCATTAGGTCAAACCATAGGGATAAAGTGGTCACGGACCAAACCATAGGGGGTAAAGTGGTCACTAATTTTACTGGTGACACTTTACCCGAAAGCACAGGAGAGTTAAGTGGTCACTTTTAATTAAACCACAGGGGTTAAGTGACATCGAGCCAAACTACAGGGAGTAAAGTGTAATTAACCCTTAAAATTATTAAAGATTGTTAGAAAGAATATATTGTAAATATATATTATCTCGTTAATATTGCTTTCCTTCTTTTCTATCTTCCTAATTTAGATTTCCAATCCCACTAATTGTGGTTGTTTCCTTGTAAACTTAGGATTAGTCATGTATATATTTGTGCTGTTTATTGTAGATCAATACAACAAAAATTATTCTCTAGCATATATAATCTTATTATGGTATCAGAGCAACCATCCTGGTAGCTCTTGATTTTCTTTTCTCTTTTGTTCATAGCACTTACGAGTTAACCTCTTTCCCTTGTCTACTTTCACATCTTCACCATGACCACATCCGAGAAGACCACTCAAAAAGGTGACTCCGTTGTGGACACATCAAGTCCGTATTTCATTCATTCTTCTGACCACCCAGGTCTTGTGCTTGTTTCAAAACGCCTCAATGGCGATAACTATGTTATGTGGTATCGATCGATGCTCATCGCCCTCACAGCCAAAAACAAAATTGGTTTCGTAGATGGCACCATCGAACCACCTTCTTCAACCGAGAAACCAGCAGACTACGCTCTTTGGGTCCGTTGTGACAAGATGGTTCTGTCATGGCTCCTGAATTCAGTTGAACCAAACTTGGCTGATGGAGTCGTCTATGCAGAAACTTCCCATGAAGTTTGGGAAGATCTCCGTGATCGTTTTTCTCAAGGCAACGCCCCAAACATTTTTCAAATCAAGAAGGCAATTGCATCTCATTCACAAAACTCAACATCAGTTTCGGCATATTACACAAAGTTGAAAAGTTTGTGGGATGAACTCTCATCCTATCAAAACCCCCCCACGTGTTCTTGTGGAGGGATGACAATTTTTAATGAACAACAAGATCAAGACAAGATTATGCAGTTTTTGATGGGCCTCAACGATTCCTATAGTGCTGTCCGGGGACAAATCCTACTCATGAATCCTCTACCCACTGTCCGCAAAGCGTATTCTCTCATCACCCAAGAGGAGAAACAACGTGAATTGTCTACCGGAGTTTCTGAGAATTTTTCCATGGCTGTTGTCGCACAAAGTCGCTTCACTAATTCCAAAAATACCAAGGGTCTCTGTGATCACTGTGACAGAGATGGGCACACCATAACGAATTGCCGTACTCTACTATATCATTGTGATTATTGCAATAAAGATGGCCACACACAAGATTTCTGTCGCAAATTACATGGGAATAATGTTTCTGGCAGCACATTAGTCCGTGACAGTCACAAATCAGGTCGTGGGTCCAGCCAATCAGGTCGTGACAGCCGCAAAGGTCAGCGCAACAACTTCAGCCCATCAGGCCGTGATAGCGCCCAGCCTGCCGCACATGCAGCCCAGTCCGGTCAAGGAGCAGCCCAGTCCAACTTTCCAGACCAGCAAGCCAACTCCAATTTTTCTGACCCGAATATATTGAATGGGCTTACACCCGATCAATACCAGCAGCTAGCAGCAGCCATATCCATGGTAAAGTCACAATCATCTTCCGATGCATTTGCAAATGCAGCAGGTCAGTCTTCTCTAGAGATCTATTCGATTAATTCTGCCTTTTCTAAACCGTGGATATTGGATAGCAGAGCAACCGATCATATTACTTCCAACTCCACCCTTTTTACAAAATCTCAGTCTTCATCCATGCCCATTGTCAATTTACTCATTGGTTCCTCTGCACCTATTACTTCCACTGGCACCGTACCTTTCAATCGACACATCACATTAGATAATGTTTTACGTGTTCCTTCATTTCGTTTGAATTTGATGTCTGCCAGTAAAATTACTAATTCCTTAAACTGTTGTGTCATTTTGTTTCCCACCTATTGTGTCCTGCAGGACTTGGCTACGGGGAAGATGATTGGCTCGGGTAAACAACATGGAGGTCTCTATTACATGACGCCATTGCAAAGGGAACCTGTTGCTTGTCATGCCTCCAGAACCCCTAACTTATGGCATATGCGTCTTGGACATCCCTCACCTTCTCGTCTTCAATTACTTTCTCGTTTCCTTACTTCCAATAAAGTTTCATTTGATAATAATTGTAGCATTTGTCCAATGGCCAAACAGACAAGAGTTTCTTTTTTATTAAATTCAATTTCTTCTGTTACACCTTTTGAATTATTGCATTGTGATATTTGGGGACCGCATAAGATTACATAACATTCAGGAGCACGTTTCTTTTTAACCATTGTGGATGATTTTACCCGTTGTACCTGGGTTTTTCTCATGCAACATAAATCTGAAACACAGTCTCTCCTCAAATCCTTCTTTGTCTTTACTCGCACCCAATTTAATACCACCGTTAAGAAAATTCGCACCGACAATGGATCGGAAATTTATTCCATGAGAAATTTTTTTAATGCCAATGGAGTCGAATATGCTAGCGTTCATGTGTGAATACTCCACAACAAAATGGAGTTGTCGAACGCAAGCACCGCCACATTCTCACCGTAGCTCGTGCTTTACGTTTTCAAGCAAACCTTCCATTGAGGTTTTGGGGGGAGTGTGTCTTAACTGCAGTCTACCTCATTAATCGGCTACCCACTCCCTTGTTGTCTAATAAATCGCCATATGAGTTGTTACACAACAAACCACCAAAATTCGATCACCTTAAAGTTTTTGGATGCCTCTGCTATGCTACAGTCGTTCACCATTTACACAAATTCGACTCTCATGCCCGCCGTTGTATTTTTGTTGGCTATCCCATTGGCCACAAAGGATACAAACTTTATGATTTGCAAACACATCAGTTTTTTGTTAGTCGTGATGTTCATTTTCACGAGAATATTTTTCCATATTCTACTACCCAACCATCTCCATCCATCGACAACAGTGTTCTACCTATCCCACCTTTAGATCTTCCCGACCCTGTGGGCTCCACTCTGGGCCCAAGTCCTAACCCATCTCCTGTTGAGCTTGTGGACACCACTCTGACCCAGCCGACATCTCCTACGCGCATGTCCTCCTCGACCGTTGTTGATATCTCCTTACCCCAAGTACATCACCCCGACACGTCAACTCCTGCACCCACACAAACCCATGCTTCCGCACCCCTAGATCAGCCTCCACCTGATCCCCTTCCCATTCGCCAGTCCAACAGATCCAAACAGGTTCCTACATGGCACAAGGATTATCATATGTACAACACCACATTTACTCGGGTTGATTCATCAACTCCAACGCCATCTCTATCTCGAGGTACTAGATATCCTCTATCCCATTATCTTTCTTCCTCTCGTTTGTCCCCATCCCATTGCATTTTTTTAGCTAATGTTTCAGGACAAACAGAGCCTACTTCTTATGCTCAGGCTATCCGTGACCCGCATTGGCAACATGCCATGCACGTCGAGTTGGAGGCCTTACAGCAAAACAATACATGGAGCCTTGTACCTTTGCCCGTTGGTCACAAACCCATTGGTTGCAAATGGGTCTACAAAATCAAATATAATTCCAACGGCACCATTGAACGGTATAAGGCTCGCCTTGTTGCCAAAGGATATACCCAAGTCGAAGGCATCGATTATCTTGAGACATTCTCTCCCACGGCTAAGCTTACCACACTCCGGTGTCTTCTCACTGTCGCTGCTGCCCACAATTGGTTCATTCATCAACTTGATGTCCAGAATGCCTTCCTCCACGGTGATTTACATGAAGAAGTCTACATGGAACCCCCACCTGGACTACGCCGACAGGGGGAGCACATAGTATGTCGGCTCAACAAGTCTCTTTATGGGCTCAAACAAGCTTCCAGAAATTGGTTTTCTAAATTCTCTAATGCTATTCAAAGGGCTGGTTTTCAACAATCAAAGGCCGACTATTCTCTTTTCACCAAAGTCACGGGCAAGTCCTTTACTGCGGTTCTTATTTATGTTGATGATATTCTTCTCACTGGGAATGACCTACAAGAGATGGCACGCCTCAAGTCATTTCTTCTCAAACACTTCCGCATTAAGGATCTTGGAGATTTAAAATATTTCTTGGGTATCGAGTTCTCCCGTTCCAAGAAAGGCATCTTTATGTCTCAGAGGAAATAGGCATTGGATATATTACAGGATGCAGGTCTTTTAGGTGCACGACCAGACAAGTTCCCAATGGAACAACATCTAAAGCTCACCCCTACCGATGGAACTCTACTTGATAATCCGACTAGGTACAGGAGACTAGTGGGTCGGTTGATCTTACTGTGACAAGGCCAGACATAGTATACTCAGTCCAAACCTTGAGCCAGTTTATGCACCATCCCAGGAAACCACACTTAGAGGCAGCTCTACGAGTACTGAGATTTATCAAGGGGACTCCTGGTCAAGGTTTATTATTTCCAACTACCAACAATCTTGCTTTAAAGGCCTTTTGTGATTCAGATTGGGCAGGTTGCCCAACCACAAGAAGATCAATCACAGGTTATTGTGTTTTCTTGGGAAATTCCCTCATATCTTGGAAATCTAAGAAACAGCCTAATGTAGCCCGTTCATCAGCAGAGGCTGAATATCGAGCCATGGCAGCCACATGTCTAGAGCTCACATGGCTACGATACATTTTACATGACTTGAGAGTCATTCAGGATGGTCCAGTACCATTACATTGTGATAATCAATCGGTCTTACATATAGCTGCGAACCCTGTATTTCATGAGCGCACTAAACACATTGAGATTGATTGTCACATTGTTCGAGAGAAATTACAAGCTGGACTGATCAATCCTTCCTATGTTCCTTCACGTATTCAGCTAGCAGATATTTTTACCAAGGCATTGGGAAAAGACAGCTTCACCACATTAAGTTTCAAGTTGGGACTTCACAACATTCACTTTCCAACTTGAGGGGGAGTGTTAGAAAGAATATATTGTAAATATATATTATCTCGTTAATATTGCTTTCCTTCTTTTCTATCTTCCTAATTTAGATTTCCAATCCCACTAATTGTGGTTGTTTCCTTGTAAACTTAGGATTAGTCATGTATATATTTGTGCTGTTTATTGTAGATCAAAACAACAAAAATTATTCTCTAGCATATATAATCTTATTAAAGATGCTTACTAGTTTAATTGTCTGTGTTTTGACATGTGATTGATCCAAATGTACAAGTATACGATTGGACCAATAGCACCATGAAACATTACGAAAAGAACACAAGGAAATTTACCAAAGTGTTGTCCAGAAGTAATATATGCGTAGGGTGCCCACTGAAGTTAAGTTTTGTTGTACTAGAAGTACTCTACAATGTAGATGGATATGTGCCAAGCTTTTAAAGATTACATTATAAGGTCATTGAACAAAATTTGAGGCCATTGTTTGGTGCTATGGTGAAAATGTGACGATGAACTTAGCTAAAGAAAGTGAAGGTTAAGGGCCATTGTTTGGTGCAATTTTGGACCAAATGACTCTGAATGTAGCTGAAGAATGTTTTTTGACTTCCGTTTATTAGTACATTAATTGCAATTCCTGTTATTGAGAAACAACATGTTTTCTGGGTGGAAAATGGTACTCTACCAGGTGGAAAACTTTACATTTTTTTTTTTAGATCGGTGGTGAATTTAGCATTTTGAATAACTTTTGTGCTGACATCAGCAGATTCCGTTGCTAAGTGAACTGCTGTTTAAAACACAGACCTTAGGGGGAGTCAATTTTATTTCCATAATATGAGGGAGCCAGGGAGGTCTTTGTAATAATCAAATACCTTAGAGGATGTCAGTGTTATTTGTCACAGAATGTTAGACGATAGGGTTGAGCTTCAAATGTTAACAATACATCATATTCTTCTTTCATTAACAATACAGGATTGAGGTTGTGTTTAGATTTTAGAATTTGATTGGCACTGCCGCATGCACTATCATGAAATTTAGCCTTTAATGTTGTATAATTAATGGGATTGCGCCATTGCGGACTTCACTAGTTGTTTTGAATCTCTTCCCCAACGACGTGCGTCTGGCACACCCAAATGCGTATATTAGCCTGTTTGGATTAATTTTAAAAAGTACTTTGGAGTACTAGAAGCGCATTTTGGCTGAAGCAAATCCCGAAGTGCTTCAGCTCAAATGTGATGCAGGAAGCAAATTGGGGTTTTAATGCAGGTCCAGAGGTGCTTCAGCCCAAACGTGAAGCATATTAGGATTTTAATAATATTTTCTTAATTTCCATCATGCCCTTGTGGTTAGGTTTTTTACTTCTACATAAACGCAAAAGCCAGAAGCAGGGGCGGACCGAAGTGTACCCCAGGAGTGGCACAGGCCCCCCCTGTACTTTTGAAAATTACATAATTGCGTGTAATATTTTACAAATTTTACAAATAGGCCCTCCTAAAATTCACACTGGCCCCTCCTGAACTTTTAAAAATTCTAGATTTACATACAATATTTTATAGGTTTTAGACACAGGCCCCCCCTGGACTTTTGAAAATTCTAAATTTATATGTTATATATTACAGGTTTTAGAAATAGGCCCCCTAAAATTACATGATTTACCCCAAATTAGGGGTGTTAAACCAATTTTACAGTTTAATACATAATTGTGTATAAGTAGACCTAACAAAATTCGCCTCGGGGGCGCTGCCCCCGAACCCCCGTATAATTTAGGGCCCCCTGACCAAAAATCTTGGGTTCGCCCCTGGCCAAAAGCCACTCCAAATTGGCCCTAAAATCCTGGGCATTCAATCATTTTTAGGTTTTCTAGGAATAGGTCCAATAATTTCTGTTTATTGAAAGTTAACCTCAAAATGATATATCTGTACATTGAAGTGGGACTGTGGGAGTATTCAACTTAAGGGGACATCAAAATGCTCCTTATAAGTTATAAACCAGATTTGCTTTCTAACTTCCTATTTTCTTGGTGCATTTGCGTAAAGTTTTTGGCTATAGGTGGTGTACCAAGAAGGTTTCCCAAGTACTTTGAACCATCTCAATATCTCAACTTATTCTTGTATACGAGATTGATGGGGTTTCATGTGCACTTTGCTTAATTAGAAGCTCCCCCAACTTACAAAAACTTGAAATTACTGTAATTAAGTTGTAAGAGAAGGTTTGTTTTTATTTTTTATAATGCACTAGTTTTTTTTACCCGTGCAATGCACAGAAAAACTATTATCAGATACAACGGTGATATATAACATAGTGCAAAAAACAATCAAAATTTGTCAATCAGATAGATAACATAAAATCTCAATTTTCAAACATTTCAAATTCAACACCCATATTAATAAAATAGTAGAGGTATTATTAGGAATTCAATGCTAAATAAGAAAAGGTCTTTGGAGTAATTTAATGAGCAAAATTACAAATTTTTGCTAGCCTTACCTCTCCTTATGCCAAGTGACACTTGAGCCTTCCATATTATTATAATATAATAAGATAAGATAAGATTATTTTAGGGTCAAATACATTAGGTACCCTCTATCTTCTCCAAAATTTCGTTTTAGTCCATGTGTTTTAAAAACTGAATCAGCCAAGGCCCTTGCTTTTCAAGTCAATTTCAACTGACGACAATTGATTTATACTGAGGACGGTCATTAATTAAGCCTCCAATCTTCATATCCATTATGATTGTTCTCAATTGAAAATTGATTTGAAAATTGAAGGGCATTAAGTGTGCAATTTATAGCAGATAATAAAGGGTACAAAAGAGTATTTGAGTCTATATTCTATCAGTAAGCTTTTTAATGACACATTTTTACAAAAAAAAAAAAAAAAAAATTCCTTATCTAGACATCGGTTCGCCAACAGGGTTGAGGTTGTAGATTTTTTGCGAGTACAGGAGGACTTCTCAAATTGTTCATTGAAAAGGCTTCAGAAAGTGAAGTAGGGACTTTGATATCTCTGGTTTAGACCCGGCGTACGTTGGAGCTTATCATCAAGCTACTGTTAGCATATTCAACCGTACTTGAGAGAATGAAAATATTTCTCACTGGAGGAGATGGTAGTGTTGTAGAATCCAAGATGTTTAAAAAGTTAATCCAATACCCTCGAGCATCGCCAAAAGCAGAAATCATTTACTTAGATAAATGAATAAAAGAATTTTTTTTTTTTGTATAGTGTATTAGTTTCTGGAGCTGGGTCAGCTGGCAACAAAAATCAACTTTGGGGTATGTTTGATGTACTCTTATTTTAATATTGCAATTTGGGTTCAATTCGGGCTCGGATTTCAATACTAAGGGTGTGTTTGATAAAACTGAAAATTAAGTACTGAATTTTAAGTACTGAAAATTTTAAGCGCTTGAAGTTTTATTCCTTAAAACAGTGTTTCAACTATTAAAGTATAATGCATTCAGTGATTATTTTCAGTAGAAATTTTTCACTTAAAATTTTCAGTGGTTTTGGAGCTACTTTTTCAAATAAGTGGTATGTTATCAAACGCACTGAAAAAGAATCAGTGCTGAATCTTTTCATTTTCAACACTTAATGGGGTTATCAAACACACCCTAAAACACATACCAGACTCGAGGTGAGAAGTTAGGTCTTTTTCGGGTTCAGGCTTGGACAAATTGCTTGAAATCGGACTGGGACTTGGACAGAGCCAATACCCTTCAGATTCCGCCCGAGTTGCACCCGTATCATTAACAACTTATAAAGACTTGCATCGTAACTGATTCAGGAAAGCCAAAAAGGTTCGGCCTCCTCCAACTTCAACTGGACTGAAGGGCCCGCTCTCTATATCAAAATTTGTTTCATATATGAGGAAGTTTCAGTGCGTACTGTGTAAATACACTGGGTACTAGGTTTTTAAGCCTAAAAAAACCGCGAGCCGCCCCGTCCCGCCGCCCCACGGTATTTGTATGCTTAAAAATCCGGTACGCACTGAAGCCAGACTCATGTATACATATATATATATATATAATGTGTGTCTATATATACATCTGTCTGTCTATACGGCAATCTCCCTTCCTCCCGTAGTAAAGGTGTAAATTGAAGTTGCAGGTAGATTTTTGTGTCAGTTTGAGATTACTAACATATTGTTCTCATTGCGAAACCATGTCTTCCAATTTTCTGTCCATCAATTTGTTTTGGGTTTTGATCAGAATTTTTTATATGTTTTATTTGTGCCTTTTTTTTTTTTTTTTATCATGATGTGATAATTCTCCTAGTTATTGATTACTTTGTATGTAATGTACGTGTGTATATATATATATATATAGCAAATCTCCAATGAATTTTTTCATATACGTATTTAAGTCTGTTTCTACCTTTTATCAAGTTATGGGTGATTTACTCTTATTGCAGTTGACGTTTTATCTTACCTAGGTTTCATGTTAATTCAAACAATCTCATCCGGATTTTGATTTCCCTCTCCATCAACTGTAGCAAAATATTTTTGGGGAAAACTGCAATTTTAAATTCATTGTAACATGCTTAACTAAGGTTACAATTACCTGTGATGCAGTTAGTGATTAAACCTAAAGCAATGGCAGAAATTGACAGAGGAAACAAAAATTGCAATACTAATGAAATCAATGGGATTAACTTACAAGTTAGAAGTGAAAATTGAAATTTAGTCTTACTTCTTTGTGACGCATAAAATCTACTCTCTACAACCTTCAAAGTTTACAAAGCTATTAGTAATCTAATTGTGCGTTGTCCAAAAAATAAAATTACGTCCCACACACGGTTACTTGTGGACTATTACGCATCTTTTTTGAAGATACTACAATCTTTATAATTGAGGCAACATACTCAATTATATTCTATAGAGTTTGTGTATATATATAAATTGCTCTAAAAAAGACTCTAGAATAGGTAAAGAAGAAGAGATAATTGAGCAAACATCATTGAATGCATTGTCCCATTTTCTTTGACTATCTTCGTACATTCAACTAATTTTTAAGCAAACATTATTGAATGCATTGTTTCCCATACAAAAAAATTGAATTCTTTCAAATTTGCCCATTTTACTTCCTTTTACCAAGAACTACTCCTCCATATTTATGTTAGGACGGGCGTTGTTGGAAAGTGAGTAAAAAATGTGCATTTGATAATCAGAGTATTCTTTAGTTTTGGGACGATTAAAAAATAAAAAGTAGTCATACAAAATGGGACAGAAGCCGGAGTATCAAAATAACTAACATAATTGTATATATAGAGGTGTGTCTATTGGGTAAGAGATGTGTCTCTACACAAAGGATTGTATCCCAACACCCATAAACTATGCTAATATATGTATATACACGTTTAGAAGCCGTTAGAACAATTGAAGTTCGAACAAATCCGAAGTTACAACATGAAAAGTTGAGACTTGTCATTAACTGGGTTCGGTCAACCAGTCGAACACCTCTCTGCCATAAAATTGTTTAAACTTCATAAATCTGTTAACCCGGTGGACCAGTTGAAGGGACCCGGTCGAAAACGCCTTTACCAGAAAGTTGAAACTTAGTGTTCCAAACCTTTCCCAGCATTGGGCTTGATCGTAGCGATCCTTAAGATCTCCTTGAGCTTCCATAAACTCCCATTCACACCCCAAATCTAACACTTTTTGCATTTTTGCTCTTGCAAGCGCTAATTTCATATGAGGTTGGAGTTAGTTTTTATTTCTTCTATGCATGTCTATATTTATAATCTTTATATTATACCTGGTTATGTGGTCATTTTTATGTAGCATATACGTTCCCTTGTTCTTGTAATTCAATGATGAGGTTCTTGTTGAAAAAAAAAAAAAAAAATTGCATGCCTAATGTTTGTTGGTTTTTCTTTGTTTATTCGTGTCGTTTGTATTAGTCACACCTCTACTAAATCAGAACTCAATTGATTTAATTGATGCACTACACATGTTTAGTTCATGACATTTTTGATGCTTATGAAAATTTTGAACTATTGTAGATTTTAATTAGCAAAGCATATTCTTGAATAAGATGATTATGATGGTATCGACAGTTATAGTACCTACATTGAACAAGCACACAGTGAAAACAGATTAGTTGGTGGGTGTGACATTCGATTTTCCTAACGATGATGGCTGGTAATTGTAAAAGGAATTGTGTAGAACATGCCAAGAAGGATATAATCAGTGATCTATCCCGAGAGTTGATACACTCTATACTAGATCACTTACATGCTCGAGAGGCAGCTCGAACTAGCATCTTGTCAAGAAAGTGGAGGTATATTTGGGCTTCGCATCCACAGATTGTGGTTGATAAGAATTTTTTCACACATGAAATGATGGAGAAATCTTTTTTCCAACATGTGTTCACGAGCATAATCAGCAAAATTCTCTTGCTTCACGATGGTCCTCTAAGGAAATTTTCCCTCCACATTCCGTACTTGGGTTTTGATCAGAATCTAGATATCGGTCCGTGGATGTTTTTCTTGTCAAAGAATGGTATCAATGAACTTACCCTTGATAATTCAAATTCAAATCCAAATATATTGTGTTCATATACCTTTTTGTGCTCAGAATTGAGAGTTTTGAAGTTGCGCAATTTCGTAATCAAACCACCACACGAAGTCGGAGTATTTCGTAATCTTATACATTGTTTTTTCGAAAGAATCTCATTCGGTGCCGACATATTTGGTGCTCTAGTCCCTAGTGCCCTCCACCTAAAGTGTTTGGCATTTGTAAGTTGCAATGGTATTAGCAATTTTAACATTAATGCTCCAAAACTCGAAAGTCTTTACGTCATTCGGTGTCATGAAGTTAATTTGACATACTTTAGAAGTGCTCTAAATCTAAGAAATGTTTGTATTGGGGGGAGAGAAGTGGAAAATTCCAAGCAGAGTGAAACTATTGATTTGATCAAGCTTCTTGGTTATTGGCCTATAATTTGGAGCCTTCATTTTGATGGTTGTTTCCTTAGGGTGAGTTATGGTTTGAACGTTTTGTTTATATACTTTTAATATTTTGGTTTTCTTATGAATACTTGTAGACTAACTCTAGTCTTCTTCGTGAATTTGCGTCAAAGCTTTTGGCTGCAGTTTTTGTTCCAAAGCAGCTTCCTTTTGCAGTCAACAACTTGGCCCGACTTACCTTATCTAATTTCAAAATTCAAGATGTGGATCAGATTTCTTGTGCCTTTTGCTTGCTTAGAAGTTCTCCTAACTTGCGGAGTTTTGAGATGCGTTTGTCGCAGGTGAATAAAGATTGTTGAGGCTTTGTTTGGTTCATGAAACAAAAATAGAAAGAAGAAAACATTTTTGTTGGAACTTTCCTTCTTGTTTTCCTTTCCTTTCCCTTTTCTTATCCACTACCGCGAACCAAATGGTGCCTAAAATTGAGTAAACCAGTTTTAAATTTCATTTGATTTGTCTATGATAGGCAAATGCGGTCACGGACAATGCCCTTGGACCAGTTTTAAATATTCTGGAAGCACCAGATTCCTTGGACCAAACACTCAACAAACTTCAATTTGTAAGAGTTAATCCCATTAAGGGTTCTAGGGTTGAACTGCTTTTAATAAAGATTCTACTTACTTGTTTCCCATTGCTTGAAAAGATGTTCGTTGCGCTCAGCCCTGTAGTCGATGCCGGTGAAGAACTTAGGATTTCAAGAGAGTTGATGAGGTTTCCTAGAGCTTCCTCTAAAGCAGAAGTAGTGCTTGAAAACTTTGTTACTCCAGTGAGGAAAGATTACTTCCTTGACCCTAATTTTTTTCCTTAATTTTGGTTGTAAGCAAAACTATATATACTTATGGCAGAAAGACATTTGTTTTGCTTCTTGTATTAGGGCTTGTTTGATAAAACTGAAAAATTAAGTGATGAATTTTACGTACTGAATATTTTACACGACTGATTTTACAATACTGAAAACAGAGTTTCAAATACTAAAATAGACTACATTCAGTGATTATTACAAGTGGAGATTTTTCAATTAAAGTTTTTGACTATTTTTTTAATTAAGTGGTACATTATCAAATGCACTAAATTAATAGTGTTGAAAGTTTTTATTTTCACCTCTTAATTGGGTTAACAAACACAATCTAACCAAGTCCCTTGTGGCCGAGTGGTAAGCTTCTTGGGTGTACTACCCAAGAGGTTTAGTGTTTGAGTCATGGGGAGCGTGGCCACTGGAGTATTCACCCGGCGCCTCCAGGCCTCGGGGGATTAGTCGAGGTGCGCGCAAGCTGCCCGGACACCCCCGATTACCAAAAAAAAAAAAAAAGCATACACAATCTCAGTCATATATGTACGAAGGCTTATAGTAACTCCATCAGAGGGGTGTACTATTATCATGAATGGTGGATTTTGATCTACAATATATACATTGTTGTGACTATATATACTGCTAATAAGTTCATGCATATATTGCATACCAGGAATGTAATAAGTTCACGCATATGTTGTGTCTTGTATTAATCTTAGATTTAATTACATTTTATCCCGTGTGGTTATGCCCATTTCCAATTTACTTGGTTCAAAAGCGGACGCTTAACCTCCATGTGATTTTGGACTAATGAAATTACTAAGATTTCTCTCAAAATAGTCCCACATGGGGGTTAAGTGTTAAAATTAGCCCCGCATAGGAGAGTTTAAGTGTCAAAACTAATCTAACATAGACAGTTAACCCCAAAATTAACCTCCTGAATGGGTTAGGTGTTAAATATTAGCCTCACATAGGTGGATTAAATGACATAATTATCCCCACATACGGGACTAACCCCAAAATAAACCTCACAATGGGGATTAAGTGTTAATATTTTTGGTCAATTTTAAAATTTTATCAGTTTTGAGGGGAATCTTAACAGTTTCACTTTAGTCCGAAACCACAGGGTTAAGTATCCACTTTTGAACCACAGGGGGGGTAAAGAGAAAATGGGCCTAACCATAGGGGTACAATGTATTTAACCCTTAATCTTATATATTGCTTCTTGGATTTCTGTTCTATATGTATTAGCTCTATATGTACTAGCGGTTGTGCACACGTGTTGCGTGTGCGTTATATTTGTTGTATGGTGTTGGGTGAACCTTGCATCCAGCACCATAGACAATTGTATTTGGTGGCCAGTCTACCTGCACAAATAACATCATATGATTCACACCATCATATACATTACATACACATACTATATATATGCACAATTGTAAAAAGAGAAACAAAGGCATAAATTGTATGTGGATGAACCATACCCTGTAAAGGACCGCACAGGAAAACCCAGTGACCCGCCATGGCAACATATGAAGAGTATGTGAACCATTATACGTTTAATTTATAAATATATGTATGTTGAGAGTTTTTATCAGATTTACCTATGATTTCACCAATGAAGAAAGGAAATTGAATTTAAAAAATGAAACGGAGTGGGGTAAAGTCAGAAATGGAGAGAGCTGGAACTCGCATTTAAGCAGTTTTCCAAAGCAGTTTTTAATTAGTTTTGAAATTTGAACAGTTATTTTTGTAAGTTTTTTTCATTTTAGATAATTACTTTGGTTTACCCTTTCTATTAATTTTATAAGTAAATTTTTATGGTATAATTGTAATTATGGAGGATAAACCAAAATAATTGGTACCCCACCATCGTAGACTCGTAGTATAGATTACTAATACATAGATTGCTAATAATTTTGTACATATACTGCATTCCATGAATGCAATAAGTTCATGCATAAATTGCTTCTTGTTGTTGTCACATATATTTAGCCACATTTATTGTTTCTTGGATTTTTGCACTGTTTTAAAAATTGGACCGAACCGGCCGGTCGAATCGGTTGAACCGTCGACCGAAACCGCGAACGAAACGGTTTGAATCGGGAATAATGGTTAAATAGTTTGAATTTTTGAAAACCGGTAGAATTTACTGGTTGAACCGGTAAACAGGTAGTTGAACCGGGAACCGGTCATTTTTTGTATTTTTTTTGTTTTATATATATATATTATATTTTTAATTATTATTAATATTTATGACGTCATGGTTCAACCGTCCGGACTGACCGGTTGAACCGATCAACCCATGAACCGGTCACCTTTGCGATTCAAGGACCGGTTCGATTTTAAAAACATTGGTTTAAGTTTTTGCTTATAAGTTCATGCATTAATTATTGTATTCCATGAATGCTTATGTTCATGCATATATTGCTTCTTGAAATAGTCATATATGTGTTACTCCATCAGAGTACGGATGGTACCGTAATTATGAATGGTGGATTTTGATCTACTACATATTATGGTTGCAACTAGGGGTGTACACGTGCTGAGCCACTCAATAAAGGCTCGCGGTTCGGCTCGATAACAGCTCGGTTCGGCTCGGCTCGTATAATAAACGAGTCAAGCTCGAGTTTGAATACAAAGCTCGTTTAATAAACAAGTCAAGCTTGAGCACACATGGGCTCGACTCAATAAGGCTCGCGAACAGTTCGATTAAGGCTCGTATAGTAGGCTCGAGAAAAATCTATTTAATAGGTTTGATAAGAACTTGTTTTTTTTTTTTTTGCTAACGATAAGAACTTGTTTAATTATATATATATATATATATAAGATAATTGTAATATATGTATAATGCAAAGTGTTTAAAATTGAAAGAATATTTATATATACATATGATAATTATAAAAATATAATATATTTATAATGCAAAGTATTTAAAATTAAAATAATATTGGCATATTAAATTATACATAGTCCTAAATTCATGTGAAGCAATTGTTTTAGGTAAATATATATATATATATATATATATCAAAGATTCTCTAAAGAGGGCGCCCTCTCTTTATTAAAAAGAGGGCTTCTATTTTGACCGTCGGATCGTGTTTAAAAACTATGAAAAGACAAAATTGTCCTTAATGAAAATACGATCCGACGGTCAAAACAGAGGCTCTCTCTTTATTAAAAAGAGGGCGCCCTCTTTAGAGTCTGACTGATATATATATATATATATATATATGTCAATTGTCAAGTATTGAGCATGGTTTGTGGGTTTTGGTTGTCAACTTAAACTTGCTACTAGGAGTATACATGAGTCGAGCCGCTCAACAAGGGCTCGAGGCTCTGCTCGGCTCGATAATAAACGAGCCAAGCTCAAGCTTGAATGTAACGACCCTGGTATTATGGACGAGCTGCTGTAGGTGCCTTTGTGGCTGCAGTAAGTGATGGCAGACTACACACTATGGGAAGTTCGTCCCACATCGCCTGGGTATGGAAAAGTAATGTGCTATATATGTGTGGTTCCAAGTCTCCCTAGTAAGAGGCCTTTTGGGTAGTGGCCCAAGAACAAATCCGTGCGGATTTGGGTCTAAAGCGGACAATATCTTTGTAACACCCGTACTCGGAGAACGGGTAAATTATTGTGATAATATGCATTAATTAATATAATTAGTATATAAAATAGATTAAGGGGAGACTTGGACTCGCACATGTAAAAAGTGTTCAGAGAGGAACACTAGTTGGAAAAGTCCCCAGAGAGGTGGGACAAGTATTGAAATTTAACCCAACGAAGGGTAAATTGGTACTTTGCATTTTAAATGATTAAATGCATTTAATGTGACTAAATGAATATTTGCTTATATGCTTTCATATTACATGTTGATTTATGTATATCATTTGGTGTTATAAGGGTATAAATGAAAATAAATTAAAATTAGTAAGTGCGATAGCAATTTCACAAAGTATGTGGGACCCACGTTGGGACCCATACAGAACTTAGACAAACACTCATTAAGTAATTGGGTAGTTAATGGAATGTTTGGGGGGAGTTCATAATAAGAACTTAAGAAATTCCGGGGGTGTAAATGGAAAAAAAGCAAAATAATGACACCACACACTTGCATGTGTGTGTATGTGTCAAGAGGGAATGAGAGTCTCTCATTTACAGCAGAAAATCAAAAGAAAAAGAAAAGAGATCACCGGGAGAGAAGACGAGCTCGAGACGCCGACGTTGAAATCTCGCTGTTCCGTCGCCGCCGTTCATCGGATTCGCGAACCGAAGCCGTTTTCGGACTCGTGGAGGATTCTTGTTGGAGTAGAAATTGAGCTTCAATTTGGGGAAAATTCTTCATAATTTGGCTTAATTTGAGTAAAATCTGTGAGAGGTGAGTTTTCTACACCAAAAAGTGATTGTGTTTAATATGTTCAAAGCTTCATGTGATATAAGAGGTGATAACTATTGTGTAGGAGCAAATATATATTGTTGATGTCAATTCTATGGAAATTTTATGTGTTGATACATGTATATGTGCTTATATGTCTATGTGGTAGTCAATAATCACCGGGAAAATGGTTCATTGTTGGGAGTAATAAGGGTGGTGAAGAGGAAGAATCCGATAAATACGGAAGTCCAACGAATAGAAGTGGCCACGGGACCAAGGGAGGTCTTCGGGTCTGAATGAACCATATAACCGGTGACTCGGCGACTACGGTTGTATTTTCATGTGTTAATTATAGCATTGCACGTGTTAAACATACAATCATGTTTAGAATGCTCACTAAGCAAATTGCTTAAGAAAACCGTTTTCCTATTTCTGTTGTGGTACATAACAACCACCGCAGGTTCGTAGCCTTATCCGGAGAGGAAATGAGGTGCGAGTTGGGAGAGATGGGGGAGATTTGTGCCTCATGCTTGTGAATTTCTTTTGAACTTGTAAAATGATGTAAATTATGGTTTCTTTTATGTTAATGTTCATATTTGGGTTGTAGAAAAAGAGTTTGAATCCTAAATTAGTATTTTGGTAGTTGCAAGTGAATTTGAGAACTAATGTGTAATATCTCTTGTTTTGCTCAAGTGTGGTGAAAGTAATGGATTTGACCATCTTGGCAAGTCCGAATGTGTCCCTAGTGTCCTAAACATGATTCCTTAGTGTTCACAATGCTAGTTACAACCTTGAGTTGATTCCCAACAAGTTTCATGAATTTTGAATGAGAATTGAGTTTTCAAAGTTTAAAAGTTCGTTGTAGTTCAAATGAAATGAGTTCATGGTGGATTTGATCAAATGATGAATGTAAATGTGTGATTCATGCTTAACTTGAGATTAAAAATGTTTGGGAGAGTGTTGGAAATGTTTTCCTAAAGTTTTATAAGGTTTCCATGTGAATTGGTGGTGTTTTGGTAAGTTGGGAACTTGTTTGACAGTAAAAACTTAGCAGCAGAACATGTTCTGCAGGGCGCGGATCGATCCGCGTTTGTGAGGGGATCGATCCGGCCT
The DNA here is from genome assembly GCA_033977485.1 of Hydrangea macrophylla. Taxonomy (NCBI): domain Eukaryota; kingdom Viridiplantae; phylum Streptophyta; class Magnoliopsida; order Cornales; family Hydrangeaceae; genus Hydrangea; species Hydrangea macrophylla. The sequence goes on along the minus strand of CM066983.1, from coordinate 78,217,777 downwards.
TTATCGGGGACATTCTGCTCGTGACTCATATAAATGGATCGATCCGGGCCGTATGAAGGGATCGATCCGCATGCAATTTTCACAGCACGTCCACTTTTACGAAAACGTGCATAACTCTTTCTATAAAACTCGGATTCGCGCGCCGTTTTTTGCGTTAGAACCTAGACTCATAAATCTAACTTTTGGTTTAAAAATTTTACATGCTTTCTTAATGACCATTTTGCCCTTGGGGGCTGTTTTGTCACAATGGGGTTCTTTAGAGTGGTTTATCCACATTTTCTTTCCAATTAGTGTGTGTTTTGGGTGCGGTTACTCTTGTTACACATGTCCTAATCCACCGGGGATGGGTTGGGGTGTGACAATCTTACTGAGCGAGACTTGGGTCATGACAGAATAGTATCAGAGCTAGACCCACCGGAAGTGTGCCAACACGGACCTTGGGTCCTAAGGGGGTGGAATGTAACGACCCTGGTATTGGGCGGACTGCTGTAGGTGCCTTTGTGGCTGCAGTAAGTCTTGGCAGGCTACTCACTATGGGAAGCTCGTCTCACATCGTCTGCGTGTGGAAAAGTAATGTGCTATATATGTGTGGTTCCAAGTCTCCCTAGTAAGAGGCCTTTTGGGTAGTGGTCAAAGAACAAATCTGTGCGGGTTTGGGTCAAAAGCTGACAATCTCTTACTGAACGAGACTTGGGTCGTGACATTGAACAGCATGCCAACTCTTAAAACTCGGCTTGAGCTCGGTTCGAATTCGAAAAGATCGGCTCGAGTACAGCCTTAGTTGCAACTTAATACTATCTAAATTTCATACACCCAATGGGCTGGTTTCGTCAAGGAATGGTTGTAGGCTCAAGGCTGTGGATTTCTGCTCATAAGTTCATGGATAAATTGCACTCTGCTTCATGACATGGTCATGTAAAGCATTATAGACTCGAGGTAAAAGCATGTAGTTCAGGAGTTGTATATATGAAACAGGGTCGGCCCTGAGATTTTGAGGGCCCTACTCGAATTTTTAAATGGGGGCCCTCTGTATATTAGCATAAATGTTACAAATATTACTTATTTATTACTTAAATAATAAATTTGGGTTAGTATTTTTTTAGAGTGGACCCTGCTTAAAGGGAACCTTACGCGACCGCGTGTGCCGCTTCCCCTCAGGGCCGGTCCTAATATGAAACAATCGTACGTTCGTTTGCTCGCATCAACCAATATCAAAGAGAAATAGGGCGATTGTTCTGAAAAGTTTTATGAAGTGGTCTCCAAGCTAAATATCACCAATCATTTGTTTTAATTTTTGAGTAATGTTAGGTACACCTAAACGAGATACTTAAATTATCCACCTGCTGATGTGTCATGGTATTTTAGAAAGTAATTCAAATTTTTTTAGTAATTGACGAATAATTTTGGAAATTCGCATCAACAGGTGGATAGTTTAGGTGTCCCATTTAGATGTACCTATTATTACTATTAATTTTTTAAACTAAGCCGTATGTAGACCCTTTTTCTAGGGATATTTCTAATATTAAATTAGAATATTAGTTGTCCTAATTTATCCATAAAAGTACCAAGAGAAAAGGATGTATTGGCAATTGTCTATTAATATTATTTCAAAATTTTGAAATCTTCAAAAAGTATTTCCGTGCATTAATTGAACGACTAAAGTGATAGTTTCTATATGAATTTAAAAGCAACTTCAAACTAGTCTAATGAGCACACTCCAAGGACTTACCTCTCTATAAGTTTATCGTTCTTAACATAGCCAAGTCCCAACATTTAGTAGTAACTGTATGCTTAAACACAACTCACCTTTTAGAATACTTTACTAAAGTCAAAAGAATACATTAGAAGGGTCAGTCCTATATTTTAATATTCAAAAATGATAGATACACACACTATACAACACACTAAATGACCCACAAGGGTATCTAAGCAAAAATATTTCTGTGGGACCCACACACACCCAATTCCCTCCACCTCTGCCAAATCCCCCAAATCTGCGAACCCATTTCTTCATCTTCTCTCTCTCTCTTGGCGGTCGCCGGAGCCAGCCCTCCCCAAATCCATATAGGTGTTGTATCTATCTTCCTATATGCCTCATTTCTCAAATCCCAACAAGTAAAACCAGTTCTTGGTTTATCATAACAGCCAAATAAAAACCCTCTACTGGTGTCTAATTTAGCTTATGAAAAGTCTCAATATATCTCAATAGTTTTCAAATTTGTGTCTAAATTCTTGTACCCTTTCCTTTTAGAGAACAACCATGGTTTGACATCAACTTTACAGAGACACTGAAATTTGGCTGAGTGTAATTAAGCATGAAATTTGTCTGAATTGACTCTGATAGACACAAGTAATTAATTGAGTTTTGAGTTGCTTTACCACTGGCCACTGGGTATTGAAGAATCAGAAAGCTGAACACTATTTTCACCAAAACAAGAAGGGAACTCCCTCATGATACTCTGAACTTAATAGCTCTCTTTTGAACCACTTAAATGGGTATAAAATACTCGAAAATAAAGAAATAAGGAAGTGGAAATTAGATATACATATGTGGGTTATATATATACCTTAAAGATTTGAAGATGAACTTAAGAACCCGGTTTCCAAATACTATGGATTTAATCTCTAATGCTTTAAATGAAGTGAGTGTTGTATATTGGAAGCCATTTTCTTCACACACAGAGAGAGAGAGAGAGAGAGAGAGAGAGAGAGATTAGTCAACTTATAAGAGATTGTTTGGGCAGAGGTAGTGAATATGAAGAATAAATGAAAATGGCGGCGTGGACCTCCGACGGCGACGGCGACGGCGACGGCGACAGCTCGTCGGCGACGTAGCTGGCAAGGGGTCGACGGAAGGGGAGGGGGGCTGGGGTTCGCAGGGGCTTGGGGTTTGCAGATTTGGGGGTGATTTTAGGGATTTGGAGGGAACTAGGTATTTGGGGTGCATGTGTGATGTGGGACCCACAAAAGTTTTAAATTTTTTGCTTAAATACCCCTGTGGGTCATTTAGTGTGTCAAATAGTGTGTATATGTATCATTGTTGTTTAATATTTGCTATCATCTGACGGATTGTTTTCACCATCCGTACGTTGTCGTAACTCTCACATTAATTTAGGAGAAAAAAAATTTCCCCTTAAAGTGATCTTATATTCTGCACTGCAATTAACCAAAAAAAAAAAAAAAAAAAACAATGCACAAAAAGGCTTTTAATGCAATATCATGTAATTCTAGTAGTGAATTCGAGATATTATTATCATAAAGAGAAATGTTTGGCACACTTTTTTGACACACTTTTTGACACAAAGTGTCATCCGGCCATTAATTGGTGCGGGCTCCACCATAGAACGCATCTCGGCCATCGAAAATCAATGGCCGAGATGTGCTCGGTGGTAGAGTCTGCGCCAATCAATGGCCGGATGATACTTTGTGTCAAAAAATATGTCAAAAAATATGTGTGTGTAGCACTACTCTATCATGAAATTCAACTTTTACAATCTTATAGATGACTGGAGCAAGTAATTATTAGAATTGAAAAATACCAGAGTTTGATAATTGACAAAAAAATAGAAATAAAATGGGTTCAAGAGCAATATTAATGATTTTGACCTAATCTTCTTTTCGATATTTGTATTAAAAAGAAAAAAAAAACCACTAATGTGATTATTAAGCTAAATCAAATGGAGTAGAATCAATAGAATAGCCAAAAGAGAATAGCTGTAGAAAAACGAAATCAGTCAAATCAAAATCAATTATCCTGCAAGAGTGATTTAATTGATATGGAATACTAAAGTTCCAAAGAAAATTAATTTGAAATTGTTTTTTTTAGAACTTTGAAGTTGTTTTTAAATTCAATAAAATAGAAATCATTAATATGACTACTTAAACTTCCCACTTTAGAAAATAAAATACAGTAATTAAAACTCATAAGTAGTCATGCCAATTGGGCCGAATTAAGTCGGGTCTAGGTGACTCCGAACTTAGCCCGAACATATTTATAAAGCCCGAGCTCGGGTCAATGTGCTAGAGTGGGCTTCGAGCTGAACTGGGCCAGCCCAAATTAAGGCTTTGGTAATTACGTTCTTTTGTGAATTTTTAAACCCAAAAAGCATGACTATGAAATGACAGTAGCAACCAATTGTTACTTCATGAACTTTAAGAAAAAAAAATGAGCAAGTTTAACAATTAAGGTCCAATTCAACAGTTGTAGCCACAAGTTAAATTATAAATGATATAAAGTTAGACATATGTACACTAAGTTATATGGGCCAAGCTTATATAAGCCCGACTCGACCTGAAAATCAATTCGACTTGAAATTTTGTCCAAGCTTGACTAGACTCTATCCCATGTAAAGCTCAATCTAAAATTTAGCAGACCTAACAAGTGAGCTTCGAAGTTGTCCCATCCAATTGACTGGTTGGGTGAAGATAAATCGTAAGCAATTAGAGTCCAAGTCCTACTATAAACTTTAGAAAATAATTATTAATTCTCAGAAAGTGGGGTGTCAAGATAACTGTTAGCACTTATGAGTCCTATTATAATTGCAAAACTTTAGTAACAACAATGAGTCCAAGTCAGTTACTCCATTGCTGAATACGTGTGAAGCATACAAATAGTAGAAATCTTGTAGTTATTAAGTGAATGGGTCATGTTGGATACACTTCTAGTTAATTAGGAATGTATAGAGTCATAGAGGTGTATACAAATCAGGAGATTGAATAAACCGCCTCAGCTCTCTCTCTCTCTCTCTCTAGGCGATTCCTTGAGAGAGAGAGAGAGGCGAGTGCTTTCCCCCAGCCCTTGCCACAGCAGCCGCCCCCTTCCCTCCCTCCCCCCGTCCACCCTCCCCCTCCTTAGCCGGCGCCCCCTTTCCCCTTATCCGTTCTTCTTTTTGTCCTCAGTATCAATAAGGCCTTGTTTGGTTTTCTCCTCTTCTTTTGTGAAGGTTGTTTCTCGTGTGCTTCTCCAGATTTGAAGATGTTTTCTTGCAGATCTGGTGTTGTCCTGTTCGGAGCTGGGGTCCTCAAGCCAGTTCTGACACATCTAAGTTCTCTCCTAAAGGAAAGCGGCAACCGCGACCTCTTACCCGTCCAGGGTGGTACTCTGGTATTCCGGTGGATAGGGGTTCCCATAGCTTACAAGCATGTGGGTATTAACTCTCATTGGTTGCCTCTCTTAGGTGCACGGGATGTGTTCCTGTGTTTTCCTTTTTTTTATTTTCTGCATGAGGAGGGGATCTTGTCCCTCCCTTGCTTTTCTGTTGTTATTTGGCCAAAGGTTATCCATGTGTTGTAGGATAGTCCTTTTTTATTTCATGTACTTGTGTTTGTTTTAATGATATATATTGTTGTTTTAAGCAAAAAAAAAAGTATACAAATCAAGAATTAGCAGTCACAGGGGTGTATGGCTCCATTAATTCCGGCCAAGGAAAAAAAAAAAAAAAAGAGTAATGCTACACTCATATAAAATTTTACACTTAATAATTCTAGCCTTGATTCCAGTGGGCCCCATGTGGGTCCCACATGGGTCCTACATAGGACCCATAGGAATTAAGGGTTGGGATGTGTTGGGTGTGAAATCTGGTATGGATGTAGCCATTTTGAAAAATGAAAACTAACCGTATTCGTAATACAATAAAATTTTTTGTAGTTATTAAGTGCAACTCTTTTGGAACCGGCCAAGGAAAAAATAACCAATTATATTTGTAATACAGTAGAAACTTTTGTAGTTATAAGTGGAATGTACGAATATTTAAGAAAAGGTATTCTAAAACCATAGAAAGTGTATTCATTAGCACTATCATATATAGACGGACCACAAAAAAACAAAAAATGGCATACCAAAAAAAAATGGTTATTAAGACTCTAAGAAAATCATTTTAGTGAAAAGTGCACCGATTGTAAAAGTGTAAAACACTCATGGGCATCGGTGCACTTATATATAGTATAGATATAGATATAGATAAATATACTCTGGAGTGTATACAAGTCAAACCCTCAACAAAGTCCAACACAGACATATTCTATAGGGGATCGACTTGCCTAGTTTAATAAACAATGCAAACTCAATGTTTGTTCAATAAACAAGCCACGCTCAAACATATTGTAGACATCCATTTTGACGGCTAACAGATATAGGAGTTCTCTAGGATACGCTGAAAGACTCTTGGAATTCACCTCCATCTCTCGAAATGCTCAAGAACCGATGAAAATGACCAAGATATATGCCCCTAAAAGTCAAAAAATCTCAAAATTGGTCTAAAAGCTCAAAAATCTTTCTATGATGTATAAAAAAGTCCAAAAAGTGTTTTAAAAGGAAACTTGGATAGAAACATCAGCTCCCATAGGCTCCCGGAACTTCCCGGAAATATTGCCTCGTTTGGCCGATTTGACCCAGATTTTGACGCAAAAATTAAAGCACTGTTGTAATTTTGAAATATTGTTCAAAATACTAGAGGTCAATAGTTTTCCAACAGTATATCGCTCATAAATTTTGGACTTAAAACAGAATTGTTATTAATTTCTAAAAGCGAAAAAGGCAGTCAAATCAGCTTTAACAGCAAATACTACAAAATTTTCCAAAGTGACTAAACTCCAAACTTTTTTTTTTTTTTTTATTTAATGGAAAGTAGACCTCAATGCCTTCCCAAAGGTATATCACAAGCTGAATTTGTAGTTCATATGCATTTTTTGTGAATTCTGAAAAAAAAAAAAAAATATGGTCTTTTGGCAAACACTAGAAGTTCCGGGGGGTCAAAATGCGAAACCTGGTCAACAAGGGGTTGACTGCTGTAGTGGCAGTCCCCCAATGCCGAAGTGGTATGTCTAAAGGCAAAATTTGCAACTTTTTGTGGATTTTTTTTTGTAGTTTTTTTTTTAACACAAAAACAAAACGACGTAGTTTTGATGACGTAAGATTTTGGACAAATTAGAAGCTATTTAAAACTCAATTTACACCCCCAAGTTTGCCTATAAAAGGAGACCAAGAATGTTTAAAGAAATGGGCATTGAAGCCATCAGGTCCAGGAGCTTTTTACTATGCATACTAAACAAAGCTTCTTTTATCTCATCAATTGTAGGGGTCCTCTCAAGGTCCTCGAGAGAAGTCTTAGCTATTCTTTTATAGATAATTCTCCTCAAAGCATCGATCCCTGGATAATTTTTTTTAACCACTAATTGGATTGATATAATTCCCAAATATTAATCGCAAATCCCCATCGATCTCAAATGATGTGATGGTGGGCCCACTAGCAATAATAATAGGACCATTTCAACATCATCTAATTAAAATCCAGTGCTCTACTGCCACATCATTTGAGATCGAGATTTGAGATTAGAATTTTGGAAACATAGCATTAGTCTTGAACATAATTATATACTCGTAATTCTTATTATTGATTTTATGCATTTTACATTTGTAACTTGTTAATGAGTTTTTTACCAGAAAATCTTTCATTTCTCCATCTTTAATTGCAAAAGTCCCTGCAAAAATCTTTGAAATCAATCGGTCAATCATTTAAGTTTTTAGGACTTTTATAGGCTTTACCACTTACTTGATTAAATAAGTAAGAAGACATGTCCTATAAATCACTCATTTATTTTTATGGTAATTTAAATTTGATAATTAAAACTCAAGTTTGGTAATTCAAATCCAAGTTTGATATCATCCAACTATAGCCACCACCTTTCTTCATTCCATTGCACATCAACCACTGCGTATCTCTCTTCCCATACATACAACACACATATATATATATATATACGTATATGAGAGAGAGATCTCATTCAAACACCAAGCATCTCACCAAACCAACTGCTCATCATACAACCCAACACCAAATCCTACCCACTATGCATATACAAATCCCTAACATCGTTAGGCGAACCAACCACCATTAGCAATATCGACCATCTTCACACGACCATCCTTACCGAATAACCCATACTCGTCGACTCCATTGCTGCAAATTTTATGTGCGAGGTTGGACTACTTTTCAAATTTATCAAAGTAATAGTTTGTCAATTCTCTCAAAATTTTGTTTATGAATATCTTAAAAAGTTTTTTTGTTTTTGAAATCTCTCAAACAGGTTCATACTTATAGCATTTTGACAAACTTGCGAACTTTCTCAATTAGTTTTTTGCAAAAATTAGTATTTTGAACACTTGAATTTTCTCGAACAGTTTTTGGGAAAACACAACATTTTTAAACACCTTGTGAAATTTCTGAAATAGTTTTCTAGAAAAATCAACATTTTGAACATTTTGTGAAATTTCTCAACCATTTCGTTAATTTTTTTTTTTTAGCATTTTGAACACTGTGAATGTAACACCCGTACCCGGAGAACGGATTAATTATCATTTTATATGCATTGATTAATATTATTAGTGTATAAAAGGGATTAAGGGGAGGCTTGGACTCACCCGTGAAAAAGTGTTCAGTAAAGGAACACAGTTGGAAAAGTCCCCATTGAGGAGGGACAGGTATTGGAGTGGGACCCAGTGAAGGGCCCAGATAAAATGAAATTGCATTTTATACGTTAAATGCATTTATGTGATTACATGAATATTTGCTTAAATGCTTTCATATTATATGATGATTTATGTGTTAGCATTTGGTATTAGTTTGGACACCCAACTAAGGGTATAAATGAAAAGAATTTATAATTAGTAGGTGCGATAGCAACTTCACAAAATATTTGGGACCCACGTTCGGACCCATACGAAACTTATATAAACACTCATTAGATAATTGGGTAGTTAATTGAATGTTTGGGGATTATATAATAGGAACTTAAGAAAATTCGAGGATGCAAATGAAAATAGGAGAAAATTGAGGCTTTAACACCTCAACATATGTTGCATGGGTGTGTATGTGTCAAAAGTGAGAGTGAACTCTCATATTTGCTGGGAATTAAAACAAAAAAAAAGAGAGAGAGCTCGAGAGAGAAGACGGAACCGTCGCCGACGTCGTTTTCCGCCGTTCCGTCGCCGTCGTTGGTCGGATTTACGATCCGAGACCACTTTTGGACTCGTAGAGGTAAGAGGATCACATGCACGTAATTTGTTTTCATTTTTGGCAACGTTTTTCCGGAAACCGTTCTTGATAGACGATATTTGTTATACCAAAACTATGTAGGATTCACTTTGGGGTAGAATTTGAGCAAGATTTGTGAAGAAATTCCTCATTTCTAGCTTGAATTTTGGGTAGATCTTGCTAAGGTAAATTTTTAACACCAAGGAATGATTGTGTTTAACTATGTTCAAGGCATCAATGATGTTTGAGATGATAATTTATGTTTATTAGCTAAGAGAATGTTCTTGTTATTTTGATTATTCATGCTTAGAAGACATGGAGATGTTAAAATGTGAATGACATGTAAATTTTATGAAATTATATGTGCCCACATGTTTATGTGCTTATATGTCTATGTGGTATTCAATGAGCACCGGGAAAATGATTCATTAGTTAGTAGTAATAAGGGTGGTGAAGAGGAAGAATTCGAGAAATACGGAAGTCCAAGGAATAGAAGTGACCACGAGACCAAGGGAGGTCTTCGGGTCTGAATGAATCATTGAACCGGTGACTCGTCAATTACGGTTATGATTTATGCGTTAATTGTTGCATTGCACATGTTAAGCATTCAATCATGTGTTAGATTACTCACTAAGCGTAATGCTTAAGAAAACCATTTTCCTTTTCTGTTGTGGTAAATAACAACCACCGCAGGTATAGAGCAATATCCGGAGAGGAAGTAGCGTGCTCGGAAATGGGGGAGAGATTTGAGGCTTGTAATTATGTTTATAACTTGTAATGTAGTATAACTTGTGGATTAGTATCCTTAACTTGTGGCTTGAAGCCTTGACTCGTGGTTGTAGTGTTGGAGGGATTTGGAACTAGTTTTGGGGATTCTATGACTCATGTAGTCAATGTATATTTGACGAAACTTATGTATTTTCCTACGTTAATGTTTAGCTATGTGTAAGTAGTATGTTTGGATTATTCCGAAAAGTTCGAATACGTATGTTGTAGATTTTAGTTAAGTTCCGTTTTGTAACCAAATGTTTTAAACAATTTGTAAGCATTTCCGGAAAGGCTCTATGAGCGGTTGGTCTTGAAGTTAACTAGGTGTAATTATTTGGTTGGCTCATTTGAGGTTGTACACATTGGTTTGAATGGAAAAGGAAACTTATATAGGTATTTGATATTACCAAAGTTTTACAAAGTTTGGAGGAGTGATGGTTTGACTTTGAGTCCATTCCTAGTAAGTTCATGTAAAGGGGTTTGGTTCAAGAGGATCTTGCTTTGAATCAATTGCGATTATGTTCATGTGTTTTTTTAAATGTTTGGAAGAGCTTAAATTGATGTTTGGAAATGTTTCAATGTGTTTGTAAATGATTTGGAATGGTTTCATAAAGTTCCTTGAGGTTTGGTTTGATTTTGGGTGAAGTTTCAAACTTGCAGCACAAGGGAAATCTGCTAAAAATGGGTTTTGCAGAAATCAGATCGATCCGGGCCTCGAGCGGATCGATCCGGAGCAGCTGGAGTAAGCAGAGTAGCCATTCTGCTAAATCCAGATCGATCTGGATTTTGGGTGGATCGATCCGCTGGTCCAGTTTTAGCCCGGCGACTTTTACGGAAACGGGCATAACTCTCTCTAGAAAACTCGGATTCGCGCGCCGTTTTTGCGTTGGAACCGGGACTCAAAGACCTATCTTTTGGTATAAAATTTGCTATAACTTATTAATTACCATTTTACCCTTGGGGGCTGTTTTGTAACAATAGAGTTGTTTTATGTTGATAAACACATGCATTTCCTAGTAATTCGCACGTTTCTTTGCAAATTAATGTAATTGGGCGCTTGTAGCATTGTTACACGTGTCCTAATCCGCACGAGGCAGGTTGGGGTATGACAGTGAATTTTCTCAAACAATTTTATGGAAAACACATCATTTTTAAATACATTGTGAAATTTCTCTAACAATTTTTTGTTGGAAAAAAGTAATATTTTGAACTCTTAGTAAAATTTCTCAATCAAGTTTTTTTTTTGTTGGGAAAATCAACATTTGAATACTTTGTGAATTTTCTCAACAGTTTTCCGGAAAAATTCCATTTTGAACACTTTGTTTCATCAATAATGATTACTTAGATGCACTAAATTTTTCTCTGCAATAAATTAAAGGGTAAATATTATCTGCCTCCCCTGAGGTTTGGCCTTAATACACATACCTCCCCTCATGTTTTAGGAATCTCACTTACCTCCCTTATTTTTAAATTTTAGTATCAGTCCCCCCCTCCCCTTAACAAATCGTTAGAAAATTTAAGGGAGTCTAGCAATAAAATTCAGAAATAATGGATGTAAGTGAGTTTCTGAAATGTGAGGGGAGGTACGTGTATTAAGACCAAACCTCAGGGGGAGGTAGGTGATATTTACCCTAAATTTAAAATATGAATGGAAGGGTATGAATTTTAAAAATAAGCAAGAAGATGGAGTAACAAGTCTTGAAGTTTTGAATTTAACAAGGAGATATTTAAGGGATACATTTCTTGATATCATTTTTACTTTGAGGGGTATTTTGGACCCAAGAAAACAAGAGTGGGCATTTTAATAGAATAGTTTTGGACATGAATCTCTTGCTAACAAGTTCCTAATTTTGGACTTAAATCACAATGAGAAGCACAACAAGACCCTCTAAGCAATAACACAATTGTGGGGCCCACATAAAATTTGCAATTAAACCCCTTCTCGCTATTACAAACACACAGCTCAAAAATTCCCAAATGTAACCCATTCTCATTTGTGAAGCAGAGACGTCGTGACCTAGAAGGAGGACGACGGCAAGGCGAGGGCGACGACGGCAACCCGTTGTGTCTCTTCTTCCAAGCCCTTTTTCTCCTTGTAAGACTACCTCTTTCTCTATCTCTCTCTCTCTCTCCCTCTCCCTTACAAGCAGGGAAATGAATGACAAATATGAGAACAAACCAAACAAAGAAATGAGCTATGGAAAACCCTACAAAATTTCTATTATTGCTACTGATATATTTTGTATTTCCACTGTTGTTTTTTCAGAACTAGGTCTCAGTGTGCTGCGATAAGATTGTAGTGATAATGAAGCAATTTGGTTGATTCAAAAGGTTCAACAAGCTCTCTGTCCACACAGCTTTTGAATGTTTGTTTTCCACCTAAATTCATTTCTATTCTTTTTTTTTTTGGTAAAGAATTCACTTTTATTCTCACATGAAGGACTTTCTGTTATGAGTGTGAAAGTATGTTTGCTATGCCTATTTGTCATTTTAGTGCTTATTTGGTCTCTCTCTCTCTCTCTCTCTCCACCTTATAAGCAGGGAATGAGTGACAAATAAGAGAACAAACCAAACAAAGAAACGAGTTATGGAAAACCCTACAAAATTTCCAAATCCCTTTCAAACCCAATCTAAACAAGAATGCACTCTAAAAGTTTTCAGTAATGGCATTCCATGCGTAGCCAAAAAAAAATATCCTTTTGCCCTCTATGCTAGTTAATCTGTTTGATATATTTTTTTTGGTTTTAGATTGATATTTATCATGTTTTATGGGTTCCTTCGGGTTTTTGTGAACACTTGTTTTTTGGTAAAACCCATATTTAGCTGAATTAGGAATGGGTTTATTCTTATGTACATAAATTTGAATGTATGTGACAAGTGCAGGGCTTTGATTCTAATATGTAATAAGCAATTAGGATATAGATGAGGCTACTCATGTATACTAAGGTAAATGTGTCATGACCTAGTAGGACAATGTCATCATCAAGTAACAAAGCCCCTCCCTTGAAATGCTGGAAAGTGCCATTACGAAAATGCCGGTGTGGCATAGTTGAAATATTGAAAACGTTGCAAAGAGAATGGAGCAAGAATTGTTTGTTTTGCTCATGCCCTGGATATCTAGTAAGCCTCAAACATCCTTTGTAGGTTGTAGAATAAATTTGTTTGTTTGCATTGTATATTTTTTTGTTAGTGTTTCAGTAACGTCTTGTTTAATGCTTAAGGATCATAACCAACCATGCAATTTCTTTGAATGGTGCGAAGAAATCATTAAGGAGGACGCTGACGCTAATGCTATGGATGAAGCTTCATCAAAGTTTTGTTGTAAATGCATTTGAAGACTTCCGAAATGAAGTGAATACAATGATACAAAATGGCCAAAGTTAAACATGTGTTGACATCAAAAGAATGGGCAATAGGCTATTGGTGAAACTTGTGTAATAGTTGTTTTTATGCTTATCTTATCAAAACAAATGTAATGTAATATTTTCTTGTTGTAATATTCGGTTTAATGAAGCAATTAATATTTCTGGAAATTGTCATGTATTGTGTTGGAAATGTGAATATGTGAAGTTTGGCAAATCTTTCTAGTCATAGACTCCACCACTTCAATTCTTGGTTTATTATTCTACCTAATCACATATCCATGTTATGCAAATACTTTGATCTTGCCAACAATTTTCCTATGGATATACTAGACATCTATTTTTGTGACAAACATGTTAAGAAATGACCAAGTGAAGGTGTCAGTGTCTTCACTTGAGATCAATCCACACCCTAGTAATGCCGACTGGCCATGATGGTTCACCCCTACGAAAGGCGCAAATGGCATGTCATATTGATAAGCAAATATGTTGTATCAAAGGTAACCACATCACCAAATTCTTTAAAAGCTGCCCTACTTCTTGCATCTGCCCAAAATACATTCTTTAAGCGACCTTGTTCATCTAAGTCCATCATGTAAAAGAACTCGGAGTTGTTAGATTGCATTTTTTAAAAATAGTTGTGCACTGCATTAGCATCACCTTCCCCCCCAATTGTAAACGCCTAACTGTATGGACATAGTTTCTGACATCTTTCTCAATAAAAGACAAATTCTCATGCTCCATGCCTCAACAACTAATAAATTAAAATTCTTGTTCATTCTAATTCCTGCTTTATCATTCAACATGAGCCTCCTTTTCACATGTGATTGCAAGAACATATTGCATTTGTAAAATCTGGAATGACCTGGACTCATCTCATGATTATGACCAAGTACAATTGATTTGACACACCACTTTCCATCGCGGGTATGAAACGCATTAAGCTTTGCTTTGCAATCCATTCTAGCGGTTAGGCGCATTTGTAGCGGGTTGGTAGATCTAATTCTTGGGACCTCCGCACGCGTACATGCAATCGTCATATGCGTCAAGTTCCCATGCATTTTTTTGGAGGTTCTTTTCGCAATGGCAAATCCTTTTCCCTTCAATGTTATTAGTTCATCTACAGAATCAAATTACATCCCCTCCTTCGGCTCTTTTACAGTTTCCTCATTCTCATTCTCGTTTTCAATAATATTCTCAACCACATTCGCTAACCCTCTTGATTCTTCTTGTTCCATGTCTCTATAATAAAAAAAATATAATGAATAAGTTAGGATACTAGCAATTCAATAAAATCCTTCGCTAGTTAAAATTGAAGACTTGTTTTTAGCTACATATTGCTAAAATTGAAGACTTGTTTTTCCATTTGGTGCCATCAACCCAAAATAGTGACACATCTCAATAAGATTATTGGCAATTCCATGAAAATTAAATTAGATTCCAAGCTAGTCTCACTTTTATTGGTTCTTATGAAAATTGGTGTATGTTTGTTTGAAATAAAAAATCAATTATTCGATCATTTTCTAAGCCAGATACAGATAATAAGACCATGAAGGCCATGAGAGACATCCACCCCAATACAAAAAAGAACACATCAGATCTACCCAAAAGCTCTCCCAAAAAACAGAGACCTCCCACAAAACCTGAACAACCACCCCCAACATATACTAGAACCTCAATATCTCTCAGAATTATCACAAAAAAGAAAAACTTAAAAGCAAAATCAGTCCCTTGCATATCAATACACCCATCAGCAAACTGAAATAAGCAAGCATTGTAAATTAAAAGAATAAAAAACAAATGCCCTTGAGCTCCAATAATCTTGTGGCCAACTTTGTAATGGGTATTACTGGGTTTGGAGAGAGTGGAGGGTAGCTAACCTTGAAGCCGCCGTGAGTCGTCTATATCGCCTACCGTCGTCGTCGTCATAGCCACATTTGCCATCACGGGTTGGGTTGCAATTGGGGATACATCGGAGAAGCTCCGTGCGGAGGGTTATAGAAATGAGTAACAATAATGCCTTGCCGTCGTCGCCCTCGCCCTCGCCTTGCGATCGCCCTCCTTCTAGGTCACGACGTCTCAAATGAGAATGAGTTATATTTGGGGAATTGTGAGCTTGTGTTTGTAATAGTGAGAAGGGGTTTAATTGTAAATTTTATGTGAGCCCCACAATTATTTTAATGTTTAGAGGGTCTTGTTTTGCTTCTAGTTGTGATTTACATTGTGCATGTAGCATCAATGTTTCTTATTTTCAAAGTGGCAAAAAGCAGTCAATTTCATCCGGCGACTCCAAGGCCTCGAGAATTAGTCAAGCTAAGTTGGCCCGAACACAACCAATTATCGAAGAAAATGGCGAATTCTCTCTCTCTTCAATTGTTCATTTGGGTTTTCATCCAAGAGCAATCGAGCAGAGTGCGACGAACTGCAATCGAAGAGAAACTGATTCTCAAACCATCGTTCAATCGAAGAGAAACTGAATAGAAACAATCGTAGAGGTTAGTCTCCTTCAAGTTCTTCGGTACTTCCCATACTTCTGATTAATCTCGAACACTTTCTGCCTAGTGGAGTAATTGTTAATTAAAAACCCTAAATCTCAGTTAGTTTTCTCTGTATTTAGGGTTTCGTTTGAAACAAATTAAAAGCTTTTAATCTTCGACTATTTGATGCTTATTCAAGGCGATTCTGTTGTTTTCTGCTCCATTTTTCGATTCTGTTCATCTTTCAACTTTGGGTAAATGGGAATTTCAAATTGTGATTTTTGATAATTTTCGTTTACAAGTTCTCGAATGTTGTGTGTATGTGAGATTATATACATATATATATATATATATATGTGTGTGTGTGTGTGTGTGTGTGATACGTGGCTTTCTTCTACGACCTATATTGCAACTACAAAGGACAGATTTTGTGGCTCAATTCGAGAGGAACCAAGACTCTCCTGGAACTTCAAGGGAAGCACAGAAAATTTAGATAATTTCATTGAAAGATGAAGTACAACATTAAACAAGCAACAAAGAAAACAACTGCTATAAACGTGGGAAATCCACAACTGACAACACGATCTACCACTACCACCACAAACTGACAGTTTGTTGACCCATTCAAAATTGACACCTATCATTCCTCCCCCCTTAGAACAACCTTGTCCTCGAGGTTAAACTCAGGATACAATTCCACAAAGGTTGAGTGGCGAATCCGGGAAGCATCTTCTAATTCTTTTCCCTGCCAACTGACTAGAAATTCGGTAACTGCCCGGTTATTCATCTTGACCATCCTGCGAGCAAGGATCTTTTCTGGTACCCAAGTGGTTGGATAAACCTCTGCAACCTTTGGAGGTTGAATTTGAACAGGGACATCAGTTCCAACTCTTCTTTTAAGTTGGGAAACATGAAAGACGGGGTGGATTCTGGAGCCTTCTGGTAGCTGCAGCTTGTAGGCTACAGGTCCCACCTTCTCAATTATTTGATAAGGGCTAAAGTAACTTGATGCAAGCTTCACAGATTTTCGATATGCACTGATGATTGTCTGCTCGGTTGTAGCCGTAGGTAGACCCAATCTCCCACCATATATTCCCAGTCTGTTCTATGCAGATCAGCCAACTTCTTCATACGATCTTGTGCTTTCCTTAAATTTTCTTTCAAGTCCCCCAAAACAGCATCTCGAGTTTGAAGCTCTCGATCAATAGTTGGTACTCTGGTAGTCCCGGGCACATAGTCCAATAGTGTAGGTAGAGGGACCCGATAAACAACTTCAAAAGGAGTGGTCTTGGTAGCAGAATGACAAGTGGTGTTATACCACCGTTCAGCCCATGGAAGCCAATGAATCCACTCTCAAGGTCTGTCACTAACAAAACATTGCAAATATGTTTCCAAGCATCGGTTTAAAACTTCACTTTGCCCGTCCGTTTGGGGATGATAAGCTGAACTCATTCTGAATTGGGTGCCTTGTAACTTAAACAACTCCTTCCAAAACAAGCTAGTGAAAGTGGGATCCCGATCACAAACAATGGATTGAGGCATGCCGTGCAATTTAAAAATGTTTTAAACAAACTCTTCAGCTACTTTCAACGCAGTGTAAGGATGACTAAGACCCACAAAGTGAGCATACTTGGATAACCTATCAACCACGACTAAAATAACAGATTTACCATAGGATGACGACAACCCTTCTACGAAATCCATGGCTATATCAGTCCAAATGCGTGTAGGAATTGGCAATGGCTGAAGAAGTCCAACAGGAGAGATGTTTTTAGTTTTGTTCCTTTGGCATGTGTCACACTCCTTAACGAAACTTCTCACCGATCTTCTTAGCCCACGCAATAAAACAAGGACTTCATTCTTTGGATAGTCTTATGATACCTGGAATGGCCACATGAAGGTGATGCATGCAACTCCCTAATAATCTTATCTTGTAATCTTTTTGACCCAACATACACCCTCTTCTTGTAATATAAAAGCCCATCTCTAATATGATACTTAGAAGAGTCCAACTTACCTTCTTGTAGCTTGTGGATAATTTTTTGTATATCTTGGCAAATCTTCTGGTCTTCTTTGACTTCTTCCCACCAATCTGCTATTGGCATTGAAATTGCTAATGTCTCACCATTATCATGTCTCCTGGATAAGGCATCAGCAGCAAGGTTGTCCTTCCCACTTTTGTATTCTATCTTGTATTTGTACCCCATAAGCTTAGTCAACCATCTTTGTTGTGCTGGAGTGACGATTCTCTGCTCTAATACATATTTAAGACTTTTTTGGTCAGTTTTGATGACAAAATCATGTCTAAGTAGATAAGGTCTCCACTGTTTCACAACGATGGTGAGAGCAAGCATTTCCTTTTCGTATGTAGAAAGAGATAATGCCTTTCCTCTTAGTGTTTGACTGAGAAAAGCTACTGGACGTCTCTCTTGCATTAGGACTGCTCCAACACCCTTACCACTAGCATCACATTCGATCACAAAAGTTTTCGAAAAATCAGGCAAAGCTAACATCGGTGACTATGTCATTGCTTCTTTCAATTTAACAAAAGTTTGCTCAGCCTCCAAACTCCACTTGAATGCATCCTTCTTAAGCAAGCCAGTGAGGGGCGCCGCAATCAGTCCATAATTTCTTGTGAATTTTTGGTAGTAACCTGTTAATCTAAGAAACCCCCGTAAAGCTTTTGGAGAACTTGGACGAGGCCATTCTATCATCGGCTTCATCCATGAAAACCCATTTACAACCCGTTCATTAAAATTTTCCAAACCCAATAACAATTTAGTGTGGGCTGATCTCTTAGACGGGCTTGAAATTGCTAGGCCTAATGCTGACACATATAGATTAAAAAGAGGGGTTTGATTGTCACTCATTGGACATGTTATCCGGCCAAATGTCCAAGGGTCAAAAGTAATAGCAATTAGGAGTCTAGGGGTCAAAAGTATTAGCAATGTTGAAAGTGAGGGAGTAAGCGTTATGCCAAATGGCAGTTGTACTCGGAAGATATTTTTTCATGGCCCTGTTTTTGGATGAATGCATTTTTTCACGGCTCTCTATTTGGTTGAGAGGCATTTCAAGAGAGAGAGAGAGAGAGAGAGAGAGAGAGAGAGAGAGGGGCTGCAAAGTTATTATTTTTATTTAGTAATGCTATGCTTTCCAAAATTTTATCCAAAGTGTCTCAACACATGTGGCAGTGGGTCCAGTTGATTTTGATTGATTAATTTCAAGTGGTCCCACCATTCTTAAAGAGGGTCACACTGCCACATGTGTTGGCAAACATTTTTTGAGAAAAAAATTGGAAAGTAGAGCATTAAAATGTTTTTTAGCAAGACTTGAACCAAAGCGGTTTAACTGGGTCGGGTCCCATCCTTGGTGGGTCGGTTCTTGGTCTATATTCCTGGGAACCGTTTATAGGTGGTTCGGTTCTAGTTCTGGTTTTGCCTGGGCTAGACCCATGTGCAGCTCTAATCCAAAAGTATAGGATTCATACCTATATTGTACGTTGGTCAATGACACGTAGTACAAATCATAGTGGGGGTCAACAACTAATTAGAATAGTCCGCAGTTTAAACTATTATTCAAACTACTACAAACCCGCAGACTTGTACTCAGATCACAAACCAAAACCCTAGAAAACAAAACAAAAATTTATCATAACAACTGAGATCCCCCACCCACACCCCTCATAGCCTACTCGCCACCACCTCCTTCTCGCCGGAAACTGAAGCCATGAACCACCGGACCTCCCGCGACTTCTTCCACTTCCGCCACCCCATTGCCACCATCCCTACGTTTTCTATCGTTACTATAACAATTAATAACATCACAATTTTATGAAAAACAAAAACTATTACCACATTTTGTGTGAAAAAAGCCTCGTACTATTATTTATTTATTTATTATTTATTTTTTAATCTCTACTATCCTTCTATTGAAGCCCTGTTTCGGATCAGCTTCTATCTTTTTGCGATATCGGACGATAGGTTTTGTTCTCAGCAAATGTCGGCCATTCAGAGCTATAGTGTGTGCTTAATGGACTCCTCTGCATTCCAGATACCGCACCTCAATTGTCCCTATAACTTCAAGAGGTTGATCTCTCATTCTTAATTTAATCTAATCATTTACTAATTCGGTTAATTTTTTTTATTGTACTTATGTCGTGTTATTTATTAGTAATTGGTTTGGGTGAATGAGGCATAAATCAAAAGCAATTATGCAAGGTTCTTTAAATTCCTTTGTTTTAAGATGCCTTTTTGAATGGGTATAATTTGTATTCAACATTTTATTTTATGAGAATAACATGTATAAAATGGTTTTTTTTTTCTCTTCATACCTTTATTACAATGTTGACTTTTCTGTAATGACATCCCCCTATCAATTGGATGAATATGCACGGGAAAAAGGAAGAAAAAACATGGTAATATTAGTAATTTAATAAAGCTAGTTATTTTTCCTTGTTCGGGTTGAATTTCAAAAGAAAGCATGTAATGTGTAGAGCATTTAGTGTTAGATGGAATTTTTGTAATGGAAAGATGTTGCATAGGTTGCACCAGGGGATGTCACTGATTGGGTTTCCTCTGCTTGCTTCTTGCTTCTCCATGTGACCAAATTACCTCCCACAAATTTGCAATACCCAGTAGTTGATCTCCTATCCATCACTGAACCTGCCCAATCAGCGTCGGTGTAGGCTTCAACAAGTGTGACCATTCTTGGCAAAGAACAGCCCTTTCCCTGGGGCTGACTTAAGATATCTCATAATTCTAAACACAGCATCAAGATGGAGTTGTCTAGGAGCATGCATAAATTGACTTACTACACTAACAGCGAAAGCGATATCCGGTCTGGTATGAGCCAAATAGATAAGTTTGCCCACTAGTCTCTGGTATCTTCCCTTTTCAACCGGTTCTCCACTGGGATCATCACTGAGCTTCATATTTGGATCCATGGGAGTATCAACTGCTTTACAACCAAGCAAACCTATCTTCTTTAGGAGATCCAGGACATACTTACGTTGGGATATAAACAGCCCTTCCTTGCAGCGTGCCACTTCTATTCCAAGAAAATATTTCAAATCTCCTAGATCCTTAATTTCAAACACCTTGGCAAGATAGGTCTTCAACTGCTCCATTTCAACTAAGTCATCGCCTGTGAGAACTATATCGTCTACATAGACTATCAAAGCAGTCAATTTCCCTTGTAATGAATGCTTGATAAAGAGAGTATGATCGCCTTGGCTTTGTCTGAAACCATATCGTATCATAGCTTAAGAAATCTATCGAACCAGGCTCTAGGAGATTGCTTGAGGCCATATAAGGATTTCTGGAGGCGACATACCTTACCTTGTGTCTTACTGTCCTCAAACCCCGGAGGAATATCCATGTACACTTCTTCTTCCAAGTCACCATGTAGAAACGCATTCTTGACATCAAACTGATGCAAGGGCCATTCCAGATTTGCTGCTAGCGACAGAAGGATCCTGATGGAGTTCATTTTTGCAACCGGGGCAAATGTCTCTTGGTAATCAACCCCATATGTCTGAGTAAAGCCCTTAGCAACAAGCCTGGCTTTGTATCTCTCAACAGTCCCATCCGCATTATGTTTCACGGTGAATACCCACTTGCATCCTACCGTCTTTTTACCTCGAGGTAACTCTGCTAATTTCCACGTCCCATTTTTGTGAAGAGCTTTCATCTCTTCAACCATGGCATTCTTCCAATTAGGATTAGACAAAGCTTCCTGAACATGGTTAGGGATAGACATAGAATCGATTTGGGACACAAATGCCCTATATGATGGAGAGAGATGAGAATATGAAACAAAATTTGAAAGAGGATGTTTAGTACATGCTCTAGTTCCCTTTCGTAGGGCAATAGGCATGTCTAAATCATCATCATCAGATGGATCAACAATAACAGGTATTGGAGAATTAGCAATAGAAGGAGAGGAAATGCCTGAATCATCTTTACTAGAAGGCGATTGAAGCGGGATTGGAGAGATGTGCCTTTTTTCTGCTGCCCCAAAAATTTGTCTCCTCTTATCCTTGGTATACGTTAACAATCCCTTACCTTCTCTCTCTTCCTCTCCTTTTTTCTCTCCTTTTTCTCCCTCTTCCTCACCTTTTTTCTGCTCACTCTTTTCTCCCTCATTCTCTCTTTTTCCTTTTTTTCCTCCCTCTTCCTCGCTAGATATAGGAAAGGGAACAATGAAAGCAGGCTGCTCTGCTTGCTGGTCTATCTCCCCCTGAAGAGGAGAAAGAGAGGACTGAAAGTAGGAAAGTGTTTCATCAAAAGTGACATCCATAGATTCATACCACCGACGAGTAGGAGGATGATCACTTGTACCCTTTCTGAGTTGGAGAATAACCAACAAAGACACATTTGACAGAACGAGGATCTAACTTCCGACGAGAAGGAGAATGATTGTGGACAAAACACACACAACCAAACGCTTTAGGAGGAATGGGAAAAATGGAGGATGATTTAGTAAGAAGTTCAATTGGAGATTTCTTACCAAGGACACGAGAAGGAAGACGGTTGATAAGATAGGATGCAGTTAGGACTGCTTCCCCCCAGTAAGACTTGGGAAGATGCATAGAGAAGAGCATGGACCTGGCTGATTCTAACAAATGACGGTTTTTTCTCTCTGCAACACCATTCTGCTGAGGGGTGTTAGTGCATGAAGTTTGATGGATCATTCCATGTTCAAAAAAATAGTGAGTGAGACCACCAAAGATGTATTCCCCCCCTTTGTCAGACCGAACAACCTTGACAACTGTGCTAAACTGTGTGCATATCATTTTGTGAAAGGATTTAAAGATGGAAAAAACATCATTCTTATCCTTCATCAAATAAACCCAAGTAGTGCGAGTACAGTCATCAATAAAGGTAACAAACCACTTATAGCCATTTAGAGTGATAATAGGAGAAAGACCCCAAACATCAGTGTGAATAATAGCAAATGGAACAGTACTTTTATTAAAACTAGAATTATAAGTTGCACGATGATGTTTTCCCAACTCACAAGCCTCACAAGAAATGTTGGAAACACTTTTATTACTGACAAGAGAAGGAAATAAAAAACGAAGTAAATAAAACGAAGGGTGGCCTAATCTCTGATGCCATACCAAGCTTCCCTAGGAATAGTCTCTCTCTGTATATGATGAGCTGCTTGTGGTAAGTTTCCCTGTGTGGCTCCCTCTGGCAGCAGAAAATATAGGCCATTCTCCTCTCTACCACTGCCAATCACCTTCTTCGTGGAGATATCCTGAAAGACACAATGAGATGGGAAGAAGGTAACACTACAGTTAAGATCATGAGTAATCCTAGCAATGGATAAAAGATTAGTAGAGAAATTAGGAACATGAAGTGCTGAAGATAAAGGTAATGAATTAGAAATTTTAATGACACCTTTACCAGAGATGGATGAAAGAGAACCATCTGCAGTTTTAACTTTCTCTTTACCAGAACTTGGGGTATAAGAAGAGAATACAGAGGAAAGACCGGTCATGTGATCGGAAGCTCCGGAGTCAATAATCCATGGTTGACTAGAATCAGCATGTAAGGCATGTGAAAAATTAGCAAAAATACCTGACTGGGCATAGGAAGTAGAGGCAGATGGAGTGTTCAACTGAGTCATAATACGGCGGAGTGTTTTGATATTGGCACTACTGATGTTTCCCACTGCTGGAGAAGACGATGGAGGAGCTGAGGCAAGAGTATCTTTCTCCTTAGACGGAGATGAGTCAGTAGTCAAATGAGCTCGTGGAGGACCACGACCACCATGACGACCACCACCACGTCCCCTGGGAAAGGAAGGACGCCCATGAAGCTTCCAGCATGTCTCGCGAGGGTGTCCGAGACGATTGCAATGATCACACCAAGGTCTATTATTGTTGGTGTCACGTCCCATATACTGGGGTTCTCTCGGGGAGTAAAGGCCTTGCCGCCCCGTTGATTAGAGGATACCAAGGCTGTCGATGAAGAGGGCAACATAACAGAGCGGCGACTTTCTTCATCTTGCACAATAAAAAAAGCTTCTCGAAGAGATGGAAGGGGAACAATACCCAAAATACGGCCACGAACTGGATCAAACTCAGGCCTAAGACCGGGTAGAAACTTTAAGATTCTTTCCCCTTCAATGTATTTCTGAAAACCCGCAGCATCAGTTGGATTAGAGGGATGAAGTGTGATTAAATGATCAAGTCGCTTCCAAAGAGAGCCTAGAGCGGTGAAATACTGGAGAGTAGTGCGATCCCCTTGAACTTCGTCCTGAATTGCTCTTCGAAGTTCATACACTTGGGCAACATTCCCTTGACGGGAATATGTTTCAGCTAAAGTATCCCAAATATCTTTGGCCGCGGCCATAGATAAGAATGGATATGCAAGTTCGGGTTCCATAGAATGAACTAGCCAACTCATAACAAGAGAATTATCACCTTCCCACTTGAGATATGTCGGATCATCACGGGTAGGGGCCTTGACTGAACCATCCACATTACCGAATTTATATCGACTACGGAGCCATAAAGTTGCCGACTGGGACCATGAGAGGTAATTAGCACCATTGAACAACGCAGTGGTGATTTTAGAACCCGGATTCTCAGTAACGTACGACTGTCTTTCGTTATCCATAGAAGGACCTGAAGAGGCGGCAATAGATTTCTCAGATATCACATCATCTTTTGACATGGTAAAGGATGCAGATGATCAAGGGATGGTGGTCAAGGGAAGCCTAAGATGATCCAATCTAATTAAACAACATAGATCCGCTTACGGATCGAAGACGAACAAACTAGGAGCAAATAATGTTCTCAAAAAATTATTGCGGCTAGGTGTGAATAGTGCTGCGTGAACAGTGCTGCGGTGAACAGTGCTGCGATGAACAGTAACCTCGATGAACAATGCTGTGATGAGTAGTGCTGCGATGAACAGTAACTTCGCGATGAAACTCTCGTTGGGTCGGCTAGGGTTAGGGTTTTAAGGTTAGGGTGGCGGCTGATGGTGGTGATGGTAGGCGGCTGGTGGTGGGGACAGAACCCTAATTTAGGGAGGCTCTGATACCATGTTGAATAACATTACACAATATTATTGAAGGCTTAATCTCACAACTGTGAGACCTCTTTATTTATAATAACAAGAGAACAAGTAATTACACACAAGTCCCTATACTAATCATAAAACAAATAAAACATTTATAACTAATGAAACTCAACATTAAGTTCTATAGGAATTTTCTAGGCTAGGACTCCTATATACTCCATGTGGGTTGCATCTACACTTTTATTAGTATTTATGTAAGTGTAATTGTAATTACAATAACTTTGAAGCTAAGAGTTTTCATATTTTGCACATTCAGTCTTTAGATGGGTTGGTAAGTAGTTGTAATTGCTAATTTAATGTGATTTTCACAATTTGCAACTATAGAAATCATATTGGGAAATTAAGATTGAAGGGGTTTTGGAAGGTTTTATTTATCAATCGCTATGTTGGATTGAGAACTGGTATTGTCTCCAGGATTTACAACCATGGAAACCATCTCAGAGAAATTAAGAATCAATGTCAATGTTAATGTCGTATTGGGACATGGTAGACGGTTTCCTCTGTTTTCCATCTTTTTTTTTTTTTTATATGGTAATGATACTGTGGTGGATTACGCTATCTATTATTTTGCATTAATCCAGTTTTGTAATGATCCAAGTTTTTATTATTTTTATCCGTCCTACACAGGATAAATTATGGTTTATATGCAAGCCTACAACATCATGCTGCCAATGTTGCATCTTTTCTAGTTCCCCAAATGTGCAAGCTTTATTGCTTGATTGGAATCATTAGATACATCTATGTTGATATAATTTGTTCCCCCACCATTTTTTTTTTTGTTTTTTTTCCGCTAGTTTGTGATAAAGGAAGAAAAATTGTTATAATTTGTTCACCCCCACAATTTTGGACCTTTTACAATTCTTGGTTAATGGTGGTGCTAAAGATGGAGTTAACATCGTCAGTATCGGGTTATATTCTGGGTTGTGTAGAACTAATTGAACACATTTCGTTGAAGTTAAGATCACCTATGCGTGGCTCAAACTATTTTTCTCATCTTTCTTTTCTCTGGATTTTTGTTATTATTATTATATATATATATTATTTTTATTTTTTTTCTTTTCAGAATCCAGGCATGCATTATTCTGCATTAAGAAGTTTATTCCTTCTTATAATCAAAGACTAATAGCTGAAATGCTGCTGCGTGCAACAATCATTTTTCCTGCCTTTTTTTACAATGCTAATGTCCCCTTATGTTGCTACTAAACAGGAGGGATGCAAAATTCAGGTACCCGCAAGCGGCCATAATACCCAATTTTCATCTGCCAATGCGTAGTTTTGAAGTTAAGAATAGGTAATGTAACCTTCGTTTTGATCTTCCTTCAATTCGCTTGGTATACTTGTGCAATTTGTTATGGGTATTTCAACATTTAAGATATAGAAGAGACAAATCACCCATCTGCCTTCATTTGGCCTTTTGGAGTTTGTAAAATAAATTCATTGAACAATCGGTTATGTCGCTTAATACTCTTTGAATTTGTATTGAAATTCTTCAATGTATAAAGATGACAGTAAAAGTACTTAAGTAACCTAAAGAAAGGTGTTTGGTGTGTTTTTAAACAGGAGGGGTGTAAAATTCAGGTACCCGCAAGCGGCCATAATCCCCAATTTTCATCTGCCAATGCGTAGTTTTGAAGTTAAGAACAGGTAATTTAACCTTCGTTTTGATCTTCCTTCAGTTCGCTTGGTATACTTGTGCAATTAGTTATGGGTATTTCAACATTTAAGATATAGAAGAGACAAATCACCAATCTGCCTTGAGTTGGCCTTTTGGAGTTTGTAAAATAAATTCGTTGAACAATCGATTATGATGCTTAATACTCTTTGAATTTGTATTGAAATTCTTCAATATATGAAGATGACAGCGAAGTACTTAAGTAACCTAAAGAAAGGTGTTTGGTGTGTTTTTAAAGAACCCCAACCCCCCACCCCCGGCCCTCTCGATCTCTGTTGGAATGTCCCACATCGCCTATTTTTGGCCCCGCTATGCGGTTTATAAGGCTTTAGTTCCCCTCTCTTTAACACTTGGGTTTTAAGGAGTTGAATGGGGTGGGCCTTACTAGTGGTATCAGAGCTTGGTTGGACTTGTCTTCCAGCGTGCCGAGTGTCCGGCTGCTGTGGTCGAGGGTATGCCGAGTGTCCGGCTCCTGTGGTTCAAGGGGTGTGTTGGAATGTCCCACATCGCCCATTTATGGCCCCTAGTTTCCCTCTCCTTAACACCTGGATTTTAAGGAGTTGAATGGGCCGAGCCTTACAAGAATCTCGATCTCGAGAATTTTATATATTTTGTAATGCATTGTAAAGCATCAGTAGTTGTAACACCCGTACCCGGAAAAGATTTGCATATTATCTTAATATGCATTAATTTGTATAATTAGTGTATATTATGGATTAAGGGGAGGCTTGGACTTGTCCATAGAAAAGTGTCCAAAGAAGGACAACATTTGGAAAAGTCTCCAGTGAGGTGTGACAGGTACTGGAGTGGAACCCAATGAAGGGTTAATTAGTAATTTGCATTTTAAATAATTAAATGCATTTTATATGATTACATGGATATCTGTTAAGTTGCTTTCATATTATATTGTTATGTGTTAGCATTAGTTTGGACACCCAAATAAGGGTATAAATGAAAGAGACTTATAATTGGTAGGTGCGTAAGCAACTTCACAAAATATTTGGGACCACATTGGGACCCATACGGGACTTAGACAAACACTCATTAGATAATTGGGTAGTTAATGGAATATTTGGGGGATTTTATAATAGGAACTTAGGAAATTCTGGGGATGCAAATGAAAAATGGGAAAAATGAGGCTTTGACACCTCATGTAAGTTGCATGGGTGTGTGTATGTGTCAAGGAAGAGAGATGGAGACTCTCATTTACAGAAAAATCAAACAAAAACAAGAGAACTCACCGAGAGAGAAAGACGGAACCCTCACCGACGTCGTTTTTCGCCGTTCCGTCGCCGCCATTCGTCGAATTCGCGAACCGAAACCGTTTTTGGACTCGTGGAGGTGAGATGATCATTTCTATACCTTTAATTTACGCTTTAATCGTCGTAATTTTGGTAGCTCACGTTACTCGGTGACACGCGGTTGCCGAATTCTTGTAGGATTCACTTTGGGGTAGAAATTGAGCTTGGATTTGGTGCAATTCACCATTTTCTAACTTAATTTGGGTATAATCTTGCTAATGTGAGTTTTCTACACTAAAGAATGGTTGTGTTTAACTATGTTCAAGGCTTTAATGATGTTAGAGATAACAATTTATGCTTAGGAGCTATGAGAATGTCTTATTGTATTGATTATTTATGCTTAGAAGTCATGGAGATGTTTGAAATCGTGAGTTGCATGTTAATTATATGAAAATCGTTGTGCTTACTGCTTACATGTTAATGTGCTCATGGGCGGAGGCAGCATAGGACCAGGGGGGGCCCAGGCCCCCCTGAGATTTTGAGAATTAAAATTTTACCCTACATTTTTTTAGTATTTTACATTTACGCCCCTCCTCAACTTATTTAGGCCCCCCTCAACTTATGTTTAAGCCCCTCAAAGGGGTCCAAAGGCCAATTTAGTGTCAACAACTACATATATATTGATATACAGGTATATACAACTCAAAAGGGAAAGTGCCTAGAATTTTGAAAATTACACTTTTAGTGTGAGAATTTTATGCGTTTTATAAATGGGCCCCCCTAGAATTTTGAAAGACACTATACAATACTTACGTGTCACCAAAAAGATTCATATTATCAGCATATCCCAAAAAAATCGCAATTGTATACAAGCGGACCCTAAAAAAATCGTCAATTATGTATAAATAGACCCAAAAAAATTTGCCTCGGGGGCGCTGCCCCCGAACCGTCGTATAGCCTAGGGCCCCTTGACTAGAATTCTTGGCTCCGCCCCTGTATGTGCTTATATGTTTATATGATTATTTGGTAATCAATGAACACCGGGGAAAATGATTCATTAGTTGGGAGTAATAAGGGAGACGAAGAAGAAGAATCCGATAAAGACAGAAGTCCAAGGAATAGAAGTGGCCACGGGACCAAGGGAAGGTCTTCGGGTCTGAATGAATCATTGAACCGGTGACTCGGCGATTACGGATATGAATTATGCGTTAATTGTAGCATTGCACATGTTAAACATTCAATCATGTGTAGATTATTCACTAAGTGTAATGCTTAAGAAAAATATTTTCCTTTTTCTGTTGTGGTAAATAACAACCACCGCAGGTACGGAGCAATATCCGGAGAGGAAGTAACATGCTCGGGAATGGGGGAGAGATTTGGGACTTGTAGTTATGTTTATAACTTGTATTATGGTGTAACTTGTGACTTGAAATCCTTAACTTGGGGCTTGAAGCCTTGACTTGTGGTTGTAGAGTTGGAGAGGTTTGGAAGTATGGGATTCTATGATTCATGTGGATAATGTAAATTTGTAGAAACTTGTATAATTCTCTATGTTAGTAGTTAGTTTTGGGTAAGAAGTTGGAGGATTTGACGGTTGTTTTGTAAATTCTATGTATGTCCTTAAGTTTTAACTATGGATATGTGTAAGTTGGTTGGGAAGGGACCTTTCCGGCAAGTCCGGATTTGCGTCGCAACTCCTTTGGATAAGTTCTTTTTTGTAACTAAGTGCTTTGAATGGTTTTGGAATCCTTTTCGAAAAGTTTCATGTATATGGTTGTTCTTGAAAGAATTTGGTTTTAATCACTTGTTTTGA
Organism: Hydrangea macrophylla; assembly: GCA_033977485.1. NCBI lineage: Eukaryota > Viridiplantae > Streptophyta > Magnoliopsida > Cornales > Hydrangeaceae > Hydrangea > Hydrangea macrophylla. Next base: position 78,188,317 of record CM066983.1, on the reverse strand, counting down.
TTCCATTGAGGTTATGTCCATGGTTTAAATGTTTGGAAGAGATTGAATTTGTGTTTGGAGGTGTTTTGATGTGTTTATAAATGATTTTGAAATGGTTCCATAAGGTTTCTGGAGGTTTAAGGATGGTTTGGATATGTTTGGACTGTTTAAACAGGGGTTTTTACTGTCAAAATGTGTGCTGCAGAATCCGGATTGAACCGGGTCTTCAGCGGATCGATTCGGCACTTCTGGAGGGCCAGAAATGAAGTTATGTCAAGACCGGATCGCGGATCGATCCACAGGCCATTTTGCTGCACTGTCGACCTTTACGGAAACGGACATAACTCACTCTAGAAAATTCGGATTTGCGCGTCGTTTTTGTTGTTGGAACCGGAACTCAAAGACCTATCTTTTGGTATAAAATTTGTTATATCTTATTAATGACCATTTTGCCCTTGATGCTGTTTTTGTCACCATAAAGTTCTTTTATGTCGTTTAACACACGTGTTACTTACTAATTCACGTGTTTCTTTGTTAATTTGTATAGTTGAGCACTTGTAGCATTGTTACACGTGTCCTAACCTGCACGAGGCAGGTTGGGGTGTGACAATTTTTTGTGTCAGAGCATTAGGCTAGAGCCTTTGGGGACGAGTGACGTATACGACGCGTAGTGTACACATAACGACACATAGTTGCACAAACATGCATCCATGTTTATTTAGCATGCTTAAAAAGTTGTTTAGCATGCATAGCATGTTATTTATAGTAACATGCATGGGAATGCTCTTGTGAATGCCAGGCTAATTGTCTGTTAGTAATGGATTCGGGAAAAAGACAAACATCACCGTCAAGGGTGGACTGAGTAGAACGAGTTGTTGAAATAATAGTAAGAATGGTGGAAATCAGAATGTCATCGGTTGAGGAAGAACCCGAAAACCCAAATCACGAGGTAAGAACAGAACAACCGACTGCAGAGGAGTTTCCAACAGAGTCCCGACAACATAAAAAAGGTAAGAGATCATGAGAAAATGCAAGTGAAAGTCAAGGTAATAGTAAAAGAGCAAATGTTGGAAGTTCATCAACAAGTAATACACTAAAGGAGAGGAAGCCACGTTGTTCAACATGTAATAAGCAACATTGGGGTGTATGTCGCAAAATTATGGTCTGTTATGCTTGTAGACGGGTTGGGCATATCGTAAAGAATTGTCCAAGCGTGAGTGCAAAGTTTAAGAGAAAGCGACCCCCCTGACATTCTGAAAAACTCTACTACCTACTTATACACACAAGAGTATATCACTTTAGTCTTAACCTTATCTAGACCATTTTGCTCCCCCCCCCCCATGCATTGCCCCATGTGACTATACTCCAACCCCCCCCCCCCCCCCATGCATTGCCCCATGTGACTATACTCCAACCCTATCAATCAGACCCTTTGACCAAAAAGAAAACTAAAAAAACCCTATCACTATCAGACCACTCGTGATCCCCCTCTGTCATTTCTTTCCTATTCACTATCAGACTCTTTCTCTGACTCCATTTCCCTAAAGTGAAGCTTTGAAGCACGGACACTCCGACACGGATATGACACGACAAGGGCACGTCGACACAACAAAGTCCTAACAAAACTGCATGTTGGCACTGCTAGAAAAGTGTCCGTGAAGTGTCGTGTCCATGTGTCGGACACGACACGATACGCGACACGTTACCTACCATCTTTGAAGTGTCGGTGCTTCCTAGAAGCGAAGGAAGTCTAACCCTAGTCCATCCAATTTGAAGCTCATATGTTCAGGATTTAATTCAGGTGAACAAATGAACAATTATCTCATAATTTCATTATTCCCTGTCTTTCTTATTTCTATTTTCTAATGGCTTGAATCCTGATTACATATAGTTATCTTACCAGATCAAACTTCAAAGGTCAGACTTGGAACCTTGGGTATTCTTGGATTGTGGGGAAAAATCTCTAGGTAATTTTTGACCCTATTATACGAAACTTTTTTGCTAAAGTTTGCTTGTTAGCTTATGATGTGATTTGTTTTGTTTTGTTTTTATTTTGATATTTCTTATCTGGATTGGTGAATGAATAATGCTAAAAAAAAAGAACGAATTTTCGTAGCAGCCATGGAGAAATACTTTAAAAGAATATCAAAGAGTGAGTTGTCTCCACCAAAAAGAGATGGTGGTTCTTCAAAACAAGTGCGTATAGAAATTGATTTGTCTGATCTTCCTTCAGATCCAGGACTAAGACCTCGTATTATGGATTACAATCCTAATGATCGAGATCAAGTTCGTAGAAAATATTTAATGGATGGTTCTACCCAACCTCGTACGCACAATTTTCCACAAAGAAAATTTGGGCAATTTTTACGATGTTTCAACCCCTCATGGTTTGATGAATTTGAGACTTGGTTGGAGTATAGCAAAGAGAAAGATGCAGTATTTTGCCTATATTGCTATCTTTTTAAAGCGGAGATTGGAGAGCAAGCTGTTGGAGATTCCTTTGTTGGTGAGGTTTTTCAAATTGGAAGAAAAAGTCTAGGCTTACAGATCATGTAGGACTTATGAATAGTTCTCATAACAGAGCATGGGCTAAAGGTCAAGACTTATTGAATCAATGCCAACATATTGAGACAATTATCTCCAAGCAATCAGACGAAGCTAGAAATGACTATCGGATTCGCTTGGATGCCTCAGTTCAATGTATACTTATCTTCTAAAGCAAGGGCTTGCATTTCGTGGTCATGATAATCTGAGGACTCGTCCAATCAAGGGAACTTTATTGAGTTTGTCAAGGTACTTGCTGACAACAATGAACAAATCAATTCTGTTGTATTGAAAAATGCTCCAGAGAATCTAAAGATGATAGCCCCTTCCATTCAAAAAGACATTAGAGCCATCATAAGAGATCTTGGTGATAGTCCCTTTTCCATTCTTCTAGATGAAACTCGTGATATATCAATGAAAGAGCAAATGGCAGTTGTTTTGAGATACGTAGACCTAAAGGGTTGTGTAGTTGAGAGATTTTTGGGTCTTAAGCATGTGACTAGTACTAGTGCCATTTCACTTAAGATAGCACTTGAAGAATTATTTTCTAACACGGGCTAAGTATATCTCACTTACAAGGGCAAGGTTATGATGGGGCTAGTAACATGAAAGGTGAATTTAATGGTCTTAAGACACTGATTTTGAAAGAGAATGAATGTGCATATTATGTCCATTGTTTTGCTCATCAACTTCAGTTAGCTCTTGTGGCAGTTGCGAAGAACCATATTGAAATTAACTCCCTCTTCTTCAAGGTTTCTAATGTGGTGAACGTTGTTGGTGCTTCATGTAAACGTAGAGATAAACTTCGAGAGAAACATGCTGCTACAATTATTCAAGGTCTTGAGAATGATGAGGTTTCAAGTGGGAAAGGCCTTAATCAAGAAACTACACTTGTACGTAGTGGTGATACTCGTTGGGGGACTCATTACCATTCTTTGATAAGCTTGATTAGTATGTACTCACCAGTTATTGAGGTGCTTGAGTTGATTGAGGAGGATGGTCTAATTCAGACCAAAGAAGAGAAGCACGTGACTTGTTAGAATCAGTGAAATCTTTCGAATTTGTTTTTAACCTACATTTGATGAGATATGTTCTGGGAATAACTGATAACTTGTCACAAGCATTACAAAGAAAGGATCAAGATATTTTGAATGCTATGGGATTAGTTAAAGCATCCAAACAATGCCTCCAAGAGATGAGGGACAATGGGTGGAGTTCTATGTTTGATGAAGTTTGCTCATTTTGTGAGAAATGTCACATTGATATTCCTATTATGGACAATGTGTATATACCTCGAGGACGATCAAGACGTAGGTCTCATGAAAAGACAAACTTACATTACTACCAAGTTGAGTTATTTTATACCGTCATAGACATGCAACTCCAAGAGTTAAATAACCACTTTAGTGAAGTGAACACTGAATTGCTACTTTGTGTTGCATGTTTAAATCCTTATGACTCATTCGCTGCCTTTGACAAGCAAAAACTCATTCGGCTTGCTCAATTCTATCCTAGAGACTTTTCCGAAGTAGAGCTTTTGGCACTTTGTGATCAACTTGGGATTTATGTTACCGATATGCGCTTCAGTAGTGAGTTTTGCCAATTGAAGGGAATTTCTGAACTTGCTCGGAAGATGGTTGAAACTCGAAAAGATAAAAGTATATGCATTTATTTACAAACTCGTCACGTTGGCATTGATTTTACCTATCGCGACTACTACAGTTGAGAGGACATTTTCTGGAATGAAAATTGTGAAGAATAGAATGCGCAATCGAATGGGAGATGAGTGGATGAATGATAGTTTAGTTGTTTATGTTGAAAAAGATGTTTTGGTACCATTGATAAGGAGTCTATCTTGCAGCATTTTCAATGCATGAAAAAACGTCATGGTCAATTGTAAACGTATGAAACTTGAATCTTGATATCAATGAATACTAACATTTTGTTCAAGTTACTTTTAGCTAAATACTTGCCCCCCTGGACCATATTCCTGGGTCCGCCCTTGGGTGTATATATGGATATGTATGTGTGTATCTACTATACTATAAAGGAATATATGCTCGGTTGTGTCGAATGTTTTTTCCCTTCTTTGCCCTCACTTTGCCCGTCTGAGTTACCCATAATACCCCCTTCTTTGATTGTGTGCCCTTTTGTTTTATCGTTCTTTTACACTTCAAAAAACCGAGAGAGAGAGAGCGCCGTCTTCATCTACCAGAAAAGAACAAATCCACCACCTCGCCTGAATTTTTCTTCTTATCTTCTGAGATGGCAACAAAATTATTGCACAATACAACTCCAACTATCAACAATCTCTCTCATCAATCTCTATTATCTTTCTACTTGACCTACAGTTTGGTATTTTGTACTACCCTTTTCCTCTCTGTCTCCATTTGTGCCAAGTGTTCACAGATTGATTGCTTGAACATCAAATTCCTCATCAGCTTAAGAACAACTGTAATCTTCTTTGCTTTTTGTTTATCTTCTATGGTGTAGTTCAATTTACGAATTTCTTAAATTAGGGTTTTCCTGAAAAATTAAATCATGATTTCGAAAGTTCCAACATGTTTTAAATTTTCTGCCTTTTTCTGATATATTCTACCACATTTTCCTACTCAATTTTTTTGTCTTTTGATTTCTTTAGGAATTAACATTATTTGGGGGAAAAAAATTCATTCAGTGGTTGTACCACGGATTTAAGCAAGGTTCAGTCATTGTTCCTTAGTGTTTTGATTTCATGGTTTGTTTTTTTTATATATATTTCCACTCCAAAATGAGCTGAAGAACATCTGCAGAGTTAAGGTAATTGCTTAGGAATCAATGAGCTTTTACATGGTTGATCAATATTACCAGTTAATTGATTTTCTATTTTGTACACTCGGCCCCATATATGCTTATATATCTTATACCATTGGTATGTGCAATTTAATTTCTTTGAACTTATGTGTTCTTTGTGCTTTAAAATTTTGTGGTTTTTGTGAATTGGCTGTGGGTTTGATTAATTTTGTGAATATTGTGCTTTGGCTGTTCAATTTGATTCCGTGGTCATGCTATTGAAGCTAGATTATATGTGAATAGTTTGTATTATGCTTAGATTTTGAATAAATATGTCATAGGTAAAGATATATATAAACATTTATGTACACACGTGTGCAATGAAGCTTCAACTTTGAAATTCAGTACCTACATTCCATATTTCAATCCTTGGTTCATATTATTTATCTTCTTTCTTTATTTGGGAAATTACCCTACACAGTAGTAAATTAACCTCCTCTCTCCCCCTCCTCTTGAAGAATTTAAGTAAATAGGAATAACTTAAGGAAGCCTTCCTATTTATTCATTAAACATCCACATATTTTGAAATTTACTTGCATATAACAAATATTTGGGTTGGGATCTCTTACTGCGATCTCAGTTTCACCTCATGGGGCAAGGCCATATATTGTTTTATGAGGCTAATGTCATTACCTTAATAAATTGGCTTAGGGAGGACTGGTCATCATGTAGGCCTATTGAAAGCCCTGAGATGTTACATGTGTCATCCTTTTATGTTTGGAATGGATTTGAAGTGGGAAAAAAAAAAAAGTTGCATCCTCAAATTATAAAAAAAAAAAAGTTGCATCCTCAAATTTATCACCATTAGAGAAGCTTTTGGAGAAGTGCTATGGAAAGTGAGAACAATGTATGAACCCCCTCTACTGAGTTGATTTGAGGATCTTGTTCTCCTTGAAGTGTGTGTCCTCTACTGTGCAAATGTCCCTCCAATTTTAAGTTTTGGGTGTAATCTCATTGTAGTTTTTAATTTCATATCAGATTTACTTTCCATTCTTTGGCACACTACTATTCTGCCCCTAACAGAAAACAACCAATAACAGCAACAAGGAAAAACACGAACATGGACACTGCTGAGTACCACGGGCACTGCTGCGTGCCATGCACGCAGCCCCTTTACTAGTATATATATATGAGTGTGTATATATATAACAATATATATATCTCAAACAGTTTCCTAAAACAGAAAAAGTGAGATTTTCGTCTCATATATATAGGCTAGTAGGGGACCACGTGGTCATTCCCCAGCCAAAGCTTGAAGATCAGATTCTGCTCAGTCCAATCGATTGGACTCGGCTCCAATCGATTGGTGATAGGTAAGCAATAGGCAATCAATTGGTAAACATTCCAATCGATTGGGGGTAGGTATTTATTACTCCCATCTATTGGTATAAGTCTAATGGATTGGGTTAAGGCGACCAACTGCCAATCGATTGATAAAGTGTCCAATCGATTGGGAAGCAAGGTAAGACAATCGATTGGTAAAATAATCCAATCGATTGTGATACTAAAATCAACAATTGTTAAAGTAAAGCTCATACATAGGTTAAAGCAATAACGCAAGGCCCCATTCATTTATACACTTAAAAAAAAAACAGGGTATTACACCTGCATAGGGAGAGATATTGCCTCACGTGAAATGCATGGTAGAACCTTAAAGAATTCAGGAAAAGACATTAGAAGATAAGGGGAAATGAAAAAGTTTTGACGCTTGAAACATAATTTCTCTTTAATAACAAACTGGAACCTGATGTGTAATTTTAAACTTGGTAGATTACATGTGCCATGTATGTGCGAGTCTGACTTTCTTATTGGAGACAAGGTTGATATTAATTTGTATTTGTTTGATATTCCATTCACAGAAAGAAATACTCAAGTATGGCTATATGGTGTGGAAAACTAAACTGTGTTTTTATGCATTTTTTATACATGTTCTATTTACAAGTATTGATGTGTTGGATAGTTATGCTATTCTTATCTTTGCAGGACATCCACAGAGGATATAAAATCTCTTCGACTGATAACTGCCATCAAAACTCCATATCTACCGGATGGAAGATTTGATCTCGAAGCATATGATGCGTTGGTCAACATGCAAATCGAGAACGGGGCAGAAGGTGTTATTGTAGGCGGCACAACCGGTGAAGGCCAATTGATGAGCTGGGATGAACACATTATGCTTATTGGCCACACAATCAACTGTTTCGGTGGAACAATAAAGGTTATAGGAAACACTGGAAGTAACTCAACAAGGGAAGCGATCCATGCCACCGAACAAGGTTTTGCTGTTGGAATGCATGCTGCACTTCACGTCAACCCTTACTACGGAAAAACCTCCTTGGAGGGCCTGGTTTCTCACTTTGAAAGTGTTCTCCCCATGGGCCCCAGTATTATATATAACGTACCCTCACGAACTGGCCAAGACATCCCCCCTCGTGTGATCCACACTCTAGCACAAAGCATTAACTTGGCGGGCATTAAGGAGTGTGTGGGGAATGATCGGATAGAACAGTATACGAATAATGGGATTGTGGTGTGGAGTGGGAACGATGATCAATGCCATGATGCAAGGTGGGGCCATGGTGCCACTGGCGTGATATCGGTTACGAGCAATTTGGTTCCGGGGTTAATGCGGGAACTCATGTTTGGGGGTAAAAACCCTTCTTTGAATGCAAAGCTCATGCCTTTGATTGAGTGGCTTTTTATTGAGCCAAATCCAATTGGCTTAAACACAGCTCTGGCTCAGCTTGGGGTCGTGAGGCCAGTTTTCAGGCTGCCCTATGTACCACTTTCTTTGACAAAGAGGGTTGAATTTGTGAAGTTAGTGAAGGAAATTGGGCGGGAGAATTTTATAGGAGAAAAGGATGTTCAGGTTCTTGGCGATGATGACTTCGTATTGGTGGGTCGGTATTAGTTTGTAGTCCATGCTCAAGAAGCTGGTTTCTTTCTTTTTATTGCTAGTTTGGGTTTTATCCTTTCAAGGAATAGTGAATTCTGGTTCTTAACTTTTGGAGAGATTTACTTTTATTTATTACTTTAGCTATCATTGGGGTGTTTGCTGGATGTTTGAGAGCTGATTTCTCTTCTTTAAGACCTGTAGTTCATGTTAATTCTTCTAACAATAATGCTAGGCGTACACACTTTTGCACACACTATGCTTTAAATGCATGTACTTTGTGCTGTTTGAATTTTTCATACTTTTCTGTGCATCATTTACACAGCACATGGTACATGCATTTAAAGCTAAGTGTGAAAAAGTGTGTGGATGTAGTAGTGCTCTTCTTCTAACAATAATGCTAGGCATACACTTTTGCACACACTATGCTTTAAATGCATGTACCTTGTGCTATTTGAATTTTTTTACACTTTTCTGTACACCACTTACACAGCACAAGATACATGCATTTAAAGCTAGTTGTGCAAGTGTGTGGATGTAGTAGTGCTCTTATTCTAAATAATCCTGTCTCCAGATGATACACAGAGGCTTGGATGATTTTACTAGTCATATAGTTTTGCAACAAAGAGCTATTACCTGAAACATATTGTAGTACTATTATGTGATTCTCTGCCATAAGCCTTTCGGCCGCTGGAAGCTAATCTGTTATTATTGCTGCCAATGGTTACTATTGCGGGATTATTCATAATTTTATCATCTTTTTAAATCTCTCATGCATGCGTGTAGAATTAGTGAATGTTCAGTGTGTTGATTGATTATCAATGCGGTGCCGTGCCCAATAATTTGCCTATCATTTCCTTCTGTTTAAAAACGCATTTGCAGATTCATTTCACCCGGCGGTGATGAGTTGGTTAAGGTGTGGTGGGATCACCTATCTTCTACAAATTTTTAGGCTTGCAGGTGAAAAAAACTGCTGAGTGTTTATCTGGTACATACATCACTGCAGTAAAGGTAAATCTGTTACTTAATTGAGCAAGAAATACTTTTTTGGGGTCTTAACTTTAAAGCGTGTTATGGTACGTAGTTGGCTTTAATTACATGGCCCCATCATCAATGATCATTGGTTCCTTTCTTGTAGGGCATTTGCACATGGCAAATGGGGATGTTTTCATTTTCTTGTTGGTCCTATTGCCCCTACTCTGAAGGGAGCCTTGGCGCAACGGTAAGGTTGCTCCATTGTGACCTGGAGGTCACGGGTTTGAATATGAAAATAGCCTCTCTGCTTGCAGGGGTAAAAAACTGCGTACATCTCACCCTCCCCAAACCCTGCAATGGCGGGAGCCTCGTGCACTGGGCTGCCCTCTCTCCTATTGCTGCTACTCTGTGTCAAAGCCTCAACAAACGGTTCATGCAACAGGTAAGATTTAGTGATTAGTCTAGATTTTACTTATAGAGTAGCGAGCTTCGTTCCTTTGACAACTCTTTTTTTTTTTTTTTTTTCTCAAATAGGTAATTAAGAGAATTGTACACCAGATAACAACAGTAATATGATACGTTTTCAGATAGTAAACTAGTCTTATGATGGTCTTATTTTGAATTTAGTGGAACAATGAAAAATCCTTGGAAAAAAGGCCACAATTGTACTAGCAGTTGAAATATGCTTTTGGCATTGGGGGTTTCATTTCTTAACGATTGTTTGACATGGAAAATATTAAGAGAAAATGAACAGTTTGCTGACTGATTGAAGAGCGTTAGTGCCTCGGCTCCTAGAAATCTTTTGTAAGGCTTTCTGAGAAGCCATGACTGTCACTAGAGATTTTAAGGTTCTGGAACACAGGTCTTTCCAATTTTATTTTATTATTTATTTTTTAAATCCTGGGTAATGTTTTAAGGACAAAAGTTAGCTTTGCCTACCAGAACTATTATGTTTGAGCTGAGGGGTTTTTTTTTTTCTTTTTTTTTCAGTTGATATTATTTCGAAAACCATAGTAACATTTAAAAAAAAATAAAGGAAAAGAAAAGGAATTTATCTTTTTCTTTCCTCTATTCTCAAGTACCAAACAGAGCTTAGGTTCTTCATTGGTTCCCTGGATCTAATGCCTTGGTATGACTGGTTATTTTGAATTGAGCTGTGCAGGATGAGAAGAGATCATTATATTCCTATAATCTCTCTCTCTCAAGACTTGACAGCTGTATATTACAAGAGAGATTTTATTCCATTCTCTAATAGTCATACATGTTTTGTTAAAACATAATAAGAGATCATAGTTATTGGTCATTGAAAACATATAAAACCCATGTATACTTGTTTGTCCCCAACTTAAAATAATCTGAAAACACATTGTTAAGCAATGTGGAAAAATAGTAGTCCCTTCGTCCCTTTTTTTTGAGTCTTATATTCCATTTTGGGATGTCCTAAAATTAGTGTCCACTTTCTTAAATTGGTACACAATATTTACTTACTTTCCAAAACCACCCTTCCTTGAAATCTATACCATGACAAAACTAAAAAAATTATTATAATGATTAGGGGCAATTGTAGAAAGTATGTGTAGATTCTTTTTGCCCCCTTAAAAAGTTGAGTTCCCAAAGGTGGACTCAAAAAACGGGACGGAGGGAGTACTAAAAAATAAAAAATGAGCAAAGACTCTTCTAAGATTAAAAAAAAAAAAAAAATAGGCTTATATTTTTGTTGTTCTTCCGGTGCTGCATAATAGTTGTTTAATATGTGTACCAATGTTGATGTTAGAGCTGTTGCTGTGACTTTTTGTGAGCCAAATGGCTACTTAGCCATGGGGTGGGGCCGGGGGTGGGATGAGAGACCTTTTGAAGTTGAGAAAGCAAGACTTTGTTCTCTTGATGAAGTAGAAGAGCTTTCTTCCTTAGCTTCTCATTCTCTTTGATGATGCTTTGGTTCTCCATGTATAGCTTTAAGTTCTTGATTTCCATTTCCCTCTTCAACAACACCACCCCCACCCTTGCCTTTTCTCTTGCTTCCTTTGACAGTCCTCTCCTTCTCCTCCTGTTACAATGAAACAAACCTCCTTTATATATATATATATATATGTATATATATTGAGAGAGAGAGAGAGAGAGAGAGAGAGAGAGAGAGAGAGAGAGAGAGAGAGAGAGATGGGTTGCAAACAACTGACCTATTTAGGCGGATGGAAGGTCTCTTTGGTGGTGGTGGTCTACGGAGAGCAACCAAATATGAAAAAGGATTAATGGAATTGGATGGATTCAATTCTGAGGTGTTCATATACATTCTTTTTCCCTTCATATCATATCATATCTTACAGAGGGAAAGAGGAGAGAGTTTTTGAACTCTAGTAATGGAGATGAATGATAGAAAAAGAGCTAGAGTTTTAGGTTGTGGGGAAGATGTGAATGAGTTGCAAGTCAGGAAAGCATGATTTATATAGTTGAGTATGTACATACACACACACACACAGAGAGAGAGAGAGAGAGAGAGAGAGAGGATTTTCATAGCAATGATGGCATGAAGACTCATGATTACAAAAGCCAGCAAGCAGCAGCCCCATCTCAAGAATGGGGGGATGAAGATGAAAAAAGTGAGCCCTCATTCTCATTCTCATTCCTTTGTTTGGCGTTTTTATTATTATTTTACTTTGTAATACGAGTAAAAATTGGGACACATCAAAGACACAATTTTTAGAATACAATCTAAAATATGTGTCTATATCTCTCATGTGATATCACTGGACTCCACAGTGACACAGAAGAAAGATACACACATTTCTTGAGTTGTGTTTCAAAAATTGTGTCTTTTGGGTATGTACCAAATATTACCCATGTAATATATTAGTCTCAATACTCTACTTACTACGCTGCATGGGTGGGCACACAGAGAAGGACCAAACACCCCCACAAGTTGAACTTGCTTTTTTGAATTTTAGACCTTCCCTTTATGTTCTCTTCACCGTTTGTGGTCTTACAATGTAGGTAGAAAACACATCGGATGCATCTTCTAAGTAGGCAACCTACGAAGAAGGTTACATCAAGTCGTTAATCTCTGCCCCTTCTTTGGACGATTATACCCTTCCCTCTTGGTCTGGCCCATTCCCCATAAATCTAAGGAGCATGAATTTAATGGATTTCCAACTCTACCCCTGCTGGCTAGTGGTTGGACGATTACTATATTTTATACTTTCATCCATTTCAAAATAAATGTCCACCCCAAATTAATGTCCACCCCAAAATTTCACATTGTGTCAGAAAGATGTCTTATAGAATTTTTACGAACTTTTTGTATTCCCAATTCTGCCCCTCCTTTGACCAATGCTTGGACGATTATACCCTTCCCTCTCTTGGTCTGAATTTATGCCCTTCCTCATAATTTCTCATAAATCTAAGCAGCACGAATTTAATGAATTTTCAATTCTACCTCCCTTTGGCCAGTGGTTGGACAATCAAATTTTACTCACCCTGTTTCAAAATAAGTGTCTACTCTAAGTTTACACATTGTTTTAGAAAAATATCTTATACTCACTTTTTTCTTTTACCCTTGGATGTGATGAGTCTTTGTCTTTCCTACTTGTTTGGGACCACACATAGATACTACTTTATCTTTATTGTAAGGGTATCATACCAAATTTATTAAATTTTGTAGTTGACTTTTAAAAGTGGACACTTATTTTGAAAACATCTAAAAAAGGAAACGTGGATACTTATTTTAAAACGAATGGAGTAATTATACCTTCTAGAGACCTCCACTGTCAAGATTAATTCAAAACATCTGTAGGAACACAACTATTCACAGAAATATGTGAAAATAATCAGCTTCCCAAGCAGCACAAAATTTACAAAGTTTCACTTCTACTCTTGCTGCTACAAACGCAACACCTCATAAATCTAAGCACCACGAATTTAATAGATTTCCAATTCTACCCTTGGATGATTATACTTTATACCCCTTCCATTCCAAAACAAGTGTCCACCTCAAGTTTGCACATTGTTTAAGAAACATGTCTTATATTACTCCCTCTGTCTCATTTTTAGATTCCACTTTTGGGAACTCAATTATTTAAGGGAATATCATTTATTGCATTGACAAGACAAACAAATGTCCAAAATTGCCTTATAATAGTTGTAACTCTCCAAAAGAATCGGTGAAAATTATGTAATGACTTTTCAAAAGTGGACATAATTTTGGGACATCCCAAAATAAAATAGTTTCTTTTTTTAAGGGTATTGTAGGAAGTTTATTAAATTTTGTAGTTGATTTTTAAAAGTGGACATTTTTTTTGAAACATCTAAAAAAGAAAACGTGGGCATTTATTTTGGAACAGAGAGAGTAATTATACCACTCTAGACACCTCCAACGTTAAGATTAGTACTGAATATCAGCAGGAATACAACGATCCACGGGCACAGAGCTGGGTGCCGTGCACGCAACCCCGCCTTTAGTGCATTTATATATATATATATATATATACATGGTCCAAGGTCCAAAAGAGCCACGAAATTGACCATGTTTTGGTAACTCATAGTTTATTGCAAGTTGGCTTTTCTCTATCCATCCATGTAATGAAGTCATTCTTGTGTCTTGGTGTAAATTAGTCATTGTATATCTTAAGAATCAATACTACTAAATATTAGGTATGAAATATATCTGACCCACTATTTTTAGGGTAGGGGAATTCTCATCTAACTCAATAAAAAATCACTAACTCAACAAAATATTAAAATCTGTGAGAGGTTATAAAATCTCACGTGGTATCCCTGGTAGGGGTGTGTTTCGGCCGGAACGGATCGGAATGTCCTATTTCGGAAAAAATTCAAAAATTTCGGAAATTAAATAGGTGTTCCAATTTCCGTTCTGATTTTTTCGGAATTTCATTTTCCTTTCCGATTTCAAAATTTTTAAAAATTTTCAGAATCGGAATTCTTCAGAAATTTTCGAAGTTTTTTTGAAATTTTTCAGAATTCGAATTGAAAATTTTCATAATTTTCGAAATTCAAATACTATTGAAAGGGTAAGTCATGCTTTTATAGAGAGTCTCCTACTCTCTCCTTTCTCTTCTTATTCAATGGGAACAAACAAGTCCACATTCTTTCAAATTTTTTGACAATATTCGGATTTTTTTCAAAAATATTTTCGGAAATTTTTCAGAAAACATATTTTCGGAATTTTTTTTGGAATTTTCAAAATTCTCAAAACAATTCCGATTCCGTTCCGAATTTTTTTTTTTCGGAATTTAATTTTTGGTGACAAAATCAGAATTTTTCGGATCGAGATCGGTTGGAAACGAAATTTCCATTCCAAATAACACCCCTAATCCCGGGATACCCCTATTAGGCTATTACTGGCAGTGCTCCTAGATTTTGTATATTTTTTTCACTTTCAATACTAGTTTAATTACAAAAAAAATAATTAATAAATAAACAAATAAAAAATACTCGACTTAGATCACCATAGCCGGCCGGACTTCATCTAATGTCATCACACACCAAGTTAGTTATAATAAACAAAAAAAAAAAAGACAGGTTGGTGGAGTTTGGGGAGCATGTAATGAAATCTCTGTCATTTTGTTGAAATTTTCAAGAGTAGTTGTAATTTTGCAGTTTACATTCGAGTCCCACTCCAAGGGAATTGAAGAAAGTCACATGGTTTCCACGTGAAAAAGGGTGCAGGCCAATAAGTGAAAGTATATGTTTGGGTAGGAAGAAAAGAAAAGGAAGGGGTGGGGTGGGGACTTAGGAGGAGAGAGAGTTGTGGTACAAAGATGGGTGAAGGGAGTCAATGTGGTTAGGTTTCTTCTTTTGTCCCTTTTCTACAGCTAATTGAGTACCAAAGCTATACTCATTTATTTGGAAAATGAACCACCATTTTGGCTTCATCTTCTTCTCCATCATCATTACTCTCTCTCTCTCTCTCTCTCTCTCTCTCTCTCTCTCTCTCTTATAGCCTATAAATGGTTTCATGATGATGATAGTCATGAAGATGATGGCATTTGTCCACCTTCGTCTGAGCCACTTCACATGGTCCCTTAAATTGTGCTTTGAACTTAGCTTGTTATGCTCCAATGCAGATCAGGGACTGTAGTATTATTATTATATTGCAGCTACCATAATATATAATTCTAATTTTTTGATTGAGATACATACTACACCAGAAGAGAGGCAACCGCACATACATGTTTGGCAAGGTGGAGCTCAGTATAAGTGCAGAGTCAGGAATTTTTCCTTTTTTTTTTTGTCAATTTATACATATTTATTAATAAGATATGGTGTCAAATTAAGTCTATTTTTAAGAACAAAATTATCTTTTGGGGTAATATTTATACACTATGGGGTCTATTTATCAACAATATATGGTGTCAAATTGAGTTTGAAACACTTAGATTGGGTGGGCTAGATTACATGTGGACTAAAATATCACATGTACAAAAAAAATTTCTCAAATTTTGGAATGAGCTAGACTACATTTGGGTTAAAATATCACATGTACTCTTTTTTTTTTTTGTCAAATTTGGGGGACTAAATCACTAGGAGAGCATTTTGCTCACACTAAAAATGGTTCACCAATGCTCACCCGAGTATCTCATTGGTCAATGCAGTGGGACCCAGAATTAAACACCTTTAATTTAATCATGAGTCCTACTACATTAACCAATGGGATACTTGAGTGAGCATTGTGAACTATTTTTGGGGCAAACAAAAGTATTTTCAATTCACTAAATTACAATTGAACTAGAATATAATATGTACTAAAAAAAAAATACTCAAATTTTGGTGGAGAGAGGGTTGCAGCTTGGAAGAGCCTACATTTACGGTTTTACCTTCGCCCTTGGCCCAGTGGGAGCCCCATCGACTAGTTTCGTCGCGGAAAATGGTCCCATTGCACTCAAAACTCTTGCAAAATGCTTATCTGACCCTCCCTTTCCCCCCCCCCCCCCCCAACAGTACTATGACTTAATTGGGATAATTAATAACAATGATAGGGATACACATCAAACGATACACTAAACGACACACTGTGCTTTAAATACATGTATCATGTGCTGTTTGAATTTTTTACACTTTTATGTGCATCACTTACATAGCAAAAGGTACATATATTTAAAGCTTGTGTGTCGTTTAGTGTGTCATTTGGTGTGTATCCCTATCATTTTTGAATTAATAAAGGGCAACATTTGTCAAAAGGGATACTTATAGCGAACTTCCCGGTCAAAATATTGAAACGTGGTTTGTACAAAAAATCTCCGTCGTAATTTTGGAAGATACATTAATTTTTACAAACACTTTTTTCTTCCCGTTTGGCAATTTTCGTCAGTTAATCGTCAATTTATCAGCAAATTATATTAGAGTAATGTTATATTTTTCTAATTTAATTCTCGAATATATTTTAAGTTAGGGTTAAATGCATTTTGCACCCTCAAACTATACCCCCTTTGGCAATTTGGTCCCTCACCTTTAAAATTTGGCAATTTAGTCCCTAAACTAACGAATTTAAGCAAAATGCACCTTCTGTTAGTGAGGACTGTGAAAAGAGACGGAAAATACTACACGTGCACAACACATGACTAATTGTAAGGCTAATTTAGTCTTTTTATTTGAGATCCCAACTGATACGATTCCTTATACCTAAACAATCTGTATAAATTTCAAAATTGCAAATCAACACTTTAGGGTTCCAAAGCAAGTTGAAGTAATATGGTGATTTGGGTTGATTCGGGTGTTTAGGGGTTTAATTAAAGGAAGATTGAAGCAATTGGAGTGATTAGGGTTTTGAATCGAAAAATCAACCATGAGCTTGCGCAATTCAAAGAGAAAGGGAGCACCAATATACAGTTAAGTATATTTTTCTTCCACTTTGATTTGTTTAGTTTGCTTATTAAACGATTTTAGGTATTGGTTTCAGTATTTTATTGATTCTTTTCGAATGCATTTCATTAAAATGTGTGTTAGTGGTCCCCTCTTTTATATTTGAAAGTGTGTGTTTGCTGTCGCTTTTACAAGGACATGGTTTTTGGTTTTTGTTTATATAAACCACTTTGGTTTTTGTTTATATTTTCTTTTTCTTTTTCTTATTTGCAGCAAATAGGGATTTGTTTACAATCCAATACCACCATGGGGGCAAGTTTGAGAATAGTTTATATAGGGGAGGCAAAATCAGTTATTATGATTACTGTCACCCTGATAACATCTCCATGATCGAAATAAATGAGATGGTGGAAACATTTGGCCATGGAGGATTGGTATCTTGCCAGTACAAGTTGGCTGGAATGGATTTGGATAGTGGTTTGAGGCCTTTGGAAAGAGATGCAGATGTAAAAGAAATGCTGAAGAGTGTACCACCAAGTAGGATTATAAACATATATTTGGAGCATACGGTTGTAAATCAGGTTGGGGATAATGATTCTGAGTGTGAAACTGAGTATGAAAATGATGGTAGTGGAGAAGGTGGAAATGATAGTGATAGTGATGACTCAGATTTCCATGATAGTGAATATGGAACTGATGATGATGATGGCTTGTTTGAGGAAAACATAGATAAATGTGTAGAGTGGGCTGGAACTAGCAAGGAAAATGTGATAGGGGAGACTGGAGATGGAGCATACAATATCCCAAAGGAGGTTGATGCTAATTGGAACTCAGAACATGAACATTCTGATACACTGCATAGCTGCAATGATGACACATCTGATGAAGATGGGGTTAAAAGACCCAAGTATCCGGAATTCAGGGCTGATACTGATATGAGAGATCCTAAATTCAAGGTGGGGATGTTATTTAGGGATGCAACTGAGTTTAGAGCAGCTGTAAGGGAGTATGCTATTAAGCATGGAAAGAATATAAAGTTTGTAAAAAATGAGGGCAGAAGGGTTAGGGCTAAGTGCAGAGAAGGTTGTAAGTGGATGGTCTTTGCATCAATGAAAAGGGGGGAAAAAACAATACAAATTAAGAGTTTCAAGGATGAACATAATTGTGGTAGAGAATTCCACAACAAAAATGTGAAATCAACATGGCTTTCAACAAAGTATGTTGAGAAGATAAGATCAAATCCAGCCTGGCCTATAAGTGCATTTAGAGATACAGTGCGAGAGGAATATGTTGTTGGTGTTTCTAATGACCAGTTATACAGAGCAAAGAGAAAAGCAAGGTTGTTGATAGAGGGATCACATGACGAACAATATAGTAAACTGTGGGATTATTGTGAAGAACTAAGGAGGACCAACCCTGGAACAACTGCTAAAATGAAGGTTGCTAGATCTGATGTGGATAGTGCACCAATATTTGAGAGGTTGTACATATGTCTTGGTGCATGTAAATCTGGTTTTGTTGCAGGATGTAGGCCATTGGTTGGTTTAGATGGTTTCCATCTAAAAGGTCCCCATGGTGGACAGTTACTAAGTGCAGTTGGCATTGATGCTAATAACTCCTCATTTCCAATAGCATACGCAGTAGTAGAGAGTGAAAACAAGAGTAGTTGGACATGGTTTCTTGAGCAACTTATTGAAGACATTGGGATTTACAATCAGCATGGCTGGACTTTTATTTCAGATCAGCAAAAGGTAAATATATATTGTGGATTTTGTGTGTATTTTATTTATTGTCAATCATGATTTGTCCAACTTTGGTCCTTTTGTGTGCATTTTATTTATTGTCAATCATGATTTGTCCAACTTTGGTCCTTTTGTGTGCATTTTGCAACAGGGTTTGGTGCCAACTTTCCATGAGATACTGCCAGATATAGACAACAGATTCTGTGTGCGCCATTTGTACGCCAACTTTCGGGACATTGGGAATTTTAAAGGGAAGGCATTAAAAGATGTAATGTGGAATGCTGCTAATGCGACTACTGTCTCTCAATTTGAGTTCCACATAGGGATACTCAAGCAGATGGATGCAGCTGCATATGCATGGCTAGCAAAAAAGTTGCCATCTACTTGGACGAGGTCCCATTTCGTAGCATACCCAAAGTGTGACATTCTTCTGAACAATTTGTGTGAATGCTTCAATGGGTTTATCCTCGAGGCAAGGGATAAACCTATACTTACTATGTTAGAAACTATAAGATGCTTGTTGATGGAAAGAATGCAAAATAGAAGAAGGAAGATGATGAAGTATGAAGGTACTCTCTGTCCTACCATCCAGAAGATCTTAGAGAAGAATAAGGTGGATTCTGGTGGTTGTATACCAAAGTGGTCTGGAGATAACGAATTTCAGATTCTTTGTTCAATGGGTGATCAGTATGTGGTGAATCTTGATGAGCAAAGTTGTACTTGTAGACGATGGGACCTCACAGGAATTCCATGTTGTCATGGTATCTCGGCTATTTTCTACCTTTGTGGTACACCTGAACAATATGTCCACCATTACTACACAAAGGAGACCTACATGAAGACGTATGGGAATATCATCCATCCAATGAATGGATACAAAATGTGGCCAAAGTCAGGTATTCAACCTGTATTACCTCCTATTTATCGAAGGCAGCCTGGAAGGCCAAAAAAGCTTAGGAGAAGGGATGTTGATGAGCCAAGCACTCAAACCAAGCTTGGAAAACAAGGCATCACTATGACTTGTAAGAAATGTGGCATGGTTGGTCACAACTCAAGGACATGCAACAAGAGGGCCAATCAATCTGCCTCGCAGAGAGCAAGTCAAACTGTTGATGGTGGTGCAAGTTAAGCAAGTGGACAGAGGGAAAGTCATGCAAGTGGACAGAGGGCAGCAAAGAGTCCAAATGTTGTTGTGTCACAGAGTACAAGTGCTATTGTACCAAACAGTCCAAGTTCTATTGTACCAAACAGTCCAAGTGCAAGAACAAAATTTGTATGGAGAGGAAGGTTGGTGTGTACTACTGGACAATCACCAAGTGGGAAGGGGCAAGGGCAGGGGCAGGGGCAGGGGCAGGGAGCAGGGTGACCAGTTATGCTATATCTAGTATTTTTTTGGGGTTGGCCAGCATGTGCATTGATGCTAGTATTTTTTGCAATTCAATTTGGATGTTTGTTTTTGTTGGGATATAGATGATCACTAAGGATATGAATCTTTTTGTAATCCAAACATTGGTTGGTTTTGCAATCACACTTTTGGTTTTGCTGGTTAATTTTGAATTGTCGATGTTGCTTGACAATTTAGAAATATTGATGTTGCTCTGCAATTTAGAAATATGATCACTATTATTTGTTGTTGCTGATTGCTTTGCTACCACTATTTTTGCACAGCTTTCTTTCAAAAACTAATTGATACATTCATTACTTGAACACTTCCAACATACATCAAAATACATCCCTAACCCCTTACATAAACCAAAAACCAAGTTTTCATTTGTACTACATCCCTAATTGCTCCAAAAAGACAACCCAAGAGTTCATTTTCTGTTCACATGAGATACAAGTTTCCTCCTTTCCCATTAACATGTCCAGTTGAAGTCTTCTTCCAGTAGCAGTAGATGAAGAAAACCCATGACCCAATCAACAATGCCCATGGCAGTAGCTCCCTTTTACGCCTCACCCCTTTCTGTTGCTCCACTTTGCTCAAATGTTTAAGGAGACCTGGTATAACCCCTTTGGATCGTTGGCACATAGGAGGATCATACCACTGAAAAAACCCACAACCACCATGTCCCTGCAATATATATATACAACAATCAGATTTTTTCCCAGAAAACCCAATTGTTCCACTGTATCTTGAAATTTAATAAAGCTTACCCGAATTTTTTCACAAGCTATAAACCTTCGGCCATGATTCGTGTCTGTCCAAGAGGTCTTCAAATGGCTCATGTTGCCACAATAGCAGTCTCTAAAAGCCATTGCCATTTCCCTTCCTTCTTCTCTTTCCTTTCTTGCTTTCTTCTTCTCTTTCCTTTCTTCCCTTTTCCTTGCTCTGTCTTTTGGTAATACACTATGTTTGCAAACAGTATATGTATATGTATATATTAGTTTAGGCGGTAAAATGACCCTCTTTCCCTCCAAACTTGGTCCTTTGGATTGTTATGACTAAAATAACCCTGAACTTGACATTTTCCGTCTCTTTTCACAGTCCTCACTAACAGAAGGTGCATTTTGCTTAAATTCGTTAGTTTAGGGACTAAATTGCCAAATTTTAAAGGTGAGGGACCAAATTGCCAAAGGGGGTATAGTTTGAGGGTGCAAAATGCATTTAACCCTTTAAGTTATACCACATGCCGTAGTATGTTGTACCACTTACCACCAACACATGTACAATTGTGATTTTAATTTGAGAAGTATAGCATTACTCATTATTCATTAAAATATTCATTACTTCTGCCATCCAAAGATCCTCATCCACCTCAATTGAATGTTTCTAAGATTAGCATAGTCCCCCCATGTCAGCTCATTTGCCTCAAATAGGACATAAATAAGCGTGTTTTAATAGAATAATGCTAAGCACACAACACAAACCACAACCATAGTTTAAATACACGTATTTTATGCTTTCTAAAAAAGTGTGGGCCCTGTGTGAAAAAGTCACATAACACAAGGTACATGCATTTAAAGCATGTGTTGTGGTTTGTGTTGTGAGTGATGTTGTGTGTCTAGCATTATTGATTTCTACAGAATCAATCTTATTTTGTACAGTGATGGAGAAAGATAGAGCACAGTACGAGCATGGGGAGAACATTAATTTACCACATAATGTTAGACCCACACTCAAATCTCACACTCATCCATCCACACCCTGACGTGGACCAAAGGGGAGATGAGAGAGATTGTGGGACTCTTCTAGAGTCCACACAACTTTACAATCTCTCTCCTCTCCTCATTGGTCCACGTTAAGGTGTGGATGAATGGAGATGAGAGAGATTGTGGGACTCTTCTAGAGTCCACACAACTTTACAATCTCTCTCCTCTCCTCATTGGTCCACGTTAAGGTGTGGATGGATGAGTGTGAGATTGAGTGTGAATCTAGTATTACCCTAATTTACCTGAGCTGCCAAAGAGAAATGTGAAAGATTCAATAGTAGTTTGACCTCCCTCTTTTCCATTCTGAATGAAATAGTACCCAAAAAAAAAAAAACAATTTGCATTTGGGTTCTCATTGTCGGCACTTACCTCAAGAAATGCTCCTACACAACAATCTCAAGTTGCCATTTCTTCGTTCTTGGAAGTTTTTTTTTTGCCGAGATGTTCCTGAAGTTTAATTATTGCCGACATCTCTTTTTTTTTTTTGATAACATTGCCAACATCTCTTAAAATGACCTAAAGTTGGCCATAACGAAAAACAAGTCTCTCCCTTCTGCTGTACAAGGATGATGTACACAGCAATACAAAATTACACTGCACATCAACATGCTATGGCGCCATCAAATAGTAACCAGGATCTTGCAATGCTATTAGGTCACATTGCCCAGTGCTCTTATTTGCATTTCCATTAGATTAGAATGGATCAACGAATTCTGGAGTCTGACTTGTAGCTTTAGTTTTCAGATGCACTGAACACAAGATGATCGATATCTTCAATACAACGCGGAATTGAAACCTTTTCATCAAACACCCCAACCTGAATTATGACCCATAAAAAGGTGAAGGGAGCTAAAAAAAAAAAAAAAAAAAACTTTAAACAAAAACAAAACGAAAGTAGGCCTCCATCTCTCCTATTTACATCTCTCAGTTCAAACCCCCCCAAAAAAATATTGAAACAAAGGACTGTACATACACTTGCATGCCTGCTATCCAATGGAATCTTCTTGGGTATCTTCATCATCTTCATCCATTACAGCATCTTTCTGCTCACTACCCTCGGTTTCTGCATCGGATAGTGACACTCCTATGTCGTTCACTCCAGTATCCTCATCGTTGTCAGTGCAATCTTCAGTGTCCGAGTTAGAAGCAAAACCTTTTCTGGGTCCTCCACAATCATCACCCACAGCTCCACCAAACTGTTCCCGTAGATCAGGAGCAACAATCCCAATCATCTCGCTCAGTGCCTGACGTTCTAGGCACCGTCTGGCAGCTACAGCAGCTTCAGAGGAGGGTTTACTTTGACTCTCAGCCGCCTGAACATTGGAATCATGTAAAGCTGCATCACCTCCTTCGTCATTGTCTCTACTTCTCGGAGATTCATTCTCTCCATGGACCGAAGGAGCAGTGCTGCAAGCCCAGCTCCCGGCAACTTCAGAAGCCAAAAGGTCTGCTGTTTTGATCGTATCTTCAGCAGTATTTTGAATCTCAAGTGGGGTATTTGACTCTGGGTCATGCATAGTGTCCCCAGAAATCATTCGGGCCTGCTCCTCAGGTTCTTCTTGTACATGGACTTCATCATCCAGCTGCATCGTGTCTCCAGCTAACGCGGTACACTTGTTTAAATCTACATTCTGGTTACCATCATGTGCAGGGCTTTCAGTTTCAAGAACTCGCTCTGTTTCAATGGGGTTTCCCTCCAAATTAGGTTCTGTACCAACACCATCAATGTCAGAACCAAATGCATCCTTAACAAAGCGCTCTGCACTCGTGAATTCTAACTCTTGGGTATTATTCTGACCACCTTCTTGGCTTCTGAAATCACAATCATGCTTCTCGGTATCACTGGCTTCATCACTAGATGTCTCTGCTTGATTTGTGCCACGTCTCTGGGCTGATGTGGCGGAGTCTGACTTTGGAGCGCTGTTGCTTCGATACCCTGATGATTCTTTCTCTCGGACTAGTGTTCCACTTACATTTCTTTTATTTGGACTGAAGTCAACATCAACTGATGTGTTCTCATAATTCTCCTCATCTTCCAGTGTCCTCTGCATTGACTTCAGCTGTTCCTGCTGCTTTGTAAACAAAACTGATATCTCCTCAGTTGTGGAATAGAAAGCCCGTAGCTGTGTTTCCCTGCAGGAGACCATAAATAAGCAATAAACAATGTTCAGCACTTTGATTGTGGAAATAACCAAAAAAAAATTTCAAAATATTAAACCAATGAGCACAAGGCAAATGTCAAACTCCCAAATGATCAAGTGACAACATGCACCCGATCACCAAACTTGGAGAATATATAAAACTGCACATGTTGAAAAGAATCAACCAGTAGTAAAACTATACTCACAAAGACACTTTTCGATGCAAATATTATATGAACAGCAACTAAAGTTTGATACCAATCTTGATTACCAATTTGCATACTTATCCACCATAAAAAGTGGTAGGCCTGCGACTGCAAAATTGACTAAGGCTCTATATGGTTCATGGATGTTGTGAAGGAAAGAGGAGGAGAAGGAAAACTAGTTTCCTCTTATTTTCCCTTGTGTTTTCTTTCATGCTTAAATGACTTTTAAAATTAAAAATTTCGAAAAGATGATTGTAATATATGAATAGTGGAAGGGAAATGACTCGCAACATTCAAAAATTTTAATTTATTTCTCCATTTATTCGCTTTTCTTTCCTATTTTTCTCATTGTTTTCCTTCCAAACAAAGGAAAATGTTTTCCTCTATGTTTTCCTTTGTTTGGATAATGAGGAAAATAGCGAGCAAAATAGGAAGAAAAATAAATATAGTGAGAAATAAATTAACATTTTTGAAGTTTGTTAAGTCACTTTCCCATCTTAAGTTTGCAATCATAGTTTGAAATTTGTTCACTTATAATTTTTTTTTTTGGTCAAAACTTTTAATGTTATTTAAGCTTGGAGGAAAACACAAGGGAACTAGTTTTCCTATCCATTTTCTTTTCCTTGGGGCTTTGTTTGGTTCATGGATTTTGCGTGGGAAAAGAGAGGAGAAAGGAAAACAAGATGGAAAACTAGTCCCATTAGTAAGGTAAAATGAACCAGTTTTCCTTTCCCCCCTCTTTTCCCTCACCAAATCCATGAACCAAACAAAGCCAAAATAGTGAATATACAAACCAAACAAAGACTAAGCATTTCGTAGCATTTGAATTTTAAAGGGAAATGTATCCTCCAAACTTGGGAACCCCAAACAAATATGAAAATATAAGCAAGAAATCTGAGATCTGATAATTATAGAAAAAGTTCACGAACTATGTTAGAGGTATTTAAGGAATGTCAGAGAGAGAGAGAGAGAGAGAGAGAGAGAGAGAGAGAGAGAGAGAGAGAATGACAGCTCAACTTGAGGGGCAAAGAATGACACGGTCAATACCATCACCATGTGATAACTACCTCAACTTTCGGGTTCAAAACGTCATCTGCCAGAACTTCCAAATTTCCTTGCTCGAGTGTAAATCAAAGGTTGGAAATTAGAGAAATAGTGGGACACGGTGAGAGGTCACACATGGTATTCTATGGATAATGTGTAGGGGACTAGATTTTGCAAAATATACAAGCAAGCTCCCATCACAATTCATAAACATAACAAAACTTGGTGCAAGTAACTACATTGGGATCATCATGAAGAATCAATGCAAAAGGTCCATGAGCAAGGGCAGTTGAACGAATTTGAAGATAAATTCCCAACAAAAAAAGAAACGAACAAAAAGAGAAGGTGAGAAAAGGAAATTTATAAGGAAAAAGCATTAAATGATCAAAGAGCTCACAACCCCGTTGATCTCACTGGTGTCTACAACAGACGGTTAGGATCCATTGGATCAGCACGACCTTGATGGGCTATTCAAGAGGTTGGCCACAAATCCCAAAGTCTGGACTGATAAGTTGGTTGGGCCCGTATAGGGCCTATGTAGATGCGGAGATTATGCAAAGTGATGGCCATTTGACGGATGATGATAAAAAATATTCGACTTCGTCTTCTTTTTTTTAAGATACCTGAAAATGATAGCATGCTTCCCCTAAGTGAGGATTTTACTTCAGCTGTGATGAAAACAGAAAGGGGCGACTCAAAAT
This sequence comes from Hydrangea macrophylla, assembly GCA_033977485.1. NCBI lineage: Eukaryota > Viridiplantae > Streptophyta > Magnoliopsida > Cornales > Hydrangeaceae > Hydrangea > Hydrangea macrophylla. The sequence goes on along the minus strand of CM066983.1, from coordinate 78,162,298 downwards.
TATGTATATTCGCATGTTTGGCAAATGATTCTTGGATGTATTTGTAATATTTAAATGCCAAAGGCAAGAACCTAAGAATTCCAGTTTTTTTTCCACGAAAAGGAAAGTTGTTTTCTAACGTGCAGCTCCAATAAAAGACAATTTCTGGAAGGCAAAAAAAAAAAAAGAGAGATTTGCTGGAATCCTACTGAGCATGCAAAAGTTGAAGATACTAAAGAATACAAAAAAGAATAAAAGTAGAAAAATAGGCAAGGTAGGAAGCATCTCCTTGACTAATATCCTCATTATGCCAAATAATAATGACATTATTGGTCCGTTGAAATATTTAGACAGTTAATGATAATCGGCATCATGCATTTTGCAATATCTCATATCAAATATAACAGAGCACATCTATGGCTGGTCAGCTCTTACCGAAGCATAATTCTTTCCCTGGCACCTTTTAACCTACGTCTCTCAAAATCAAGATCTCGCATTGCAGCATTTATCTCAAGTTCAAGGGCAGAAACCTTAGCCCATGCTTCTTCCCGAGCTGCCTGCTACCAACAAGAAGAGAAGGCCTCAGTTCAAAAATAAACCTCATTAAGATAGTTATAGGGATTTTTAAACACAGACTTGAGGTGTTGGGTATCAACATCTTGAAGTGTATACTTGGTGTTACAATGTATTTAGTGTAAGTGAGGGTATTATTGTAATCCTCTCTCTTAATACTATATATATATATATATATGTGTGTGTGAGTGTGTGTGTAGGCCCTCTCTAGGGTTAAGCTTTCACATTCTCTTCATTATGTATCTTAACATGATATCAGAGCTACCCGAGTAGGGTTCTTTGCGCCGCCAGCCACCACTCAGCCACCACCTAGGAAGCGCTGACACTTCTAAGTATTAGAGTATTGATATTTAGCTAAAGGGTAGTTTAGTCTTTTACTTTATTTAGGGTAATATTATATACCTAGTTATATTCTTACAGTCTCTTTTCTTTTATTATTCATTCATTCTGATTTCATGTCATGAGAAGCCATAGTTCTCTTTTCTCTTTTCCCTTTGTTGTTCTCTTGATTATTTGATATATTCACACTAAGAAGGTAATGTGTCGCATGTCGTATCGTGTCCAATGCACAGACACGACACTTTACGGACATTTTTCTAACAGTTTCGACGTGCAATTTTTTAGGATTTTGTCGTGTCGGAGTGTCCGTGTCCGTGTCTGTGCTTCATAGGCCACCGCCTTCCCTTCTTCTCCTTTGTCCACCACCATCCATCACTACAACACCTAGCCGAGACCCCCACCTGCCCTATATCTACTAGCCGAGACCCCCTATGCCCTAAATCTAATAGTCGAGACCCACACCACCCTCTAACACCTAGCCGAGACCCACCACCACCTCTCCTCCTCTACCCGACACCACAGAATATCACCGAGACCTACCTTGCCCCCATGGCCTAAGTCGACACCCCCCTAGCCATCATCTCACCTAGCCGAGATCTGTGGTGTGGTTCTACCCTAGCTGAGACACATCTTTCCACCCGGAACTGATTTTTTCTTAATTTCTTTCGACATACTATCATTCAAGGGAGCAGGCCCACATAGATCGGATCTCGATTGGGCAATTTTGATTGGTGGTGTCTCAGTTCGTGTTGTCTAGGTCCTTGTTGGTTAGTTTCTAGTGGGATTCATAGTTAATGTTGGTTACGGTTCACTGTTAATGTATTTAATGTTAGCATAAGGCTCCTATTGTGTTTTGGAGTCGGTATAGCTGATTCAGGTTCCGGGAAGACGGGTTCTGTTACCTCATCAACGAACCACAATACCAATACGCAAATTACTACTGGTACTAATGATGTTAAGTAGTAATTGCATGCTGGTACTAATGATGTCAGTACTATAGCATGTTCAAGGGTTTAATGGATGAGTTGAATCACTATCACCCTGTTACTAATAATGTTGAAGTGATGAAAAAGTAACATGAAGAGTTTTATGTCTCCAAATGCCTTTCTGGATTACATTCCAATCTTCAGTCAGTCAAGGCACAAATCTCGGCAAGTGATGGTAGTATTGCCTCCTTGAGCAATGTGTATGCTTGCGTGCTTTGTGTTACTACCGAGTCTAGGCATAAAAGTCTGTTAGGTTTTTCTTATTTTGTTTCTTTTGTGGATATGATTGTTCAAGGATGTCATAGATATTTTTAGTGAAAGATCGTTATGAAATTTCTTCAGTTTTTGAATGATTTCATAGTGAGATTGTGACTCAATTTGGTTGTGCCATTAGAAGAAAACTAAGATGGGGTAAAATGTTTTCTTATATTTCTCAGAATAATACAGTGTATATACACAAGAGGAGGAAAAGGAAAAAGGAAACAAAATAAATAAAAGATTACAAGAAAATCAAATCATCCTAATATAAATCATCCTAATATAATGTGAAGCATATAACGGACAATCATATATTCCAACACTCCCCTTCAAGCTGGAGCGAAGATATCTAAGAGCCCAAGCTTGATCAAAGAAGTCTTCAAGAGAGAAGGACCAACTGGTTTAGTAAACATATCTGCCGTCTGTTCAGAAGAGGGAACAAATTGCGGAACGATGACCCCAGATCGAACTTTCTGACGAATAAAATGAACATCAACCTCAATGTGCTTAGTGCGCTCATGAAGAACCGAATCAGAAGCAAGCAGTATTGCTGACTTGTTATCTCAAAATAATGTAGATGACTCATTCACAAAGAATCCTAATTCTCGGAAGATAGACTGAATCCATAAAAGTTCACAACTGCCCTGTGCCATGGCACGATACTCAGCTTCAGCTGAAGATCTCGAAACAACTGCTTGTTTCTTGCTTTTCCAGGAGATAGGATGATTACCATAAAATGTGCAAAAACCAGATGTAGATCGTCTATCACTCTTGGAACCAGCATAATCTGCATCTGTGAAACATGAAATTCCAGACTGCTTTCCAGCAGCAAAGAAGAGACCCAGATCTGGGCAAGTTTTGAAATACCTCAGAATGTGATGAACAACATCCATATAAGAAGTACGAGGAGCATGCATAAACTGGCTCACAATACTCACAGCAAAAGTAAGATCAGGTCTAGTGTTGGTCAAATAGATGAGATGACCAACTAGACGCTGATAAGAAGATGGATCAGATAAAAGTTCCCCCAACTCGGATGATAACTTGAAATTCGAATCCATAGGTGTAGAAACAGGACGACATCCCATCATACCTGTATCACGGAGAAGATCCAAAACATATTTCCTTTGTGACAGAGATATTCCATGATGAGTCCTAGCAACCTCAATGCCAAGAAAGTATCGAAGTGCACCTAGATCTTTAACGTCGAAGGACTTCCCAAGTTGTTGCTTTATATCCTCAATACCTGAAGAGTCATCGCCGATGATAATGATATCATCCACATATACAGACAGAATGACACACCGACCATCAGGACGTCGTCGAATAAAACATGTGTGATCAGAATGACACCTGGAGAACCCAGCAGAAAGAACAACTTCACTAAATCGATTTAACCACGCCCGAGAAGATTGCTTCAATCCGTACAGAGACTTACGAAGACGACAAACTTTCCCAGAATACTCTCCCTCAGCCCGAAAACCCGGAGGAGGATCCATATAAATAGTTTCGGCAAGGTCCCCATTAAGAAACGCATTTTTCACATCCATCTGAAAGAGAGGCCAAGAGGGAGAGGCAGCAAAAGACACAATAAGCCGAACTGTAGTAAGCTTGGCAATCGGAGCAAAGGTAACACTAAAATCTTTGCCCGAAACTTGGGTAAATCCTCGGGCTACAAGGTGTGCCTTATAGCGATCAATAGTACCATCGGGAAGATGCTTAACTGTATATACCCATTTGCAGCCAACAGTCTTCTCCCCAGGAGGAAGAGGAACAAGATCCCATGTGCGATTATGCTTAACAGCCTGCATTTCTGCTTGCATGGCAGTAACCCAAATGGGATTCTAGAGAGCCTCAGACACAGACCGGGGAATAGAAACAGAGTCAACCTGACCAAGAAAAGCCTGATAGGAACCTGAAAGAGCAGAATAAGAAATATACTGGGAGATGGGTTGAGCAGTGGAATAAGAGTAACCATACCTATTAACCGGGCGAGATACACGAATGGACCGTCTTAGAGGTACAGGAGCTGGCTCCGGAGAAGTTTATGGAATAGGAGCTTGAGCACGTGGACGGCGAGAGTAATGATATTCCGGGGAAGACGTGATCACAGGCGGAAGGGAGTCAGTGGGAGACACAAATTCATCAAAAATAGGAACAGGACGAGGAAGCTCGTCTTCCACTACTAGAGTATCCTGAGAGGGCAAGACAGGTAAAATAGAAGAACTTGCAAAGAAGGAAACATCTTCCAAAAAGGTAACATCCATAGTAGTATAGAATCTATGAGAAGCAGGGTCGTAACACCTCCTGTATCATCAGCTTTGAGTGAGGTCCCACTATCTGTTGATCTACCTATAGCGCTTCGTAAAGGTACACATTCTTGTACTCAGCATCCTAATGATCAAGTCGTTTCTTTTTCTCATTTGTCTACTCCACTTCGCTCATTTGTTTGTGCTTTATCTTCTGCTTCGGTCCCAAGTCTCAGACTCAGGCATTAACTTCTCTGGGATGGAAGAGTGCTATGGATGAAGAGATGACACCATTGTCCAACAATGGTATGAGTTAACTGATCTTCCTTCTGGGAAGCATGTTGTGGGTTGTCGTTGGGCGTATGTGGTTAAGTATCATCCGGATGGTACTGTGTTGAAAGCTCGATTAGTTGCAAAAGGGTATACCCAAACCTTTGGTGTTGATTATTTTGAGACCTTCTCTCCCGTCACTAGTCTTAGTTCGGTTAGAGTGCTATTGTCCGTGGTTGGTACTCAGAGATGGCCTCTTTACCAACTAGATATCAAGAATGCTTTCCTTCATGGTGATCTTCAAGAAGAGGTATACATGGAACAACTTCCAGGGTATGTTGCTCACGGAGAGTCACATAAGGTATATCGGTTGACACTCCAATGGATTCAAATGTACAATTTAGTAAAGATGAGGGAGAAGACTTTGTTGATGTTGGACGATATAGGAAACTTGTGAGTAAACTTATTTATTTGACGATAACTCGGCCAAACATCACTTTTGCGGTAGGCGTTAGTCAATTTATGCAGAGTCCCAAACAACAACATTGGGACGCAGTGTGTCGTATATTACAACATTTGAAGAGTGCTCCTGGTAAAGGTTTAGTGTTGAAACCTTCAGATGACTTGGAGATAGTGGGGTTCTCAGATGCTAGTTGAGCAGGAGATTATTTAGATAGATGTTCAAGGGTTCTGTGTATTTGTTGGTGGCAATCTTGTCACGTGGAAAAGCAAAAAGCAAAATGTAGTGGCAAGGTCGAGTGTTGAGGCTGAGTATAGAGTTATGGATCATACTGCCTGTGAGATGTTGTGGGTAAAATCTATTCTGCAAGAGCTGGGGTTATCAAGTGATAAATCTATGAAAATGTATTGTGATAATCAAGCTACCATGTATATTGCCAACAATCCAGTATTTCATGAAAGGACCAAACACATTAAAGTTGATTGTCATTTTATTAGAGATATGGTCATGAGAAAACAAATTGTTACTCATTTTGTTAGGCCAAATGGTCAGTTAGGAGATATTTTCACTAAGGCTCTGAATAAGGGACCTTTCAATAGTCTTTGTAACAAGCTGGGCATGATAGATATCTATGCTCGAGCTTGAGGAGGGGTGTTAGAATATTAAGGGTATATTTGTAATATTTTGTAATCTTTAATATATATATGTGTGTGTGTGTGTTGGCTAAACCTAGTAGGGTTAAGCCTTCACTTTCTCTCTAACCTATTTCTTAACACATACCAAATTTTAAGAAATCATACATGGTTACAAAGAAAAATTGCTATTCCTACCTTCTCACTCTCAAGCTCTTTCTGCAATCTCTCTGTCTCGTGCTCAAGATCTTCCACTTGCTGTGTCAAAATGCAAGATAGTAAAATCATCAGCCTCTTAAGCAGAGTGTACGCACCATAAAAGAAAATAACAAGAAGCTGTTAGATAAAAAGTACTCCGTATATAATTATATCATAGGCGGCTGGGAGCATGCATACTTTTCTTCCATTTGCAGAAGCTAGTTGCTCCTCACAAACTTGGGCTTCTAGCTGTCGAACTTTATTGTCAGAAATAACCAACTTCTGCCTAGTGTCTTCCTGTCGTAAACAAAAAGATCAAGAAAGACAGACTACTCTGGAGATTCAAATGAGATACAGGAACTGTACAGCAATGACTATTATACCAATTTTGATCTCAAAGTTTCCACTATTAAACACCTGTCTTTCTCGGATTCCTGAAAATGTAAGTAAGTAATAGTTCATTTTTTGTTTAATTCTTAAGATGTAAATAGGAAAACAGCTACTCAACAATTAATAAATTTCAGACCTGAAGCTTAGTAATTACTTCTTCCTGCTCTCTTTCCCGTCTTAAAGCAGCATCTGACAGTCTTTTGATTTCTTCTTGAGCCTCCACCTGAACTTTCTGTACAGATGCTTTTAATTCTCCGGCAGCCTTTTTCCGTTCTTCTCTTCTCTGATCTCGTTCTTCATCTAACTGTGCCTTGAGTTCGGCTATGGATGTTTTCTGACTAAAAGAATGAGATTAACATTGAAATGTCTGCACGTATTGAACTTTTTGACAATTAACATAAAACTCTACAAGGAGAATTGCATGAAAAATTCTTCATGCTATGACAATGCTAGGTTTTTGAATTTCTAAAGTAAGATATTTTTGCTCCTCAAGTTCAGCAAGAGCATCCAAAGCTTTATACTACATGCTATGCATTTTTGTTATACTAAAGTAACCGGACATATCATAAGACTAAAAAAAATCACTGGGAGAAATCACGAAAAATTAAACAAACGACAATCTCACTAGAGAAATGACATCTAGAACTCGGTCCACACGTCAAACTAAAAAAACACATCCATGAGCCAAGTCCAAATAGAATCACAATCTTGGTCAACAATGAAGACCAACAGAACCATAACAAATAGGCTACAGTCATACAAGTTAGCAAGTGATGCAAGTAAAGAAGTAGATAAACGTTAAGCGAAATGGAAAAAAATGAAAATAGTTTCATACCCATGGTAGTACACAATTTTATTAATATAATAAAAAATAAAATAAAATAAAAACAGGATACATGCCTTACCTAGTTATTAGTTCATTAGATTCATTACTCGACTGCACAGATGCATTAAGTCTTTCATTAAGGTCCTCCATGGCATGTTTTTGTTCAGCTGTAGTTTTATTAATATCCAGCAGTTCTTTCTGTTTTGCCTCCAATGAACGGTGCAACTCTTTGATTTGATCAAGACAAGACATTGAAACCGATTCTTTCACATCTTTTATTTCCTGCAGAATGAAATGGAATTGTTCAATATAAACAATAATAGAGATGAAGTCTTGTCATGTGGACTTGTGAAATGATAAGAAAAGAGCAACTTACAATCATAATAATCTAAGTACTCCTAACTAGTTAACAATGTTCAGAGAGAGTAAATCTACGTCACATGAACACTTGAGAAATCCAACCATGTCAAATAGGACACCATATGGCAAATGAGTATGAGATCTGTGGAGCTTACACATATCATGCAAGCACTTAACAAAACAGTCCAAGACAAAAATGAAGAGAATTACACAGGCCAGATTCCATTATGTCTTTAACAATATTGTCCATCTGTTTACGTAAGAAAAGAAGGAAAAATACATAACCAGGAAATGATGAATGACTAATTACGGCATGAGCACCATCTTATCATCTTTCAGCAAGATCCCATCCCTACAAATTTCAGTCTCTAACCATGACATGTTTTCTCGAGGAACAAAGAATAAAGCTAAAGTTATCCTGGTTAGTAAATCAGGAAAAGTGCCATTACGAGGAACAACATGGCTGTGGATTTTCCAAGAAAGAACCTAAATCACTTATTAGCACAAAAGAAGATATGCAGAAGACCCATCCATCGACAGAAACTGCATCAATTTATGTCAAATCAATGCACAGAAGTGCACAAAAAAGGGAGAATGAAAGATCAGATGCATGAGCTGAGCATACGCTTTCATGATGCTCTACAGCCACCCGGTATTCGTTGCGCAAGGAATCAATGATAAGAACCTGCTCCTCTAATTGCTTTCTCAGTTCCTGCAGGTGAACATATGAAATGTGCAAAAAATAAAATGACTGGAATTATTTTATTAATCACCACACTCCAATATTAGAAACTGATACCGTGTTTGATCGTTGAAGGCTTCGAAAATCATCAAGAGAAATAGGACCTTCAGGAGCACCAATGCCAATGCCTTTGAGTCTCTTGCTTTCAGAGCCAAACTCCTCTTCAGAAAACAACATTTGAGCCAATAAGTATACGACAAAAACCAGACACCAAAGACTCCAATATTATAGCATAAGCGGGATATAAACGCAAAAAGAATCTTCAAACAGCACTGTATCACATTTCCAAAGATAAAAACTTAGTTAGAGATTGTCAACACTCTTAATCTAATACCAGATTTTGGCCTGATAAGATTACACCTACTGTCATGAAACCTATTTTCCCACAAAGCTAAAACAATTCAAGATTATTTTATCTACACATGAAGCAATACATGCCTAATAGCGAACTGTCTTCTTAACAATTGTATTCAACAATTCTACACGTGTTGAACATTTTTGCTCTTCCTCTCATTCTTTTGTCTTCAGATCACCACGACCGAACTCTGGTAGATCCAAGGATAAGTTAGTACATGTATTTTTCCGAAGAAAAAAAAAAGAAGTTAGTACATGTATGGTCTTTCTATGCCTCATCATCACAGCAAGTGTATAGTTTTCTGGTTCAAAATCTCATCCAATACCTCCAACATTATACCTCCAAACAAAAGTTAAAAACTGGAATACCATTGGGCCCTACTTCAAACACCACATGCTAAGTCCTTACAACGCTTTAACCCTCTTCTGTTTTTTTTGTTTTTTTAGTTCTTCTTTTCCCTAGTTATAACCCTCCAGTTGAACTCACTTTTTTCCATTATGATTATGGTGCAGTGCCCATGAACGAGGAGCAAACTGAGAACACAAAATTGATGAATATTACTAAGTACAAATTGTATGATCCTCTCAAGGATATACCTGCTTTTCTTTTCAAAATTGCACCATCTGTCAAGGAAATGGACCTGAGAACCTCTCGAAACACAAATGCATATGCAAGTTCTGTAACCACAGAATAAAATTGGAAAGTCAGTGACTCAATTTGAACTTGTCATGAATATATGGATTCTATGCCATCACACTTAATTTGTGTCAAACGTATTGACTTGAACATCTGCAAGATCATTCAAATCATTTCCTAAATTACAGGCCATATAAAGCAACCAAAATGATAGACGATAACCCTTCTCAACTGAACTTCTCCACTTAAGCAAATTTATCAGCAACTCAAAATGAAATAAACAAAAAATAATAATAACTTAACTAAAGAAAGAAAGAAACAGAGAAGATAAGAGACAACAAAAAGGATGGGGATTCCAGGAGGCAGATTCTGGTGTAAACAGAAGAAAGTTCTCTTATTTTTAAAAACTGAACAAATCATAGAACAAGATAAAAACAGTCAAAGATAAGTGATATTATGAACAGTCCTGTAAATACAAGGAAGCGGGTGATAATCATCTGTGCATGGTACAACAACTAACATGGTATTTGGCTACCCAAGAAAATAGAAATTAAAGCCATAAGAAAACGAGAGTAGAGGAAGAAGAAGATAGTGGTGATTGTGGCTTGGACATCAAAAGGGCTGGAGGTTATGCTTTTCTTCATTAACTGCCGCTTATTCCCTCTACTCATGACTCTGTCCCGGCAAAGAATGAAGGAAATCATGTTGGAAGCACCGCTTGGAACAAACAAAATATTACAAACACATATAGAGATGCAGAGGCAAAAAAGATAGTGAATGAAACCCAAGTCAAAAACAAAACACTTGCTGAAAAGTATTAAAAGGGTCATAAACAAACCGTCATTGTAAAAAGTGAAATTTAACAGAACAAGAAAAAGCTAAGGTTAACGAGCAAAAGAAAACAAAGAACTAAACCCTTATCCTCTTTTTTTTTTTTTTTTTGGGGGGGGGGGGGGGGGAGAAGAAAAGAAAAGAAAAGAAACGGCAAGCCATAAGTTTCTGAAAGGGCATTTTACACAGAGCATATGGCTGACACAAACTATGTCTGGGTCCTGTGTATTTCCTCTTGTTTCTTCTCTTTCCATTCTTCAACATTTCCACTGTATTTCCTTTTGTTTTCTTCTCTTTCTCAGATTTCAAAAACCTAATCTCAAAAATCCACCCCTAGTATACTCTTTTCAATCTCTCTTACAAACATAAGTCTTATACAAGAAACAAACAATAAGGAAAGATCAACACAGAAGATAATAGCCATGACTCGAGAGTTTTAAATTTTTGGCAAGGTAAAGAACTTAAAACTGATGCAGAAAATCTCTCCGATACGGGTCAATTTCCATTAGGAACCACAAAAAAAGAAAAAGAAAAAAGAAAAAAAAATCATGAACTCCTTTTCACTTTAATTAAGAACAAGATATGTCAGAAAGGTTGTAAGCATGAACTAAGCATTCCTACTACCGTGTTCAGGAGGAGACGCAAATGATATAATATCCCCATGATGGATCGCTTCAGAACTACTTTTCTTCAATCTCTCCCAGTTGAGATATGTCCCATTTGTGCTGCATAAGACTCAATACTATCAAATAATACACATACTTATTGCATAAGACAAACACCAGAAATAATACAAAACCTAGTATCTTTTACGAAGACAGATTTGTAAGGGTTGGGTGAATGCTCCACATCTTCAGCTGCGACCCTCTCCCTATAAACTTTGCAATGGTTTGCGCTAATTGCAAATGAGTCAATCCGGAAACATGTATCTTCTACTAATCGGCCAATCCAGTGCTCATCAGATGTCAAAAGAATATTCATACCCTGGTTTGCCAATTTTCTCATCAGCTTAAACCCAAAAAGATACATAACTACATAAGTACTAAAACAGTCAGTGCGTGCATAAGTACAAAAAGACTGAAGTCCACCCGTAATTCATTTCACAAGTGAGTGTACTGTGTATTAGTAGTTATGCCACAGACTCAACTGAAGACAGAAATGTGAACTTTCTTTGTGCTTTGCTCCACTGAATGTTTTCCACCCAAAAAACGAAGAAGGTAAGAAGATATAAGCATGTATTGTTGGGTAGCCAATGGGTGCCAATACTAACTGAATTTTAAAACAAAATTCAGTTCTAGACTAGGAAGCACCGGTGCGGGTGCAGGGAGTTCGGCAATTTTCTCAAATTCAAGAGTGCAGGTGCGGCGCGAGTACTTGTATAAAATATTAAAAATATATTTAATATAGCATTTATATAATACTATATACAAACTATTCTACCACTATTTTTTTTCTAATTAAGACACAAAATACGCATAAACTACTTGTTTACTAATAAACAATGTAATTCAATCATTCAAGAGAATTCATACATATAAACAATGAGAGCAGTATGCAAGGAACCAAATTTCGTTTCGTTTCGTTTCGATCAAAACAGCTTAAACTTTCGGTTTCGTGGGCCACCGACACGAAACAGCAGAGGAATCTCGAAATTCCAGGGTCTTGACAAGATTCGAGAGTTTCGCTGTGTTTCGTACGAAACACTTTTGTTTCGACCAAAACATTCACGTGATTCAACAGGGCTGGAAAAGAGGTGGAATCAAAATGATTCAAGAAGAGAAAGAGGTAACAGATTGTGTATAAAAAACTTACTTGGGCTAGGGTTCCCCGGCCTCCTCTTCTTCTTCTTCTTCTTCTTCTTCTTCTGCTGTTCTTCTTCTTCTAATGATGATGATGATGATGATGGTGATGAATCGATGATGATGATCTAGAGCTCCCTGTGGGTTTAGCTCTCTCTCTCTCTCTCTCTCTCTCTCTCTCTCTCTCTCTCTCTCTCTCTCTCTCTCTCTCTCTCTCTCTCTATTTTCAGCATCAACACCAAATAAACACAAGGTATATTGATTAAATTTTAAAAGCTTAAATATTAGGGTTATATAGGAGTAGTATATAATATATATATATATACTTATATTGTTATCACTAGATTAGGTACATCTTTATAAAAATGTAAAACATTAGTCATACTTTATTTATTAATTAGTGTTAAAACTTGTTTTAAATAAAAAGCATAGTTTATAAATCTGTTAAAATAAATCATTACATTTTATAAATATATTAGTGTTATATAATTATATTGTTATTACTAGATGAGTTATGTGGTTTAAGTATAGTTATGTAAAAAAAATTAGTATTATGTGGTTAAAGTATTAAAAAAAAAAAATTAGTCATACTTTATTTATTAAGTCTTAAAATTTTTTTTTTTTTTTAAAAAGTACCGTTTATAAATCTGTTAAAACAAAATTACAGTGGGCAATGATTATTTCTCATAAGTATATACATTGATAATATGATATATTTATCAAATTTTATAACTTACCAATTTAATGTCTTAAAAAAATTGATTATGTATTATGTGTAGGAATGTCAGGAAAAAATAAAGATGACATTTCACAACCAACTGAAAAAAAGAGACGGCAACGAGATATTAGATTGACATCAATGATTCGGATGATGATGATGCTATAACAAAGGAGGAGAGAGATGATTTAGAGTACGCTAAACAACAATCTATTCACGATATTCATATAGCTGGTGAAATGTATAGAAGAGCAAGGGGGGGAACCATCCACTCAAAAGGGAGGTGCAAATGCAATGCATAAACTAATGCGATCTCGTAGTGTGAAAGAAGCTTGGAATAAGACGTCTACCAACTCACAAAAAGATAAGAAAATATGACTTGACATTCATGAAATGACTCCTTCATTGCATCGAAATAAGGAAGTCCAACAAGCAAAATTAACTAAATTGTGGATTTCAAAAAAGTGGGCAATGTCGGCAAAACCAAAACATGCAATAGCAAAGTTTGTAACAACCTGTACGTCGGGGCGTGACAAAGTTCTTCATATACGAAAATATCCCACCATCGAAGGCTCAAGGCCACTTTTATCAATTGATGATAGATGAAATTGCATTAGCTGGTGCATGTGTCGTAGGGCCAACACCCTACGAGATTGGAGGGCCATTATTAGATGATGAAATAGAAGAGCTAAGGGAATATATTGAGCTTTTCAAGAAGAAGTTTGACACTTATGGAGTCACAATCATGTGTGATGGGGTGGTCTTCAACTACCAGATTAGCAATTATCAACTTCTTGGTTCATTGTGATTGAAAGGTTATTTTTCACCGATCCTTTAATGCTTCAAATAATGGTAAGGATGCAACATTCATTTATGATCTGATGGATCAACCATTCAACAAATTGGAGATAAACATGTGGTTCAGATCATCACAGAAATGGGAGTGCATACACTGATACAAGAAGGCCAGTGAAATGTTGATGAAAGTGTATCCACACTTATACCTGTGCAGCTCATTCCCTTGACTTAATCTTACATGAATTTGCTGGCATTGTGGCTGTGCGGAATGTCTTACATAAGGCAAAGAGGGCCACAAACTTTATTTACAAGTTACAACCACAACAGAATATTGGCAATATACCGAACATCTACAAGGGAGAATTGATTCATCCAGGGCAAACACGATTTGGAACTAATTACATAGCTCTTCAAAGTATTTTAGAGCATAAAAGTGGTTTGCAAAGGATGTTCACATCAGATGATTGGGGTATGAGTGTAGGTAGCAAAGACGTAATGGGGAAGCGAGTCCAAACTACTATACTCGATGCTAAATTTTGGAAAAAAGCAAAGATTGTTGTCAACATTCATGCACCTATTGCAAAAGTTCTAAAGATGGTGGATGGGGAAAGAAGAGCTACAATGCCATATGTATATGACGCAATGATACGAGCAAGACATGCCATTACAGAGATTGCCCCTAAATCTTGCAAGAAATATCTTGACATTGTTGATGCTCGATGGAAGAAGCAAATCATTCAGCCAATTCACATGGTAGGTATGGTAGTGAATATTTATTATGCTATATTTAGTCATTTCAGTTAGAAGTAACTAATTGAATATTCATGTGCTTCATTGTACTTACTATTTGAATTCCGCATACCAATACGAAGAAGGTGTAGGTGTGAAAGAAAGTTTGTTGATAGCGCTTAGAGCCGTGGTTTCTCGATTGGAGCCTGATGGTAATCGTGCTTCTCAAGCACTTGCTGAGATTAAAATATTTCGTGAGGCAATGTATGGGTTTTCAGACCAGGCGGCAATCAGGGGGAGAAATAGGACGGATCCCGGTGAATTTTGTGTCATATTTACCAGTTTGAAACTGTTTACATTTTTAATTAACAATTATCTATTAATTACAGCTGAATGGTGGCTTTTGTATGGTACGGACGCTCCTAACTTGAGGAAGATTGCTATGAGAATTTTATCACAAACAGCTTCATCTAGTGGTTGTGAAAGAAATTGGAGCACGTTTGCTCTTATTCATACTAAAATGCGCAATCGACTCCATTATGACAAGTTAGAAAAATTGGTTTTCGCACAATACAACATGCGGTTGAAGGTTAAACACATGTTTAAAGAACAAAGAAATCAAGAGTTCCAACCAATTGACTTGAGTACTATATTTGACGAAGATGAAGAAAATATGGGACTTTCAGAATGGTTAGATGACCCCAGGGATGCACTTCTAGACAAGATTGATGGCAACGGTAATCCGAATAGGACAAACACATATGTAGCTATATGGGTAAATCACCCGAGAGATGATGGCATGGCTCAGGATAACAGTGAAAGAGGGTCAAAAGCACGTGGTAAGCAACATATGGTTAGTAGCAATTATGATGATGATAGTGATAATGGAGATGGAAACAATGATGACGAAGACGCTGATGCTAGTCCTCCACAAGGTGGGAGTCCGAGTGGCAATGTTGGTTTTTCATCGCCAATAGGGAGGGGTAGCCAAAGTCCTCGAGGGGCTATATTCACGGAAAAGCAATTCACGCATGCTACACAAGATGAAGATCATGGCTCCCGTCGTGTGCTTCAGTATGAACGTGGTGAAGGTCGACATTGAAATCCACGCAATCAGATAAATAATCTCACACCAATTGATGTTATGGATGTTGATATGATCAACACTGGCATGTCTAGTATGAGTATGAGCAAGGGTGACTTCTATGGGCAAGGATCATCATCTTCAAATGCTTATGGCTTAGGATACGATTCACATACAGTTGGTCAAGTTTATACACCTGGATATGACTCCCAAGTATCATCCTCACAAGGCTATGGACATGGCCATGGTCTTCAATTTGGATGTAGTCAAGTTGATTATGAAAGGTTTAGGACTCAATATGAGGCATGGTGTCGTGCTTATATGGGTTGGACTGAGTATTGCCGATATATCCTGAACACGTATAATGTTCCTCTTGGTGAATACCCAGAGCCTGGACCAGTTTATGCGCCTGCTCGACACTCTACAGCTGGTTGGATATGAATTTGTTGGATGAACAATCATTTATATTTTAAAGATGTCATATTAGCTCCTTATGTGCTTATATGTAACTTTTCTTTTCTATGAATGGTGTTTTTTGTATTCTATGAACTGCTTGACAGTAGATAGACGCCTAAATTATCATGCATTTTCAATTTGAACTATATATTATTTTAATATAAATACATACATAGACTTCTCAAAGGTTTAATTAATCAATTATAAGGTTTATATGTGCATACAGTTTAGTTTGAAATTATGTTTCCATTTCTTAGTGTAGGTAATGGTTAACAAGTTAACAACTCACATAGTTTTTTGACCAACACATGTCACCGACGACTCCACGTGTATTCAATGTTGTCACCAAGTAACAGGCCCGACTATAACCAATAGCACCCAATCCGCATGCCTACCCCATCGATAAATCCATTCCAATTACCCATTCTGAGGCCCACTTCAGAGTAAAGCAGGCCTAGTCTATTGATGACAATCAAGAGAGCTCATTCTAACAACTCACTCTAAGACCCACTTCAGTACCCACTCCGAGAGCCCGCTATGAAACTTCATAACTGAAAAGGCCCGCCTCAAGCAACTCACTCCGAAGCCCACCCAGAATAGTCACCTCGAGGCCCACTGTGATTAAGCCCACTCCAAAGCAAAGCAAGGGAAAACAAAGTGGCCCCATTTCACCTATTGCCCTCTCCACTCGCTCTACCACCACTCATTTGGCACGTGGACATTATCCCCAACTTAAACCTTAGTCAATCCATCGATAACTAGTCAAAGCTTGTCATCGCTTGGAATCACCATTCGTGCCATCGATTGGAATGACCACTCACCACGGAATTGGCCATCGCCATGGAATTGGCCACCGCTTGGAATGACCACTCACCACGGAATTAGCCATCACTATGGAATTGGCCATCGCTTGGAATAACCACTCGCTCTCAAACGCGTCGCTTACGATCCTCACACGCAGCGACAGATCTCTCCTCGATACTCCCCATAAACATTGTACTACACACACTTACACGTGCACACAAGCACACACTTATACATGGATTCTCCACCTTTGGTCATGAAGCAGTACCAAGGGTGGCTAGAACCACTGGGAACTCGAGAGTTCATGGCTCAGTGGCTTGAACCAGGGGCACCTCCCTAATTGAATGCCTCACAGGCAAAGCTAGGTTTGGTCCCAAAGAGAAAGAGAGACACGTGACCATCGATCAGGTGCCCTGCCCCTCCAGCCTCACAACTAATTAAAGAGGCCCATATCCACGAAACCAGCTAAACCTTTGACTCTCATCCCGCCTAGTCACTCAAACCTCACTGAGCATTCTGCAAGCCAATAGCATGATCTCGAAAAATCTTAACCTTTTGCACCAGTAGAAACCATCGCCACGCAATACCGAATCGTCACTTCAAGTGACAATACATCTTGCCAAACCAATAGAAAAGTCTTTCCCCCTCGCTTAAACCTTAGAACCAACCAGAGAAGAACCTCGATTCCCTCCTTCGTTGAACCTTCTGCACCAATAGCATTCCTCCCCCTTTTGTCTCCCTTTGACCAACCAATGGCATTGGTCGGTCACTTAACGACAATACCTCGTCTCGCCTTCTCACTATACTGCCTTGTCCACATCTCCATTTAATGACCCCAACTACCACAAACATACGTATTTAAGTCCCCACCTACCTCAAATAGACGAACCACTCCGAAGATGCCAACTCATCTACTTCCAGCTGTACCAAGAACTTCACAAACTCTGTATAAATACCAACCTCATTTAATACATCCAACAACCCAAACCTAGTTCAACCTGGATCTTAAGCTCTTACCCAGTCTTAAGCTCCAACTCTGGCACTTAAGGCATTCATCGTCTTCTCCAAAATCCCCAAGAACAACCCAGTCCAACTCGGTCTAACCAAGTAACACCCAAGTCTGAATCTACACGTCAAACATTTACACCCCATCCTTAGACTCTCCAAAAAGACCCTTGGTCATCACTCGGTCTCCACCAACTGCCTTTGGACCTTCCACCACATACCTAAAACTCTCCAAAACTCCACTAGAGCCTTACCACATACTACCACCTCCATATACTGCTTTCTCTCTCTCTCATTTGGGGCTACCTTGGTTCTCACTCGAGCCACGTCCTCTCCAACTCCCATTTCTCTACTGCATTTTTATACATTATTATTCTACTACACTTTCTGTATTATTTTATCATATTTTATCTGTTGTTCCACATGTACTAACCTGCTTACGTGTTATACCTATCTATATATCTCATACAAATCACATTAGAACCTACCACACTTTTCCAATTTTTTCCAGTGTTTCCACATGTTTCCGAAAAGTTTCCGTTTCCATTTCCGTTTCCGTTTCCGTTTCTTAGTGTTTCTTAATATAATAATATACCAACAAACACAAAATAGCAAAAATGCTTGAAGAAAAAAGTCTCCAAAAAAAAATATAATAAATAAATATTATTCTAATGCAAAAACCGAAGGCAGCTAGGCTGAAACCAAAAGGAAAACAACACTGAGAGTGCAATATTTTTAACACAACAAAACGTCAAAATAACACGATAACTTGCTAGCAATACTTCTCTTCACATGAAATCTAATTTTAATCTCAAAAGAGCTCTCTAGTTAATAAATAGTTCTCTAAAGTCCAAATATTTTCTTAAAACTATCATATATAAACTCTTTTTTTCCAAAAATTGAGCAGAGGCGACCGCCTACGCTCGCCCCCATAGTGGGTCCGCCATTGGCTCCACAATATGGCTCGAAGTATTGGCCGATACCGAGTCGTATTGGCCGATACCGAGTCGTATCGGCCGAGTCAACTTGGTATTGTGAGGGTCCGATACGAGATATATTCCGATTCAAGCTGTGTTATAAAATTTTGGAGGATTGATATATCGGGCGAAACGACTGAGTTTGGTAAATCTCGGCAACCATATCGCGAGATGTGTCATGGACTCACGATACACCCGATACAGGAGACGATGAAGTCAAAAAAGTCGGCAAAATTCAAAAAGCTGCCGAAAATTTTCAGATCTCACATGCATCTCTCGCCTCATCTCTTCTTGTCGAATTGCCTCTCACTCTTGAACCTCCTAACTCAGATCTACACAAACTCTCTTGAATCTGTGCGAAAGTGAAGCCCAGATTTGAGTCTCGAAGCTGCGATCTTCTTGAACCTGTGTCTTCTCTTTCTCGAACTGAAGCTTGTCTTCTCTCTCGAAGCTGAGTCCCATCTCTAGTGTATCGTTGCGTATCACCCAATACCAGGCCGTGGCGCGGTGACTGAGTTGTCTCATCGGCCGCCAATACCTCGACCTTGAACCATGCTCCACATATATCTAGAACCTATGAAGCACAAGTGCTTCGAAAGGTTGACGTATGTGCACTTAGTGCGGCTGGAGTGCGGTGTGGCTGGAGTGCGCCGAGAGTTCTTGGCGATGCTTGATTGTGGCATGAGTGCTTCTGGACACGCCGAGAGTGCTGCGATAGGCATTTTTTTAACGCCACGGGGTTACTCATACTATTTTGAAAACTTGTGTCGTTGAAAACAAAAATAAAGAAAGACGAGCAAATATAGGGTTTATTGCAGTCTCATATGAGATGATATCATCTCTCGCACACGAAGCCAGGCCGACACAAAAATGGGTTAGGGCTTCTCGGCATCCTCGCATACGACAGCAGCACGACATCACTGGTTCGTCTCTCTCTCTCTCTCTCTCTCTCTCTCGCTCTCTCTCTCTCTCTCCGTAACAACATAGATATTTATAAATACCTATTTTGCTTTTTTTTTTTTTTCAGGTTTTAATATTTGGGAAAATATATATATATATATATATATTTCTTAGTCGTCGGTTGGGGTGTATACTAACTGAAGTCATGTGTGTTTGAGCTTGGCTTGCTTATTAAACGAAATCTAGGCTTGAGCTTGGCTGTTTATTAAACGAGCCGAAATCGAGACACAGTCATGTATGCTTGAGCTTGGCTTGTTTATTAAACGAGCCTGAAATTCAAGCTTGATCTCGAGCTTTTTCACGAGCCCTGTGAAACTACAAAAGTTTATAGATATACATATATAAACCAGTACATAAGTCCTTTATCAAGCCTATTCACGAGCCTACCAAAACTACATAGTTAATTTATAGTTTTTTTTTTTGGGAAAGGTAAGATGTATTATTTAATAGATTTACATATATAGGCAGTGTGCAAGCCTTTATAAAGCCTATTTATGAGCTTTTTCGTGAGCTTACTAACGAGCCTTACTCAAACGTGTTCACGAGCTCTATCAGGCCAAGCTTATGTGTGTTTGAGCTTGACTTGTTTTTTAAACGAGCCTAAATCTAGGCTTGAGCTTGTCTTGTTTATTAAACCAGCTGAGCGGCCTGAGCCTTTATCGAACATGTTGGCGAGGGCTTGTTGAGCGGCTCGGCTCGGCTCGTGTACAACTCTAGTCGAAATTCCTAGGTCCGCCAGTGTGGAGCGTGGACCTAAGTTATATCACTAATAACCTTGGATACACCATAAAAAGCAGGCCAACCATTTTATTCCAACAAATCGTAAGTAATGAAACCCTAAGATATCAGAAGGCCATGACTTTGAGGCTCCAACAACTACAGCAGCTTTTTGTCACCGAATGAAGTATCTAGCCTTAGGAAATGTTTATAGATATGGAGGGGGCGAAAATGGGCCACTTCAATGAATTGTCTTGATAAAAAAAAATCTAAACATAAAATTCGTAAAGGAGTTGTGATTGATGAATGATGATGCGTACGATAAAACTTTTTACAAATCACAGAATCACAAATGTAATACCATCATACAAATGTAAGGCATACGCCGGCCTTGTTTTTAATGACACGGGAACCCTCTCCCGTTGGGCTAAAGGATCCAACCCTAAACCCCTGGAAGTCGTGGTACTGGCAAGTGGCAACTATCATCAACCATCGTACTTTATCATATTCAAAGTTCACTGAATACATTATGAATGGTTATGTGGAACTTTCTCACTTGAAATAATTTATCATGATGTTGACAATACCAATAATAACCAACATAGATATGAATTCATAAGTACAAATCATTCCTAACCACTATCCTAGGCTTCCTTGAGCATGCACGTGTCTACACTCCAGCCTAGTCTATCGACTTCCCTTCGCACTCTGTTATGGTGGAACTCTAACCTACCAAATAAAAGGTGTCACTTTCACATGTCAATTTATCATCAACCAGTCATTTGCTCCCACTGCAACTCCTCCTGTTTCCTTCCTCACAATGCGACCCAACTCAAGTTTCGACCAAAACTCAATCCAAAGGGGTGTTTCATACCTCCACTAACCTACTCCTACATGAGTAACATGACTATAGTCAAAATCTTCCCCTTGGCCTTCGCACCAAAATTCAACAGATTCATCTTCCTAAGGCTTCATTTAGAGATACAAAGCCTCACCAGACGCCCATACGTTCAATGGCTTATCTGTCCATCATGGAACTGACCCAGCTAAAAGATAGATCTTCTCTATGCCCTCATCCCTCTCCTCAGCCACACACAACCCCCACCTCAATGAAGAAGACATTCTACTATTCGCTTTCTTTGAATTAACACAGCGATCTCTACCCAACCACCCTCCCTTCTGCCCTCTGACATGAAAACACAACTCATAGCTTCCCCAAAATGCACCTCAATGTACATGAAATCCCCTAATGCCGCAACTTCTGACCATTTTCATCAATTCTCCCGAAATCTGGATATCTTTTGACAAAACTATTTCGATATGACTTAGCAGAAGCTTTCACCAAGTTGTTGACTGTGCATCTCATCCAGGAAGCCACCTCACAACCCCTTTCCACCAAACTCAAAATTCACCTCCTCAACCTCATAAAGTTTCGCAGCTCAATCAAAGAACTTCTAAGCAGCTTGAACCACCTTACCGCAGTACATATTCACAATTACACTTTAAGAATTCACATTTCAATAAATGGGTGAAAGTATATAAGCACAAGATATTATGAACCACTCCCACTCCATAAAACGCTAGCATCACACATACAACAGATGAAAACCCAAATTTAAGCTATCAAACTAGTTACATTATTAAGCATCCACATACAAAAAATTTTAAAAGTTAAAACATGAATTAAAATAAAACAGAAAAACGAAAATTGAGGTTTTGGGGATTAGTGAGATTATATATAAATACCTGGTGGCGCTTGCGGGCGTTGTTGGAGATGGCAGTGAGGACGCCCCAAACGTCGGGATCCGAGTTGGGAAGAGACTGAGAGGCGATCTTGGAGGCCACAGAGAGTATGAATTCCTGGGGACTCAACACAGTCTTCTTCTTTGGGGGTGAAGAGTTGTCGGTGTTGTTGTTGTTGTGGGGTCGACATGAACTAGCTTCGTCTTTATGGTTTGGACTGGGCTTTGAGGACACTGGGGTGGTTTCATCTTCTTTCGCCATTCACTATCAAGGAAGGAAGGTACCAAGATATATATATATATATATATATAGAGAGAGAGAGAGAGAGAGGGGTGACTTTGATGGGTTGGAAATGGCGGGATTTTAAAACCCTAATTAACTGTTTGTCTTTCAGAGAAACTGTGTAAGGTAAAGTATATGCAGAGAGTCTCGAGGACTGAGGAGTCGCTTTGCCCCAACTTCTAACGGAGTTGGAGGAGGGAGCCAAAAGATAGCTCATCGAACTGCCACATGGGCGGGTTTGACCCAACCAAAAAAAAACCCACTTATGTTCGTTTCCTCTCCTTTAATAAACAATTTAAACTCATTTATTTTAAGTTTGCTTAGGGTGCGTTTGATAGACTTTTTTTTTCCATGGAAAATGTTTTCCTTATTAATTTTCCATCTTTTGTGGCGTTTGATTGTCTAAATTTGCCATGGAATTTTTTGCCAGAAAAGGGTCACGTGACCTGTTTTCCACGTTTTTAAAGAAAATCAATTCCACCCACCCCGCTGAGAATCGGATTCCATGGAAAATTTCTGAGATCAGTTTACGACTTCCTCTCGATCACGACTCACTCTCCCCCTCGATCCCGACGATCTCTTCCTCTCAATCTCGACTTCTCCACTTCTTCAGACCTTCCAATCGGTACTCTCTCTCTCTCTCTCTCTCTCTCTCTCTCTCTCACACACACACACACACATTGACATACACATATATATATATATACACATGCAAATCAAGCCGACATACATATTTATATATATACACACATACAGATATCGATACATATACCACCTATACATATACAGATGTCGAAATACATATACATATTACATATATATTGGTAATTTTCTCACTCTCATGCTCTCTGATTTGGTCCTTGCAATGATTTTAAAGCCTAATTCTTGTTCATCGATTTTGAGCTGATTCTGAAGAGAAACTTTACGAATTGAGGTTTGAAATTTGGGGGTTTTGGGGTTTCAACTTGTTTATGTTCATCGATTTTTGAATTACAAACTGTACCAACATTGTTGTTTATGTTCTAATGTTACTGTACTGAAAGCTCATTAACTGCTCGATTGAAGTCCTGAATGGGAGTTATAAAATGAATTGCTGTGATAGTGGTTGGTTGGGTTTGGTTTGATATTGTTTTGTTCAACCTTAATTTTGAAGATTATTATTGTTTACCCATTGTTTGTACCGATATTTTAGTTGATCAGAACATTTATCATAGAGAAATGCTAGGCACACTTTGAAATCCACACTAAATTTGATACCCAGCTTTAAATGCATGTACCCTGTGCTGTACAAGTGGTGTGCAGAAAAGTGTAAAAAATTCACACAGCACAAGGTACATGTATTTAAAACATAGGATGTCAAATTCAATATGGATTTCAAAGTGTGCCTAACATTACTCTTTATCATATGATATTAGTTACCTTCTTGTTAAGGGGTTGGAATGTATGGTTGCCTTGTCTCTGCTAATCCACATTCAACACGTTGTCTAAACTAACCCACTATGAAAATACAAGCTTTGATGGAACCAACGCGATATGTTTAGATGGAGATTGACATTTTGGGAAAGGAGCAGGGTTGGACAAGGTTGTATTTCATTGTGGTTGTGCCCAACTACAATTTTGGTGTTGTAAATTCTATTACCACAAATGTTGAAAACTAGCAAATACCTTATTATTTTGTAGATATTTGGGCATGTGTTGACAAAAAACCTTTCTTGTACATGATGAGAGAAGTATGAAAGATGAGACTGTTTACAGAAACAGCTTCCCAGGGAAATAGGAAAACACATTTATTCATGGTATGTATCGTTGTTTCTTGTTGTTCATGTATACCATTGTTCTGGAGTTGTAACCATGATTTGCCAATTCTAGCCTCTTTTGGTCTGTTCGTGTATTTTCTTCAGGGAAAGCTTCACCAACAGTGACTAAAGAAACACTTGGAAAAGCTACTTGGACTTTTCTTCACTCTTGCTGCTCAGGTTTTGTTGAACTGTTGCATTGGCTAATTTCTAAAATTCTGTTGTCCTTGTTATCAGTTTTTATTTTCTGTTATTCATGCAAGTTGCTTTGGAGAGATATTTTTTGTTTTCAAACATTTTGCTCTGTTTAAGCTCATTTGGAGAGATAGACATTGTTAGAGCTTGTGGATTATGTGTCTTCTGTATATTGGAAATTCATAGAAACCATAATGCAAAAGGCTATGACAAAAAACCTTGTTTCTTGTAGGGCTCAAGCTCAAGGGCCTGGGCTTGTACAACCTCCAAATTGCATTTAGCACATCCATGTGCAATACATAAACATAATTGAGAAGGTTTTTACTGGGGCAATTTTTGTACATTGCATTGCACCATGTCCATATTGTAAACATCGCTAGTCTCTGTTGCCTTTAAAGAATATGCATATTCTGAGACATTGAAAAAAAGAAGTTTCAACCCATCTAACCAAGTCCCTTAATATTTTGGTTTGTTGTTTTATTATTTATATCGTATAATTTGCTGCTTAAATTTGACGAGGCCGATGCGATTATTTGGACAAGGAGGGGATATGATGAAGACTGTAGTTTACCTGGAACTTGCCACCTATGTTGGTGAAATAGCCGTAGCTCATGTCAAGAAATGCTCCAGCAACTATCGTCAACTTCGCGTGATCAAGACTTTTTTTTTTTTTTGTGAACACTTATAATTTTCCATTGGGCCATGAAGTTTGGAGCCAAAAAAGTACTAATTTCCATATTGTACTTCTATCATTTGTGAAATTGACTATTGATATGAGTGGTTATCTCAATTGCTTGAATTTGTATCATTTTCAAAGAGTTTGTTTATGATTCATAGGTTAATTGCTTGAAAAACTGTAAGTTTTCAATGGAAAATGTTAATTTTTTTATGAAAAATTATTGTAATCAAATAGCAAAAAAGTTATTTTCTATGGAAAATGACCATTTTCCACTGGAAAATAGTGACAATCAAACAGCAAAAATTTGATTTTCTATGGAAAATATTAGATTTTCCAGCCAGAAAATAATTGTAATCAAACAGTCCCAAATTTATTTCCATGGAAAAATTTTCCAAGTAAAATAATTCCATGGAAAAATTTTCTTTTCAACCCATTTTCTACCTTGCAATCAAACGCACCCTTAGTATAAAATAAAGGATAATTATTCGATGCTAACACAAGAATCTCACAAAAATACAAATAAGATATATAAATTATAATGTGCCTATTTTTTTTTTCTTCTGTGGACCTCACATACACTGTGGACTCCACAATGTCAATAGATTCCACCAAAAGAGGCATAGACACATTATAATTTATATATCTTGTTTGTTTTGTAAGATTATTATGTGCTACAAGAATTATCCTAATATGAATTAGTCATAACTCAAATACTCGTGGTGTTGGTAACACCAACGAGCTAATGGAGCGTAGACAACAAATGGACTTACTCCCCCGCTCCCTAATCATTTGGAGTCCTTCTCCTGATGGCAAGTTTAATACGGTCACACTTGGCATGCTCTTAAATCTCAAACCCCAAAGGTCCATAGTATCATCACCTGGCTTGATTCAAATGAGAAGTGGAGAACCCCTTGGCACGGTTTCATTGTGTTGGCTGGCTAATCCTAAATACACTATCTACTCATGATAGGATACTTCATTTTACTAACCAAGGCCTATGTTGTGTGTTTTGCGAAAATGGTATTGACTCCCATGATCATTTATTTTTTTATGGGAGGAATCAATGTTAAAATGCAGAATCCAATGAACCCCTTGTCACGCCCAGGTGTAGCAAAATAGGGGAAGAACAAAAAAATATTTCCTTTTTGGACCCATAAGCCCCAAGCTGAGTACCGCCTTGTCCTCTTAAACAACCTTAAATGTGTACAATTGTAAGGGAAGCTAATTAAATAACATAATCGTGTCTTATTACTAACAGGGAAAACTTACAATGTAATGGCCTACATGGCCTTAGTTTGACGAATGCATAAAACATAGAGACCTAGGCGGATCAGAGTTTGTGACAACTACTAACATAACTGATGGGTACAAAATATCTAAATGCTACAAATATCCTCAAGTCTTCTGTCTGACTCTAATCATCTTGTGCTCCATAGTACTTCTTCCTCAATCTCGCCTAACTATCTAACAATACCTGCAAAGATCTAAACTTTGGAATGTTCAGGGCGTAACCATGAATATAATATACATACACGTACAAATGTGTATAAAAGTATACTTAAAGTTCCTTCACCATTTGAAACATATATGTCGTATATATATAAGATGGTGACTCTTCTCATGTCATCGTTCGACATCTTAGGATTCAGTTAATCATTTATTGAAAGACATCGTTTATACCCTCATAACAAAGTTATCAATAAGAATCCCAGATATAGAAACATATGCTAGCAAAAGAATCTTTAACTATTCAAAACATATTATTCCAAAGCTCGTTTCTCATTTCGGCGGTGTATGAAAATGCATGACCAATACAACCTGCCCAATACTAGGATGAAGATCCAATGACCTCACAAACTAACATACTCGTGTCACGTTCCTATTCACCTTCATATTTATCTCCACAGATCCTTACATCACTTATCTCTATTATGACCCACCGGCCACCAGCCCGGTGTGTCTCAATTCCATCTCACATATAAATAGCACGATCGTGTGTACTATCACTAACAAATTAGCATTGACAAATCACCGTCGGCTAGCCAGCACAGATGAATAGCACATCCAAGAGTAATACCTGCTTCGTACATGTAATACCCGCTATTTTCAAATATTTTTCCCAAGACGAATAGTGTTTTTATGTTGTTATTATAATTTTTAGTATTTATAGAACTCGATTATAAATTTTCAAAATTTTTAGAAACAGAAATTTAGCAGATTTGTGAATATCTGGTATATTTGGACCAGTTATGATTTTATTGCACATCCAACCAAACATGGCCCTAAGGAAATAATTATCCTTTGAACCTTTAACTCTTGGTAATTGCAAGGTGAGGTCCCTCCTTGGTTCCTATATATATGGGACCATTCCATTACATTTATCCTTAGACTTATGAGGTTGAGAACTCATCCTAATGCTTACATATCTTCATCTTACACACACAAACACCAAGAACACCAAGAACACACATAGTACACCTAGAACACCAAGAACACACCTAGTACACCAAGAACACTATTTGAAGCCTCAATTTTATATTCGAAGATTCTTCGGGTTTTCTCGGCATTATTATTCTGCGAATTTAGGTGAGTCTCCAACTCACTCAGCTAATTATATTACACTTTGTTATGCACATATGATTATGATTATGATTCATATTAATTATGTGGTATGTATACGTATTATATTACGTATTTATATGTATTATACGTATAAATACGGTATTCTGATATAGCATAATATGGTATAAATAGTGTATTCCAATATAGTATAATACAATATAAATACAGTATGATGATATAGTATAATTACGATATTCTGGTTTTTCAAACACGGTATAAATACGATAAACTGGTATTTTCAAATACGACTGGAATCGAGATGGATTCTTAATGAGGATCGAAAACTCTTAACTTCCAACATGAATACTTATTTATTTAATCTCATGGAACTTTTATAAATTCGGTTGTGGACGTACAAAACTGGAAAAATGACCAAAATACCCTTGTGACCTGTTTTCACTTAAATCGACTGAAATCAAGATATTTTCTTAACGGGGATCGAAAGCTCTTAACTTATAACATGAATACTTATTTATTTGATCTCACGTAACTTTTACATTTTCGGATCATGACTTATAAACTAGTAAATGACCAAAATACCCCGATGCCCTATTTTTTACTATAATCATACACGATGTCTAATATTTCATTCTAGTTTTGATTTGAATGCAATTATGTGATAACAATGTTTGATTCATGCTATGATGATATTTACAATGTTGTTATACCATGTTTATAATGATGTTATCTTATTATTCCAAACCTTTTATGATGATTGAACTGCGTTAATAAAGAGAATAACGTGATGATTGCTAATGTTTACTATGAGAAGTAAAGGGCTTAAGCTGTTGTACCTTTGAGGTAATTATTAAGTGAGGAACGTATACGTGTTAAACCAAGTTTGGTTTGGGTTTTGATGGTCAGTTATTCTATTTATGTTAGGTAGCCACATGGGAAAGTCATGGGTTTGTTTTAGTATTGGGATTTGGGTCAGCATGACCGACAGTCACATCGGACTGGTTTATGACTTGCGGTGAGGGACAAGTTTCACCTTTGTAAATAGCGGTAAACCAGAGGTGTGTTGACTAGGTGATGTGGGTTAGGTTAACAATTGGACCGTGTTCACGTCGTGCGGGGAGGGAAGGTATACCCTCTGAATAGCAGTGAAACGAAGGTTTTGTTATCAGAATGTGTCAGTCGTGGCATAGTGAGATATATTGTGTTTTGCTTCAGACAATCAACATCAGACTAGTTCATGACTTGCGGTGAGGGACAGGTTTTCACCTCTGTAAATGGCGATGAACCAGATGTTTGTTAGACTATGGGGCGAGAGCATTAATATGTCGATAGAGTGATGTATTGTGTTTTGGAAAGTGTTTCAAACAGTCACATCGGACTGATTCATGAGTTGCGGTGAGGGACATGCTTCACCTCTGTAAATGACGGTGAATCAGAGGGTTGTAGATTATGAGATGCTAAGTACAGAGCATGGATATGTTGATAGATGAGTTGGTATAGTGAGATGCGTTATGTTTTGGAATCAGAGATGTATTAAGAGATGAGAACAATTGAGAAATGATATATACTATTATGAGTTGATACATATGTTAAAGATACTTAATGCTAATGATGTAATCTATTTTAACTATGTTACCCAGAGTACCTATTACTCGGCCTTGTAAGCTGATGGCTATGCCCTGGACATTTCACGTCTAGGTATGCAAACGTTTGACTATATAGGTGACGGAGCCTATGATGATAGCTACTACCCTGATGAGGGATATGTGGCGGGTGTCCCCATACATGACGGTTACACTGGAGGAGAGTTTTATGCTGACACCGATCCTTACGCCAGCTGAGGACTGAAGACTGTCATAGTCTAGTTTATGTTTCTGTTATTGCTATAGACTTTTGTAACGGGTACTTGAGCATATGTTGTCTCCAGACCTGTTGTGATCATGTGAACCATACTCTGATATTGTAACGGTTCTGACTATTTGAACTTAGTAAGGTTATACCTTCATTTTCCAGATGTATTGGATTATGTTTTTAAATGTTTAAGTTTTTGTGTGGAAAATTATGTGAATTCACTTGACACGTATCTTCAGGTCCAGAATGGAAATTTATTTTTCCCTATTTTGCTACTCCGGGGTGTGACAGTACAGCACAACGACAAAACTGGCCATGATGTGTATACCCCTCGCTGGCAAAACCAATAGCGGTCGAGTAGTATATAAGTAAACTTACTACAATTATACAGCATGCTGGCAAACCGGTAACAGACGTGTATACTATCGCTTGCTGTAATACCCGTAAATTTCTGTTATTAATAAAATGGGCCCCGTATTTTTAATTCGTTATTTCTGATAATACGTATTATTTTATTATTAACTTAGACTGTAAAATTTTGACCTAGATTGGCATATCACGCGCACCCGTAAAATTTTATCTGGACTATCTTGCACATTAGTACAATGAGAATCTTACCCTAGATATATACCCATTGAACTTACCCAATCAACATAACTGCACATCTCCTAACTGCTATTCTTATATATATACATATATATATATATATATAACTACACATACACACATCCATGTATGCAAATAGATTTTTTTTCAAATCTACTGGGGCCAATGGAGAGAGGTTGAGTGAACCATAGAGGGAGTTGCAGAACACACGCACGCCCACACACTTCCCAAGTGCCGGCTCCTTTTCTTTCCCAAGAACCCATCTCAATCCACCATATCCCTCCATCTAATCTAGCAGATTCTCAAATCTGCATGTATATGGGTGTACATGCCTTGCTTTGTGTATATATATGGGACACCGTTGAGAGGGAGAACCACCGAGAGTTGAGAGTGAGAGAACACACATACTGCCTCACCACACTCTCTGCCTTTGTACTCAGAACGCACACACACACATACACACACACACACACTCTTTCTCTCTCTCTCTCTCTCTCTCTCTCTCTCTGTCCCACTCACGTACAGAAAGAGCAGGAGAAAAGGATAGAGCTCGCTAGAGACGGGAGAGAGAGGGAAGAACCGAGGCTTCCATAGGTAAACTCCACCCCCTTTTTACTTTTGTACACTCACACACCTCACACACCTCCCTGGACTCCTCACGCACAAACCAAACGGAGCCTAAACTCTCTGTTAAACCCGAGACCTCCATGGGAGCTCTTCGCTGGAGCTTGACTTTTCAAACACGACCTCAACCCCTGAAACTTATACCAAACATACCCTTATGGTCTCAGGAGCACCCCCTAAGAGCAGTTTTTGGCCCGGACCACATTTGGTCGGCCATGCAAAATGTTATTCTCTAAAAACCAAAAAAGAATAATCCTTCGGTAGGCATAGTAAACGAGATAACCCAGTTACCAGCCTCTAGTATGTGGTAGAGGGCCTCGAACCGAACCATTTGGTGTTGGTTTCATTGATTTGTATGGAGGGATGAGGGAGATATGAAGAGAGAGAGAGAGAGAGAGAGAGAGAGAGAGATATTTTCCGGCGAGACAAGGGGCGCCGGCGGCGGCTTGTTCTTAGTGAAGAAGACAAGACCCGTTTGGGTTTCGGGTTATATCATTTACCCATATTAAATTATTGGGTTAATTACAGAAACACCCCATGTGGTTTGGCCTTTTATCAGTTACCCCCTATACTTTAAATTTTATCACTAATACCCCCTGTGGTCTGGACTAAAGTGAAATAGTCACTTTTTCCGTTAAAGTTAAAGGAAGATGGGTAAAAATACGAAATTACCCCTTCTACATGCTAATAAGAGCACTCTTATATGCTTAAATATTTATTTAGACATATGTGGTATACTATTATATTATTTTGATATTATATTTATTGTTAGAGACCTTTCTGTAGTCACTTTGAGGTACATTCATGAGAGCAAATTTATTTAATTTTTTATTTTATTTTTGATCTACCCTTGGACACACACCCCACACAGTCTTGGCGATATATTATTATTATTTTTTTCTACTCTTAGACACACTCAATCTTGGTGATATGTTAGTGTTTTTTTTAATCTACTCTTGACCCCACACACATAGTGAAATCCAGTGTGGTGATGTACTAAGATCTAAAAAAAAATTATCCCCAAATTTTTTTGTGTGTGTGTATCAAATTCGCTCTCACAAAAGTACCCCTAAGTGACCACATAATGGTCTTTAACAACAAATGTAATATCAAAATAATATAATAATGTATCACTTATGCCTAAATAAACATTTAAGCATATAAGGGTGTTATTATTAGCATGTAATAGGGGTAATTTTGTTCTTTTATCAATTTTTCGTTAACTTTAACGGAAAAAGTGACTGTTTCACTTTAGTCCAAAGCACAGGGGGTATTAGTGATAAAATTTAAAGTACATGGGGATATTTGATAAAAGATCTAACCACACGGGGTGTTTATGTAATTAATCCTAAATTATTCGGGTCGGGTTGTTTATGGGGTGGGCTTGGTTGTGTGTATGGATGGGTCAGATCTTTTAAGTTGGATCGAGGTCAGTGTGTATATGGGTGACCCAATGGGTCTGGGTCTGGGTCGGGTCAGGTTTGATCCGCTGGTCTGTTTATTATTATTATTATTAACATTTTGTTTAGTTAATAGATTTATATAAGTTATTAATTGTTTTGAATTTTGTAAAATTTGTCTTAATGATGTTTTAAATCTAGATTATTATATTTAATGTTTATAATGTTCTGAAACTATTATTTTTAAGTATATAATATTGATTATCTACTATTTAAATAAACAATAAATGTTGGGATATTTTAATAAATAAGTTATAGATGGTTTTTAAATAGTTTTAATTTCTTAAAAAAATAGTTTTCATTACTATAAATGAATTTTATATGTTCTGAAATATTATTGTTAAATAATAATCTTATGTTCTGAAATTATAATGTAATTATTATATAATATACTTATTATTTATTTAGTTTTAATAAATAATAAGTGTTAGTTTTAAATCAAAATAATTAGGTAATAAATACCTAATGACTACTTTAAATAGGCTAGTGCTAATGCCAAAGCAGAAAGTGTCTCTAAATGTTTTAGCGACAGTTATCTAAGTGTCGCTAAAACTTTTAGCGACACTTTGTGCTTTGGCATTAGCACTTTGTGCTTTGACATTAGCATCACCCTTTTAAGTATAGGGAAATTATACCAACTTTTCCTAAGGCCTACTGCCTTTGTTTTACATATTATTATTTATAAAACCCAAGCTTTAATATTTCTAAATACTATTTAATTAGTTATAAAAGGGCCCGTTTGGTTGTATTTAAATTATTTAAATACCAAACGAACTCCGAAAATTATAAGAAAAATATTACTAGCCTATTTTTAGGCCTAGTATTTGATAAAAATATTATAAGGACCTAATATCCTCCTAAAATATATGTTATAATAAGAGTGTCCCTAAGTCTATTATTAGACGATTTTTACTTCAATAATTCATAGAAAATAAAACGTAGCTCAGAAAAATACGCGGTCAGTTTATAGAGTCTTAAAATAATGTCTAGAACATCACCTGAAAATTTGGTGCCCTTTTGACACGGTAAAAAATACAACTTATCTCTAGGACCCACACTGGTATAGAAAATCCAACTTTTATGCGACGAACTCCGATTTGAGTCTAGTCTATGGCATTAGACTTAGAATGATGTCTAGATCATCATGTTGAGGTTTAGGAACCCACCGGCACAATTACCATTATGCCATTGATTCTAGTACGCATAAGAATCAATGTTCTATGAATACATACACTTTGTAGGAACCACCGCTACGCTTGTTCTTACGCACCCGCATCGAGGTGAGTCGTCCTAACTCACTTGGTATATTATACTCCCTCCGTTCCATAATAAGTGTCCACTTTCATTTTGCACATTGTTTAAGAAAGTTGTATTATTTTAATTTTTTTGGTTCATTAAAGGGTCACTTTCCAATTTTACCCTTAGATGTGATGGGTGTTTGACTTTTTGCTTGTTTTGAGACCACAAATAAATGCTACTTTGTCTTCATTACAAGGGCAGTTTTGGAAAGTAAGTAAAAGCTAAATACCAATTTAGGAAAGTGGACACTTATTGTGGGACATCTAAAAAAGGAAATGTGGACAGTTATTATGGGACGGAGGGAGTAGAATTATTATTTGTATATTATGTAAATATCTGGTGTGTCCTGTGTGAACGTAGCTGATAGGTATTTGATATGTGAATGCTAAGATTTCTATTATATGATGAACGCATGTTTAGATAACCAAACTCCATGCTTAGTTATTAATGAGAGTAATATTTGGGGCACTAACAAAATCCACTAACACTTACTAACACACTCTATCTCTCTCCTAGTGGTACTGTGGGGTCCGCAGTGGCCCCCGCAGTACCACTAGGAGAGAGATAGAGTGTGTTAGTAAGTGTTAGTGGATTGTGTTAGTACCCCTAGCATTGCCCTATTAATGATTATTATTCATACTTATTATGCTTTACGATTATACAATCATATGGACATTCATATGAACGTAATCAAGTCATGATGTCAATGTTGACGTCTGCATGGTTAGCCAAGGGGACTAACCCAGTTATATTGTCATACATGTTGAGTGGATTGCGGAGGTCCGAATGGTACAGTCAAATCAATGGGTACAATGATGTAATGCTATAGGTCCCTGTTAGGCGATGATAGCCAAGGTACCCATTGAAATCATTGAAGTGGAAAATGAGTTGATGGTTGATACGCTATAGGGCCATGCTAGGCGACGATAGCAAAGTATTCATCTGAATACAATAGTTACCCTTCTAATGCTATAGGGCCCTGCTAGGCAACAATAGCACTGTAACTATTCTATTCTCCTGGCAAGGTCACGATGACCTAAGAGTCCAATGATTACACTCTTTTTAAAACCAAAACTGCTATAGGGCCCTGTTAGGCGACGAAAGCAACATAATCATTCTACTCTAAGCCAACGGTGTTACATCGGTAATGTAACAAGTCACATGAGTCAGCATCAATGGTTGAGTAAAGTCGAATATATCGATGCTACATTGCATCATCATATCATCATGTCATATGCTCATTTAATATTGGTTTAAGATATTCGTTGTACTTGTATATCCTTAACTGTATTAGGAGTGATCGGTTAAGACGAACTCACTTAGCTTCAAAAGCTAATGGCTCTTCCCTCTGCACTAGACATTTTACGTCTAGGTTATAATGAGGAGAATTATCAAGATGACCATGATCCTGGTCATACTAAGGAAGACTTTCAAGAAGAGTATGATAACGAAGGGCATGGGTATGCCAACTAGGAAGGAGACTCTGGTGTATTAAGACTTCCTTTATGTTTTAAGTAATCATCTTTTGTTAATGTAATACTTTAAGTGGCCTCAGTCGCTCAAACTTATAACTATTTTTGTGGTTTTCATTTGGAACTTCTGTAATAGCCTAAGTAGCAAACATTTAAAGTTCCCCCATAAATACCATTAGACTTTATGAAATTTCTTACTATGATATATCTATGTTAGAATGCTGCACGGACAGGTCAGTTTTATGTAACTTGTCATTTCCTATGGGTCCAGAAAAGAAAATTTTAAGTTTTCCCTATTTTTGGCTACTCCGGGGCGTGACAGAATTTTTGGTATCAGAGCACTAGGTTTAGTTGTGCTCGCTGACTGTCCAACACTCTAAAGTTAAGAAACCTAAGATACCTAAGAGATAGTAATCGATACTAAAATAGTTTTCTTCCAACAGGTAGTATGGAGAACCCTAAGAAGCCTGAAGCTAAAGATGGAGAGCATAGAATCACTAAGTATAAGAAAGACATTTCTCAAGGCCTAGTTCGTATTAATGCCGCCTTCAGACACCGTGCTCATAAGAAGATAGGGAAACTGATAAGGTGCATTTACCTTAAGAAGAAGGTCCCCAAGACCGCATGTCACAGAGTCGTAGCACCCCGCCTGGTGACAATAAAGGTGGATGAAACCCCTCATATGCCTGACGATCCTGTTATGATTCATCTGGAAGAATCTCAGCTTGAAACAGTATCTCTTGAGATCCCCACAGATAGCTCAGATGATGAGGAAATGGAAATGGACCTGGCTGATGAAGATCTTATAGAGAAAGGAACATTATACTTGTATGATCCTGATTGGCCAGTAGGTTGGGACAATGAAAGATGGATGGCATGGACCCCTCCTGAAGAGATTGAGATTTCGGAAGAATCCCCCAACTAGAGGATTAGAAAATCCTAGTTAGCTTTCGTTGTATTAATGTTGTATTGGGATTATAATCCCACATTTTGGCAAAAATATATGTAAAAAAAATTGTGTTTCAAATTCCTCTTATGTAATATCCTTTTTATTAATGGAAAACCTACCTATTTTTTTCCTGATTTCCCATATTCATATTATTCCTCTTTATGAGTTAATAAGTTAAATTCTAAGTGTTAAATCTTAAGAAGATTCGAACTAGTACCTTAATTAGATAGTTCTTTTAATGAAACAGGTAACATGGAACCCCATTAAGTTCAGGATCCCTTTGGAGGACGTTTAATATTTCCCGACCGCGTAGTGCCAGTAAACCCAGATGTATATCATCGCCAAATCTGGGAACTAGTTAGAGACGAAGGAAAGAGAAACTTATGGATGGAAATGAATAAGAGTAACTCATAACCCTGATTTCCTACGCTTGGAAGCTATCTACGAGGCTAAGATCATCGGGAAAGCCCATGATGAGATGGTTATGCTACTCAAGAATTCAGAGGACTTTCAAAAGATGTATGACAGTGCCTATCAGATGCCCCCACCGCCTCCAGTGTTTTCCCAATAACCCTCCCCCTCACTCCAAGGAGTACCTATGCACAGAACCCAATCCCTAGAACCAGGCCACTATGTCAGTGATGACTTTGGAGGACATATGGTTTACCCCGATGGCATTAAACCAGCCGACCCAGAAGGATTCATTGAGAATGTGAAACTGAGAGCCCGTCAACGCCTTCGAGGTGGATTGAGAGTCCAGCATCATGTATACAATATCTCCGACCCCCACCGACTTCAAGCTGAAGCCATCTATACCGCATACACCCAAGGATTAATGCACAGAGAGATAAGGAGGTTAGCGATGGATGACACTGTCTTCCAACCACTAGTAAACCAAATGCTACAAGAACCCTCCATTCACCCAGAGGACCACCTTGTTTGGCCACCTAATGAGAATGCCCCTGTAGAAGTGGCACCCCCAGTGGGAGAACCTGCTGTCAATTATGATAATGCAGAGATGTCTAATGATGAACCAGGTGCATATCTAGAAGAAGAGGATAACGAGGAGGATGATCCTGAAGAAGAGAATCCTGAAGAAGAGAACCTCGTGGAGGGACCCGAACAGGAAGTGCCCCTTCAGCCTATGAAAAATCACCCCATTATAGAAGAACCTATGGACAATGATGAAGATGAAGTTGACATCGAGGATTGGGACTTGGGTGAACCTATTATAGATGAAGATGGACCTAACGATTCTGACATGGGAGAAATCACATCTGAGTCGGACATGGATGACTAGTCTAGAATGACATGTTATGATATGCTAGTAGTTTTTAGTTTAAGTTGTATCTAAGTTGACTTGGGCTGATGACCTTTTTTATCGTACGAATACATGTGATAGGGTAATATCCCCATTTTGTAACCATGTATTCTCTAAAAAGTTTAATTATGTAATCGTTATCCCTATTATTAATGAAGAAGATGTTTTAGTACTTACTTGTCTTCATGCTTAAATTATTGCTTGTCTGTTTTGTATGTATTCATGGACACCCAGATAAATCCTGCATATTAGTTCTAAGTATAATACTTCTATAGGTAAACCAGACAACCACTGGCAGACAGACCAAGGAGAAACCAACATTTAGGACCCTCAAACCCATCTGTAGGAGAACTGGAACTTATTCCTGCTAGAATGGATCTTACTGGAGTGTTTAGTGCGTTCTTACAATGCCTGGAACACATTGGAAACAATCACGGCCTAAACAACAACAATAATGCTAATGTCAATCTCGTAGTTCCACCCAGACCACAAGAGGATTGTACCGTGGAACAATTCCGTGCAATGCGACTAGATAAATTTAATGGGATGACTGAGCCATGGGAAGCAGAATAGTGGTTTTGTGGATTGGATATTATCTTTGATACACTGGGATGCTCTAAAGTTATAAAGCGTAGATTGGCTACGTATCAACTGACATATGCTGCAGTTGACTGGTGGGAGTCAGAGAATGCAACGCTAGGAAGAACTACACAAATGATGACATGGGCGGCATTCAAAGAGTTGTTCCTAGAGAACTACTTCCCCCAAACTAAAAGGAACAAAAAGGAGAAATAGTTCATTGACCTGGTGCAAGGTAACCGAACTGTACGAGAATACACCATGCAATTCGAGCGTCTTTCTCGATTTACACACCACATGATCGATACCCCAGAGAAGAAGAACCGAAAGTATCACCTGGGACTTTCCCTACCCCTACAAAAGCTAACCTATGGCCATCTGAACCAAAATTTCAAAGCTTAAGTAGGAATGGCCCATGGTTTTGAAGAAATCACCGGTCCTGAACAGAAGCACTTTATAAGCCGACCACCCCCTCTAAGATTCAATCAAGGTTCGAGACAAGCCCCGACTCGTAATCAAGGATTCAAGAGAAGCTGGAATGATGAGAAGAAGCCTCAGATAGCTATATTCTGCAACAAACCGGCTCTGCCATTTAAGCCAACTCCATCCCAGGGACAATCAGGAACTAAAAGTAATAACCCCGGAGTCTGCTTTAACTGTGGATTCCCCGGACATATGTCTAACCCCGAAGAGGAACAGTCGCTCAGATGTAGTTTGCTTTAACTGTAACAAGAAGAGACACTTGTCCAAGGATTGTAAAGCACCCCGAGGCGGTTACTATGGAGCGTCGACATAAGGACAGATTCGCCTTGATGCTATTATTCGTGAGGAAGCAGGATTTGATGAAGAGGAGCATCAGAATCTGGAAGGTACTCTGACCTCTTTGATAGTCAAGTGAAAGCTTTATTCGATACTGGTGCATCAAACTCGTTTATTGCAATTAAAATTGTGCAACGCTTAGGCTTAGTACCCCAAATAATGGATATAGCTTTGAACGCTACGTCACCTCTAGGAAAGAGCGTTAAGTTGGAAAGAGTATGCAAGGACTGCCCTCTAAACTTGAAAGATCATAATCTCCCCGCTGATTTGATAGTGTTGTCAATGAAGGAATTTGACGTGATTTTAGGAATCGACTGGCTCGCGAAATGCCATGCCAAGTTAGACTATGCTAGCAAATCCATATCCTTTTTAGCACCTAATGGTGAACCATTTGATTTCAAGTGCAATCCCTCGTGTGATGTTTTCCTCACCAACTGCCTAGCTACCCTTGGAACCACATGTGATGAGATTCCTATTAACCAAATTCCCGTAGTTTGAGATTTCAAAGATGTTTTCCAAGAAGTTAAAGGATTACCACCCAAGAGGGATATCGACTTCTGTATCAAGCTGATACCTGGAACCTCACCAATATCTAAGACACCTTACCAAATGGCTCCGATGGAGATACAAGAACTAAAGACGCAAGTGCAAGAGCTTCAAGGCCTTGGATTCGTTCGTCCAAGCGCTTCACCATGGGGAGCACCGATATTGTTCGTCAAGAAGAAGGACGGAACACTCCGATTTTGTGTCTACTATAGAGAATTGAACAAGGTCACAATCAAGAATCGGTACCCACTATCGAGGATCGATGACTTGTTTGATCAGCTACAAGGAGCTATGAAATTTTCAAAGATAGATCTGCGATCTGGATACCATCAATTGCTCGTTCGATCTGAGGACGTACCCAAGACGGCCTTCAGAACCAGATATGGACATTATGAATTCCTGGCAGTATTCATGGACTTAATGAATCGAGTCTTTAGACCTTGTCTGGATCAGTTCATCATTGTCTTCATAGATGATATCCTCATCTAGTCTAAGACAGAGGCAGAACACGAAGGACATGTGAAGATAGCACTTTAGACTCTACGAGACAACCACTTGTATGCGAAATACAGCAAGTGCGAGTTCTGGCTAAAGGAAGTCAAATTTTTAGGACATGTTGTCTCACAGGAACGAATAGCAGTAGATTCATCAAAGTTTGACGCTGTTTTGGATTCGAATCGACCGATCACAGCGACAGAAGTCAGAAGTTTCCTTGATCTAGCTGGATACTACCAGAGATTCGTGGAAGGATTCTCCAAGATCGCAGCCCCTCTTACTGGATTGACCAAAAAGGATCTGAAGTATGAATAGAACGACAAGCATGAACGCGTATTTCAAGAATTAAAGAAGAGATTAACCACGGTGCCAGTGCTTGTAATATCGAAGAGCGGTGAACGATTCACCATTAACAGCGATGCATCACATCAAGGACTTGGTTGTATACTGATGCATAGAGTGATAGCATATGGATCACGACAATTGAAACCAAATGAGCTTAACTATCCTACGCATGATCTGGAACTAGCTGCAAGCATTTTTGCACTCAAGATTTGGAGACACTACCTCCACGGAGAAAAGTTTGATCTATTTTTGGATCACAAGAGCTTGAGATACCTATTCTCTCAAAAGGAGTTGAACATGAGGCAGCGACGATGGATGGAATTGTTAAAGGACTACGATTTCACACTGTGATACCACCTTAGCAAAGCAAACGTTGTTGCTGACGCATTAAGTCGAAAACTCCGCAAACTCATCGTATCCTCTTTCATGGTTAGAGAATGGAAAGCATTAGAGATGTTAGCAGAATTTGATTTTCAGACAGTCGGGTCAAGTGAAGGATGACTCTTTGGATGTCTTGTAGTACAACCAATGCTCATAAATCGTAATCTTGAAGCTCAAGGAAAAGACGAAGGACTTCGTCAATGGTTTGAGAAAGCATCAGCAAAGGACCCCGTCGAGTGGAATATATGAGCAGATGGAGGATTCAGATGTCGCAATCAACTTTGTGTACCTGATAAGGACAACCTAAGGAAAGATATATTAGAAGAGGCACACAAGTCAAATATGACCGTTCATCCCGGAGGAACGAATATGTACAAGGATCTAAAGAGAAACTTTTGGTGGGATGGGATGAAAAGAGAAGTAGCAGATTATGTATCCAAGTGCATGACATGCAAACAAGTCAAAGCAGAACATCAGAAACCAGGAAGACTGTTACAACCACTACCCATTCCCAGATGGAAATGGGAACACATTACGATGGATTTCATCGTAGGAATGCCAAGGTCACGTGTGGAAATCGCAATTTTCTCTTATCCATAGCCTTTTTTAGAATTTCTTTTTAAATTCAAATTCAAAAATGATGAGTCGCCACTTAATTTTTAAAAGGAAAATTAAGAAACCATTTTAAAAGCAAACCGATCTTTTGCGAAACCAAAGATTAACTAGGTCCGGATATTATAAGATGAGAGATGAAGGAGTCCGATGGACTAAAACACCCTCTGTCATCCTATCTCGCGATAAGCCTCTACTCAACATCCTTTTAATCAAAGTATTAATCTAAGTATGCCATCAACTAATACATAGATGTAAATATACATTACACAAACATATTGAAAATGGTGTAAAATTGCTAATAACAAATTATCATTCAAAACCAAGTAGTTCAATAAGCAAGCGATATGATATGCAAAATAGAGAACTAGAGAAATTACCCGGGGTCCAGTCGCGAATATTTAAACGTGCAATGCATACAAAATTTGAAATCCTAAAAGAGTCTCTAATCACATATATACATATAAGGCAAGTTTTAATTCTAATGTGCCGCACGTGAGGTCGAAAAAAATCAATAAAATTAAGGAATAATTAAAATTAAGGGAGAATCGAGAGATCATACCTCATCGGCGCTACAAAACAAAAGTTAGTCCACATGATGCACAAGATGTAAAGTTAAATGATAATCCTAGGCTTTTAGCTTAAATCTATCAAATGTGATCAAATCTAAAGCAAGCGAATCCTAATTTATGAACATCAAGCCACATAGATAAATATGTACATGAACAAGAGTAAATTATGAAGTACTCATTAATTTGGGCCATTTAACCTTTGATTTCAAGTCTAAACAATCACTATCAAAGGATGGTTTGAGCCCTAACTCATGGAAATATCATTTAACCCATTATTTACAAGATTGATCAAAATTGTGACAGGATTATGAAAATTGCTGAGAGCAGATCAGAATTGCTGAGAGCAGATCAGAACTTCAAAGAAATAAAAGGCATGGTTCCTATGGTTTGATCTTGATGATTTTTGGATGCAAGGTGCCTCTGTGAGTCTAGTTTCTAACCCAAAAAGAAAAGGCAGAGATCAACGGTCCAATCTCAGGGAAAAAGGTAAAAAGCAGACGTCACTCAGAGATTTGCAAATCTCTGTCCAGAGATCTTATACTATTTTTTTAAAATAGTAAAAAAAAATCAGAATCACTTTGATCTTTTTAAGGGATCTTACTAACACATCAAACTTCATATAAAAAATTATTTGGGGTAAAAAATGTTTGATTAAGGTTCTGATTTACTTATTTTGAAACTGACTTGCTGTTCTGAAATCCTGGACAGAATATGATTGTTTTACAAAACTCATGATCAAACCATGTTAAACACAAGATCTCGCCAAAACAAAAATTACAGTGGTAGAAATTTGTGTTATGAACACATTCCAAGTGGTCTCATTCAATTCCAAC
Organism: Hydrangea macrophylla; assembly: GCA_033977485.1. NCBI lineage: Eukaryota > Viridiplantae > Streptophyta > Magnoliopsida > Cornales > Hydrangeaceae > Hydrangea > Hydrangea macrophylla. The sequence goes on along the minus strand of CM066983.1, from coordinate 78,120,128 downwards.
AGTCCGATAATTAACTAAAAATCTTTGATCAAAACTGGTTCATGAATTCATTACACCATTTTTGGACTTATCATTCTTCTTGTTCTATCAACCAAGCCATGGATATTGGCTTGTCTGAAACCTAACTCTCCTTTCCTTTGAGGGTCATTGGAGATCAAGACATGACTAAAACTCATGAGTTCCAAAGGAATATAGAAAAGATTCCATAAAACTCTAAGCTTAGAGGACCCAAGTCATGAGTATGGACTTGGATTCACCTACTTGCTTATAAATGAGATGGTGATCAAACTTTGACTCCCATGTGAATCATAGAGGCTTACATGGGATCAAAAGATCAAACTCAAGAGTATTCAAGAGAGATATTGAAGATCTCCAAGAATCTCAAGAGAAAAGTATAAACGACAAGAAGAAATGAAATAAAGAAAACTAAGAGAGCAAGTGCTCTAAATCCACCAAAGAACCTCTTGGAAGAAAACTTGTTTACTTCAAGATCATAGATGCCATTGACCCAAACTAAGAAGAAATAAAAGAAAACTAACAAGATTAGAGTATCACCTCCAACTATCCTCAAATTTCTATAGTTTTAAGATCTTCCAAGCTCTTCTTCAAACTCTCAAAAACTCTGTTTTCCCAATTTTTTTTTTATTTTCTCCTTGAAATTCGCCTCTCCCAAAAATGTGTAGTAGTAGTCTCCCAAGATTCTTCCTCTTCTCCCTCTTTTTTCAATGAAGATACTCTTCCTTATATAGGTAAATTTTTAAAGGGTATTTCAGTATTTTCAGGGGCAAAATCCTAATTTTGGACGTCCTTTTGATGGTATAAAATGTGCTATGTTACAGCTGTTTGCTGGAAAACGCGGCACTCACTGGAGATGGAAGCGGCACTCAATGAATGCCGTCGCGGCATTCTCTGAATACCGGTGCGGCACTAACTGAATGCCGCGAACAACTCCAGGGACTGCTATCTTTTCTGGAAATCCAATTTTAGCGGCATTTGGTGCGCTTTAACGGCATTCAGTGACTGCTGTAGCGGCTCTTACTGACTATCAATCCGACAATCAGCAAGTGTCGCACCGGCAACCCGTAACTGCCGCAGATGCTGCCGTATGCCGTATTTTCTATTTCTATTTTCCTTTCTTTTTCTTTCTTCCTTTTTCTTTTATTTCGAGTTAAGGAGTCTTTCGAAGAGCTTGAATCACCTTTGGAAGCCTTAGATTAGTCGGACATTGTCATCATTAGACTTGGAGGTAATGCTCCCCTTAATTCAACGTTTGGTCAAAATTGAGGTGTCTACATCATGGCAAAATCATGACGCCGTTTGGGTAATTGTGGATCGACTCACCAAATCGACTCACTATATCGCTTATAGTATGACCTACCCGGTCGAGAAGTTGAGCAGAATGTATATACAACAAGTTGTTCGACTACATGGAGTATCCGTGCCAATCGTGTTAGACCGCGATTCACGTTTTACGTCAGTATTTTGGGAAAGTTTACAAACAGCACTGGGAACTTCGTTGAAGTTAAGTTCAGCATTTCACCCCCAAACCGACGGAAAGACTGAGAGAGTCAATCAAGTCATGGAAGACATGCTCCGAGCTTGTGCAATAGATTTCGAAAGTTCATGGGAAGAAAACCTACCGTTGATTGAGTTTGCATATAATAACGGCTACCATTCGAGCATAAGGATGGCACTATTTGAAGCTTTATATGGAAGACCGTGTCGATCACCTTTATGCTGGGGAGAAGCTAGAGATGAAAAATTTCTAGGACCAGAGATGGTACAAGAGACGAATGAAAAGATTAATATCTTCAGAGAAAAGATGAAAGCGGCACAGAGCAGACAGAAAAGTTATGTGGATAAACACCGAAAGGACTTAGAATTCAGAGTTGGAGATCACGTATTCCTAAAAGTATCCCCCGTACGAGGAGTTATCAGATTTGGACAGAAGAGAAGAAAGCTTTCGCCACGTTACATTGGACTGTTTGAAATTTTGGAACGCATGGGAAAACTTGCTTACAGACTTGCACTACCCCCCAAGATGTCGGGAGTTCATAATGTGTTTCACATCATCATGTTGAGAAAAGTTGTGCACGATCCGTCTCATGAGATCAACTTCACGAATATCGAGGTAAACAATAATGTGACTTTCAATGAAGGACCGATGAAGATTATGGAACGAGGAACTAAGAAGCTGAGGACTAAGGAGATCCCTATAGTGAAAGTTCAGTGGAAACATCATGATGAGCGTGAAGCTTCTTGGGAGTTAGAATCAAAAATGCGTGAGAGCTTCCTTACCTTTGTAATGTATAACTAGCTCCGACTCTGGGGACAGAATCTTTAATAGGAGGTGGATGATGTAATACCCGTAAATTTTTGTTATTAATAAAATGGGCCCCGTATTTTTAATTCGTTATTTCTGATAATACGTATTATTTTATTATTAACTTAGACTGTAAAATTTTGACCTAGAATGGCATATCACGCGGACCCGTAAAATCTGCATTTATCTGGATTGTCTTGCACATTAGTACAATGAGAATCTTACCCTAGATATATACCCATTGAACTTACCTAATCAACATAACTGCACATCTCCTAACTGCTGTTCTTATATATATATATAACTACACATACACACATCCATATATGCAAACAGATTTTGTTTCAATCTACTGGGGCCAATGGAGAGAGGTTGAGTGAACCATAGAGAGAGTTACAGAGCACACATACGCCCACACACTTCCCAAACGCCGACTCCTTTTCTTTCCTACGAACCCATCTCAATCCACCATATCCCTCTATCTAATCTAGCAGATTCTCAAATCTGCATGTATATGGGTGTACATGCCTTGCTTTGTGTATATATATGGGACATTGTTGAGAGGGAAAACCACCGAGAGTTGAGAGTGAGAGAACACACACACTGCCTCACCACACTCTCTGCCTCTGTACTCAGAATGCGAGCGCGCACACACACACACACACACACACACACACACACACACACTCTCTCTGTCCCACTCACGTACAGAAAGAGAAGGAGAAAAGGATAGAGCTCGCCAGAGATGGGAGAGAGAGGGAAGAATCGAGGCTTCCATAGGTAAACCCCACCCCATGTTTACTTTTGTACACTCACACACCTCCCTGGACTCCTCACACACAAACCAAACAGAGCCTGAACTCTCTGTTTAACCCGAGACCTCCATGGGAGCTCTTCGGTGGAGCGTGACTTTTCAAACACGACCTCAACCCCTGAAACTTATACCAAACAGACCCTTATGGTCTCAGGAGTACCCCTTTTGAGCTGTTTTTGGCCCGGACCACATTTGGTCGACCATGAAAAGTGTTATTCTCTAAAAACCAAAAAATAATAATCCTTCGGTAGGCATAGTAAACGAGATAACGCAGTTACCAACCTCTAGTATGTGGTAGAGGGCCTCGAATCGAACCATTCGGCGTTGGTTTCATTGATTTGTATGGAAGGATGAGGTAGATATGAAGAGAGAGAGAGATTTTCCGGCGAGACAAGGGCCGCCGGCTTGTTATTAGTGAAGAAGACAAGACCCGTTTGGATTTCGGGTTATATCATTTACCCATATTAAATTATTCGGGTCGGGTTGCTTATGGGTAGAATTGGTTGTGTGTATGGATGGGTAGTGGATTGGGTTATATTTAATTAAACAGGTATTGGGTCGGATCCTTTAAGTTGGATCAAGGTCAGTGTGTATATGGGTGACCTAGTAGGTCTGGGCCGGGTCAGGTTTGACCCGCGGGTTTGTTTATTATTATTATTATTATTATTAACATTTTGTTTAGTTAATAGATTTATATAAGTTATTAATTGTTTTAAATTTTGTAACATTTGTCTTAATGATGTTTTAAATCTGGATTGTTATATTTAATGTTTGTAATGTTATGAAACTATTATTTTTAAGTATATAATATTGATTATCTACTATTTTAAATAAATAATAAATGTTGGGATATTTTAATAAATAAGTTATAAATGGTTTTTAAATAGTTTTAATTTCTTAAAAAAAAAAGTTTTCATTGCTATAAATGAATTTTATATATTCTGAAATATTATTGTTAAATAATAATCTTATATTATGAAATTATAATGTAATTCTTATGTAATATACTTATTATTTAGTTAGTTTCAATAAATAATGTGTTAGTTTTAAATCAAAATAATTAGATAATAAATACCTAATGACTACTTTAAATATAGGGAAATTATACCAACTTTTCCTTGGGCCTATTGCCTTTGTTTTACAAATTATTATTTATAAAACCCAAGTTTTAGTATTTCTACATACTATTTAATTAGTTATAAAAGGGCCCGTTTGGTTGTATTTAAATTATTTAAATACCAAACGAACTTCGAAAATTATGAGAAAAATATTACTAGCCTAATTTTAGGCCTAGTATTTGATAAAAATATCATAAGGACCTAATATCCTCCTAAAATATATTTTATAATAAGAGTGTCCCTAAGTCTATTATTAGACGATTTTTACTTCAATAATTCATAGAAAATAAACCGTAGCTCAGAAAAATACGCGATCAGTTCATAGAGTCTTAGAATAATGTCTAGAACATCCCCTTAAAGTTTGGTGACCTTTTAACACTGTAAAAAATACAGCTTATCTCTAGGACCCACACTGGTATAGAAAACCCAGCTTTTATGCGACGAACTCCGATTCGAGTCTAGTCAATGGCGTTAGACTCAGAACAATGTCTAGATCATTATGTTGAGGTTTAGGAACCCACCGACACAATTACCATTATGCCCTTGATTCTAGTATGCATAATAATCAACGTTCTATGAATTCATATACTTTGTAGGAACCACCGCTACGCTTGTTCTTACGCACCCACATCGAGGTGAGTCGTCCTAACTCACTTGGTATATTATAGAATTATTATTTGTATATTATGTAAATATCCAGTACGTCCTGTGTGGACGTAGCTGATAGGTATTTGATATGTGAATGCTAAGATTTCTATTATATGATGAGCGCATGTTTAGATAACCAAACTCCATGCTTAGTTATTAATGATTATTATTCATACTTATTATGCTTTACGATTATACAATCACATGGACATTCATATGAACGTAATCAAGTCATGATGTCAATGTTGACGTCTGCATGGTTAGTCAAGGGGACTAACCCAATTATATTGTCATACATGTTGAGTGGATCGCGGAGGTCCAAATGGTATAGTCAAACCAATGGGTACAACGATATAATGCTATAGGGCCCTGTTAGGCGACGATAGCCAAGGTACCCATTGAAATCATTGAAGTGGAACATAAGTTGATGTTTGATACGCTATAAGGCTATGCTAGGTGACGATAGCAAAGTATCCATCTGAATACAATAGTTATCCTTCTAATGCTATAGGGCCCTGCTAGGAGACGATAGCGTTGTAACTATTCTATTCTCCCAGCAAGGCCACGAGGACCTAAGATCCCAATGATTACACTCTTTTTAAAACCAAAACTGCTATAGAACCCTGCTAGGCGACGAAAGCAACGTAATCATTCTACTCTAAGCCAACAGTGTTACACCGGTAATGTAACAAGTCACATGAGTCAGCATAAGTGGTTGAGTAAAGTTGAATATATCGATGCTGCATTGTGTCATCATATCATCATGTCATATGCTCATTTAATATTGGTTCAAGATATTCGTTGTACTTGTATATCATTAACTGTATTAGGAGTGGTCGGTTAAGATGAACTCACTTAGTTTCAAAAGATAACGACTCTTCCCTCTGCCCTGGACATTTTACGTCTAGGTTATAATGAGGAGAATTATCAAGGTGACCATGAAGATGAATATTACTATCCTCAAGAAGGGAACTACCAGGAAGGTCATACTGAGGAAGATTTTCAAGAAGAGTATGATGACGAAGGGCATGGGTATGCCAGCTAGGAAGGAGACTCTGGCCTATTTCTGTATTAAGACCAATGTTTTAAAAACCAGACCGTTCATCGAACCGGAAAAATGATCGAGTTATGGTTTAGTGGTTCAACCGTCAGGTCAGCCGGAATCTAACCGTTATGTCATTATTACACATTTTATATATTTATTTGTAAATATTAATAACAAAATTAAACAAAATAGTAAATAAGAATTCTAAAGTTGGTCACCACGTTATCTCACCCTTAAAATTCATGGACTTCTTTTTTGAAATTTACTTATGGACTTGAATTCTTACTGTTTTTATAAAAAATAATTAATGGGTTTTGAATTGCTATAGTAAATAATACATTTATGTACATATACGTATATATGGAGAGAGAGAGAGAGAGAGAGAGAGAGAGAGAGAGACTGGAAGAGGATTCTAGAAGTATAGATACAGCAAAAAAATAAAATAAATAAATAATGTAGCATTGGAAACCAAAAAGACAGTCTGTGACTCTGAAAAAGCTACTTCATTGAGAAATGGGAATGACTAAAGTCAAGTCACTAAACTTAACTTCCCTCTTCACATCTTCTTTTTCTTCTATTCTTTCTCTACACTTAACCTCCCTTCTTCAGATTTGAGATTCTGAATCTCGATTGGAATTAATTTGTTCTCCCTTCTTCTCTTTGTGTCAATAAGCAGTGATGGAGAACACAAAATGGACACAAAAATACACCAAAAAAAAGAGGAAGAGTGAAAGAGGCAGAAAGATATGATGTGTCTCTCAGACACGACGGCAACGGCAAGAAGATGAAGACAGCGGTGGCGAGCAAGGGAGGGGCTGTACATTTCTTTTATACTGTTCAAAATCGGCCCGGTTCACTCAAATCGGGAACGGTTTTTAAAAAGTCCGGCTCGACTGTCCAGTTTGGACGATTCACGTATTCTAGCACGGTTTCTAGTTCAGTGACGATTTCCAGCTGAGATCAGACCGATTTTAAGACCGGTCGACAGTTTGATCGGTCCGGTCCGGGTTTAATAACATTGATTAAGACTTCCTTTATGTTTTAAGTAATCATCTTTTGTTAATGTAATACTTTAAGTGGCCTCAGTTGCCCAAACTTATAACTATTTTTGTGGTTTTCATTTGGAACTTCTGTAATAGCCTAAGTAGCAAACATTTAAAGTTCCCCCATGAATACCATTAGACTTTACGAAATTACTTACTATGATATATCTATGTTAGAATGCTGTACAGATATGTCAATTTTATGTAACTCGTCATTCCCTATGGGTCCAGAAAAGGAAATTTTAAAATTTTCCTATTTTTGGCTACTCCGGGGCGTGACACTTGCAACCAGCAACAGACGAATAGCACAAATAGAATACCAATTGTCGTCCACAGCACAATGGCAAACCAGCAACGCTATGTAAACCCTCGTCGGCCCATCCCACACCGATAAATGATATAATAGTGGCTCCTAACTGTCTTTCGCCGTAGCGATCACAAACAATCCACAAGTGATTATGATTCAACTGTCACTTCCTTCAAATATCTACTAACTCAAGGGGTGCTACATCACATACTCTATTCCCTTTTTTTCCTTTTTCCTCACATCTCATTCTATCACACCCGTTCCAAAAATTCCATAGTTATCATGCATGATTGAATTTGTGAATTATCAATGTTATTTGATAATTGGATTGAGGTTGACTATGAGTCAACGGTAAGGTGTCAGTGAGGACACGGGAACATGATGGTTCATTTTGCATTGGCACGAGTCAATGACATTTATATAATTTAAATGTTATTTGACTTTCTGGCATTGTTGATAAATAATGAATTTACCTGTGTAGAGTAAATTCTGATAATCTCGATATTTTTATATATTATTTTGAGAACTGTGGTGAGAACGTGGGTGTCACGTTATATAAAAGGTAAAGGTGGGTTGTGTAGAGATTCCACAAAATTTAGTTTCTGAACGTAATTTTGGACCCAAACGAGACTTTTGGTAAATTTTAGTTTTCACTCATAAAGGCGTAAAAGGGACGTGTGCGATATTTCATGGATTAATTAGAAGTTTGAAAAACTCGTGGGGATGTAAACGCATTTTCTGAGACGTTTGCCTATAAATCGATGAGGGTGAGTTTGCATTTGTTATAAAACTCATAAAAATATCTTAAAAGAGGAGAGAGAAAGGAGATTTATTGCCACGGGCTTTGCGACGACGATCGGCGACCCTTCGTCCATCAGATTTTCTCCAGATTCTAGATTTGGACTCGTGGAGGTAAGATCTTCATTTTGATACCACTTAGGCGATGTTTGGAAAACTTTTGTAAAAATCTAATTTCTAGACTTTTGGAGAAAACCCAGTGAAACTTGTAGGAATAGCTTGAAATTCGAGATCCGGCGTTTAATTGGCCCTCTAATCGATCCTTCAAAGTTTGAGAAGAATTGCACAAGGTATGAAGTTCTAACTTTTGAAATATATAGAATTACATGTTTTAGATTTTGACGGCGAAATAGTGATCCGGGAAAAATTCATGTGTTAATCTTAGGCCTGTTAATTATGCACGCGCTTAAATGTGGAAATCATGTCTAAATTTACGTGAGCACGTTGAGTTGTCTATGTGGGACAAAGGTGTAACACCTGCTCCCACAATTACTCGTTAATTACTATTTAGTATGCATTAGCATAATTAATTGGTGTTTATTAACACATGTTTAAGTGAGTTTTAACTCACTAGTTGATTGTGGGTGTCCAGTTTGGGAACCCAATGTTGGCCAATGTGGCGGTCCCAAATTATGACATGAGTTGAGAAAGTTCCATTGTGATGGGACAAAGTTGTGGAATCACCCTTATGTGCTTAAATGTTTATAAAGGCATATGTGAAATATTTATATGTTGTTTAGAATATATTGTTTATTGTTAGGGACCAATTATGTGGTCATTTGGAATACCTTGGTGATGACGAAATGAACACGTTATATAATTAGTACGCTAATTAGCATCTTCATAAAATTATGTGGGACCACTTATGGGACCCATGCGAGACATAGACAAACACTAATTTAAGTTTGGGATAATTTTAAAGAGTTCCATAACTAGTAGGGGTATAACTGCAAAACTTATCAAACTTGGGAGAGGTTATAGTAGAAACCCAAAGCTTGGATCAGATGACATGGGATATGTGTCCCATGACTCACCAAGCTAGTCATCATCTTCAACAAACAATAAATCAGATTTATAGAGAATTGACGAAAAATTCTCGACGATGGAATTCGACGACGCTTGCGACGTCAATCGAGGAGCCGTTCGATAACCAATTTCAATTTCGAGACCAGATTCAAACTCGTAGAGGTGAGTTCTACATTTTGGTACTGATTTTATTGAGTATAATCATCGTATTTCTCGCAACCCATTTCAGAGCGGTAATCTGTAGTTTGTCGATTTCATGCAGGATTTGAACCCGGAGTAGATTTGGGCTTTAATTTCTTAACTAGGAGCGAATTGCAAAGAGGTGAGTGGTTTTAATCTTGTTTTTGGATGAGATTTATGGTTATGTTCATGTGGATGTTAATTGCATGCCTATTTAGCTTAATTACCCATGTTTAGTTGTAATTATATGAAAAGCATGGTGTCATGTTTATGTGAGCATGTTTAGTTGATTATTTAGATCAAAGGAAAGCTTGTATGAATCCGCCATGAGATTGTTCCTGTCACGACCCATCCCACTACGCGTGGAAATAGGACACGTGACATGCCATCAAGGCTTATCCAGTTCCTTTAAAGTAATTTAGCAGCGGAAAATAATAAGTGAAATCCATTAAAAATCAGAATTATAATAAGTTTTGGTCAATTGGAACGCATCCAAAAGAATTCATTTATGAAAATAGAGGTCCAGTCGACTGTATCGGGAGTCCAGTCGACTGAAGTCTTAAGTAGAAAGGTTTGAAAAGTTCACCAGCCCGTCCAGTCGACTGTGTCAGGGACTCAGTCGACTGGGCCCAAAATTTTTCAGTCGACTGTGCCTTAAGCAAAATCAAAATCAACATTTTCGTCCAAAGTACAGTCAATTGAAACACTGTCCAGTTGACTAGTTTTGCCACAATTAAAAAGCAGAACCCAAAATGGTACAGTAGTCCAGTCGACTGAAAAGCGACCCAGTCGACTGATCTACCACTATTCACTTTCAGTGTCTAAAACCACACATAATCCAGTCGACTGATATAGGGTCCAGTCGACTGGTCCCCTACTGGGCAGCCCTGTTGTGAAATATTACAACTCATGCTTCCCAAAACAAACACCAATACAACCATAATTATACATTAGTGATTTAAAACATCATCATGGGTATTCGAATACAAAATACAGTGCTACTAACTAACTCCCAAGGTTCTATTACAACATTTTATATTTCCCAAATCCTTTTACAAGTTTAGGAAAAAGGAACAAAAATGTAACAAGGTGTTTCCCCGGCGTTCCTTAACGACCTTATTCCTCACGCTTGTTCTTGTCTTTCTTCTTACCTGCAATGGAGTAAATCTCCACTGCTCAGCTATATGCTGAGTGCACAAGTTCTAACATATGCAATATATGATAAAATATGCCTTAATCTCACAATTCATAACAAATAGTCTCTAGGGAGAAAGATACGCATTCATCCGGTAGCGGCAAGTCCAAGTCTTAAACCACGATGCCAATGGCAAGTCCAAGTCTATCAACCATTGCATCCCCAAGTGCCATGACAAGTATAAGTCTATCAACCATGCACAGTAGCCGGCGCTACTAAATTCTTAAACACCGAGAAGCTTATTCCGGCATGAATTTGTATAAGACTCCCCTTTGACCCATATAGACAACTCAACGTGCTCGCATAAAAGTAAACATGCTTTTCTTATTTAATCTCGTGCATAATAAACGGGCCTAAGATTAATACATGGATTTTGCCCAGATCACAATTTCGTCGTCGAAATTTAAAACATGTATTTTCCTATATTTCACAAGTTAGAACTTCATACCTCTTGCGATTCCTCTCAAACTTTGAAGGATCGACTAGAGGGCCAATTAAACGTCGGATCTCAAATCTCAAGCGATTCCTACAAGTTTTACTGGGTTTTCCCCAAAAGTCTAGAAATTAGAATTTTACAAAAGTTTACCAAACATGGCCTAGGTGGTATCAAAATGTAGATCTTACCTCCACGAGTTCAAATCTCAAACTGGAGAAAATCTGACGGACGAAAGGTCGCCGATCGTTGTCGCAAAGCCCGTAGGATCAAATCCCCTTTCTCTCTCCTCTCTCAAGATATTATATAAGGTTTTGTGAGAAATGGATTCTCACCCCCCTATTTATAGACAAACTCTTCAGGAATCGCATTTACCTCCCCACGAGTTTCTCAAACTTTTAATTAAGCCCTGAAACGTTGCACACGTCCTTTTTATGACTTTACGAGTGAAAATTATCAATTTCAAAAGTTTTCAACTAAGTCTCGTTTGGGTCCAAAAATCACATCCGAAAACTAAATTCTATAGAATCTCTACACAATCTACCTTTTATTTAACGTGTCACTGACGTTCTCACCAAAGTTCTCAAAATGCTATATAATAATATCATAATTACCAGAAATTATACTACATAGGTATAATTTACTATTCACGAAAATACCCGAAAGTCAAATAACATTTAAATCACATAAATGCCATTTAATTGTGCCAATGCAATCTTGCTTACCAAATTCCCGTGTCCTTACTGACACCTTATCGTTGACCCACAGTCAACTCATCTCAATTATTAATAACATTAATAATTTCAGAAAATCTCAAGTTATGTAATTTAAACCATGGGATTTTTGGAACGGGTGTGACAGTTCTGTGGTGACGACCACTTATTGCCGACAACGGCATTAGACCGCACGTGTGTGACGTGGGTCATTGGCTTGTGCCGTAGACTATTGGGGGAGTCGTGGCTTGCGGATAGTGGCGGAGGAAATACTTGCTTATCCGGAGATTATTTTATTTGTTGAGTTCAATATAGACATGATATGTCATCTGTATGCTTGATTGATACCTCTCACTAAGCATATAGCTTATATATTATAGTGGTTATTGAATAAAATAACTATTGTAGGTGAGCACATCGGCGAGAATGCGGGGAGATGAATTTGGGGGTTCGTAGAGTCGAGGAAGCTTGTAATTGTAGTAGCTTCATGTATATAGTTGTTTGAGCAAAACTTATGGTTTGGTGTAAAACTTGTGGTTTGTAATAGCTAACCTCAGTTGTGCTAAAACTTGGTGAGTTATGTTAGTTTTGGTTTAATCGCTCCAAGACTTGTACAAATGTTGTAACCGGAGCTTAAAATCATGTTGGAACTTTCAAACACTTGTTTTTATGATTTGGGTATAATAATTGTGAATATGGATCAAGACTCATGAGTTTGCTTGGTTTTGTGAGAATTGGGAGTGTTTACATGTTGTAGCATTTTTGGATCTTGTCTAATGTTTAGAAACATGTTAACATATCTTGGAAATGGTTTAGAATGATTTTAGAATGGTTTTGAAGTGTTTTTGAAAAGTTTCATGAGGTTTGGTTTGACTTTGGAAGTGTTTGGATGTGTTTTGGATCTACAGAACAATTAAAACTGCTGTCAAATTGAGTGTTGCAAAATCCGGATCGATCCGGGTCTTGAGCGGATCGATCCGGGTCTTGAGCAGATCGATCCGGCACTTCTAGAGGGCCAAAAATGGGGTTCTATCAAAACCAGATCGATTCGGTTTTGGGGCGGATCGATCTTCAGGTCATTTTGCTGCACTGTTGACTTTTACGAAAACGGGCATAACTCTCTCTAGAAAACTCGGATTCGGGTGCCGTTTTTTGCATTGGAACCGGGACTCAAAAACCTATCTTTTGGTATAAAATTTGTTATACCTCATTATGGATATCACAATTTTCTCTTACCCACAACTTTTTCAAGATCTTTTCCAGATCCAAATTTCAAAAACGAGTCGCCTCTTAATTTTTAAAAGGAAAATCAAGAAACCATTTTTAAAGCAAACTAATCTTTTAGAAACCAGAGATTGACTAGGTCCGGGGATTATGGAATGGGAGAGGAAGGAGCCCGGCAGGCTAAAACACCCTCTCCCACCCTATCTCGCAATGGGCCTCTACTCAACATCCTTTTAATCAAAATATTAATCTAAGCATGCCCTCAACTAATACATAGATATAAATATACACTAAATAAGCATGTCAAAATGGTGTAAAATTGCTAATGACAAAATATCATTCAAAACCAAGTAGTTCAATTAGCAAGCGATATGATATGCAAAATAGAGGACTAGAGAACTTACCCAGGGTCTAGCCGCGAATATTTAAACGTGCAATGCATACAAAAATTGAAATCCTAATAAGAGAGTCACTAATACACATATATACACATAAGGAAAAATTTAATTCTAATGTGTCGCACATGAGGTTGAAAAAAATCAATAAAATTAAGGAATAATTAAGCTAGGGAAGAATCAAGAGATCATACCCCATCGGCGCTACAAAACAAGGGTTAGTCTACATGCTTTAGAAAGGATATACAATATCAAATGGCCATCTCTAAATATCTAGCTTAATTTTATTGAGTAGAAGAAATGACATACCAAGAATTCTAAGTATAAATATCCGTCTACAAAGATGAATGTATATGAATACGTGAATATGAACAAGAGTAAGTTATGAATTTGTTCATTGGTTTGGAGCATTTAGCCTCTGGAATTAAGTTTAACTAATCATTATCAAATCACGGTTTAAGCCCTAGGTCATAGAAAAGTCATTTGGATCATTATTTACAAAGTTGGTCAAATCTGTCATAAAATTCTGGAAATAGCAGAGAGCATATCAGAATTTCAACAAAATAAAAAGCATGCTTCTCATGGTTTGATCTTGATGGGTTTTGGACACAATATGCCTCTGTGAGTCTAGTTTTTAACCCAAAAGGAAAATCAAAGGTCCAACGGTTAGATATCTAGGAATTAAACAAACACTAGATGTCACTCAGGAATTTCCAACTCTCTGTCAAGAAGTTTTGTATGATTTTCTAAAAATAGTAAAAAAATCAGATCTAATCTTTTTAGGGGGTCTTGTTAACATATTAAAATATATGAAAAATTTTATTTGGAGTCAAAAATGTTTGTTTAAGGCTCTGATTTACTAATTTCAAAAGGGTATTACTGTTTTGGAATTCTGGACATATTATTATTGCTTTGCGAAACTCATGACCAAACCACTTAAAACATAAAATCTTACTAAAACAAACATTACAGTGGTGGGACTTTGAGTTATGGACACTTTCCCGTTGGTTTCATCCAGTTCCAACGGTTCGATGTTTAAGTAAAAATCCTTGATTAAAAATAGTTTATGAAACCACTGCTTTCATTGTCAAGTTTATCTTTGTTTGTTAACCCCAACTACTAAACTAAGAAGTTAGGCTTAGACCAAGCCACTTCTCCTACCATTTGATGGTCATTGGAGACTAAGGACATTTATACTTGTGGATTTTAATGAAGTATGAAGAGACTTCATGAAATCCTAAGTTAAAGAACCTAAACCATGGAAATAGGCTTAGACTGAAACTACTTCTCCTACCATTTGATGGTCATTGGAGACTAAGGACACTTATACTTGTAGATTTTAATGAAGTATGAAGAGACTTCATAAAACCCCAAAGTAATGAATTCAAACTATGGATAAAAGCTTGGACTCATTGACCCAATACACTAATATCAACCTTAATCCTCTCATAAATCATGAGTTTATAAGAATGTTAAGGGATTCCAAGTACAAGGATTCAAGTAAGACATTCAAAGTCTTATGAACCCCAATAAGCAAAATCAAAAGAAAAGAAACATAGGCTCAAATGACATTTAAATCAAACTCAAGGATTACTTAAACTTTAAACATAAGGCTATTTTGATTCAAACTAATGAGGTGGATGTTCAATCACAATATATGTGGTGTGTGATGAAATGAGGTGGGGAGAGAGCTTTTTGAAAATGTATTAAAGATCCTAAGAATCTATTTATTGTGATTGAACTTGGATGATGAAGCTAAGTAATTTAGAGTTTACCTCTAATGATCCTCAACTCCTTGGTTGCTTCAAGACTTTTCAAAGGTTAATCAAACTCTTCTTCTTGCTCTTTCTTCCTAATCCTACCAACTTACTCTAATATTCTCTTAATTTAGAAATTTTTTGAAAGAGAATCAAAACATGGATTCTAAAATTCTAAATTCCCAAGCAAAAAGAAGATCCTTTGTAATGGGATATTTACCTCTCTTATATAGGCAACTTTTGAGAGGGTATTCCAGTAAATTCACAGCAAGAAGCCCTAATTCGGATGTCCTTTTTAAGGGTACAAGTGTACTATCTCACAGTTAGCACTCACAAAAATGCGACACTCAATGGAGATGGAAGCGGCACTCACCAATTGCCGGTGCGGCACTCAAAGTGTGCCTACGCGGCATTCGTTGAATGCCAGAACGACACTTAATGAATGCCGCAGAGGACTCCATGGACTACCGTCTTTTTGTGAAATTAGTGGCATTCTCGGAGTGTCATTCCAAAGTGCCGCAACGGCAATACGAGACTGCCGCAGGTTCTTGCCATGTGCCATTTACTCTTTTTTTTTTTTTTTTTTCTTTCTTTTCTTCTTTGTTTTGAATTGAAAGAGCCTTTTAAAGAGCTTAATTGAATCACCTTTGAAAATTCTAGATTAGTCATTCATTGTCATCATCAGATCTTTGAGGTATTACTCCCCTAAGTTTAATAGTTTGGTCAAAATCGGGGTGTCTATACTCATTAATGACCATTTTGCCTTTGGGCTTGATTTATCTAATGTAATGGTATAAAAGTGCTTGTTTTCCTTTCTTTTCATTCTTAACTTAGTGTTTGAAGGCCTTGGTGTCGTGCCACGTGTCCTAGGTTCACATGTGTGGATCTGGGGCATGACATTTAGTGGTATCAGAGCAATAGGCTTAGAAACTTTAGGATGAGAGACAATGACTTGAGAGTAACGTGTAGATATTGTGTATATAGATGCATTACATGTACGCATATGATTATTGATGCTATGTTATGTTTTCTTAATCACTTATATCATATGATGTATGGCATAGCATGCATAGTATTTATGCATATGTGACTGACAGGCAATAATTTGGAGAAAAATGGACCAAAATCGAGAACTCGATGCAAGAATGGATCGTTTGGTGGACTTGGTAACTAATTTCGTTGGTCTTGTTGGTGATCGAGTACTACCAGTAGATGTAAGGCATGCTAATCCAAATCCTGAACCAAGGGTGGACCGTATTACTATTGAGCAATTCTATAAGAGAAAACCGACCATGTTTGATGGGGGTCCGGATTCGATGACAGCTATTCATTGGGTATCGGATATGGAACGAATATTCCGTGCTATAGAATGTACCGAGGAGCAAAAGATTACATTTTTCATTGATACTCTGAAAGAAGGTGCTCAGAATTGGTGGATGGGTTTACTTGATCAAGGTAGGCTGACCACTTGGGATAAGTTTGTGGAATAGTTTTACAAGCGATATTTTCCTCGAGCGTCTAAGGCACAGAAACGTCGGGAATTCATGAATCTCCAACAAGGAGATATGACGGTGATGAATACATCTCCAAGTACAGTGAATTGCTTCGATGTATGAAGGATACGGTGATAACCGAGGAAGACAAAGCTCAAAAGTTTAAAGAGGGTTTGAGGGATAACATCCAATCTAGGGTGGATACTCATGAATTTGGAACTGTTGCTCAAGTCCAGAACGCAGTTCTCATAGTCGAACGAGATATTAACAAGTACAAGCAGGGCCAATAAGGAAAGCGACAAGGTAAATATAAAGGGCAGGGGTAACGCTTCTTCAAGAAACCATTTTCCCGAAGGCCTGGGTCAGGTTCAGGTAGTCAAGGTGGAAGTTCATTTACTAAGAGAGCCTGTGTCCTACATGTAATCGTCGACATAGGGGAGTTTGTTATTTACTCAACACGTGTAACATTTGTAAGCGAGTGGGGCACATATCCAAGAATTGTCCGTAATCCAGAACACTACTGCCTAGCTCTATGAGCTCAATTCCGGATATGAGGGGTAAATGCTTTGATTGTGGTCATCTGGGACATTTTTCCAAGGATTGTCCAAAGAAGTGACAACAAGGGACAAGTTCTATGGTGTCTAGCGGGGCGAGATCGTGACCGCCCACTGATAAAGGAAAAGGTGTGGAGCAGAGGCAAGGGAAGTCTTTTCAACTTACGCTAGGAAATGTGTCAGCTACAAACTCCATGGTGTCAGGTATACTTCATATATGTTCACATCCAGCACAAATTTTGATAGATTCAGGGTCAACACACTCATTTGTCTCGCATGAATTTGTCAAACATTTAAATAGCATGTCGTAACCCTTAGGGTATGATTTAACTATTTCATTGCCACTAAGTAAACTGTTAGTGACCTTTTCAGTGTTCAAAGCATATGAAATCAGAGTAGGTGATAGAGTATTGACTGTTGACTTAATTCTGTTAACCGTCAACTATATACTTTGACGTAATCTTGGGTATGGATTGGTTGTCTACAAATCAGGCTATAATTAATTGTGAACATAAAAGGGTTAATTAATTTTCAGTTAGCGGGACAAAAGAATTTATCTTCCAAGGGCTTTTGGTAACAGCGCCACCGTATATGGTATCAGCAATTCAGGCTAGGAAGTTGTTGAAAAAGAGTTTTCAAGGGTTCCTATGTACTGTAATTGATCCATGCGTCACGGGAACACGAGTAGAAGATATTTCAATAGTACGAGAGTTTCTAGATGTATTTCCTGAGGATCTACCAGACGTATTGATCGAGCAGGAGATTGAATTTACTATTGAGGTAGTACCTGGATCACAATCGGTATCAAAGACACCATACATAATGGCACCCATGGAACTGAAAGAGTTAAAGAACCAGTTACAAGAGTTGCTCGACAAGGGATTTATTCGACCTAGTGTTTCTCCGTGGAGAGCACCGATTTTATTTGTCAAGAAGAAAGACGGAACCATGCGAATATGTATTAATTATCGGGAGCTGAACAAGTTGACTATTAAAAATAAGTACCCATTACCGAGGATTAATGATTTGTTCGATCAGCTTCAAGGAGCTCAAGTGTTCTCAAAAACTGACTTGAGATCGGGCTACCATCAGCTGAAAGTTAAAGAAGAAGATGTGGAGAAGACAGCATTCAGGACTAGATACGGACATTATGAGTTTATGGTCATGCCATTCGGAGTTACCAACGCGCCCACAACTTTTATGGATTTGATGAACCGGGTATTCAAGGAATACTTAGATGAATTTGTAATTGTCTTTATTGACGATATTTTGGTTTACTCTAAAAGTGTTGAAGATCATGAAAAGCACTTACGACTAGTAATGCAATGGCTTTGCGAGAAAAAGTTATACAGTAAATTGAAGAAATGTGAGTTTTGGCTAACCAAGATAGCATTTTTGGGATATGTGATTTCTAAAGAAGGTGTTTTAGTGGACCCGCAGAAAATTGAAGCTGTAGCTAATTGGAATCCACTGAAGAATGTATTAGAAGGTCGAAGTTTTTTGGGATTGGCTGGGTATTATCAAAGATTTGTAGAAAATTTCTCAAGAATCGCGATGCCTATGACTCAGCTAATGAGAAAAGATGTTCCTTTTGTTTGGAGTTCCAAGTGTGAAGAAAGCTTCAAGGAATTGAAGACTAGACTTATGATAGCACCGATATTGACGATTCCGTCGGGGAATGAAGGGTATCGAGGTTTAGGATGTGTTCTAATGTAGAATGGCAAAGTAATTGCATATGCTTCACGACAACTGAGACCTCACGAAACCAACTACCCAACACATGATTTAGAATTGGAAAAGGTAATTTTTCCTTGAAGATTTGGAGGCATTATCTATACGGGGAATGGTGCAAAAATCATATAGATCACAAGAGCCTGAAGTATATATTTACTCAGAGAGACTTGAATATGAGGCAGAGACGGTGGTTGGAGTTGATGAAAGATTATGATTTGTCGATTCAATATCACCGGGGAAAGGCCAACGTGGTGGCCGATGCATTGAGCCGAAAGTCAACTGGTAACTTAGCTTATGTTGTGACTTCTCAAGAAAAACTAATTCGTGATATGGAACTATTAGACCTTGAGGTAATTCCAAGAACTGAGGGAGCTTTGATGGCGACTATTATAGCACAACTGACACTTGTGGATGAGATTAGAATGAAACAACTTCAAGATCCAAATTTGAGGAATATTTGTGACAGAATACCTGAAGGTAAACAACCAGATTTCACTTATGTAGATGGCGTATTGAAATACAGGAATCGAATTTGTGTACCCGATGTTAATGGGATTAAAGAGATGATTCTGGCGGAGGCACAGAATACCAAATATTCTATTCATCCGGGGAGTACCAAAATGTATCATGATCTATAAGAGAATTATTGGTGGTTTGGAATGAAACGAGAAATACCCGAACACGTGTCAAAATGTATGGTATGTCAAAGAGTAAATCAGAGCATCAAAGATCGACGGGGTTGTTACAACCATTGCCATTACCAGAATGGAAATGGGAGAACATCACAATGGATTTTGTAGCAGGTTTACCAAAATCTAGAAGATCAAATGATAGTATTTGGGTAATTGTTGACCAATTAACCAAGTCTGCGCATTTCCTAGCGATTAAGATGAAGATCCGATGAAGTTGGTGGAGTTATATGTTCAGGAAATTGTAAGGCTTCATGGAGTTCCAGTGTCTATTATCTCGGATAGAGATAGTACATTTACATCAAGGTTTTGGAAGGATTTATAAGAGGCTATGGACACAAAGTTGAATTTTAGCACAGTTTTCCATCCGCAGATTGATGAACAATCAGAGCGAGTAATTTAGATATTAGAAGATATGCTTAGACTCTGCGTTCTTGATTTTAAAGGTGATTGGGAACAACACTTGTCATTGGCAGAATTTACTTATAATAATAGTTTCCAATCCAGCATTGGGATGATACCTTTTGAGGCTTTATATGGGCGTAGATGTCGTTCGCCGATCTGTTGGACTGAGGTAGGAGAACGGAAATTGTTAGGACTTGAGATAGTTCAATAAACCATCGAGAAAGTTAAGTTGATACAGCAACGGTTACAAACAGCTCAAAGTCGTTACAAAAGTTACACGAATTTGAAAATGAGACTAATAGAGTTTGAAGTTGGTGATTATGTATTTCTAAAAATGTTACCGACCAAAAGAATTATGAGGTTTGGAAAACGTGGGAAATTAAATCCGTGGAATGTTGGACCGTTTGAGGTCATTGGTAGAGTTGGACCAGTAGCATACCGGTTAGAGCTAGCACAAGAAATGGAGAATGTGCATAATGTATTCCACGTATCAATGTTGCGACGTTGTGTGTCAGA
This sequence comes from Hydrangea macrophylla, assembly GCA_033977485.1. Classification (NCBI taxonomy): domain Eukaryota; kingdom Viridiplantae; phylum Streptophyta; class Magnoliopsida; order Cornales; family Hydrangeaceae; genus Hydrangea; species Hydrangea macrophylla. The sequence continues at coordinate 78,099,718 of CM066983.1, read as the reverse complement.
TTCACGTTATATCATTACGCCAGAATCGATGGAAATTAAAAAAGACCTGACTTACATAGAACATCCAGTGAGAATTCTTGATGCAAAAGTTCAAGTTCTGAGAACCAAGTCTATTCAACTGGTTATGGTGTTGTGCCGAAATCACTCCGTTGAAGAGGCTATGTGGGAACGGGAAGATGAGATGCGTGAGAAGTACCCATTCCTATTCGAAACTTGAGGTACTTTAAGTTTGGGGACAAACTTCTTTTAAGGAGGGGAGAGATGTAACACCCGCTCCCGCAATTACTCGTTAATTATGATTTGGCATGCATTAGCATAATTAATTGGTATTTATTAACACATGTTTAAGTGAGTTTTTTAACTCACTAGTTGATTATGGGTGTCCAGTTTGGGAACCCAATGTTGGCCAATGTGGCAATCCCAAATTAGGACATGAGTTGAGAAAGTTCCATTGTGATGGAACAAAGTTGTGGAATCACCCTTATGTGCTTAAATGTGTATTAAGGCATATGTAAAATATTTATATGTTGTTTAGAATATATATTTTATTATTAGGCACCAATTATGTGGTCATTTGGAATATCTTGGTGAGGACGAAATGAACACGTTATATAATTAGTAGGTTAATTAACAAATTCATAAAATTATGTGGGACCACTTATGGGACCCATGCGAGATATACACAAACACCTATTTAAGTTTGGGATAATTTTAAAGAGTTCTATAACTAGCAGGGGTATAATTGTAAAACTTATAAAACTTGGGGGAGGCTATAGTAGAAACCCAAAGCTTGGATCACATGCCATGGGACATGTGTCCCATGACTCACCAAGCTAGTCACCATCTTCAACAAACAATGAATTGGATTTACAGATAATTGACGAAAAATTCTCAATGACGGAATTCGATGACGATTGCGACATCAATCGACGCGCCGTTCGACACCCAATTTCAATTCTGAGACCAGATTCGAACTCGTAGAGGTGAGTTCTACATTTTGGTACTGATTTTATTGAGTATAATTGTCATATTTCTCGTGACCCATTTTGGAGCGATAATCCGTAGTTTGTCAAATTCATGTAGGATTTGAACCCGGAGTAGATTTAGGCTTTAATTTCTTAACTAGGAGCAAATTGCAAAGACGTGAGTGGTTTTAATCTTGTTTTTAGATGAGATTTATGGTTATGTTCATGTGGATGATAATTATATGCCTATTTAGCTTAATTACCCATGTTTAGTTGTAATTATATGAAAAGCATGGTGTCATGTTTATGTCAGCATGTTTAGTTGATTATTTGGATCAAAGGAAAGCTTGCATGAATCTGCCATGAGATTGTTCATTGGTGATAACCACTTGTTGCCGACAACGGCATTAGACCGCACGTGTGTGACGTGGGTCATTGGCTTGTGTCGTGGACTATTGGGGGAGTCGCGGACTTGCGGGTAGCAGTGGAGGAAATACTTGCTTATCCGGAGATCATTTTATTTGTTGAGTTGAATATAGACATGATATGTCATCTGTGTGCTTGATTGATATCTCTCACTAAGCATATAGCTTATATATTGTAGTGGTTATTGAATAACCATTGTAGGTGAGCACGGCGGCGAGAATCCGGGGGGATGAATTTGGGGGTTCGTGGAGTCGAGGAAGCTTGTAAATGTAGTAGCTTCATGTATATAGTTGTTTGAGCAAAACTTATGGTTTGGTGTAAAACTTGTGGTTTGGAATAGCTAACTTGAGTTGTGTTAAAACTTGGTGAGTTATGTTAGTTTTGGTTTAATCGCTCCAAGACTTGTGCAAATGTTGTAACCGGAGCTTAAAATCACGTTAGAACTTTCAAACTCTTGTTTTTATGATTTGGGTATAATAGTTGTGAATATGGATCAAGACTCATGAGTTTGCTTGGTTTTGTGAGAATTGGGAGTGTTTACATGTTGTAGCATTTGTAGATCTTGTCTAATGTTTAGAAACATGTTAACATATCTTGGAAATGGTTTGGAATGATTTTAGAATGGTTTTGAAGTGTTTTTGAAAAGTTTCATGAGGTTTGGTTTGGTTTTGGAAGTGTTTGGATGTGTTTTGAATCTGCAGAACAGTGAAAACTACTGTCAAATTGAGTGCTGCAGAATCCGGATCGATCCGGGTCTTGAGCTGATCGATCTGGCACTTCTGGAGGGCCAAAAATGGGGTTCTGTCAAAATCGGATCGATCCGGTGTTGGGGCAGATCGATCTGCAGGTCATTTTGCTGCACTGTCGACTTTTACGGAAACGGGCATAACTCTCTCTAGAAAACTTGGATTTGTGTGTCGTTTTTTGCGTTGGAACCGAGACTCAAAAACCTATCTTTTGGTATAAAATTTTCTATACCTCATTAATGACCATTTTCCCCTTAGACTTGATTTGTCTAACATAATGGTATACAAGTGCTTGTTTTCCTTTCTTTTCATTCTTAACTTGGTGTTTGAAGGCCTTGGTGGCGTGCCACGTGTCCTAAGTTTACATATGTGGATCAGGGGCATGACAAAAGAGGGACTATACAAATTCATGCTGGAGTAAGCTTCTCTATGTTTGAGAATTTTAGTAGCGACGACTACTATGTATGGTTTAAGGCTTGGACTTGCCAAGGCACTTGGGGATGTAATGGTTGTAGGCTTGGAATAGCTATTGACATCGCGGTTTAAGGCTTGGACTTGTTGCTACCGAATGAAGGCGTATTTTTCTCCCTAGAGACTATCAATGTGGTTTATGAAGTTAAAGCATATTTTGTCATATATTGCATATGCTAGAACTTGTGCACTCAACATATAGCTGAGCAGTGGAGATTTACTCCATTGTAGGTAAGAAGAAAGACAAGAAGAACCTTGAGGAATGAGGCCGTTGAGGAATGCCGAGGGAATCACTTGTTTATATTTTTGTTTACTCCTGAACTTGTATAAGGTTTTGGAATTTGTAAAATATGTTGTAATAGAACCTTGGGAGTTAGTTGGCGGTATCGTATTTTGTATCCAAATACCCATAATGATGTTTTAAAATGTTACAATTCAGTTATGGTTGTAGTTGTTTTGGTTTGGAGAAGCATGGGTTGTGATAGCACACAACAGGGCTGCCCAGCAGAGGATCAGTCGACTAGATCCTAAATCAGTCGACTGGATCCTGTGTTGATTTTAAACACTGAAAGTGAATAGTAGAAAACCAGTCGACTGAGTCCCCGACACAGTTGACTGGATGCTTGATGAGAAATGTGTATTTTGATTCTGCTAGAGGCACAGTCGACTGAAAATTTTAGGCCCCAGTCGACTGAACTCTAAGTATTCAAACTGACAAAACTTTTTATAACTCTGATTTTAAATAGATTTGACTTATGTTTCTGCTGCTATTTTACTTTAATGGAATTGGATAAGTCTAATGGCATGCCACATGTCCTATTTTCGCGCATAGCGGGATTGGTCGTGACATTTATTGGTATTTGAGCTAGAGGTAACAATACTTTGGGAACATTTGACGACGAGTAGAGTGTTGAGTGAATTGTCACATATTCTAGAATGCATCCATACATGGTAGAGATGTTTGATACATATGTATGTTGTTTTACATACATGATATTGTTGATTGTCATACATGCATAGTATTTATGCATCAAGATTAACAGGTTGAACAATCATGGGTGACCGAGAATTATCACCACATACCTGATGTATGAATGAAATGACCGAAATGATGGGGAATATGGGAGATATGATCCGGAACATAGCAGAACGATTACCTCCAACGCTTTCAATTAAAGTAGAACCAATAACTGTAATGCATGCACCTGAGAATAGAGGTATGAGATCAGTATCAGAACAATTTGCTCGAAAGAAGCCAATAGAATTCCATGGGACACCCAACCCAACGCTCGTAGAACATTGGATAATGGACATGAAACGCATCTTCTGATCTATCCCGATGACCGATAGGGAGAAAATGGAAAATACAAGTGATCAACTGAAGAGTGAAGCCCAGAATTGGTGGGTAAATGTTCTAGATCAAGGGGCACCGATTACTTGGGAGGGGTTCAAGGGGGAATTCAATCGCCGGTTCTTTCCATGAGCTGCCTACAATGCAAAAAAGCGAGAGTTTGATAACCTATGAGTACTTGACGGCTGCGGTAGTGCAATAAACGATGCTTGTGGCCGAGAGTAGAATGGAAGGATTGAGGCAAAATCAGTACAGTAAACGGGGAAATGAGAGTGGTGATAGGAACCAAGGCGGATCTTTCAAGAGGCCGTTTCAAAGGCTCTAGTACTAGTTTCAGTGACTTCAAGAGGACGCCAAGTAACATACCGTTGTGTTCATTTTGCAACCGACCATACTCAGGCCGATGTCTCATGACCAAATCCCAAAATAGGAACCAAGGAGGGGGTAGTGCTAATTCAACACCTGACATAAGAGGTAAATGTTATGACTATGGAGTATTTGGGCATTAAGCCAAGGATTATTCGAGGAGACATTCCCAACAAGGAACTAGTTCTATGGCTTCCAGTGGGTCAAAGCCTAGATAGTCTAATAATGGGCGATAAAAGACAGAGCAACGTCAGGGGAGAGCATACCAGATGAATCCGGGAGACATGACTACTTTAGAGATAGTAGTCTCAGGTATGGTGCTTGTATGTTCCCACTTAGCACGCATACTTGTTGACTCAGGATCTACGCATTCATTTGTATCGCATGCCTTTATTGAACATTTGAATGTTAATTCGGCACCATTAGGATATGAATTATTTGTTTTCGTACCACGTAGTAAATCAATAACGACGTCTACGATATACAAGAATTGTGATATTCAACTAGGTGAGAAGTCGATGCCCGAAGACCTTATACCAATTGGTGTGAACCATTTCGATGTGATAATAAGAATGGATTGGTTGGCACTTAACCAAGCTACCATAGATTGTGAACGGAAAGAAGTTAATTTTTGATCACTGGTACATGGAAGCTTTTGTTTCTTAATTTCGGCTATCCGAACAGGTAAGTTATTGAGAAAGGGATGTCGAGATTCTTGTGTTCAGTGACTAATGTCTTGGTGACCGAATAAAGAGTAGAAGACATTCCGATAGTACGAGAATACCCAGACGTATTTCCTGATGACTTACCAGACGTCCTTATTAAAAGGGAAATTGAATTCACTATCGAAATAATGTCAGACTCAAGACTTGTATCCAAGGCACCGTATAGAATGGTACTCGTAGAACTGAAAGAGCTGAAGATTCAACTACAGGAACTACTTGACAAAGGTTTCATTCGACCTAGTATATCACCGTGGGGAGCTCCAGTGTTGTTTGTAAAGAAGAAGGATGGTTTGATGAGAATGTGTGTGGACTATTGAGAACTATACAAGTTGACAATCAAGAACAAGTATCCATTACCGAGAATTGATGACTTATTTAATCAACTTCATGGAGCACAAGTATTTTCTGAAATAGACTTGAGATCGGGTTATCATCAATTGAAAGTGAAAGCGAAAGATGTAGAAAAGACATCATTCAGGACACGCTATGGACATTATGAGTTCTTAGTCATGCCATTTGGAGTTACCAATGCACCAGCAACGTTCATGGATTTTATGAACCGAGTTTTCAAGGACTACTTGGATGGTTTTGTGATAGTATTCATCGACGTCATTCTGATCTATTCATCGAGTGAGATAGAACACGAGAACCACTTGAGGTTGATACTTCAGAGATTGCGAGAGAAGCATCTATTCGGGAAATTCGAGAAATGTGAATTCTGGCTACCTAGCATTACTTTTCTTGGTCACGTGATTGACAAAAATGGAGTTTCAATTGATCCTCACAAAGTAGAAGCTGTATCTAATTGGCAGAGGCCGACATCCGTATCTGAAATCCGGAGTTTCCTAGGTTTAGATGGATATTATTGCAGATTCATAGAGAATTTCTTAAGGATATCATTGCCAATGACGAAGTTGATGAGGAAGGGTATTATTACTTTTGAGTGGAGTCAAGAGTGCGAAGACAACTTTCAAGAGTTGAAGTCGCAGTTGACAAGAGCACCAATCTTGACAATACCATCTAGAACAAAAGGGTTTGTGATTTATAGTGATGCGTCACATTAGGGTTTGGGGTATGTACTTCTGCAAGGGGGTAAAGTAATTGCCTATACTTCTAGACAGTTGAAGACACACGAGGTTAACTATCCAACTCATAACCTTGAATTGGCCGCAGTGACCTATGCTTTGAAGATTTGGAGACACTACCTGTACGGGAAAAAATGTGAGATCTTCACGGACCACAAAAGTTTGAAATACATCTTCTCCCAATGGGACTTGAACATGAGACAGCGAAAATGGTTAGAGTTGATGAAGGATTACGATCTTTCGATTGAATATCATCTAGGAAAGGTTAATGTAGTAGCCGATGCATTAAGCCGAAAGATGCCAAGGAACTTAGCCGACGAGCTAACACAATAAAAAGAATTATTAAAGGAAATGGAACGCTTAGAGTTCGATGTGATTCCAGAGACTAGTGATAGCTTAATGATGGCAATCATAACGCACCCATATAATATTGATGAAATCAAGAGGGACCAGTTTCACGATGTCTACCTGTGCAAAATGAGAGACGAGATACCTTTGGGAAAATAACCTGGTTTTATGTTGGAACGAGGAACCTTGAAGCTTAAAAATCGATTATGTGTACCGAATATGAAGGACTTGAAAGAGAGGATTCTAGAGGAAGCACATAGCACTAGATATTCAGTTCACCCAGGAAGCAACAAAATGTATCAGAACTTACGAGAAAACTTTTGGTGGAAGGGTATGAAGCGTGAAATCGCAAAGTACGTCTCAGAGTGTTCGGTATGTCAGTAGGTCAAAGAAGAGAGACAAGTACATGCGGGATTACTACAACCATTACCCATGTCAAAATGGAAGTGGGATGAGATCACTATGGATTTTATTTCAAGATTTCTACCACCGCTTAATAAGAATGACAAGATTTGGGCTATAGTTGATCGATTGACAAAGTCAGCTCATTTCCTACCGATCAAGATGACTAAACCTTCGAAGTTAGCTGAGTTGTATGTGAAAGAGATTGTAAGACTACACGGAGTTCCAGCTGTGATCATATCTGATCGTGATGGTAGTTTTACGTCGAGATTTTGGGGAAGTTTACAGGAATCTATGGGCACAAAGCTGAGTTTTAGTACCGTATTCCATCCTCAAACCGACGGACAGTCAGAGCGCATGATTCAAACGTTAGAGGATATGCTTCGATTGTGTGTCCTAGACTTTGGAAGCGATTGGGAGAAACACTTACCGTTAATTGAGTTTGCTTATAACAACGGCTTCCAGTCAAGTATTGGAATGGCACCGTATGAAGCTTTGTATGGGCGTAAGTGTCGATCACCGATTTGTTGGACCGAGGTTGGAGAAAGAAAGTTATTAGGACCTGAATTAATACATGTGACTACTGAGAAGGTGAAGTTAATCCAAGAGCGACTTAAGGTAGCTCAGAGTCGTTATAAGAGTTACGCAGACTCAAAACGGCGACCGATGACATTCGAAGTAGGAGACTTTGTATACATGCGAGTATCGCCTTTGAAAGGCATTGTACGATTCAGAAAGAGAGGAAAGCTTAACCTGAGATTTATAGGACCTTTTGAGATCCTAGAGAGAATAGGACCAGTGGCTTACCGATTGGCCTTATCATCAGAGTTGGAACATGTGCATAATGTATTCATGTATCAATGTTAAGACGTTGTATGACAGATACGAGTAAGATCATTGTACCTGAACCGTTACAAATTTAGGGAGATTTGACTTATGTGGAACAACTGATAGAGATTCTAGATCGAAAATAACAAGTATTGAGAACAAAGACAATTCCAATGATAAAAGTGCTATGGCGTAGTCATTCAGTTGAGGAAGCTACGTGGGAAAATGAGGAATAGATGAAGAATGAGAATCCATACCTGTTCGATGTATGAGGTATAAGTTTGGGGACAAACTTCCTTTTTGGAGGGGAGAGTTGTCACACTCGTTCTAAAAATTCCATAGTTATTAAAAATTCCATAGTTATCATGCATGATTGAATTTGTGAATTATCAATGTTATTTGATAATTGGATTAAGGTTGACTGTAAGTCAACGGTAAGGTGTCAGTGAGGACACGGGAAATGATGGTTCATTTTGCATTGGCATGAGTAAATGACATTTATGTGATTTAAATGCTATTTGACTTTCTAGCATTGTTGATGAATAATGAATTTACCTGTGTAGAGTAAATTCTGATAATCTCGATATTGTTATATATTATTTTGAGAACTGTGGTGAGAACGTGAGTGTCACGTTATATAAAAGGTAGGTTGTGTAGAGATTCCACGAAATTTAGTTTCTGAACGTAATTTTGGACCTAAACGAGACTTAGTCAAAAACTTTTGTAAATTTTAGTTTTCACTCATAAAGGCATAAAAGGGACGAGTGCAACGTTTCATGGATTATTTAGAAGTTTGAGAAACTCGTGGGGAGGTAAACGTGTTTTCCGAGACGTTTGCCTATAAATAGATGATGGTGAGTTTGCATTTGTTATAAAACTCATAAAAATATCTTGAGAGAGGAGAGAGAAAGGAGATTTGTTGCCACGGGCTTTGCGACGACGATCGGCGACCCTTCGTCCATTTTCTCCAGATTCTAGATTTAGACTCGTGGAGGTAAGATCTTCATTTTGATACCACTTAGGCCATGTTTGGCAAACTTTTGTAAAAATCTAATTTATAGACTTTTGGGAATAACCCAGTAAAACTTGTAAGAATCACCTGAAATTCGAGATCCGACGTTTAATTGGCCCTCTAGTCGATCCTTCAAAATTTGAGAGGAATCGCACGAGGTATGAAGTTCTAACTTGTGAAATATAGAGAATTACATGTTTTAGATTTCGACGACCAAATTGTGATCCGGCCAAAATTCATGTGTTAATCTTAGGCCCGTTAATTATGCACGCGCTTAAATATGGAAAACATGTCTAAATTTACACGAGCACGTTGAGTTGTCTATGTGGGTCAAAGGGGGGGACTTATACAAATTCATGCCAGAGTAAGCTTCTGGATGTTTGAGAATTTTAGTAGCGACGGCTACTGTGCATGGTTTAAGGCTTGGACTTGCCAAGGCACTTGGGGATGTAATGGTTGTAGGCTTGGACTAGCCATTGACATCACGGTTTAAGGCTTGGACTTGCCGCTATCCGATGAAGGCGTATTTTTCTCCCTAGAGTCTATCGATGTGGTTTATGAAGTTAAAGCATGTTTTGTCATATACTGCATATGCTAGAACTTGTGCACTCAGCATATAGCTGAGCAATGGAGATTTACTCCATTGTAGGTAAGAAGAAAGACAAAAGAACCTTGAGGAGTGAGGCTGTTGAGGAATGCCGGGGGAATCACTTGTTTATATTTTTGTTTACTCCTGAACTTGTATAAGGTTTTGGAATTTATAAAATATGTTGTAATAGAACCTTGGGAGTTAGTTGGTGGTATCGTATTTTGTATTCAAATACCCATAATGATGTTTTAAAATGTTGCAATTCAGTTATGGTTGTAGTTGTTTTGGTTTGGAGAAGCATGGGTTGTGATAGCACACAACAGGGCTGCCCAGCAGAGGATCAGTCGAATGGATCCTAAATCAGTCGACTGGATCCTATGTTGATTTTAAACACTGAAAGTGAATAGTAGAAAACCAGTCAACTGAGTCCCCGACACAGTCGACTGGATGCTTGACGAGAAATGTGAATTTTGATTCTGCTAGAGGCACAGTCGATTGGTAGAAGTCAGTCGACAGAAAATTTTAGGCCCCAGTCAACTAGACTCCAGTCACAGTCGACTGGATGGGCTGTGGATTCCTCGAAAAACCTTACTGCTTGATGTTCAGTCGACTGGACCTCTGTTTTTAAAACTGAATTGTTTCTCTAAACATTCCAACTGACAAAACTTTTTATAACTCTGATTTTAAGTAGATTTGACTTATGTTTCCGCTGCTATTTTACATTAATGGAACTGGATAAGTCTTGATGGCGTGCCACGTTTCCTATTTTCGTGCGTAGCGGGATGGGTCGTGACACATTCATGCCGACTCAACCTCGACACCTAACATGCATGTGACATGCCTTTTACAATTTATCTGTTATTCCTAACACTACACCATATGGTTAAATTTCTAGCGGACATCTTTTATAATTTCTAACAGATATATCCGTCACTAATTAGTAATAGAAATATCCGTTAGAAAATGTGTATATCTGTTAGTAATGACCCTCCTTATTGGGATATATTATTTCTAACGGATTTTAAAAAATATACAAATGGAAATAACTGTTACTAACATTTACATAAATTAAAAGTAATACGAAAAAAAAAAGATCAAAAGAAAAACAAAAGAAGTGAAATAGGGCTTCGTTTTAATGTTCTCCCTTTTCTCACTCTGCAGAGTCAGACTATCGGGGGATGTGGACAGCGCCATCTCTATCCACGACTTCTCGATTTTTTATTTTGAAAAGAGTCAGCAGATTGTGGACACTGTCATCCATACTTTTGGGTTTTTGATTTTGAAAAGAGTCGCCACTTAGTTTTAAGGAAAATTAAGAAACCATTTTTAAAATCTACTGTTCTTTAAAACCAGAGATTTCTAGGTCCGTGGATTATGGAATGACACCGGCGTTGGAGCTTATCAAGCTTCTGCTAGCATATTCAACCATACTTGAGAAAATGAAAATATTTCTCACTGGAGGAGATGGTAGTGTTGTAGAATCCAAGATGTTTAAAAAGTTAATCCAATTCCATCGAGCATTGCCAAAAGCAGAAATCATTTACTTAGATAAATGATTTTTTTTTGTGTATAGTGTATTAGTTTCTAGAGCTGGCAACAGAAGTCAACTTTGGGTGTCTGTTTGATGTACTCTTATTTTAAAAACCTATGTTTTTATGGAATAATTCTTATAGATTTTACATTTAATTTCTTAATTTTCGCATAAAATTCTATGAATCTTGTTTTGCAGCACTGATAAGTTTCCCTTTCACATGGTTATGGATTGCATTGGCTTCACCTTTCCATACTTACTATAGAACTTAGGAGTCTAAACGTTCTTGTACTCTTAACAGTACTAGTTGGTTCATGGATTGATTGAAGGAAGGGAAAAGAAAATACCGAAAGAACACTTTTCTATGTTTGGTTAGTAAGGCACCGGTGAGAAAAAGGAAAAGAAAATGGTGTGAAAATTAAGAAACATTCCTACATCATATTTTGCTGATAAAACTACCCTCAATATAATCAGCAAGTCAAATTTAAAAAAAAACAAAAAGGAAAATTCCTAAAAATTCTCTCTCTATTTCACTCATTCTCTCTCTAACTCTCTGTATCTAACTTTCTCACTCCTTACACTGCCACCACCACTGATTTAAATTGTTTACAGCCATAACTGGCATGGCTGTAAGAACCATCCATGGCCACCATCACCAAGTTTGATTGCTGTCATTTCCATCACCAAATTTGGAAAGCCTCAATATTAAACCCTCAAATACAACCTTCAAACCATCAAATTTGAAACTCAAAACATGAAATTGATAGTTGGGAAATTCCTCAAAATAATTGATCGTCAAAAGTACTTGATCTTCATCCAGGTTTCTCTGGGAAAATCTTCAAAGTACACGATCTTCATTCAGGTTTCCAAGTTTCTTTAGGAAATTCCTCAAAGTAGTTGATTGGGGTTACTTTGGGAAATTTCACACAGTCCACAAAGGGTTTCCAATTTGTGAGATGTGTGTGTGTGTGTGTGTGTGTGTGTGTGAGAGAGAGAGAGAGAGAGGGGGGGGGGGGAATTAATGATAGGGTTTTGTAGAGAGGAGGGAACGATAGAATCGCCTTCAAAATCGAGTAGTGGACTGTGATGTTTTGTTGTCGGAAAGACGGTCCTCCAATTGATGACGCATGGTAAAAAATGGGTAGTGATCTGTGTGGACTTCGAATGCTTGGAAGTGGTGATAGTGGTGCCGATTGGAGGGAGGCGGAGGTGGTGGTGGTACCGATTGGAAGAGGAGGAGGAAGGCGGTGTGGTGGATGTGCCGATTGGAGGAGGAAAGTGGTGTGGTGGATGAGGGAGACTTGGGGGGGGGGGGGGTGGTAGTGGTGTCCGATTTTGGGGAGGGGGGGAGGAGGAGATGGTTATGGGTTTGGTATTTTTCAATCTGTTAGAATATATACATATATATATATATATAGAGAGAGAGAGAGAGAGAGATGAGAAACTATACAAATATAGATTGATATATAGACATACATAGGTAGATATGTAGAGGGTTTTATGGTTATTATCCAACCAAATGCATTATTTTAGGAAAAAGAAATTTGAATCTACTCATTTCCTTTTTTAACAAAAGGCCAAAATTATCCAGAAAGTCTTAAAATGGACTTTTGACTATAACAGAATTGAGTAGGGGCTTTTACCATTATAATTTCGTGGATAGGGATTTTCCACCAAAAAAAATGATTTTTACTTTTGTTTTTTAACACTATTTTAATTGTTATGGTCCTACAGTTTGGCTGCAATGAACTTAATGTAATAAATCGATCTATTACTATTATAAAGGGAAATAGAAGGGTGGAGTCAGATTTTTTTTATACATATTTGATAATGAGATATGGTATCAAATTGGGTCTATTTAAAAACAGTATTATCTTTTGGGATAGTATTTGTATATTTTAGGGTCTATTTATTAACAATATATAGTGTTATATTGAGTTTGGAACACTTAATTGAGGTAGATTAGATGACATTTGGGCTAAATATCACATGTACTAAAAAAAATCTTAAATATTGGGGTGGACTAGAACTACATTTGGGTTAAAATATCACATATACTAAATTTTTTTTTTCAATTTTTTATTTTTATTTTTATTTTTTTGTTGGGAGAGAGGGGGATGGAGTAAACTACAAGAGAACTAAAATATCACATGTACTAAAACAATTTCCACATTTTAGAGGACTACAACCCACAGCCCAACCACTTCCCTTGTGGTCAAATGGCAAGGCTTCTGGGTGTTATACTCAGGGTCTCAAGTTCGAATCTTAAGGGAGTGGCCACAGGTGATTCACCCGAACGTCCGGATCTGTAGCCGAGTGAGACTCCGAATAAAAGGGTTTAGACTCGAAGAATGTGACATCGGCAGAGACAATATCGATGAATGGAAGGACTATAACAACGGTACCCTTTCTGAGTCCTAGAGTATCCCAAGAAAATACACCGAATGGCTCGTGGGTCTAATTTATCAATCCCGGGAGCCAGCTGATGAACAAAGCAAACACACCCAAAAACACGCGGAACGACCGAGAATGGTGACTCAACGGGGAACAGGCTTGAGTGCGGTGTGCGGCCATTGAGAATAGAGGATGGCATACGGTTAATCAAATAACAAGCAGTGAGGACAACACCCCCCAAAACAATTTTGGAACACGCATTTCAAATAACAAGGTGCGTGTGACTTCTAATAAATGCCTATTTTTCCTCTCTGCAACACCAGTTTGTTGCGGTGTGTGTACACAAGAAGATTGATGTATCATGCCAGAATGTGTCATAAAAGTACTGAAAGGGTCAGAATAATATTCTTTTGCATTATCACTCCGAAGAACACGAATGGGCACACCAAACTGAGTTTTAATTTCAGCACAAAAAGCACAAAAAATAGAAAACAACTCAGAACGATTTTTCATTAAATAAAGCCAAGTTACTCTTGAATATTCATCCACAAACGTAACAAAATACCGATACCCCTTTGTGGAGGTTATACGGTGAGGACCCCATACGTCAGAATGCACTATCTGAAAAGGACTAGACGCTCTTTTATTGACCCGGGGAGCAAATGGAACACAGTGATGCTTCCCCAACTGACACGACTCGCACTCTAAAGACTGTAAAGAACTTAAACTAGGAACTAAAAGCTTCAAATTAGCTAATGAAGGATGACCAAGGCGGCAGTGGATCTGATGAGGTGAAATGGTAGCAGGATAGGCTGTTAATGAAGGAGCAGGGACAGGATTACCATCAAAGTAATAGAGACCATTGGACTCATGCCCGACGCCAATCGTCTTCCGAGTCTTCAAATCCTGAATAAGAACAGAATCAGGAGAAAAGGATACACAACAGTTAAGATCCTTAGTTAACTGACCAACAGACATTAAATTAAAGGATGAACGAGGTATAAATAAAACAGAAGACAAGGATAAAGACGAAGAGGGTTGAGCCGTCCCGATTCCTTCAACAGGAGTCGAGGACCCATCCGCTAAAGTGACTGGGGAAAGAGATGATGATAGGCGGATAGATGTAAAAAGACTAGATATACCTGTCAAATGATTACTAGCGCCAGAATCAATTATCCATGGGGAAGAACCTAAAGCAATGCAAGCAGTATGTGTACCTCCATGTTGAGCTAAGGAAGCAGATGAGGTAGATGCCTGGTGGGCTGCCTGATACTGAAGTAACTGAGAGTATTCGTCGCGAGGAACAGAAACGGTATCCATAGAAGCAGTAGCAGGAGAGTACCCAGAATCGGAGATGGCAGCGTTCGCAACCTGGGGGGGACGACCATGGAGCTGCCAGCATGTGTCTCTACTATGCCCATCACGAAAGCAATAAGTGCACTGAAGAGTCTGGCCTCTACCACGACCAGGACGACCACCCCGAAATCCCCCTCCACGTCTGCCACGATTAGGGCCACCACCCCTACTAGGAGCTGGTGGTGTCTGAGCAATAAAAGCAGAGCGATCAACAAGCGAAGGTGCCGGAGGTGGATCCCGAGGGGTGCTCCTTAGGACACGCTGATATGTCTCGGCAAAAGTAGGAAGAGCATTACTCCCAAGAATTTGAGACCGAATAGCCTCATATTCCGGTTTAAGACCAGCAAGAAACTTCATGACTAATATTTGCTCCCTCTGTTTTTGTTGTTCCTGAACACTGGTGGTGGGGGGCATAACAGTATTCAACTCTTCATGCAACCGCTTCATAGCAGCAAAATAATCCGTAACAGATAAATCATTCTGCTCGAGCTTGAAATACTGGGAGGACAAATCATACATCCGGGTTAAGTTGCTGGAGTACAGAAGATGAAGATAGTCCCAAATCGTGCCTCACTCCCGGGATAGCTATTATTAGAATTGGTGCCAAGTAAAGCTTTGAAGTGCCTGATAGCTTCAAATTTAGCTTCCTCAATGTTAATAGTAAATGTGCCATCAGGTTTTTCAAGTTTAAAAATTCTTTTCATGGTTGCCAACTCATATCTTGGAAAAGCAAGAAACAGAAAGTTGTCTCGCGTTCTTCCGCTGAAGCCGAGTATCGTTCTATGGCACAGGGGCACATGTGAGCTACTTGAAGCCAAGTGGTTACATAGATCAGCAACATCGGGCTCCATAGAGTTCCATAAAAGTGTAACGAGTTGAGCATCCAACCGTTTCCACGCCAGAATAGCCTTATCATCAGTGGTGGGAGGAGACCCAGTAATATGATCATCATGGCCTAAGCCAGTAAGAGACATGGTAATAGCATTGGTCCACTGAAGAAAGTTGTTGCCATTCAACTTACGAGTGGTGAGTTGGATGATAGATTTAGACTCCATGGCAACAAAGAACCCAAGACAAACAAAATATGAACTAAAGCGGAAGGAAAAAGGCAGATTGAAACCAAAAAGGGTCAATCTGAACGAAAACACAGCAGATCTGAAGGGAAAAAGCTCACTGGAGCTTCGCCGGAGGTCACCGGAGGTTGGCGAAGGTCGCCGGAGGGGGGGGGGGGGGCAGCGAGGGTGGACGGAGGGTCGCCGAGGTCGGGGGGTGTGCCGGAGGTGGTGGGGTGGCTGAGGTGACCTACGGCTAGGGTTTGGGGGGGGGGGGGGAAGTTGCGATGGTTTTGGTTTTTTTTTTTGATAAGGACGAAAAAGGAAGAGAGAAAAAAAAAAGATCTCAAAAGAGATTGATCACCCGAACTTCTCGATCACGACGAAGGCGGAAAAAAAAAATTGGGCAATCCCAGATTCGGGAGGCTCTGATACCATGTAAAGATAAGAAGTGATGGGAATATCTTGTATTCAACATAATAAGAAATAAAGAGTACAAGCCTTTATATAGGCTAAGCCTAATCTATACATTTTACACACTAACCGATGTGGGACAACCACATAATTATAATTACACTTTTACATATTTACCCTTTAACAACTACTTTAAACTTTTCGATAAGTATTGACTTCATTTTCCAATTAAATGGTGATATAAGGATTACTTTGTCTTGTTCCAAAAAGATGAAGAAGGGTTCTATGTGTTTCGGAAAGTGAAGAAATAAAAGAGAAAACAGAAAATCCATTAGCAAAGCTTTTTTAGAAAGGAAAAAAATTTGAAGTGTAAAATACGTAACAAATAAAATGAAATTAAAATTTTCATTCTTGAAAGTGTAGAATACGTGACAAAAAAAATTAAAGTGTAGACTATGTAACAAAATTAAAAACAACTAAAAATAAAAAAAACAGACGGTATAGATGGGCTAAGCAAATTGCTAGGACATTTACACACCCCTGCATAGCAACATACTTCATTACATCAAACACATAAAGAACACACCCTAAGCTCCATTCCTACCAGCCTCACTAAGTTCATATACAACCCCAGAGAAAAGCAAAAAGACAGAAGCATAAACATAGACTCCAAAAAAGCAAAAAAGACTAAATAGAACCCCAACATGAATAGGCACTTTTATCCATCCCTAACTTAAAACATCTACAATATATGTTGATGGCCCATAGATTGTAGATTATGGCACTGACTAAATATACAAATTGGTAAAAGGTTGAAAATAACTTACTCAATTACTTGAATGGACGCTGAAGGAGTAGCTTGCAACTTTTCACCCGCCAAACCACAAAAAAAAAATAAATGGATTTGATAACAGTACTGGTGTTGATTGAGGGGTGATTGTGTGGGTTTTTATTGGGAGTAAGCTGAATCATTGTTACCCAATATAGATTTTGTTCAATGCTTGATTGCTGTAATGGTGAAACGTAAGAGAAAAAAATAAGAGAGAAATTGGGGCATTTCAATGTTTTTGCAATTAGGGCTGTCTTTTCAAAATATTGCTTCTATTTTGGACAAATTTAAGTTTCTCCCGTGCATTGCACGGGTTACAAGCTAGTTATTGACATATTACACAAGAATTGATTTCGTGTGTTCCTAGATGTATTTTCGTATAGAGAGGGTCGTGATTTTTTCTTTCGTCTCGAATTATTCTCCACAAATTTTAATGGGTTAACTTCATAAATACATAACAAATTCAAACGTGATTATTGTCGAATGACTGGCTGCTAGTGTTCATAATTGTATTGGCATTTCTTTTTCTACATGATTATTGTTGTTATTCGTACACATATTCAGAGTTTTATTTGTTGAATGACTAAAACATTGATTCATTGTTTCAACCCATGTTTTGATTTAGCTATTTAATCTTATTCATCATCCCGACTTCCCTATTTTGAAAGAATATGGCTATGAACAATTTACCTGGGAATTCATGGTAGTTCAAGTTTTGTACTAGTAGTACTTTACACTTTCAAGCTTGTAAGTTGGTGCAATGGTGAACAGAATTAGGGACCATTGTTTGGTGCAATTCTTGACCAAATTTCTGTGAATGTAGCTGAAGAAAGATTTTTTTTTTTTTTTTACTTCCATGTATGTAAATTAATGGGAAATTTGTTAATAAATCCCTAAATTTATTTTCATATGAGACAAAAACCACTGTATATTACTGTACAATATAGAGCCCCTCGCGCATTTTTCTATTTTGAACTAAACCCTTTTCCCCTTTTTTTGGACAGAATTGCCCATTTTTTTTAGTTACGATCAAGTTTCTGCCTCTTTCTCTTTCGCCTCTAATCAGATCTCTTGCTCTCTCTCTCTCTCTCTCTCTCTGCTTCGAGTCTGCAGAAAAACGGAACTCTCCAGATCTATTTTTTCGATTTTCAGATATTCGTGTTACACAATTCGTCTTCTGATCTCTGTTTTCTTCATAAATTTCATTGTAATACAGGTATGATTTCAGCTTGTTTTGTATTTTTAGGGTTTTGGATTTTGCATTGTTGTTTTTGAATGTCTGTTTCAATGAATGTGTAATATATATACATTGTAATACAGAGTTTACTTTGTAGATAATATTACATGTTTTAGTCAATCTCTATTTTGATCAATCTTCGGATTTATTTTATTTGAATGTCTTCTGAAACAGATCCTTATTATCTCTTTGGTTATAAATATTATGTAATGCATATGTGTTTTAGACAAACTGAAGCAGATAGTATTAAAACAGATAATATTATCTGTTTGAAACAGTTTTGATATAATTCCCTAATTCTGAATGTGTTTCTTTTTTTTGGTAGATTGTAATGGACAATTCAGTTCTATTGTTGGTGAAGCATGGTGGTTATACAGCTGTTGTGAAGGTTTCAAACGAGTTTTGTTACCACGATTTGGTGGATTTTGTTTGTGGTAGATGGAGTAACTTGACACCTGACAGTGTTTCGTTTGAGTATTGTATTAGTGGGCATTCAAACTGTATTTTAGAGAATGAAGATGATTTCCAAAACATGATTTTATTGGTTAATGGTGTTTGTGGTGGTCGTGGTGATATTGTTGTTATTGAGAAGAGTGGTTGTGTTAGTTTTGTTGAGGATCGGTCTAGTGGTGTTCATGAAGCATATAGCATGGGTATGTTGACTAGTGGCCAATGTA
The DNA here is from genome assembly GCA_033977485.1 of Hydrangea macrophylla. Classification (NCBI taxonomy): domain Eukaryota; kingdom Viridiplantae; phylum Streptophyta; class Magnoliopsida; order Cornales; family Hydrangeaceae; genus Hydrangea; species Hydrangea macrophylla. Next base: position 78,080,914 of record CM066983.1, on the reverse strand, counting down.
GTAGTGAAAGAGACTTACTAACTTCGTATGTATCTCACAAGGAAAAAGTCTTATTATCTGCTTCTTGGGCTAATGGAGTAGTTGGCGTTGGACAGTGTTTTGAAGGCGGTAGTGCTGAATTTCGTACAGTGCTTTGTAAATATGCTATTGAACTTGGTTTCCAATTCAAGTACACGAAGAATGAGAAGGGAAGGATTACGGCTGAATGTAAATTTAAGGATTCTAGGGGCTGTTTGTGGCTGATACATGCATCGGTTGTGCCTTCGAATGGTTTCCTTTATATAAAGAAGTTCAATACAGAGCACACTTGTGGGGCTTCTGTTCGGACTTCACGAAATCCAAGGATGAGCTCTGATTTAGTTGGTAGCGTTGTTGTAGATGATGTTCGGTCAAAGCCTTTGACCCGTCCATTTGAAGTTGTTCGGGATTTTAAGGATAAATATGGACTTGATATTAACTACCACCATGCGTGGTTGGGTGTTGAAAAGGCTAGGAGAGAACTTTATGGAGATGATTTGTTGTCTTTTGATCTTCTTCGATGGTATACGGATGAGGCGTTGAAGAATAACCCGGGCAGCCGTATTGAGTTTGAATATGATCATGGTAGTGGGCATTTTAAGAGATTGTTTGTTTCTTTTTACGGGTGCATATATGGATTCAATTTTTGTCGTCCCTTATTATTCTTGGATGGTACATTTTTAAAGGGTAGATACAAGGGTAACTTGTTGGCTGCAACTGGAAAGGATGGTAACCAAGGTGAGTAGATAACAGATAATATTATCTGTTAGACATAACAGATAATATTATCTGTTTGTGTCTACTGGTTTTTAAGTTCTGGATTGTGGTATATGTTTGTTATATTTGTGTTTTTGTATTAAGTAGATATTCAATGCTGATACAGGTTTGTTTCCTGTTGCATTTGGTGTTGTTGATTCCGAGAATCTTGACAATTGGATGTGGTTTTGTGGCCAATTGCGTGAAGTTTTGTCGAATGATCGTATTGTGACCTTTGTCTCAGATCGCAATCCTGGTCTTGTTCATGCTGTTTCTAGCATTTTCCCATCATCTCCACATGCTTTTTGTATGATTCACTTGGAGAAAAATTTGCGGGAGAAATATAGTGGGGTGGATAAGGATTTTAGGGAGAGGATTGTGGCATTGTTCCGTAGGTGTGCTTATGCTCCGACTGAAGCAGCTTTTTGTCCTCATATGGATCAGTTGAGACGTGAGGGTGGCAAAAAAATTGATAACTTTTTGCAAGATCTTCCTCTTGATAAGTGGTGTCATGCTTACTTCAAAGGAAAGCGTTATGGTGAGATGTCTTCTAATGCCCGCCGAGTCTTTTAACTCTCAAATTGCAGTAGCTCGTCACATGCCTATAACTGAGATGGTTGATAAGATTAGGGTTCAAATTATGAAGCAAATGTCCTATCGGAGAGATTTATGCAAGAAATGGAGTTTTGTTATCTGCCCTGAAATGGAGAAGAGATTGCATACATCTTTAAACGAGGGTCGGATGTGGAAAGTGATTAAGTGTTCTGATGATGTGTTTGAGGTTCAGTGTATGCCATCTGTGTTGGTTGATATCCGTAGTTTGACATGTTCTTGCTTCCAGTGGCAATTAAATGGGTTTCCGTGTAGTCATGCTTGTGTTGTTATTCAAAGTAGCGGGAATGACTTGAATACGTTTGTGGATAGCTGGTACCATGTGAGCAGTTTCTCTGAGGCATATAGCAAGTCTATTTTTGGTGTTCCAACGGTCACCAAACCCAATGCCAGCGTTAAAGATATGGTTGTTCGCCCTCCCTTGTCAAGAAAGCAACCTGGAAGGCCAAGAAAAAAGAGAATTCCTTCGAGGGTTGAGAGTTTTAGGAGTGTGAGGTGTGGTAGGTGTGGCAAATATGCCAATCACAACAGAAAGACATGCAATGAAGCTTTGTAATTCAATATATACGTGTTATCTGTTGAATCACAGATTTGGATTTTATGTGTCTAAATGTGTCTTTGACATCTGAATAAAAAGTCTACTATTTTTTTGGTTAATATGTTCTATTTGTATGTAGCATTCTTTGCTATGATAATCTGGGCTTTGTAATGGTTTGTTTTGTAAAAATTGTACACAACAGATAATATTATCTGTTTCTGTAATGTTTGATTTGAAACTGTTTCTGCAACAGATAATATTATCTGTTGCAGATAATATTATCTGTTTGCAATTCAAATATTAAATAACTTGCATACTAGTATTCTTTGCTATGATAATATGGTCTTTGTAATGGTTTGTTTTGTAAAACTTGTACACAACAGATAATATTATATGTTTCTGCAATGTTTGATTTGAAACTGTTTCTGCAACAGATAATATTATCTGTTGCAGATAATATTTTCTGCAACAGATAATATTATCTGTTGCAGATAATATTATCTGTTTGCAATTCAAATATTAAATAACTTGCATACTAGTATTCATGCACAGGAGAGTCATAGAACATAATCCAAAACCAGCTTTCTATTCATATCATTTATAAACTATGAACTTTCTTCTTTTCAGTCGCATAAATCCCATTAAAAATAAAACAACCAATGAGTTCTTCTGTGCTATAATGTATACAAAAATGGTATTATGTGCTATAATGTATATATCTATGTATAAACATCTATCTGTTCATATCCCCACATCAGACTATCTCTATACATCTATCTGTAATCTATATACTTTCTGCCAGATTCTCTGCCCTCCTTTGTAAGGCCGCGTTCTCGGTCCATGAGTTCTTCTCATCATTCAGAAATCTGTCAATAAGGTGTGCCCTCATCATTCTTGCATCTTCTCTCTTGAAATTCTCTTTAACTGTTATTCCCTTGCTCAATGTTTTCATGAGGAAGCAAACAATTATCCCACAATCCACACTGCAAACAGGAGTCGTTTGTCAATGTTAAATTATATATGAGTTTAGTTTATAATATATTCTCTATTGTTCACAACAGATAATATTATCTGTTGCTGAGTCAATGTGATATAATAGGTTATAAGTTCATACGTACCTTGTTTCCATTTGTTGAGGTGTTTTCTCCATTTCAAATACTGGAGCATCATCATTGATTGTCACTTTAACACCCATTTGTTCTTGCTTTTGCTTTAGAACCTTGATGTAGTGATCTTTCTGTACATAAAACAGGTGATTTATTGAGTTAAGTCTGAAAGTAATATGTCAAGTATTTGTTGTGGAGTTTCATATATGTGAAGATTTTATACCATTGTAATAGCATCCCTGAGATACTGATCTTGGCCTGTCCTTGGCTTTCTGGAGTTGTAAAATCTCCATATTTCTTCTTCTTGATCATAGACTAACAAAGTCCAATGATTTAAAGATAATGATCTGCCACTTGAGTTGATTGGAAAGTGCAAATATCTGTAGTCAGCAGTATCTTGTCCAATGTATTTATCCAACATTGACTCCCTCAATTTTTGTATGTTTTCTGTGATCAGAGTCTGTTTTGCAAAGAAGCAACAGAAACAGATAATAACAGAAACAGATAATGTTATAGCATGCACTTGAATGATATATTATGCTTATAAGATATATGTGTTCATTGCTTTTCAAAACGGTATTTGTTGCTTACCATGCCCATGCTAGTGAAGAAGAAGTGTTTATCTTTCTTTGTAGCATCCAATGGTGTTAGGTTTTCTTGATCGTGCATCAATATTTCAGCGTACACATCAATTACCTAGAGTCAGACGTTATTGGCATTTTAGTATTTGTATCCGTGAAGTAATAAATTATTACAGATAATATTATCTGTCCATTTGATAGACAAGATAATGGACAGATAATATTATCTGTCTAACAGATAATATTATCTATTACATAATTTGGTTTGAATAGGGCAGATAGTATTTTACATTATTGGTCACTTGATCATCATCTTGCAGATCCAACACGTCCTGAAGGCTGATGTATTCAGAAGATTTTGATCTACTCCAGATCACTGCCTCATTGCTAACAAATTCAACAAGTATGTTGTTAGTTTAGATGGAAATGAATGTATGCAAATTAATTTTGTACTTGAATTGCAATCGTACTTACTCGTTATTTTCGAATTCTATTATGTGCTTCAGCTTTTCTCTGTCTTTTATCTTCATGTATTTCAACATCGGATTTGTTTTTCCTCTCTTCGACTTTGCTTTCTTAATTTTCCTTGGCTTTTTTTCCGTGTATTCGTCGATATCAATCATCAGATTCTCAAGTCCTTTATCTGCTTCTTCTCCGGCTGTTTGCCTTTTCCTTTTTATTCCTCCATCTATTTGTTGCTTGCCATTTCCTTTTTTATCACCATAGTCATACAACGGGTCCTTGTTCTCTTTCCTTTGTTTGTTCCTGATATTCCTTACCATTGACCTTGTTTTTACTTGTTCATCTTCCTTTATCTCTTCTTTGATTGCCCTTTCTGGCGTTTGTTGATCCTTGAGGTCCTGTATCTGTTTTATCAGAGTCTGTTTCTCACAGACAAGCCTAGTAATCAGTTGACTCTGTTCTTCAAGTTTTCTATCTCTCTCCTTGATGTGCTGATCATATTTTTTGGCCTGATCTTGTTGGATTCTCTTGTATTTCTGGACTTGCTCCTCCAAAACTTGCACATATTCCGTCTCTGTGATGTCTGTTTCAGTTCCTTTCAGTGCCTCCTTCTGAACACATTTTTCATTTTTATTATTCTCTATCTCTAGATTAATGTTCAGGGACAAGTAGCTGTTTAGGGAACATGAAAAGTGCCTCAGTTGCTAGTTAGAACAGATACATTCATATATAATGTACATCAGATAATCTTATCTGTTTTTCAACAGATAATATTATTTGTTTTTCAACAGATAATATTATCTGTTTGAAAACAGTCTGAAGTACTTATTGTACCTCACAACAGATAATATTATCTGTTTCAAAACAGATAATAATATCTGTTTGAAAACAGTCTGAAGAACTTATTGTACCTATTGATTATGCTCTCAAGGTGCTGAATATGTTTCTTCATTCCTTCAATTTCGTTGTCCTTTTCAGTCATCTCGTCCTCCATGTATTGTATTCTGATGGACTTTTCAAGAATTGATATTGTTTGCTTGCTGTTTTCTTTTTCAAGATCCATGAACTTCTCTACCAGTTTCTCTCTTTCATTCATCAGTTCTGTAATTGTCTCTTTATGCTCAGCATTTATGTCCTTCAATCTCTTCTCTTCCAGGCTGCTGTCTATTTCAATGTCATCTATCATTACATTGCACAAATTATTGAAATTTTCCATGTCGAACTCCACGGATTCAGCTGAAGAGATTTTAAAGTTACTTCTTTCTTGTGATGGTGTCAAGTTTATCTGTTGTTCATCTTCCGGCTGTTTGCTCTTGTCCTCTTCAAGGTGCGCAGATTCACTTAACTGTAGTTGTTGCTCATTATTTCTCTCATTTTCTGTTTCTTCTCCCTTGTTTATGTCATTTTGGCCATCATTGTTATAGTGTTCGAGCCACTGCTTGTACATACATTTGTCATCATCTTCTTGATGTCCGTGTGACTCTTGTTCTTCTTCATCCTGAACCATTGTTTCTTTTTGATTTCCATTGTGATAATCATCATCATCATCATTGTCATTATCACTTTCATTATTATAATCATCATAACCATCTTCTTGTTCTTCTTCTTCAGTTGCTTCATTTTTTTCTTTTTGTTCTTCATCATCCTCATCTTTTTGTTCTTCTTCTTGTTCTCCTTCTTCTTCTTCTTCTTCACTTGCTTCCTCTTTTGCTTTTCCTTCTTTATCACCCTCTTCTTCTTCTTCTTCTTCTTCTTCTTCTTCTTCATCATCTTCTTCTTCTTCTTCATCTTCCTCTTTTTCTTCTTGTTCCTCATATTCTTCTTCTTCTTCTTCTTCTTCTTCTTCTTCTTCTGCATCTTCTTCTTCCCTATCTTCATATTCTCCTTGTTCATCATTGTTTTCATCATTACTTTCCTCTTCTTCGTCTTCTTCATAGATGAGCATTTCCTTTTCCTTGGTTGTCATTCCAAGTGCTTGACCACGTACCTGCATAGTTGACAGAATAAGAGTGTTATTGTATATTTACAACAGATAATATTATCTGTTTTGTAAACAAGCCTTAGTTTCTAATTAGAACATATTTTTTTCATCTACAATGTAAAACAGATAATATTATCTGTTTCACAAAAGAGTTATGTTGCCCAACAGATAATATTATCTGTTTGGGTAATACTTGGGGCACAACCTTCATACAACTTTCATACAACCTCCCCAAAATATGTGTCTATCTCTTTCCTGTGTCACTGTGGGGTCCAGTGACATCATAGGAGAGAGATAGACACATCTTTTGAGAAAGTTGTATGAAAGTTGTATAAAAGTTGTGTCCCAAATATTACTCTATCTGTTTTGTAAACAAGCCTTAGTTTCTAATTAGAACAGATTTATTCATCTATAATGTAAAACAGATAATGTTATCTGTTCACAAAAGAGTTATGTTGTCCAACAGATAATATTATTAGCGATGCACACTTGAATAATCGCTGTCAAACAATAGAGAATTTGTAATGCAGTTAATTATTCCTTATGTTATTTATTTCTTTTATATTTGATTCAACGTCGTTGATTATACCTCATGTGCTTCCAAATTTCTGATCCCTCTATCACCAAGAATCTTCTTTAGTTCTGATAGATCCCACTTTTCAAATCTGGTGCATTCTTGTTTCTTCATTGGTTTTAATATTGTTGTCTTCTCGCACAACCAATACTGCATAAACATTATTTGTTAACCTATAAATTAATCATTGCATATAAAATATAGCTCACAGATAATATTATCTGTTTCATTCAACTTACTAGCAATGCAGCCACACATCCTGAAACTTTGTCTGGATCTTTATGGTTCTCTGCAATTGAAGTTCTTAGTTGTTCCCAAATTGCTTCTGACCATGCATATTTGCACATATCATCTAGGTCTTCGACATATTTGATGTATGTCCAACCAATTTGATATCCAGTTGTTGGGAAAAAGAGGGTCACAAACAAATATAGGCAAAGTAGCCTCGTGAAATCTTCCATGTCTTCTTTTGTTCGTCCCTTTATTGCTGTATTTATCTTCAGTTTTATAACTGGGGAAGATAATGTAGTGCCATCATCAAACCATCTATCCATGAAGCTTGATGTTGGCTTTTTCTTCCCTTTAAGTGCCATTTCTTCTCTCCCCGACTTTATCCCAAATATTACAGCAATATCTTCCTCCTTTATCATTATATTTTTCCCTCCAATCTGAAATGCCTTGTATGCAGAATTGTATGTGCGAATTAGTTCAGCTACTTCTGTGTCTGATTTCCTGCAGGTGCAATTCGCTACCGTGTTGGTTAGAAAAGCATTTATCAGTAGCCAAAATGGAGTTTTCTGGAGGTACTTATGATGCCTTTTACGGATCTCTAACCCTTCCATTAGGGTTTGGATAGGCTGCATACTAGAACGAAATTGTCTGACATATCTCTTCCCTGCCTTTCTGTCTACTTTTGGTTTATTGTTCTTCTTATTTGTTGGTTTTTTTGCAACACCTGTTAAAATCATACAATTAAGATAAGCTTAATTTACAGATAAAGTTACCTGTTTTGCTCAACAGGTAAAATTTGTTAACAAATTACTAGAAACACAAACTTTGAAGAATATATAAAGTTATCTATAATGTGCAAGATGTAAAGCAATATAACGACAATGTTATCTGTAAAGTTATATGTAAAGGTCTGTAATTCAAAACAGATAATATTATCTGTTGGACAAGAGAATTTGTGATGCACAACAAATAGTGTTATGCACAACAGATAATATTATCTGTTTTGTAAAACAGATAATATTATCTGTTTGAAAACAGTCTGAAGTACTTACTGTACCTCAGAGCAGATAATATTATCTGTTTCAGAACAGATAATAATATCTGTTTGAAATAAGCTTTAGTTGCTAATTTGTTGTGGCATGTATTGTAAAAGGTATAAACAGATAATATTATCTGTTTTCCTGTTCAAGAGAATTTGTGTTTATCAAACAGATAATATTATATGTTGGATAAGAGAATTTGTGATTCACAACAAATAATGTGTTATGCACAACAGATAATATTATCTGTTTTGTAAACAAGCTTTAGTTGTTAATTAGAACAAATATAACGACGAGATTTGGTATGTTATTTAAAAGTTGTATACAACAGATAATATTATCTGTTGTGTTTGTAGATTAGGTTTTCAACATGTATTAAACAACCTAACATGAAATCATCAACATACAACAAATCAAATGTACTATTTTGAGTTTATACATAGAAAAGTGAGGCTGTATTATCTACAAAAACCATAGGTGTGTCAGGAAACAGATAATTTTAGTATTATCTGTCAGAAACCCTTATTTTCATTTTTTTGAAGTTCATATTCATGGAGTCTTGCTTCGAAGTCAATTTTTAGGGTTTTAAAATTAAATATGTGTGCATTCTTTGATTCAATTGAAAACTATGAACATTCACAGAAGTTGGATGAAAATTTCTACTTACTTTTCGTTGCCATTTGACAATGTGACTGTGTTTTTCTGGAGAATTTTTGCATCTGATCAATGTTTCGTCCTCAAATCACACGAAGAGTCGTCAGTTTTGATTATCGTATTTGACAGGAATTTTGAATCGAAGCTTGAACTTCGTCGTCGTCAGCTCTGCTGTAGGAGGAGAGGGTATTTTCGGTTTATAAGAAAATTAGGTCAGTTTGGTCATTTTGGTTGGGAAGGGGTTATTGAGTTAAATACTTGGGCCTTGGGCTTTATGTAGTATTGTATTGGTTTTAGGGTGGTATGGCTGACTGGCCCTAAATTAATTGCTATTCCGGCTATTTAGAGTCCTAGAGCAGCATGTCTATTATAGGGAACTCGAACTCGGGAATGGAAATGGTACTCTTAGTAGGTGGAAAGCTATCATTTTCTGAAATTTTGGTAAATTTAACATTTTAAGAAATTCTTGTTCTGACATCAACTGGCTAAGTTAATACTTAACAAGATAATAATTGGAAAATAAAATATTGTAAAAACATATTGATTAACCTTTTAAATATGAAAAAATACACACATATCTTATAATTAAATATATTTATTTTTTGAAAAATAAATGTTAAATTTGAAAAAAAAAAAGAAGTTGTTACTTAGGTTTTACGTATATCTATTAAAAATAAAATTTTATAACAGTATTAGAAAAGGTACAGGATAGAAACTTTTTGAGGTTTACAATTTAATACTTATTTCTTTAGCTATAAATCTGCTAAGAATAACCGCTAAAATTTAAATAATAACAACTTACATTTTCTCAAATCAGATTCAAATGTAAATATAACACTTGAGATTATTATTATTTTTTTTTTTTTCTATTTCAATGTTCTTAATTCAAACATGGAAAAAAATTACGAAGTAGATTTTGTTCTTATTTTTCATTCCTTTTTTCTTTTCCCCCCTTTTTCTTTTCATTCTCTAAATCTGTGGATCAAAAAATAATACGCATGTTAAGCAATTGGCGGTGAAAAAGAAACATACAGAAATAAAACCAGGGACAACATTTTTTTATTACACGGTACCTTTCTTTCTTTTTTGGTTTGGTCTATATATGTATGCTTTATTTAATGTGAGAGTCAACAGAATATGGACAGAGTTGATTGTAAAGTTATCTAACTGCTTACCATATATAAAAGAGTGAATACAATCAATATGAGCACATATTAAGGGTCGTATTAGGAAATCAAATATGTTAATAAGAAAAATTCTAAAATGGGAAAAATTTATAGAATGTGCCACATGGAAAAACTAAAATCTTTTGTTTTCATATATATATATATATATATATACTAGCTGCCGGGTGCACGCGTTGCGTGTGCAACATGTTTTTTTTGTTATGCACTTCAAAATTAACAAATTAAAAACAGTTTGCAAAGAATACTATTAACGTTAATTTAAAAAACACACATTACATATGTATTAAACACAAACAAACACATTAGATCCTACAGTTTTTAGATAAGTCTATTAACAATCATTGAACCAAATCGATATTTATAGTCTAAACCACATTATACATTCCCTATAGTTTCAATAACTACTTTCAATTGTTTTCCAACAGTATCAACCATGTACCTGTATTAGTATGTTACACGTATGTGTAAGTGTAGTTAGGCCAAAAAAAAATCCATAAAACATACTCTAGAAAATAACATAATGGGAGAAAATATAACCTCGTAATAGTTGTGCAAATATACCTTATGATTTGCTTCATGTTGGACATAGCGTCATGTGTAGAACTGCACAATTATCATAACGGATTTGATATTGTTATTAGCACTATTCTAGAGGCCGAGGCACACGCGTTGCATGTACAAAGCACTATCTTAGTTTTGTATTCATAAACCAACCAATAGTATAGGAAAATAGTAGTAGAAATTAAAAGGAAAAATAGGGATCGCAAACTAAGAAAATCTAAGTATAAAAGGAAGAAGTAGCAACTTGGGAAGGGTAGATGCATACTAAAGAAATTTAGAGCCCAAATGCTCAAAATGCCTTTGACTCATTGATTTCTTGTCCACACAGGTTATTAAAAAATTGATCATTAAAATGATTACATTTTTCGTTAAATGCATGTTTCTACAAATTGGAACATTATGTTTTTTTTTTTTGGGTACATAATTGGAACATTATCTGATATTCATTTTTAAAGTGTTTTAGTTAGGGGGAAAAACCAATAATCTCAAAGATTCAGACAACGTTCGAATGGATAAGTTTATTGGTTGGTTTTAATGCAAATGGATGGTAGTCAAAAAAGATTTGGTAAAGCATAAGTTTATTGGTTGGTTTTAATGCAAATGGGTGGTAGTCAAAAGGGAATTGATGAAGCATATCAGGTTCTCCACTTTTTTTTTTTTTTTTTTTTTTTTTTTTTTTTTTTTGGTGTTTTTGGGAAGCTAAGATTAAAAGAAGAGGGACAAAGCCAAAAACAAAACAAACAGACAGAGCCCCAAACTAAGCCCTTCCCCAAAAAAGGGCCACCAGCATCTCAACCTCACTCATAACATTTCACAAACACCTAGTGTTCCGCCCCACATGATGTAACACAATAAGCCAAACAACAAACAACAGTCAAGTCCATATTTAGAAATCATAAAAACACAGATTCATAAACACCCTTGCCAAACCAACAAATGTCGCCTCAAAAAAAAAAAAAAAAAAAATGAAGCCTCACATTCCCAAATATTACTATTGCTACATTACAACTAGTAACCTAAAAACTGATTCTATTTCAGCACGTTGATACAAACAACCACGAAACATAACTGTTGAGGAAGATATGAAAGAAATATACCTGTGTTAGGAGTTAAGAGGGCCATAAACCACCATTCTGATTTGAAACCGAAAATTTGCTTTGAAATCGAGTGTGGAGCTATGAAATGTCGAGCAGCGACGCAATGAATTAGCGAGTAATCAACGTATGTAGTCTGAATTAAAAATGGAGGATTTAACAATGCGATTGAATCCGAGTCGCTACTGTTAGTAGTATGCCCTAAAAGCCAATTAGATTGGAGTAGTATTTTAGGAATATTACATTGTAATAACAGTTTCATATTAATAAAGGGCAAGATTATTATTTATCATTATTGTTGTTTAACATTTATATGATATGTCCATAGAATTAAAGTTGAGAAGGTATGTACTTAAAGAGTTAAGGAACAAGACCATATACTTCTCAGTTGCTTTATTCTAAAATTGTTCTTAGTCGTAGGATTATTAAATTGGGCATTTGATAATCCGGTTAGACTAACATGTGCCATGTTTATTTTATATGATGAAATATGATTAGTCTTAAGTCATCAGTGTGGGGACACTAGAGCAGACATATGGGTGCTTGTTATAGAACAAGTTCACTGAACATGATCAATTATTAGGAAAATTCAAATGGAGTTTTATTTATCTATCAATGGATTGTTCTTAGTTACAGTGGTACAAGTAATACTTATACCTGAGACATTACTGTTGTCTTGTGTATGAGTTATTATGTTTTAACGTACACGGTGTTTATGTTTTAATCAAAGGCATATTCATGTACTGTTGGGTATAGTAAGTTATACATGGAGACATGTGAATGTACAACAAGGAATCTATCACTCTCAAGTGCGAGAGTGAATGTCCTATGGGATCTTCTATGATATATCTCAAGTAAAGCTCCCTGGCCAGGGCAGGGTGAGAATTAGAAAGAGTTTTCTAATTTCACCAAATAGAGAAATATCAATTAGTTCGAGAACATATAATTAAATCTGGATTTGATAATATGTCCATTACCCAAGAGATTTAATTGGGACATTGTTTGATAGAAGGATTGAATTGTATGGTAACTGTTAACAGAAAGGTTCACTATTTTTCAGACTGTCTGGGGTGTGTCATGATATACTGCTAGGTGTCACTCATGACTAGTGGAAGCTCAGAAATAATAAATATTAATATTAATTATTTCTACAAGGGAGAATTAGAAGGTGTTCTAATTTAAATTAATTAGAAAGGGTTCTAATTGTAATACTTTAAAGTATTAGTACCTACTACCAGATTAGTATGAACCTAAAGGGTCACACACAAAAGGGCAATGTGTAATTGGAAGAAGTTGTGAGGGTCTACTTGATATTAAGTTGTTAATATGGAAGTAGTATAATAATACTATTAGTTTACATTTGATTTAGGAAAGTCTTGTAATCAAATATAGTTTCCTAATTAGATTAGGAAAGGGACTTATAGCATTATTATATATATGAGGCATGGGAAATAATAATAGAGCTAGCACACATAAGTTTTTCCTAACTAAAAACTCCCCCCCTAACATATCCGTATAGTCATATATATATATATATATATATATTGTGACATTGTGTGATTGTTCTTCAATTTTGTTGAAGAAAATTAAAAGCTTCTTCCAATTCGTGAATTGCTCGTGTGGATAGTTTTAGAGATCGGACGCTTGGACGATTTGGTGAACTGTTCGTGGGACGAATCAGATTCAATATTTTGTAAAGCACGCTTCAAGGGTAACTATTCGATTAACCCCCTATGGATGTTGTATGTATTTTGTATATATCATAGACTTAATCATGGGTTTTAGGAAACCATTAAATTTTTGTTTTCCGTTGCGCGAACCTTTAAGGGTTCTACATGGTTTTCTTTCAGCTACGTGGATTGAAAAAGTAACTGACCGTATAAAGTGGTCTTTGAGTCTCTATTTCTGTCTCTAATTCTTAGGCATCCTAATTACAAAAGATGAAACCGAAAACCCAAGGATATGACTGGAAAAAGAGAGATCTGAAGCAATATAAGTGAGACTCTCTTTATTTCTCTAATTCATCGTCTCTTACATGTGTTGGTTGCGGTTTTGTTGTGCTCTGGAGCAAGAGTGGACAAAAAGGAGAGGATTGGGAGAGACGGTTGTGTAGCGCTCAATTGGGTGGGAAAAGATATGAGACATGCAGTGGCAGTTAATGGGGAGAGAGAATGAAGGAGAAAGCGTGTGGGGGAGGTTTTGTTTTTGAGTTTAATGACAATCTGTCCTCTTATGGTTTTTTTTAGGGGATGAAATATAATGGTTTTCATGTAATTATGAATTATTATAAAAAGTGAAATGGTACCCCCTACCTTTTTCTTTATATATTTGTATAGATATATAGATATATGTAGATTAGATTAGATAATGGCTATTAATGGAAGGGGTGGTTAGGTGAAACTTAATCCTTAGGGAAGTCAATTTCATTTTCCGTAATATGAGAGAGGTCTTTGTACTAATTAAAGAGGACTATGTTATTTAGCCAGCATATGTTATAAACTATCGTTAAGCTTTAAATGATGACCATTTACCATATTCTTGTTTCATTAACAATACATTTTTTTTTTCTTCTCATTCTATTGTAAAGTATAACATGTTCCGATTTCCTTACATTATTTTTGGTTATCAGGAGAGTCCACAATTGCTAATCAAGATATGATCAGTGACCTCCCAAGTAGTATTTACTGAACATATATATATTCTAACGTGCTTGCCATTGCGGGATGTAGTGAGGACAAGTATTTTGTCAAGACAATGGAGGTATAAACGGGTGACTCTTCCAAATCTCAGAATTTCATCACTATATCTGCCCTCAACGACTTGAAGTCCAGAAACTCAAGGCAATTATATATCAAGTCCTGTTAATTCACAGAGGACCTATATTTAAATTTTCTCTTTCTTCATTTGAACTAGAGATCGAACTGCTCTGATATCAATCATTGGATCCTTTTCCTATCAAAAAACACCATTCAGGAGTTCACTCTATGTCTCGACTCGACGACCACAAAGCATGCATTGTCTTCTCACTTATTTTCCTTTGTGCATCTAAAGCGTTTAAATCTTTCCAACTGTGAGTTCATGCCTCTGCGTACATTCAAAGGATTTAGTAAGCTCGTTGACCTCGAACTCGCATTGGTCGCAGGGCTGTTCCTGACTTTTGGGGGGCCCTAAGCGAACTTTGAAAATGGAGGCCCCCTTTGAGTTTTCATCGAAAAAAATGACAACAAAAAAAGTTACTTATATTAACAAGCAAAATATGACTTACATTAGTAGTAGCATTACTTAAATATTGCTCTTCATGCATTTTTAACGGCAAACCCACTAATTACACTTGTATAATCAATTTCCTTCACTTCAACCATGGCCTCCACAAATCCAGCTTCTCTATATTTTTCAAAAAAGGAAATAAGTCATTTCAATTGATTTGTTGCAATATCAATATCCATATTTTCAGCTTGAAGGGTTTTACTTGCAGCATTAATAACATACAAAAGATTATGCCAAATAACCATGCCAAATAAGAACTCAAAATTCTCAATCTCATATGTTGCTAAACATTTAGCTTCACTTTTTGTCTTGGCATCCTCCCTACTATTTGCCGAGTCAATCAAAGCATCTCTTATTTGTGGAGCTTGATATCTTATTGCTCTAAGACATTCAACACGACTTTTCCAACGTGTTTGTGACAAAGACTTAAGTGTGAGGTCTTTCACATGATGTTTTAAAACATCCCACCGCTTTGTAGAAGATGCAAACATTGTATATATACGTTGTACCATTCTAAAAAAGATTCAACTTTAGTGCAAGAGTTGGCCATATCACAAAGTGTAAGGTTAAGATTATAACAACCACATGGTGTGTAGAATGCTCGAGAATTTACCTCAAGTAGTCTTTTTTGTACACCTTTGTGTTTCCCTTTCATGTTAGACCCATCATCATATCCGTGCCCTCTTATATCCTCAATATCACTATACGCTTTTTTTTAGGAGGATTTTAGAATTGATTGGGCTTTCTTTTTATTTTTTATGGAATGTTTATGGGTCAAAAATCTGATGGGCCTTGTACAATTATATGCATACAAGGGTTTACAAACATTGGATGATATATAAGATAGGGTTAATTTTAATTGGGGGCCCTTAGAAATTGGGGGCCCCAAACGATCGCTTACTCTGCTTCCCCCCAGGACCGGCCCTGATTGGTCGTCCTTGTACCTGAAATGTTTGGCAGTTTTGTCTCTAATTGTCCACTCCTTGAACGGTTGAAATTGGACCTTTGCACCAATTTTGATTGCCTTTGAGATTAATGCTCCTAGTCTCAAAAAAATTTCTCTTTTGTGGGATTTTCAAATCAGTTTGTTTCCAAAATACCTCACTTCTTGCAGAAATTTCAATTAATTTGGTCTCCTTCGATCTGAATATGGAATGGTACCATGAGCAAGGAACAAAACATAATTTGATCAAATTTCTATATTGCCTACCTGCTATTGAGAAGCTGACTGTCTGCCCAAACTTTTTGGAGGTAAGAAATCTTACCCTTTTATTTAAGGGTGTGTTCGGATTTCAAACATTGAATCGCACTGTTTCACTTTCATAAGAATTCAGCCTTTTTTGTGTATAATTAATAAAGCTGGGGAGTTGAATAAGAGATATTTTTAAAATCTACAAATTGGAGCTTATTAGAAAAGTAGTTTTTAGAAAAGAATCAGATTGTTTGAAAAGCTGTGAAAAGGTAATCCAAATGGTCACAGCTTTTAAAAACATGGCCCCCAAAATGCTTTCCCAAATGGCGCTTCTAAATCCATGACATGTAATCAGTTCTAGGTTTTGTAGAAATAAGTACATTCTAACTTTTTATCATCAAGACCAGGAGACTGTTTCTAATTTCTTGAAAGTTACCTCAAATTGATAGATCCGTATAATCCTAGGAAGCACCGAAACTTCGAAAATGACCCCATAGTCATGTCCGGCACGTGTCCGGCAAATACATGTCCTGTTTCGGGTTTGCAATTTTCATAGGCGGACATGACACCGACACCGCAGGAATCTTTAAGGGACATGGAGGGAAACTTTTTTTTTAAACCCAAAATGCAGCCTTTAGGTAGTTTCTTTATTTATTTATTTTTTTACGTGTTTAAAACCTAAACGACGTTGATTTTGTCAAAAAATTACATCACCTATCTCCTACTTTTTTCAGAATACTAGGGTAGACCCTCTCATTCCATCTCCCTCTCTCCAATCGTCTCTCTTCTACGATCGTCCATCTCTCTCCGTTCTGTTAATGTTGAATCAATGATTCTTGGCAAATAAGAATTACACATGAAAGAGATAGTAATTGCAAAACATAAGTAACTTTAAAAAAAAGCCGTATTCCTGCCGTATCCTTTTCTTTTTTCTTTTCTTTTTCTTAGGATTTGTTATGTCGTTTCTATGACTATGCTTCGTACGTACAATCCCATGCTATGTAAAACATGTGTGAGTGTAGCTTAAGGGGAGATCCAAACGGGTCCTTTGGCAGGCTTGCTCTCTTATCTGCTCTTTTTGGTGTATTTGCTTCAAGTTTTTGGCTGTAGGTGGTGTACCAGAAAGGCTTCCAAGTTCTTTGAACAATCTCAAAAGTCTTCATTTTGTTGATATACGTGGTGGGAAGATTGATGAGGTTTCATGTGCATTTTGTTTAATTAGAAGCTCCCCCAACTTACAGAAGCTTAATATTCATGTAAGTTGTTAGAGAAGATTTTATTTTAATTTATTTTGTTGTGTTTGTGATGTATATATCAGAGTCCAATGCACTCGGTACCCTCTATTTTCTCCAAAATTTCATTTGAATTCCTCTCTAACAAATTGAACTGGTTGACCCGCCTTTGATTTTCAATTTTCAATTCAATTTCAATTGACGACAATAGATTTATATGGAGGACAGTTATTTAATGCCTCCATTCGTCATATCCATTTACGATTGTCTTCAATTGAAAATTGGTTTGAAAAACAAAGGGCAATTGATAACAACAGATGGTCGAAAATTGAAATTTCGAAGAAAATAAAGGTTACCATAGAGAATTTGAGCCTTTCTTTTATCTGTAAGCTTCGTGTTAACACGTTTACATTTATTCTATCTAGGAATACACCATCTCCGAGACATCCACCTTCATGGAACATGCTGTAGAATTTTTGCGAGCTCAGGACTTCACAAATTGTTGTTTGAACAAGCTCCGAAAAGTGAAGGTGGGACTTGAAAGCACTAGTTTAGTCCCAGGATTGGAGCTTATCAAGCTTCTGCTAGCATATTCAACTGTACTAGAGAAAATGAAAATATATCTCTTAGGAGCAGATGAAGGTGATGCAGAATCCAAGATGTTCAAGAAGGTAATCCAATACCCTCGAGCATCGCCAAAAGCAGAAATCACTTGCTTAGATCTAAATGATTGATTTTTTTTTCCTTGTGTTGTAATGTTAAACTTTGTGGCGGGTTTGATATGGGTGACACATTCAGTTCTAAATTTCAGATACATTTCTGAAGGTATGTGTCCTTGGATCCGGGTGGAAAAACTTGTCCATGGAATAGTTTGCTTGAACAGTAATTTATAAATTTCCTTTTTTTCTTTTTTGAAGTTTGGGTTTTTTCTACGAATCTTGTTCTAAAGCATCGATCGTTTGGCTTTGATTAAGGTTTGCATTGGCTTCACCTAAGTATATAATTTATATATATATATTTTATTGTAGAACTTGGTGAATATTTATTTTGTTGTAGAACATTGTCCTCTTGACAGTAGCTTGTCGAGTATTCATTTCCAGGTCACGGAATTCATGTAATTGTTTCACTGTTTTATGTTTTCTTATTAAAGCCAGAGATAATCAGTGTTGATATCCTAATATATTGTGTTGAAGATGGAAGATTGTATATGTTGATAGAGTTATGGAGGTTTCATTTGGATTTTGCAAAGGCTGAAATTATATTAATTCAAGCTTAATGTAAATTCTGTTTCCATCAAGGTTTTTTTTTTGGTGGGGCCGCGCGCGGGTGGGGGGGGGGGGGGGGGGGGAGTGGTTTGTGATGGGGTGTTGGTGTTTTTCTTCGTCTTCTGCTAAATTCTCTTCTCGTGAGTGGATGTGGAAGACTTGCAAATTGTAATTCAATTCTGATTATTCTGAAATGACTCCTAGAATGTAATCTACAAACTTCACAATGAGTACATGGAGAACCCTCTTGTTCTATTAGGTTCATTCATTATTGATGGTCTAGCTCGGAGTAGTTGATGTGGTATTTCAGAGCACACCGAAGAAGCCAAATTAGCGCTGTTTTTTTGGATAAAACATATTGGAAATGACTATTTCGAAAAAAAAATCAAAATTTTTGGATTATAATAATAGCCTTTCCAATGCCAATTCCAAATTTTCGGAATTTTCATTCAGAATTTTCGGAAATTTTTGGAACCGGAATTTATCTTTTTATTTTATTTTTTTTTTTTAAATTTTCAAGAAAAAATCAATAATCAAAATATTATTGTTTCAAAATTATTAGTTGATCTTTTTGGTAAACTTGATTTTAGGACAAAAGTTTTTAATAGGATTTTAATGACTAGAAAAATGCTTAACGAGTGGAAAAAGAGCATTCTAGTGCCTATATATAAGAATAAAGGAGATGTACAACAATGTAACAACGATAAATGTATTAAGTTGATGAGCCATACTATAAAGTTGTGGGAAAGAGTGATGGAGCATCGCTTCAGAGATGCAAAATCAGTGTCAGAAAATCAGTTTGGATTTATGCTTCGGAGATCAACTATGGAAGTAATTTATTTACTCAGGAGACTAATGGAAAAGTATAGAGAGAAGACAAAAGATCTACATATGATTTTTATTGATTTAGAGAAAGCTTATGATAAGGTGCCTAGAGATTTAATTTGGTGGGTGCTAGAGAAGAAGGGAGTGAGCAAGGGTTATATTGACGTGGTGAAGGATATATGTGATGAAGTGGTTACTACAATTAGATCACCGGCTGGAGAAACAAGCGAATTCCCAATTACCGTAGGCTTGCACCAAGGGTCAGCCTTGAGCCCTTATTTATTCGCCCTAATTATGGATGAATTGACTAGACACATTCAAGATGAAGTCTCTTGGTGTATGTGTGTTCACAGATGATATTGTCTTGGTTGATGAGACTAAAGGGGGACTCAACACTAAACTGGAAGCTTGGAGAGAAACACTGGAGACTAAGGGGTTAAAGATAAGTAGGATGAAAACAGAATACATAGAATACAGTTTTAGCAACAGGGGAAGTAGAAACGACGAAGCAGCGATCGAAGATCAGGAGATCCTAAAGAGGGAACACGTTCGCTATTCAGTAGAGATGGAGAGAATGATGATGACGTGATCCATAGAATAAGGTAGGCTGGCTTAAGTGGAAGAGTGCTTCCAGAGTATTATGTGACTGAAGAATACCAGCAAAATTGAAAGGAAAATTTTATTAGAAAACTATTAGGCCAGATATGCTCTATGGGACAGAGTGTTGGGCAACTAAGGAACAACACATATATTAGCAAAGTGAGCGTAGCTGAGATGAGGATGCTAAGATGGTTGAGTGGTAAGACTAGGAAAGATAGAATTAGAAATAAGTACATTCGAGAGACTGTAGGAGTGGCACGGATTGAGGATAAGTTGAGGGAGCATAGACTTAGATGGTTCAGCCATATACAACGAAGACCTATAGATGCACTTGTGCGAAAGAGTGATAAGATCGTAGTGCCTGAAATGGTTAGAGGGAGCGCAGACCTAGACTGACCTGGGAGTATGTAGTGCAACAAGATATGAATATATACAATTTAAATGAGCATATAGCTCTTGATCGTGCAGAATGGAGAAAAATGATTCATATAGCCGACCCCAATTGATTGAGTCACAAGGCTTGGTTTGGTTTGGTTTGGTTAGTAAATCCCCATTTTGATTAAAAAAAATATATATATGTATAATTATATATAGGGGGCTTCAGCCACAAGCCCATCAAATAAAATATGTCGAAGCAAAAACCCAAGCTACTTTTCTTTAACTCATAAGGCCATTTTGTTCTTGCTTTGGTAAAAAATGGTCATTTATACCTAAAAAACTTCAAATTCCTAAAACAAAAACATATTTCTTTTGTAAAATTGGCACCATAGGAGCATAGATCTCGAAAAAATACATGAGATAACAAAAAACCACAAAAGTCCAGAAATGATAAAATTATCTACTTACAGATAGACAAAATCCCAAAATGAGGCTGCAAATTACATTTTTTTGTAAAGTTTCCAAGTCTAATGCGTCAGGGAAAAAAAAAAAAAGGCCACCCTAAAAGCCCAAGAATTGAGAAAGTTATAGTCGTTAATACAAATAGATAATATTACTTGTTACAAACAAATAAAATCTCACAATCAGGCTGTAAATATATATATATATATATATATTTTAAATATTCAAGTCCAATGCGTAGATCTCGAGGAAATACATGAAAAAAAACATCCAAAGAGGCAAAAAATTGGAGAAATTATGGTTAATTTCGTCAATATTATTTGTCAATCAACCAATAATATTGTCTATTTTATTAGATAAGATCAAAAAACGAAGTTCCAAATTAAGTACTTTTTGTATAATTTTCAAGTCTAGATCTCGACCAAATACATGAAATCTAAAAAAAAAATAAAAAATGCCCCATAAAGGGGAAAAACAAAAAAAAAGTAAGTATGGTGGTTTAAAGTTGACAGATAATAGTGTTTAACATTTTTTACTAAAAAACAATGGGCTTTTCACTGAATTGCAAAACTTGCATGGGGCTTTTCACCAAATTAAAAAAGTAGCGAGGGACTAATAAAAAAATGGTCAAACCGTGTGGGTTTTTGGCTCACACCTAATATTGAGGGTCTATTACCTAATATCCCATTATATATAGCATTAAAATTTTGGAATATTTCGAAAAATATTGGAAATTTCAGATTGGAAAATGTTCGGAATCTTTTAGGAAGTTTCAAATGTTCTAGATTCGTTCCAATTCCAATTCGATTTTTTTCATAATTTTTGGATTTCGGAATTACTTTTATGTTGCCAAAATCAAAATTTTACGAGTCAGAATCAGAATTTCTATTCCAACTTGCACCCCTACACTAGATAAACCACAAAACACACACACACACACACACAAAATATTGATCAAGTCTGCTTTGTAGCATGGATATACGTGTTGCACTTCTCAACTTTTGTGCACAGCGCTGACCTGATCAGCTTTTGTGCACAGCGCTGACAATCAGCTTTTTTCTTCATTTGCCACCTTTTTCGTCCATTTAGGCGTTTAAAAGGTTCGGTTCGGTCGGTTTTTCGATTTTCAAGTTTGAAAACTAATCGAATGGAGTCGGTTCAATTCAATTTTTTTGCTATCGGTAATTTTTAGAAAATCGACCGAAATGCTCAGCTCATTTCATTCGGTTTCCCTTACTCCCCTAATTCATTATTATGTGGTCCATGACCGTGCAATAATTTATCCTAAAGAAGAGAACTCAAAGCCACTTTTTGGATGCCTTTGGCCGGATTTGACAAATAGTAAGGAAAGTAAGAACCAAAACCTTCTGCTATATTGTAAGCAATGTAAGGGAACTCATTTTAATTTCCATGAATATTATTCTTACAAGCTCAAGACTCCTCTTGAAGAGATCCCTATAAAAACTCTTTTTAACTCAACAACTCAAAAAAAGATAGATGTAAAACTCAATCTAAAGGTCAGTCTCTCAATCGGATTCTATACAGCTTTATAGCTCCAAAGTGATGCTACTATACAACACACAGTACAAGTCTAAGATACATAGATACTCTTCTTCTCTTCTTTTTAACAACTCTTCATCTATCACCTTGGTCCCGAGAGTTCCATTGCTTGGACAAGCAACGAAGAGTCATCGGTGAGATCAGAGTATCGCTCCGAGGAAGAGAACTCATTGGCTCTACACCTGGTTGACTCGGCTCTCTGAGAAGCTTCCCATTTCTCTGCGAGTCCATCTCCTTCGAGCATTCGAACTACTTCAGACATCTTCGGTCTATGACTCGGAAGGTACTGGGTACACAAGAGAGCCACTTGTACCATTTCCTCGAGCTCAATTCTGTCATAGTTGTTCTTCAGGTCCTTGTCCACCAACATATCTAGCTTCTTTTCTTGGTGAATCTTCTTAACCTGCAATCATAGCCGTATTTGTAAAGTGTTTAATCATAGGAGCGTTAGGGGCTGATTGGAAAGACCGAGAACCGGTATTATATATGCAACTGTTTGCTATATACCGCTTTATTGTATAGCAGTCCACGTCCTATTTAAAATCACTCTTGTGTGCTGGTTTTCAAAACCAGATAGAGAACAAGAGTCGGGCATGTTTGGTAGTAACTCATAGCAAGATCATGTCCGGCCTCGCTCTGAGTTTTTAACTGTTTTTTTTTTTCCTTCATAGAAACCAACAACGTGTTGGTTTGGCAAAGAACGTGTTTTAAGAGCTATTTTAAATCAGGCACGGACTCCCAAGGACATCTACCAAACACTTGAATTCATAGAATTGATGCACTTGTGAACAAGACAAGTGTTCCCAAACAGTCACTGGGACTGAACTTGGTCACGTTTTATGCATTACCAAACATGCCTTTGCAGATTCAAACAACAAAGCAACTTTTTTGACATACTGAAGTAAAACATCTCTTTTTTCTTACCCAATCAAGCATAGCTCCTTTCTGGTTTGCTGCTTTCCCAAACTCAAGAGCTCTTAGACCAGTGATCAATTCAAGTAGAAGAATTCCAAAACCAAAAACATCGGTTTTCTCTGAAGATTGGCCCGTCGAGAGATACTCTGGAGCTATATGCCCCACGGTGCCTCTAACTGCCGTTGTGACGTGGGAATCGCGGTGATCCAACAACTTTGCCAATCCAAAATCTCCAACCACAGCCTCGCAATAGTCATCAAGCAAAATATTTGCAGCCTTCACATCCCTGTGAATGATCTTTGGATCACATTGCTCATGTAGGTACAGTAATCCCCTTGCTGCTCCTATGGCAATTCTCTTCCTAGTACCCCAGTCCAAGGCTGGTTTGGCTGCAAAACAGAAGGGGACAATGGATTCAATATTCAAATACCAAAACAAATGTTTGTGCAAAGGATAGATATATACTCCCTCCGTCCCATTTTATATGTCCATCTTGGGGAATCCAACTATTTGAGGGGACAAAAAGAATCTACACCTACTTTCCACAATTGCCCATAATTATTGCACTTTCTTTTTTTGTTTTGTTTTGGTGTTGATTGCAAGGAAGGGTAGTTTGGGAAACTAAGTATAATTTGCATACCAATTTAGGAAAGTGGACAACAATTTTGGGACATCCCAAAAAGGAAAGATGGACACATAAAATGGGATGGAGGTAGTTTTAAGTATTTCTTATGTTAAGAGACATTTCATAAACGACTCATGTTATTGCATTTTAATTTGTCTCACAGCTGAAAATAATTCAGGGCAGGGATCAATTCATTTTTTCACAAATTGTAACACCTAGTTACATATGCTTAGTGGCATGGCCGGTTGTTGTTAGGGTTAGAGCCCTGTATAGGGTCTCCGCGAGACGAAAACAAGAAGGAAAAAAAAAAAAAAAAAAAACACCAGATTTACGTGGTTCACCTAAAACAAGAACTACGTTCGCGGAGTTGTTGAGATTTTACTATTCTCCGAAGGCGGGAAAAAAAAAATACATAGAACTAGGCCCACAGGATACGTGTGAAAATTACCAAATCACACCTCTAAAAAAAGTAGAATTTGCAGTCTCTGCACTACCTATCAGTTAAAAAAAAAGAGCAAGTCTTTGGGCACAAACAAATCTCACAAACAAAATCCACAAACACCACGATGTGTATATCTATCTCGTGGTGGGGTCCACTAACACTGTGGGATCCACAGAGGAGAGAGATAGACGCATTATGGATTGTGTTTGTGAGATTTGTTTGTGCCCAAAGACTTGTTCTAAAAAAAGGGGTTGATGTCATATTTTACCTTTGAGACGCGAAGCAACACTTCCGTTGGACATATAGGGATATACCAATAGCCTTTCACTCGTAGTCATACAAAAACCGTAGAGTTTGAGGAGGTTTCGATGCACAGCTAGGCTGATCATCTCAACTTCAGTCTGAAATTGTTTCTCCCCTCCAACGGCATTTCCATCTTTGAGCCTTTTTACGGCTACAATTGTCCCATCTTGGATATACCCTTTATAGACATTGCCAAAACCGCCCTTTCCAATCATGTTTTTGCTGCTAAAATTGTGTGTGGCAATCTGAAGTTCTCTGAATGAAAATCTCTTGAGGTTTCCAAGGCAAACTTCTTCATGATGTGGTTCTGAAATTTTGAAGAAAAATATCTTTTTTTTTTTAACCAAAAATAAAAAAAAATAAAAACTAGCAAGCAATATATAAATTACTTTTAGGATTTAATTTTTGAATTGTTATTTTCACTAACCATTAACATCAAAGAATATTTGTTGGTTATGTCTTTGCCTCCACCATAGAAGGAATCCAAAACCAAGAATTAGTAGGCAGATGCACCCAAGGCTTGTCCCAAAGGCCAAAGCAACTTTGTGACTTTTTGTCCTTCCAGAGGGTTGAGAATCTTAGAAAGCATAGAAAACAACAGGGTCAGGGTAAAAATACATGAAAGGAATGGAATGGAATTATGAACACCCCAACTCTATAAATAGAAACATTAATGTAAAATCTTGAATTCCATGGCCAAACCAGAATGAAAAATGAGTGAATCACCAAATAGGGCCACCGACATATAAAAACACGAAAACACTTGTCTTTTTTCGATTATCAAGCAAAAGAAAAGAGGAATATAGGAACGAAAAGAAAATATGGTGAAAATAAAATTAAAAATTAATGTATCGTGTGATCACTTCCCCTCCTTTTTTCTTTTTCTTTTTCAATTTTTTTTTGGGCATCCTATTATATTTAGAAATTTGGTTACTTTTTAATGCTATTTAAGAATGGAGAAAACGCTAGGGAAATAGTTTCCTTCTCTAAATACAAAAACCAAACGGAGCATAAATGAATCATATGATTATGTGAAAGTTCAAAGGCGGAAGTTTTGGAAAAAAGCAACATAATTTGAGAACTACATAAACCAAAGCTTTTTGGCCAATCCAAAGAACTAGAACAATCTTGGATGGTTTTAATTTTCTTACTCTCAGGATTATTATTGGAGAAAGAAAGCGAAGCTAGTGTTGTTCCATTGCATTCTTGCTCTGTCCCAGTTGCACATATTATAGGATTTCCCAAAATGCTGTGTCAATAAAAGCGAATAATTAAGTTCAGTATTTATTTTATTGATTTAAAGGCAAAATGAATATAGAAGAACATGAATAACTTCAACAAACTTACTTAAATGTTTTAGCAAGAAGCTTTGGTACAGGAGCACTCAAATTATTGAAAGACAAGTCCCTGGAGCACAAAAATAGTTAAATAAATAAAAACCACAAGGACCCTTTTTAGCTACAAATTTTGTTATAGAAATTGATTTATAGGAATTGGAATAGGTTAAGAGGAAATTACAAGAGTGTAAGTTGGGTCATGTTTGCCAGAGACATAGGAATTTCTCCTGAAAGACTGTTATTGTTAAGCCTCCTGAGCCCAATTCAACCCAAAAATGAGAACACCATTATTAGATTCATAGCAATAAAAATAAAAAAATAAAAAAAATAAAAAAAAAGCATTGTCATTTCTATTGAGCACTAAAATTAATCAGAAAAGAAACTCCCTAATGCAAAACATATATCTATAAATGGATTAATAAATGTAATAGTTATGTACTTACAGGTACTGGAGGCTTTTCAGATGGCCTAGAGATGAGGGAATGTCACCATTGAAAGAGTTATTAGAAAGAACAAGTGTTTGTAGTTTTGGCAGCCTTCCTATCTCAGCAGGAATTGCCCCTGATATGTTGTTATTCTGTAATAGCCTGCCAAAAAAAAATCATCTTTAATTAATTTAAACTAGATTATTTAAAGAAAGAAAGGGAAAAAAAAAAAAAAACAATCTTTTGTCTTCTATTTTGGATACTCACACAATCTGGAGATTTGTCAAGTTCCCAATGCTCGGCGAAAGCATTCCGGACAAGTTCTGACTTGGAGTCCCTCTGCAAAAAAACCAATTCAAATTCTTCAAAACTCATTATTATCATTTTGCATTTCTCAATTATGATCTTCAGTTGATTAATCTCTTTGAATAACATATGGGACATCTCAAATTAATGTAAATAGTTTTTTTTTTTTTTTTTTTTAAATTGCAGAAGATTCTAATACAATGACTTACAGGCCAATAACTAGATTATCACTTGAACAAGTGACCATAGTCCAACTGCAAGGATCAACGGCGTCTCGGTCCCAATTTCCAAGAACACCATGAGGATCCACCAGAGAGTCTTTAATACCCATCAAAGCTAGCACTGAAAGAATTGAAATAGGAACACAAATTTATATAAATATACATATATGTACACACATGTTCAATTCTTGCAAGGACTTGAAAAGATATATGTATTTATTTAGTACCTTCAAAGTTGACACCTTTAGTGGTAAGCAAGGCACTTCCAGAGGTCCACAACCAAACTAGAGTCACCAAACACAAAACAACTCTCTCTCTCATTATTTCCATTTTATCAAAGGTTCAAAAATTCAAACTACCCAGATGAGAAAATGAGGTTTTGGTAAGAAAAAGGGTAGTTAGTAAGGAGCTGTTTGGATTGGGGTTTGATTGATTCAACAAAGCAAATCTTTAAATTGGTTTTTCTTTTCTTGTACTATAACTACAAACATCACATGAAAACAGAACTGCAATCACTCACTCACTCACTCACTCACTAACTTACTCCACAGCTTCTGTCAGGCCCAAGAAAAAACCACCAGAGTTTTTTGGTAGTAAAGTGAGAGAACTAACATGCCTGCCACTTGTTCTGGAAAGTAAAGAAAAGAATATATACATACACACACACATATATATATATATATATATATATAAATAACCCAATCTAGATGGCGTATTATTCAAAAGATGATGGGAAAAAGAAAATTCCTTCAATCATGGATTGGTTTAGAGAAGGGTGTCTTTAGAATTTTCTATGCTAATTCCCAACTTTAAATGGAAAAGCAGCTCAAGTGCTACCTGTTAAGCACCGTAAATATTTATTTCAAGCAAAGTTTCTTTGTGGGTCCGGCAGTTCTGCAGTCCTCCTAAGGTGGAGAGAGGAAAAGACAAGAGACATTCCCTGAGTTTGGGCATTCATTAAAATCCCAAATTCCATTTCTTAACAAATCTTTATGAGCCTGTTTGTCTTGTGATTATTTTTATTCTGAGTGTTTAGTTGACATGTTGTGGAATTGATTAAATATAGAGATAATCTTGAAAAGCACTCCGCACCAACTTATGGGCTAATTGCTTTTTGAACCGAAACGGCTCATATTTTTTGGTTGAAATAAATAGATCACATTTTGGATCTCACCAAAACTTCGAAAAAATGGACAAACAAAGCAATAATAAACGAGCATATATATATATATATATATATACATACATACATACAAATCTGTGGGTAAATGACACCAACTTTGGTACTTAACAAAAACTTTCCTCATAGTTTCAAAAATTAGACTTATCTCCTCTATCAGAGGTGTTAAACTTTTCTACAAAGGTGTACCCTTGCAATAAAACACATTTATTCAACAATTAAAATCAACATATTATAAAAGTACAAATTTGTACTAAGATATTCCCTTTACACAAAGATGAGGAAAAGATAATTTTGAAGTTCTCTTTTCTCATTTTCTTTTTTTGACTTAATATGGTCAAAAATAGGTATTTAAAATATATATATATATATATATATAGTCATAAATTAACAGCAAATAACAATTAACTAACGGAAGAACAGTGAATATTTCACAACTACAGATCTCAAAAGAGATCATTACTAGTGAAGTCTATGTAATTATAACATACAGTCTCTGTAATTACGATATAGTTCATAGGAGGTAATTGCAAAGTGGGCCCAATCTATATCTACGTGTGTAAAAGGTGAGAATCTCGAGGGGTTGGCTCGAGATTGGTGATGTAATGGCTCCTCGTGAGATCTTTATTGAGTGAAATTATATGTCCCCCAACCCCTTTTTCTTTTTCTCTTAATTATTTAGTATATATATCTATATATGTGAGTTGGGTTTTGCTTTATTGATTCTAAAACACTCAAAACACTGTCCTTATAGTCAAGGAACATCCAACCAATAAACATATCAAAAGCAGTACACTTTAAAAAGCAAAAGCTGCAATTTCCTCTCTCTCTCTCTCTCTCTCTCTCTAAAACTGCACTGAGGATCCATCCCCATTCTGCTGCAAACTAGGATGAAATGGAAACTGTCATCAATTAATGCCGTCTGATCAAGAGCGGCTGGTTAGAGTATCTCTATAACATATAGAGCTCTTGCGTACTGTGTAGGACCAAACTGAGAGTGTGGGCCAGAGCTCTTGCTCGGCTAGTCGAGTTGGCCAGAGGTCGATGGTTCATGTGAGTTGATTGAAAGGACGAATCTTAAATAATTGGACGAATCACCTACAAAATTTGGTGTGGTTTCGGATTCTACCGCTCTCACTCGACTCTTTAATTTACCTACTGTGTGTGTTGTGACATCAGTATATGTGTCGGGATTTGCCCAATGTTCTATTCCAAAAACGATAATAGATAAACCGTTTAGCGAGAATCCGTTCTATTTCGAAAACGATAATAAATAAACCGTTTAGCGAGAATCCGAAGTCGTGGTAAACAGTGGAAGGGGATTTGTACTCATAAAAAAATAAAAAAATAAAAAAAATGAAAGTATGGGGCATGCTCACACAATGTACACGTGCGAAGTGGACCCCAGTCATAATGCCGTTGACCTGATGTTGAATGTTCAAACATATCTTTATGACCCGATTATAATGATCATCAATGGAAAAATAAAGATCAGAAGGTTATCATTCATGATCAAACATAAAGTACATTAACACATTAAGCACTTGCCACTGATTAGAGACGTTATATCGACTTTTGTATATAGTGATGATATGGCCTGATTGGATACAGTATATTGCTAGTTCTCTAAACGCTGTTTGGGAAGCCTTAGTACTGAACCAAACAACCATCTTTCCCATTAATTTGTTTAATCCTAGATCATGCACCACTAAAAAGATCAAACTAGTTTCAACCACTCAAGATATGTAATTTCCGTCAATCAGAATGGATTATCCATGTACCCAATTGCCTTAACCGAGAATGGAGCAAGCATAAGAAAAATTCCCATATTAGTAGTAAATTAAGGGCTAATGCATAAAAATAAATATATTATAAAAGGCCCGGACTTCTCTACTCCTCTTTTCTTTTTTGATGTTGTTGTTTTTTTTTTTTTTTTTTTTTTAAATAACCATTTATCCATGAGGTTTAACGTGCTCTTAATTGAATTAATAGCAGAAGTACGTTCAAAATTGGTTGTCCACATGAACGTGTCAAATTTAAGGCCAGTGACCTAAAAAAAAAAAACTACACTTCTAGCGGTATCATGACCACTAGGCTAACCCTTTGCCACGAGCCCACAACCCAAATCGGCCATAACTAACAAGCACAACACTTGGTGGATTCATAGAACCTTGACAAGATAAATGGTTTCTATACCTTTCATGAATTGAAACCCTTCCTAAAGCTCCATTCATGCACTTTCACCTTTTCTCTCCTTGACTAACAAAACTTATTGCCAACCAACTAAGTGGATATAGCATCTCTCTCTCTCTCTCTCTCTCTCTCTCTCTCTCTCTCTCTCTCGGGCCAAAAAGGAGTCAAAACAAAGGGGTTGGCCAAATTGACCAAAATCCTAATGAAGATATGCACTTAGTGGGTGGTACCCAAATGAGTAGGAAATAATTGTTCTTTTTACTACTTGTTGAGTATGAATGGAGGGAAACGAACTATTTACGACTCTGATTTGAACAATTTGTAGCAAAACAACAGGCCATATCATGTTTTAGCTTTTGCATTGTCCCTTAAAAAAGAGTACAAATCATATAGAGCATCCAAAAATAGTACTTGACACTGTCCTAGCCCCACATTGTCCTTCCATTTTTCACAAACCAACCAAATTATTACATCTGTATTTCTTCCCCCCTCCCACTACGTACCTAAGTTTTGATTTTTAATTGTTTGAGAGAACTCTGTGATGACCACAACATCAACCTCTTGTTTAGTCATAGATATTGATCACTCATCATCCAAGCATGGGGTTCGCGTTACTCGTGTTGTCTTCGTTACTCTTACCTCGTGTGCAATTAGTTAGGTTTAACTAACCTTTAAGGGTCTGTTTAAATTAAAACGCTTTAGATAAAATCACATATAGTTCCAATCTTAAAAAATTCAAAATTATGGTTTTTTTTTTTTCCACAAAGATTGCCTTAAGATACGTGATTTATTTATGAGCTCCTATACAATGAGCGGGCATCCACCAAATAGAATCGGTTTATTTATATTGAACCACAGAACATGTTCTTAGCCTTCCGAAATTACTCATTAGGATAAGACTATAAAAGCTTCCAAACATCTATTTGTTTAGAAATTACCCCCAAAATATCCACAAATATTATTCGATATTGAAGTGTGAGTGTGGGTGATTGGGAGTTTATCCAACAAACTTGTATCCGATGAGGATTAGGTTGTGGGATTTACATGCATGGAATAATCTAGAAACAATAAATTATAACCATCATTAGTGGTCTAGTTTCAATGTGGTTTGGGAGGGTATAGCAAACCTAAAGCATAATAAAATGAACTCAACGCTAGTGTTAAGTCCATATTGTACCGTAAATGTGTTGCAAAAAGTCTATTAATGAAACTTGGCATCTAAATATACCAAATAAATAAAAGGGACTTTGGTCACCTTCAAATTTTAAAGCCATTCTTTTAAGCCAAGGTGGAATATATTCCTTTTCAAGTGGTAACCCTTTAAAAGCTTTGGATGCCTCACTCATCACCTATGCTTTTCTCACCTTTTGTATGGCATTTTAACATCTATAAATTGTAAATTTCGAATATTACATCACCAAATAAAGTGAGGAGAATGAACGGTCATCTACTCTCTCTCTCTCTCTCGAATGAACGGTCATCTACTCTCTCTCTCTCTCTCTCTCTCTCTCTCTCTCTCACAGTACTAGCATATTTTTGGATTGCTAATATTGCCATAACTAGCAAATAGTGGAACTGTAGTAACTTCAAATGTAGACACCTTCACACACGGGCACATAGTGCCTACATGGTACAGAAGAAGCCAGTTTTAGAAGACATTGGTCCCACCTACTATGTATTGATGATGATGCAGAACGAGAAGTTATTGCATGATTTTGGACCACAGGCGACATGGAAGTTCCGAACAACAAGGGGCTTTGATGTGGTCAAATGTATATTTTTGTCTTCCATTAGCATACCACTTATCCACGTGATATTCTCTTATTGGCAGATACCATAGCCACGTTCAATAATTTCTCATGTGTAACCCTTCGAGACGAGGAATTGTCGTGTGGTATAGGATCACCATCTTATGTAGGTGATGTGATGGTAAGTATCATGTGACTAAAAAGTTATAATATCCCGAGAAGTTATTCAGTGAGCTCGTCACGCCACGTCAGCATGATGACGTGGTGTGACCTCCACAATAAAAAGGTGTCATGTGGCCACTAACACTAGGAGGTTATGATGGTGGGTAGTTTTTTTTTTAATTTTGATAACCACATGGCATGATCCCCTAGAAGTAGGAGGTATATGTGTGGTTAAGATTAAGAGGTCACACCACGTCATCGTACTGACGTGGCGTGACGGGCTCACTGAATAATTTCTCTAATATCCCCAGCTTTAATAACGGAGATTATTGTCCTAATTTTTTGGGTTTTGTACAATTAAGCTTGTGATGGTGACTTTTTGCCACATTGCTTTTGGTTATTGATCCGGACTTTCACATCACTTATATAATACATGGTCCTGAACAACACAATAATTTTCCTAAAGAGGACACCTCCACCCCCCTATGTACATGCACACTCTTATTGAGACTCTTTAGACCATCTCCAAAGGCAAACCATCAACTGATAAGGCAAATTGGTACTTTGATGGGTCTTAGGCAAAGTTGTTGTGTTGGTTTTGATGAGTCACTCCAACCCTTACATCAAACTTTTGTTATTTTAATATATTTTTATTCTTTTATCTATTATTTGTATTCTACCCATATTATTGTACTTTGTGATTTTATAGTATTGTTTATTGGCAATATGTGACATTTTCTAATTAAAAAACTATAATATTATTTAAAATATTTTACAATTTAAAATATTATTTTGAATTTTTTACAATTTTAGTTTTCGAATAAATTTCAAACTTAAATTTCCTCCCTACAAAGGAATTTTAAAATTTACTTTCGCTTAAATTCAAATATAAATTATTCAAGAATTGTGCTATCTTTCATTAAAATATTGCAAAATAAGATTTGATGGCATGGGTTAATCGCAGCAACTTTGCTGCCATTTGGGCAACCCAGCAACTTTGCTGCAACAGTTGATGTGCCTGTTGGAGCAAGGTTTTATCACATTTTGCAGCAACTTTGCTTTTGCTGCAATAGTTGCCTCAGGGTTGGAGATGGTCTTAGGACCACAATTAATGTTTATCTTCTGATTTTCTTCAGTGAGTGGAGAAAATCAGCTTCTTTTGGCTTTTTCTCTCTCTTCCTTTTGCTTTTCTCAGTGGGATCACCAAACTGATGTCTTTTGCAACCCAAAATGAAGTTCACAAACAGTTTAAAGTTGTCATATTATTGATGTATAGCCAATATTTCACTATCTCTGTCACTAGATTGATTTAACATTTTTTTTAGAAGTATTAGTAGAGAAAAGTGGGAGGGACAAAGTAAAGTAAGATTAAAGAAACAGCATACAAACAAAGGTTTCCCACTAATCTACTGTTGGATTGAAAGTTAATCACCATTTAGTCAATATGGTAAAAGTATTATTGCTGGCATCCATATATCATAATCTCTACCAACATAGACAAATTACTCTATGTTTCAGGACCACCACGTCAATGAGGGATGTGGTGGTCCAAATCAAATAAAACGAAGATATTTGGTAAAAAAAATCACTTATGACAACTTTATAGTTTCTTTATGGTGCTACCTATAACTGACTGTTTACTAAATGTCTCTCACTTATTGGTCTGAACCATGGGGTGACATAGTGATCCTGGACTATGAAATGATTTCTCACCGACAAGATGCTTAACGTGAACTATTTATCCACTAATCGTATTTTGAACGAATACTATCAATTTGACTCAATTTCATGGCATCATAACATACGTGTAAGCCTTCTTTCAGTCACAGTTTTTTTTTTTTTTTTTTAAAATGAGAAGCATCTCAAAAGTATAGTAAAGTAATTTTAAAAAAAAAAGTCCAAAGGCAAATGGATGCACAATTAATGGGTTAGCCTCCTTTCTAGGTAGGATTAACTTGATCCACATTCTTAATTTGACTACAAAGAGACTTTATCAGCTAAGTTTTTGTTCTACTTGATATTCTTTTCACTCACAAATAGGCTTTAGGGCATGATCAAAATCTCATCTAAGAAAACACTATGTATACAACTAAGAAATAGAGTGAAGTGTATGTACAATTTTAATTTTAGTTTTATTTTATTTTTATTTATTTATTTATTTTTCCCAAAAATCAGAGAACTAAAAATTTTGATTTAGAACTACGTCAAAATGAAGAAAATAAAAGACAAAAAGAAAACAGTACAGGGTAACTATGATCAATATTCCCTATAGTTCTTCACTTTTTCACGGCAGAACTATACACACACACATGGAGACACATCTTCCAATGTAAAGCTTTACTTAGGCTCCGTTTTCTTTCACAAATTTAGGGAGAAATGAAAAAAGAAATGTCCAAGGAAAACCAATTTTCTATTGTTATCTTCCATACAAAATAACATTAGAAAATTAGAAATTCTTAAACAGTAATAGGTATTCAAGATGAGGGAACTGACTTCCAAAATTCAAAATTTTTTATTTTATTTTCGCATTATTTTGTTTTCCCTCAATGTTTTCTTTATAAAGTAATACTTGAGACACAACACAAAAAGATGTGTCTATCTCTTTCCTGTGATGTCAGTAGACTCTATAGTACAAAAGTTATGTGAATGGTTGTCCCAAGTATTACTCTTCTTTATAAACCAAAAAAAAAAAAAAATGTATTTTTCGCAGTGTTTTCTTTTTCTTTCTCCGCTAAACTCGCAAACCAAACAAAGCAATTTGGCCCGCCTTTCTGAAAAGTGAGGATGTGAATTTAGCCACATTAGATACATATACAGCTTGTGTTTGTGTATAATCTGCATTCAAATCATCTTGTTCTTACTAGCCAAGTTTTGCCTTGGTTTACTTGTAGACTTGTAGTACAAAATTGATTTTGAGTAAGGAATGTTTGATTTGGAATTTCCAACTTTACCCTTTTGGAGGGACATATACATACAATATGTGTATATATATATGTCACGTACAAATACAAATTCACAAGAAACAATTGCTTCATTTCTACAATATGTGTATTTAGACGTCAGAGGCAGTAGTAAGTAGAATTTTTTTTTTCATAAAGGAAACACACAAAGTTCTTAAACAGACATAACCTTCTTGCTTGTTCTGTACTCACATTTCAAATTGTATTTGAAGGTCAAGATTACTTTAGTGATATAAACTATATGTATTAAAAGCAAAAGTATATATCAGCATGGTAGTTCTCAAATTCTAAAGTGTGCCAGTTTAAATAACTGTGTTAGACAATGAAATGAGATCATGTTAGAGAATTGCAAAAACATCAATTTCTCTCTTCTTTTAAGAGATGATTTCAAATTATGCTAAAAAAAAAAGTAAAAAAGAAGAACTATCCTTAGTCCACATTAACCCTTTCAAGCTTTTGGACTGAGGATTCAATCCACAGGTCCCTACTGCCACAATGTAGAATTTTTGTCACATATTTGAATGCAAAAAGAAAGTTAAGAGAGTTTTTTGGATTAAGACAAGGACCGGTTCTGTTACTCGGAAAAAGGAAAAAACACACACGCGCGCGCGCGCACACACGCACACACACTTTTCTAAATAGTTTGGTGTTTGGGTAACTTCTTTTTGGTTGTATAGGAGTACGTGTCTGATTTAATTAAATAAATAAACAACCCAAGAATTGGTACTAAAACAAACCGACTCAATATTTGGTTTAGCTAAAAATCATATAGCAGTCAGATTGGGTCATGTTTTCTGCATGCCCTAACAACCTCTAAATCTCAATTTCTGTAGGTGGGACATAAGGGGGACACAACAAAAATGTTGATCTGGCCTAGTGAACGAGTTGCACTAAAAATAACCTCCCATTATTTATTTTTTTTTTTTTTAATGAGAATTCATGTTAAGAGGTTCCTAATTTTTTGGCTGACCACTCGGGAGAAGAAAGGGATTTTAGCGTCCCAGGTTGTCTATAATATGCCCATAATTTTATCCAAAAACTGGGTCTTATAGGACCCATGTACACCAATGTACTTAGTACACACCGTATGCGCATACATACGACCAAACTCGACCAAAAATGCAGTAATAATAATATAATGTGCTGTTACCAAAGAAGGATTCAATGTACTAAACTAGATTCATGATCAGCTCAAGATCAATTCAGGGGATAATGAACCAGGCTTGATCAACTTTTGAAGATTGTTAGCTCCTTATTTTTGTTCAAATAAAGAATTATGCATAAAACAAAGAAATCCGAATTTACATTTCAAATTGGATTTTGGAACTCAGTGCTGCAGTACGAGTGGCGCGTATGTTAGCATGGTGATTATCCGTTGACTGAATAGTGTGGTGGAGTAATGCTATGGTTTCAGAGTTTTGAGATATTCCACAATGGGGGAGTGGTACCATATTCAGTGGTCTGGGATACCACAACCACTGTCACAGCATGTGGTACAACTAACAAAGCAATTGAAAACCGAATTTGGAATTCAAATTTGTGAACTATAGCGTGACACTGGTTGGAATACTAAATAGAAACATGTAGGATTAGTGGATTACAAAAACATCAATCTAATATGAACATGAATCCTTATGAAGGTTCCAAATTTTCTGTTCTATATGTTAAAAGACTTGAGACTTGAGAGGAGACTCATCCACAGAGAAAAAGAGACTCAATACAGACTGAGGTCGCTTTAGAGATGTATGTACCAACCACACCATTATTTTTATCATCAAAGTGGATCTGATATGTGACCCATGAACTGGTACACAACACGTGAGCACAACCCACCACACTTGACCAAATACACCAAGAAAATTCTGAATGAGATATATATACATATATATACTATATATATATATATATAGTCTCCCAAAAGAAACTTCCGACACACTACCTCATGATATTCACATATCAACCTACCTACCCTTGTAAGCCAAGTCCTTTTCTCATTCTTTTCTTTAATCATCAGTCCAATGTAGGCAACTACTCTTGTGAACTCAATTGGTTAGAAATTTCCACAAAATTCTACTGGGAAGGTATTCACCAAGATTGATTGAAATACCTTCACCTTAAAACCAGAAAATTAAAAATAAAATATATTGGTGAAGCCAATCGTCAATTTTTCTCAGGGTGGAACTTTAAGTCTTCAAGTATAGAATCATTTTTTAAAATGTTGTAGTATAAAAAACTAGCAGCAATATATGCTGAATCTATTTATATGTTTTGTTAAAAACTACCAGGTCCCATTAGAACTGAGAGTGAAGGTGCCTACTTGGGAAGAAGGATGTACACATTGCTGTGATATCCAAGTGTGTACCTAATGCCAATGGGGGCAATAAAACAAAACAAGCACTCCTTCTCATTGAACTCAAATTTTTCAATCAACTTTTCAAAATCAAGCTTTAACCAATCCTTTGCTTGGTCCACTTACTTAAACTACAACTACTACAGGAAATCACAAATATTGAAGCCCTAAATCAGCATTGCTTTGAAGAGCATAAATAGAGAGCTTTCAATAAACCCAAAAAAAGACTCTGTGCTTCTCCTCAGTTGTTAAATGCACCAAAAACACCTCCCTCTCTCACCAGCAACAGCACTATAATCAATTATTATATCAAGGAACAGCCGTTCCAAATCAGCTTTAAAAAAATGCAGTATATTTAACATACAAATTTCTCTGCAAAAACCTAGCATCCACATCTCACCAACACACAATAATATGATGAGTAGAATAACCATAGTCAAAAATTAAAAAACATATTTATCGCCAACACTAGAAAATATATTGTAACAGGCAGAAAACCAAACAGCTCACGAAATCCACCTAGACACAGAGAACCCAATTGACATTTTTCAATTTTGGATGCCAAACCTTACTTATGCCAACATATTATAGGACTCAACAACATAATTGAAGACAGACTAGTTCAGTCACCCGACTTGACCGCTTTATTTAATGTATAGATAAAGTGAAGCCAAAAAAAAAACCCTTTAAAAAACTACTCCTTCTCTTCTTCTTCTTCATCTTTCCAGCAGCATTTCAGAATAGATCTAGGAGATCCACAGTCTGAAATCTTAACAAACTCTTGGTACACAACGGAACCACCCACTTCGAGCTCTTCAAGCCTTTTCTCACCAAGTGCGTAACCCTTTACCCCCACGGAGCATGTTGTATCAAGTAACTTGCCTGCAATGTCAACATGAACAGCTACGGAAAACTCACTCGGTTCAAAACATGCCAACACTCGGCTGATCAGCTGCTCTAAGTTCACGACTTTTGGATCATACCCAACAGCTTCAAAGCTTGCGTAGCTGAACCCATCTTCGGGTGTAACATGAATAGTAGAAATGGCAGCTCCTTCAATAGCATTCATCGAATAACCGCATGGGTCAAACTCAAAATCACATATCTCAGACTGTGGAAGAATCTTCCTAATACCCGAATTATTAGTCATCGCTATTGCTGAGCTTGACTGGCTTTTGTAGAAAACAGAAGACTTCCCTCTGTCTAAACCAGTCATACACATCTCCAATGTGTAAACAGGATCATGAGAGCACACAGGTCCAGCGGAAGCAGAATACACATGCCATTTCTGTGGTTTGTTAAAATTTCCCATCACATAAGCGTTGCTCCCGGAGCCAAGCTTCCCAAAATAGCTATCAAGAACAGCAACTTCCTCGGAGAAGCTACGGTGAGGATATGATTGAGCTCCGGGAAAGATGAAGCTCCCACGGGTATACCCCACAGCACACACAGAGAGGGAAAGGCTCTCTGCCAACTTCAGAATAGGTGGGATTGCCATAAGCAGCTTTGTTGTGCCACAGGTTTTGATGATGATCTTGTAAGGGTACACAAAGAGACTCGACTCGGAGAGGACATAAGAATCGACATGGTCATTTGACAACGAAGAAACTATAGTGCACTCAGCTGGTGTAAGAATCTCATCCAACTGAGCTTTGGAAAGAGAACGAAGACCCTTTCCTTCAGGATCAGCAAACATGCTCAGCTCGTAAAAAGAAATTTCAAGCCTCTTTTCATACCCCTCAAATCCGATAGCAGAAACTGCCATGGCCATACTGAGGAAGGGAAATTAACACGACGACAGCAACTAGTAAGTGGTTGATAGAAGGAGAAAAGGAGAGAAGGGATTAAAACTAAAGCTAAAAACAGAAAATTAATAACGTCAATTGACGTGGTCGGGAAACGAATGTAGGAATATCAGGATGGCTTGCGAGCGCACTGCATAAAGAACAAAGTATGAGAACATAGTGTTAGTACCGTATATACTCGATGATAAAAGGAACTGATACTATATATGCAGTAACACGAACTGAGTACACAATTATACAAAAACTTACGTTGGAGTACGCAGCAGATCTGAATTTCTTGATTCCACCGTTGGGTCGAACGTCTTCAATGCTGTATCCGAGGGGAGCTTCGTAAAATAATGATTTACTACTACTACTACTACTACTACTAGACTCCTCTCCACCTTTTGACTCCATTAGATCATCCAATCTTTACCTGATCAAACCAGTGAACATTAAAGAATCATTACTAATCCAAAGATTTAAAAAAAAAAACTCAACCAAAAGGAAAAGATAAAAAACCAGAACCATATAGAACAACCGTGCTCGAGCTCTAAGCAATGAAATGATCTATACCCAGCAATAAATAATCATAGAATAGAATTCGATCTATGGAGCATAAATTTAATAAGAATTGTACATACTATGGATGGTTTAATGGGGTAATCATTTAAGCCTATCTTCATTTACACAAGAAATTGAAATATTATCCAAGTAAGATGCATAACACAAATACAGAACGGCCACAAGAGTTACAAGACACGAGTGTTCATTGTGAAAACATCAAAGTTAGAGAAGGAAGGCCTATTGCACTCTGGACTCAAATAATATGCTTTAGAACACTCTGTAACACTTGGCATAGATGGGTGTCAAGCAACCAAT
Organism: Hydrangea macrophylla; assembly: GCA_033977485.1. Classification (NCBI taxonomy): domain Eukaryota; kingdom Viridiplantae; phylum Streptophyta; class Magnoliopsida; order Cornales; family Hydrangeaceae; genus Hydrangea; species Hydrangea macrophylla. Next base: position 78,040,905 of record CM066983.1, on the reverse strand, counting down.
AAGAAACTTCCTTCCTAATATATATTACAGCTCTATTAGGTTCTCTTTTGTGGGGAAAAGAGAATTGCTTGCAATAAGTGCTTTCCGAACTACTTCATTCAAGAGATAAGCACAAAAGAGATCAACTAACCACGCTAACTAATCAACTTAAATAACATAGTTGATCCACTGAGGTATTGAGTAGTGGTATAGGATCTAAAACAGGCCACTTTTGCAAACTTTATAATTAGTAATTACCTCTCTTCCTCTAATATTTCTTTCCCCCTATTTATTAAATTAGAGATCTACCTCCATTCGAAGATAGATTTTACATAAATAATAATTGCACCTCATGTTGCTCCATCGAAATCTATGGAATGGATCTATAACAGAAAGCAAGTATATAACATATGCTTCTACGACACAAATTCAATGACAAACCCAGAAGAGAAGATCGATTATAACATAAAACCATTCCTTGTCCAAAGCTAACCCTAAATAGTAATAAGTCCACAAATCGGATTGCATGTAGGAAAATCCAGATCTGAAATCCAGATGATTGGGGGAACATAAGCATCTGAATTTATTCATCAACAATTCTCAAAACTTTTGAATCAAATAGAAAAAGGTCGGTCATAGCCCCCTTCCAAGCTAAAGCACATGCTACTTTTCTTTAACTCATTAGGTCATTTTTATGCCTTTAACAACTTCAAATTGTTATAACTTTTGTTCTACAAGTCCATTTTTCAGTAAAATTGAATTAGAAAAAATGAGATCTATCAATCTAGATCAACATACCATGAAACACTATAGAGAAAAAAATAATAATAAATATTAAAAACAGTGTTTATTTGCATAAATATAACAAATACACATTCCTTTAAAAAAAAATGGCATCGTAGGTGCATATATCTCGAGGGAAAAAAAATAGAGAATCAATAAAATAAAACACCCAAAAAGCCCAAGAATTGAGAAAGTTATCGCCGTTAATATAAACAGATAATATTATCCGTCTGCAGACAGGTAAGACATAATTTTAGCTTTTAGACACATAAAATCTCAAGATCAATCTGCAACATAACTTTTTTTGTAAATTTTCCACACTTATTGCGTAATCTCGAATAAACACATGAAAGAAAAAAAAATCGATTCCAAATCATTTTCTTTTGTACAATTTTCAACTCCGTTGCGTAGAATTCGAAGACATACATGAAATCAAAAGACAAATCACTCAAAAGGGCTAAAAAAAACGAGTGAGTTAGTGTGGTTTAATATTATCTGTTAAAACTTTTAACAAATAAAATAAAAAATGAGATTCCAATTACAATTTTTAACTCCATGAAATACATGGAAATGAGATACAATTAAAATGAGATCTCGAAGAAATACATGAAATTATAAAAAAAAAAAAAAAAAAAAAAGGGCCAAAAAAAAAGGGAGTTATGATGAATATTAATATTATATATGTCAAAACAGATAAATCAAAAAATAAGGTTCCAAATTTATATATATATATATATAAAATATATATATATTTTACAATTTTCAACTTTATTGCGTAGATCTCAAAAAATATATATATATACATAAAATCAATAATAAAAAAATCACCCAAAAATGTAAATGTTAAAAAAAGAGTGAGTTATGGTAATTTAAAGTTGACAAATAACATTATCTCAGTCATTTTTCTGTTCCAGCGATGGGCTTTCCACCAAATTCAAAAAGTGGCGAGGCCTTTATAAAAAATGGCCAAATCGTGTGAATTTTTGGCTGTACACTTAATGGGTCTATGTCCAAATATCCATTGAAAACCCCCAAAAATAAACCAAAAAAAAAAAAAAAAAGAACCCAGAAAAATGCAAATAACATAACAAGAAAGAAACCACATACCATTCCAATTTTCTTATCCTCCAGACATACAGAGAAATAAACAAAAACAAGAACATAAATTCCTAAATTAAACAACAAAACACAAACAATAAACCTTACAGATATAATTTTCGCAGTCGATTCACAAATCAGGAATTAAACACGATCAGCTTCCCACAAACCCTAGAAATTCGAAAGGCAGGGAATCAGAAATAGCAAGACACCATATAAGCTGTATGTGCATATATGATATATATATATATACGTATATGTGTGGAAATAGATTAAGAGATACGAAGCTTACAGAAAACAATGTGGTATATGCTCAGAACAAAATCGAAAAGCTTATGAGAGCACAGATCGATCGCAAGATGAGATCTTTGCAAAGAGAGGGACGTAAATCGTAAAAGCCTTGTTTAGAATTTGATAGGTTCATCGAGAACGCCGAATATTGATTTATAGCGAGAGAGGTAGAGAATTTGCCACTGGTTGTTAATGAAACTACGGTCATGCCCTCGACACCTTTCCTGGAATATGCTTCTTTTTCTATCTAAATGACGAGAATACCCTCCAACGTGTTTGCTTAATTTGGTTTGGAAAGCACGAAATGTGCGGCTCCGAGACATACGTGACGGGAACTCTCTTGACTTTTTTTTTTTTTTTTTTTAATTATATATAAAAAAACACAAAACAATGTTTGATTTGGCGAATCATTCTTGGGCAGTTAGTGAGAAGAACTAATGTATAAGATTTTTTTATATTAAAGACAACTTAAATCCATTATTAATGATAAGTTCTCTCTCTATTTTTTAAATTAAAATACTCTCATTTTAATTATCTAACTCTAACCACCATTACCATCACCCCTACCACCTCCGACCACCACCCCCAACACTTCTAACGACAAAAAAAAAAGAAGTTAAATTTCACTTGTTATAGCCAAAGTTAAGTAAAATTGAGTAATGATTGGTGCACATAAAATGGTGCACATAAGATCTGGGTCATTCATTTCAGTGGATCCCATGTATGTAGGCATAGGCCCCACTAAAATGAATGGCCTAGATCTTTATATACACATAGTATTATCCAGTAAAATTTCACTTGATATAGAAAAAAATAAGTAAAATTTCACTTAACTTTTCCTATAACAAGTGAAATTTCACTTAATATTTGTAAAACCTGCGACTAACGTGGAGATGACCAGATCTGGTTCGAGATCATCGGAGATGGCCGGATCTGGTTCGAGCTTGTCGAATATTGCCGGATCTGGTTCGAGCTCGTGGGATATTGCCAGATCTAGTTTGAGCTCGTCGGAGATGCATGGTCGAATATGGTGGCTGCAACAATGGCGGTAGTGGTGGTGGCAGCGGCAGGGGATAGTGGTGGTGGTTGGCGATGGCTTGCAATCGTGGTCGTGGTCGTGGTCGTGGTGGCATAGGGCTGTGGCTCTGTGGTGGTCGTAGCGGCAGATAAATCGTAGTGGAGGCAGACCTAGATCTCAAAGAGAGAGAATATTTAGTCTAGGAATGTTTACCAAATTTAAGTTTCAACTAGAGGGACTTTTTAACAAACTAAGAAATCTTTTGGACCCTAAACTCCTAAGAGTCACTTTAAGGAATTTTTCGTTGGATCGTGTTTAAAAACTGGATCTGACGGTCAAAACAAAGGTCTTCTCTTTAATAAAGAGAGGGAGCCCTCTCTGGAGAATTTTCGTATATATATAAATATGTTTAATCTTGCATTGCCCCAATGACACTATCAAAAGATAAAGTTTATTTAAAGTTAAATTAATCATATTTTTTACAAGAATAGTTTGGTTGTTGGTAATATTTAGATACATATTTGATTTATTAGAGAAGGGAGGATAAAAGTGAGGGGGGGGGGGGGGGGGGGGGGGGTGTAAAAAAAGGGAGGAGTTTCTTATATTTTAAAATTTAAATTTTAGAAAAGGGTAGAGAGGGAGAACAGTTTTGAACATGTTAGATGATGACGTACATCAAGGATCCAAACTTTCTTAGTCATCCAAGACCTTCTTCACATAAGAAATATTGTAGAAATCTAGACAAAAATTCCGAAAAATAGCTGTGAATAATTAAAGACCAACATAATTTTAAGTTTGTTAAAAAGTATCTAAAAAAGAAATTAGATTTTACGTACTGTACAATTAAATATCACTTAATATTCATGTACGGTCCAGTAAAATTCCACCCAATATTCATGTACAAAAAATATTTTCCTACTTCAAAATCTTAATTGTTCTTAAAGTCTAAAGTAAAATTATATAATAAATTTACAATAAAACAACCATCTTTATAAATAGAGATTACATCTATTTTATTTGTCAAATAACCCTAAATGCCTATATAAAAATAAAAAATAAAAAAAACACCAAAAGGTGTTTGATAACACAAACAAGTGGACCGGTCGAATGCCCCTCTGCCTGGAATCTTCACAGCTTCACAACAAACTTGCACACTGATCACTAAAATCGCCATAACTCCTCGCTCCGGCCTCCGATTGAGGTGCAATTCGCGGCCACGCGGAGAAGACTCGCAGGGCTATCTTTATCAAGTTAGGAACACTCTTCCAAAACGAGGTTTTGGAATCCGAAATTGAGCTCGATGAGGCAGCAATGGAAGTGATCTCAAGCCGAGGCTTTGCCTCCCAACTAGGATTGTCAAAAAGACCTACAAAACACAAAAACAACCCGTGTAAAGGATGTAAATAGTAGAAATGAGGGTTATGTAAGAAAAGTGCGTAAATAATGTACTTAGAAGCTCCGGGAGTAGTATTTTGCGCAATTATAAATCCATACTCAAGCAAAATATGTGATAAATCAGCGATATCATCTATCAGCTTTAAACCACCATAACTAGGGATGGACACAAACAGAGGTGCTCAACAAGGGCTCGAAGCTCGGCTCGATAAAGGCTATGCTCGGCTCGCTCATTTGAGCTCGTGAGCATGATCGATTAAGGATCGCGAACAAGCTCATGAAAAATCTCATTAATAGGTTTGATAAATAGCTTGTATAGTGACTTTTATATTTATATATATTTATGTCACACCCGTTCCAGAATTTGCATACATTTATTTCACATGTGTGGTAACGAGTGAAAATTATTAACGCTGTCTATAATTGATTTAAGGTTGACTGTGAGTCAACGGTGAGGTGTTAGTAAGGACACGGGAATGTGGTATTTCATATTTCATTGGCATGAGTAAATGGCATTTATGTGATTTAAATGTTATTTAAAATATCTGGCGTTTTATGAATAGTGAAGTATACTTGTGTAGTATAATTTTTGGTAGTTTTGTTATCGTTGTAGAGCATTTTGAACACTGTGGTGAGAACGTGAGTGACACGTTAAATAAAAGGTAGGTTGTGTAGAAATTCCATAGAATTTTGTTTCCGAGCGTAATTTTGGACCCAAACGGAACTTAGTCGAAAACTTTTATAAATTCTAGTTTTCACTCGTAAAGTAATAAAATGGACGCGTGCGAAGTTTCGGGAGATAATTATAAGTTTTGAGAACTCGTGGGGAGGTAAACGTAATTTACGGAGATTATGCCTATAAATAGAAAAGGTGGATTTTCATTTTTTGTGTAACTTGCAAAAATATCTTAAGAGAAGAGAGAGAAAGAGAGATTTGTTGCCACGAGCTTTGCGACGACGATCGGCGACCCTTCGTCCGTCAAATATTCTCCAGATTCTAGATTTGGACTCCTTGATGTAAGACCTATGTTTTGATAGTCATTAGGTCATATTTAGCTAACTTGTATAAAAATCTAACTTCTAAAAATCTGGGAAAACGGGTATAAACTTGTAGGAATCATCTTAAAATGGGGATTCGACGTTTTATTGCCTATGTGGTACTTCCCTCAAAGTTTGAGAGAATTTGCATGAGGTATGAAGTTCTAATGTGTGAAATATAGGAATATACATGTTTTTAATTTCGACTACGAAATTGAGTCCGGGCAAAATCCATGTGTTAATCTTAGGCCCGTTAATTATGCATGCGCTTAAATGTGAAAATCATGTCTACTTTACGCGAGCACGTTGAGTTGTCTATGTGGGTCAAATGGGAGTTTATACAAATTCATGCGGGGGTAAATTTCTCGATGTTTGAGAATTGTAGTAGCGACGACTACTGTGCATGGTTTAAGACTTGGACTTGCCATGTCACTTGAGGGATGCAACAGTTGTAGATTTGGACTAGTCGTGGGCATCACAGTTAAGGCTTGGACTTGCCGCTACCGGACGAATACGTATTTTCTCCCTAGAGACTATTTGTTCTAAATTGTGAGATCAAGGCATGTTTTTTCATATATTGCATATGTTAGAACTTGTGCACTTAGCATATAGCTGAGCAGTGGAGATTACTCCATTGCAGGTGAAAAGAAGAAAGGTAAGAAAAAGCGTGAGGAGTGAGGTTGAGGAACACCGGGGAATCTTCACTTGTTTATACTTTTGTTTGCTTCCAAACTTGTAATAAGAACCCTGAATTCGTAACATGTGGTAATATAAGTTTGGACTAATTCTGTAGTATGGTAATCTCCAGTAAGAGCTCTTGTAATTCATATTTTTGATAGTTGGAATATAGTGATGTTAATATTGGTGTTTGGTTTGGTGAACTTGGTTTTGAGTTGCTGCAGAATTGGGCAATGCTGAGGGAAATCAGCCGACTGGACCCTGATACAGTCGACTAGACCTCTGATACAGTCGACTAGACATCTGTTTTACCGAGTTATTTATTCAGTTTTTGAAGAGACCAGTCGACTGAAGAGAAGGCATCAGTCAACTGAACTCTGCACGAAAACACCTCATTCTGCATGCATAGTGTCCAGTCAAACGGACAAGGCACCAGTCGACTGAAAAATTGAGGCCCCAGTCGACTGCGTCCCCGACACAGTCGACTGGACATGGCTGATGAACTTTTAAAACTTTCTACTTCTGGTCTCCAATCAACCGGACCCTCGATCAGTCGGTTGGACCTCTGTTTTCAAAACTGAATTATTTTGGAGAGTGTCCCAATTGAGCAAAACTTTTTATAACTCTGATTTTAAATGAATTTGACTTATGTTTTTCTGCTGCTATTTTAGTTTAATGAAATTGGATGAGCCTTGGAGGGGTGCCACTTATCCTAATTCCGCGCATAGCAGGATGGGTCGTGACGATTTATTATAAAACTATATAATTTTAGAGAGAATATAACAAACCTTGCAAATAGGCTTGATAAATGACTTGTTTATCATTAAACTATATAATTTTAAAGGGTGCGCAAAAAAGCTTGTTAAAAAGATGTGAGAAAGCTCGCGATCACTTGAAAGCTCGGCTCATTTGAGCTCGTAAGCAAGTTCGCAAGCTCGCGAGCAAGCTCAGCTCGGCTCGTGTCCACCCCTAACCACAACCCACTCATTTTTGGCCTTTTTGAGTGATTTCTTTTTTTATTTTTTTTATTTTTTTTATTTCATGTATATCTTCGAAATCTATGCAATGGAGTTCAAAATTGTACAAAAGAAAGTAATTTTGAACCTCATTTTTTATTTTATCTGTCAAAATAGGTAACATTATATGTTTTGACAAATAATATTAATATTATCTGTCAACTTTAAACTACCATAACTCACTCATTTTTTTAGCCTTTTTGTGTAATTTCTTTTAATTTCATGTTTTTCTTCAGGATCCACGCAATGGAGTTCAAAATTCTACCAAAGAAAGTAATTTGGAACCTCAATTTTTGATTTTATCTGTCAAAACAAATAATATTATATGTTTTTGACAGATAATATTAATATTAACTTTAAACCACCACAACTCACATATTTTTTAGTCTTTCTAAGTGATTTTTTTTAATTCATGTATTTCTTCGAGGATCTACGCAATGGAGTTGGAAATTGTACAAATGAAAGTAATTTGAAACCTCATTTTTTTTATCTGTCAAAATAGGTGATATTATATGTTTTGACAAATAATATTAATATTATCTGTCAACTTTAAACCATCATAACTCACTCGTTTTTTTTAATAGCATTTTTGAGGGTTTTTTTTTTAGTTATTTAATGTATTACTTCGAGATCTACGCAATAGAGTTGAAAATTGTACAATAGAAAGTAATTGGAACCTCATTTTTTATTTTATTTGCCAAAAATAGATAATACTAAGTTAAATAATCATAATTTTCTTATTTTTTAGCCTTTTGGGATGTTTTTTTATTTTTATTTTTTTTATTTTTTGTATTTCATGTATTTCTTTGAGATCTACGCAATGTGTATGAAAATTTTACAAAAAAAGATACGTTGCAACATGATTTTGAGATTTTATCTGTCTAACAGATAATACTATCTATCTTCTCTGTCTACAGACCTATAATATAATCTATTTATATAACTGTGATAATTCTCAAATCTTGGGCCTTTGGGGTTTTTTTTTTTTTTTTTTTTTTTTGAATCTCTGTTTTTTTTTTTTTTCGAGATCTATGCTCCTATGGTGCCAATGTGAAAAGAATATGTTTTTGTTAAATTTATGCGCGCGCGCACACACACACACACAGAGTTTTTTCATATTTGCTTAGTTTTTAATATATTTTTTTTCCCCAGTATTTCATGGTCAATGATGATCTCGACTGCTAGATCTCATTTTACTGATTCTAAAACATCAAATTTTACGGAAAAACAGACTTGTAGAATAAAAGTAATAGTAATTTGAAATTGTTTAAGCATAAAAAATGACCTAATGAGTTAAAGAAAAGTAACAAGGATTTTAGCTTGGAAGGGTTTTATTAGAGGGCGGCTATAGCCGAAGCCCCCTAAAATTAAGAGTGCAATATTGCTCACTCCAAAATTGCTCACGTTCATTGCTCACCGAACTCTTCCATTAGCAAATGTAGTGGGTTCCATGAGTTTTTATCATTAATTAATCCTTATTTAATCATGGGTCTCATTGCATTAACCAATAGGAGAGTTGAGCGAGCAATTTTATGGTGAACAAAAATGTATTCTAAAATTAATACTTCGTATCGTAAAATTTAAAAAATGTAGCTCTCACAAAAACGTAATAAGATGCGACTTTTTTTTTTTGGCAAATTACACTTTAGTCCATCAAACTATACACTTGTTTTCAATTGGGTTTATAAACTTTTTTTTTTTTCAATTGTATCCTTGAAGTTCAAAAATTCATTCAATCAAACCCAAATTCTAATACTGTTAACTTAAATTATTAGAAATTGTCGTATACGTTGCTCGTAATGCTCACCTATCACATGTTAGGTTAAGACAAGTACGGGAGATTGTGAATGACTAAAAAATTATGCGCTTTTGGGTATGATTGAATGTGATTTTGGATCTAATCGAATGTGTTTTCGAATTTGATTGAACACGATTTCGAATCTGATTAAATGCAATTTTTTTGCACTATTCACAATCTCCCGTGTTCGTCTTAACCTAACGTATGACAGGTAAGTATTACGCGCAACGTATGTGGACAATTTCTAATAATTTAAGCTAACAATATCAGAATTTGGGTCTGATTGAATGAATTTTTGAACTTTAATGACCCAATTGAGAAAAAAAAAAAGTTTAGGAACCCAATTAAAAACAAATGTATAATTTAATGGATTAAAGTGTAATTTGCCTTTTGTTTTTTTTAATATTGGAGAAATAAGATGTGACTTAGATTGCACTGGATAATACTATTTTATTTTAATTATTTTAGAACAGGTCCTTACTATCCACGCCCACCCCCAATAAATTCCAAAGAGGGGGTAGTTTAGGCATTGAGCAGTTAGGTCTATTTTGAGTGAACGTGGAGATGACAAAGACAAAAATAAGATTCGTGTAGAATGGAAATAAGTTCTGTCGAGATTTGAGTAATCCTTTTCGTTGTTATGATGGGAAAGAGACAACAAAGTATGAGCTGTTTTCCTTTTTTTTTTTTTTTTTCTTTTTGTTTTGTTTATAACATAGTATATCTCTAGTGTTCTTTATTGGGCAAATTATACAAACACCCCCTCAACTATTACTTTTTGAGTTACTATCTTAAACTATTTTATCCGGGTCAACCCCTTCAAATATTACATGTTAACACTTTAACCCATTTTGTTAGATTTCCATCCAAGGAACTAACAGAAATAGTCACCTGACATTTACGTGACAAGTTGACAAGTGACAACGTTTAATCTATTTCTTTTGCAATTTCGTCCCTAGTAGAAATTTTCCTCATTCCCTGCATATCACTTTCATCCCTCTCAAAATAACTCCAGCCTCCAAGACCTCCATTGACGCCACCATCGATCCATCACCGGAGCTACATATATCCCTCCATTTCCTATGCCTCCGCCTCCACATCCACCACAGCACAACCACACTCTGATTAACAACATACCCCCCCCCCCCCCCCCCCTCTCTCTCTCTCTCTCTCTCTCTCTCTCTCTCTCTCTCTTATCTTGCCATACTGACCCCACAAATTTAGGATAAGTGAAGTGGTATGTACACAAGTTTTGTGCACCTAAACTATCCATTTGTTGATGTATCGTGTCAGTTTTAAAATTAATTTGAATTTTATTTAGTAACTGATAAATAATTTTAAAAATTTATATTAGTAGATGTATTATTTAAGTATCCCATTTAGGTGTATCTAGCTTTACTCTTCCCTCAAACATTAGATCTTGACTTGTGTCGGATCCATATTTTAGTATCTTGCCATATTTATGTAGCAAGTTGAGAAGAAAGAAGTTGGGTACAAATTGTTTATGAGACTGATATGAGTAATGATTGGGACACAAAAATATCCACATAAAATTACTCAAAAAAAATTTATTGTATTTATCTCTTTATTGGTGGAGATACTGACACAGTGGGATCCACTAATAGTATGAGTCTGCCCCAGATAGAGATAGACAATAAATTTTTATAAACAATTTTATGTGAATATTTTTTTGTCACAAGTATTATTCGGCTGATATTGAAGTGAGTTTCCTCTTGTAGGAATAAATTAATTTCAATATACAAACCAAACTTTGACTATCTTTCTCTTTCTACATAACACACACATATATATATATATAGAGAGAGAGAGAGTCCTTCTAACGAGGGATTCCTCATTTTTAATTCTGATTGTTGGATTTCATTCAATCATTGCAGTAAAAGTAAAATTTACTGTGCAATAAATAAGACTCGACAACTAAAATTAGAAATCCTCATTTTAGGAAAATAAGGGATCTCTCCTTAAAAGGACTATGATATATATATATATACTCCCTCCGTCCCATTTTATGTGTCCATCTTGGGGAATCCAATTATTTAAGGGGACAAAAAGAATCTACACCTACTTTCCACAATTGCCTATAATCATTACACTTTCTTTTTTTGTTTTGTTTTGGTATTAATTGTAAGGAAGGGTAATTTGAGAAACTAAGCAAAATTTACATACTAATTTAGAAAAATGGACAACAAATTTTGGGACATTCCAAAATAAAAAGATGGACATATAAAGTGGGACGGAGGTAGTATATACATATAAGTGAGTGAGGTTGTAAACTTGTAGAGAGGGATTTGCATTTGAATTTTAGGTGGTATGGAGGTTGGAAACATCAGTAGCCGAAGGTTGGTGTCTTGGTGATGGCCTGATGGGAGGGAGGAGGAAAAATAAGGGTGTGTTTGGTTGTTGAGATTTTTTGGGGAATAATGCTATTTTCACAACTCGTTTAAAATCATTTTTATCTTTCTCTTAAGTGACACGTGTGGTCCATAAAAATTTAACCAAACCCCATAGTGTCACCCATAATAGAGATAAAAATGATTATAAATGAATTTTGAGAATGTGTTGTACTCCTAACATTACTCTTTAATGGGTGGTGATGTGTTCGATTTGGACACATGCATATGGATAGATTTGTCATTTTATGATGTCATTAACAGTGTTAGTTTGACATTTTTGTTTGATGGGTGAGTTTGTTCACTTTTTCATTTCGGGGGATATAATTGAAAAATGGATTATAGTTAAGGGGGTGTTTGTGCAATTTATTCTTCTTTATTTTATACAGTACGCCTCACGAGTTTACACGGCGGTACAGCCGACAGCTGGCAGTTTAGGGCTTTTGGTATTGTTTAAGTAGGACCACTTTTATGTTCAAAAAAGAAAGGAAAAAAGAAAGTAGGACCACTTTCAATTTCCGCCTCACGTTAATTTATTTATTTTTATTTTATTTTATTTATTTATTTTTTTTTTTCTTTCTCAAAAGCAACATTTACTCCTGGTTATTGTACAGCGGAGCTGTTGCTGTTGGCAAGTGGGAAAAAAGAGGCACAATCAAACACACAACTTTTGGGACACAACCTAATTAATGTGTCTATCTCTCTCTGTGATATCACTGGACCCCACAATGACACAAGAGAGAGATAGACACATGATTTAGGTTGTGTCTCAAAAGTTGTGTGTTTGATTGTGCCCCAAATATTACCCGGGAAAAAAACTGGAGCGCTGTTAGGTTATATTTGACAAGTCGGATAAAATTATTGGATTTAGATAGAATTAGGTAGAATCGGAATGGATTAGTAATTGTGTTGGATAAGTTATTATGATATCTTGTATTTGAAACATGCTGGATAATCTAGCAGTTTTATCATAATTATGTGTTTGGTCGTGCTATTAAATTATTGCTTTTTAACACAAAAAAAAAAGGTATGAAAAAAAAAAGTTGAATTTTTTTTAATATTAAAAAAAGGAAAAAGAAAAGCAAATTTGGAAAAAGAGATGAAATAAAAGTACTAGCAATTATGGGGAAAAAATATCTAAAAAAAAAATAGAAAAAAAATAAAAATAAAATATGAAAAAAATAAAATAAAATAATATTCCCAAAGTTATCCTAAACTCTTTTATCCAACCTAATACCACCCCTCCGGGAATTGAGTTATCCCAAACACAATGGAATAAAATACTCAAACTTCGTGCGCGCACCTAATATTAGATTGGATAATTTTTATCCAATTCAAACCCCTTATCCAGCAAAACATGGCCTTAATGGGTAAACGAGTGAAGTTCAAATTTGAATTCTAAACTCATTTGCTCAACCATACATTAGCCCAATTAGGCTCGAATCGTATCCACCTCTACATCTAACCCCATTAAATAAAATGTATTTATTTATTTTATTCCTTCTCGACATTTGAGGTTGATACGCCCAAAATTATGGGCAGTATCCTACTCAAGCTAGAAGACTAATGGAAAGTGCATCTATTTCCTAATCCAATTGAGAAACCCCCACAATTAATGTCAATCAATCCTAATACAATTAGAAAACGTACTTGATTGGTGTCAATCACACCCTAATAGGATTATATTTCCTTATCCATGTATGAGTAGGTCTCTTACATCTATAAAAGATACCTCTCACCCCCATTGAGGGGACCGCCAACTCTTTAGTCTACACATCACCTCTACAAAATTCACCATTATATGCATACACCCGGCCGGTATTACTGGTAGTGTCGCCCCTCTTTGTTTGCTCACCAGACCCGCCGGTGATCTGCTAGTGAACGTGCTCAGACACACAAGTGGACGTAGGTACCTTCATTAACAGGGCCGAACCACATACAAAAAATAGTCTCTCACTCTCTCTCTCTCTCTCTCTTTAAATTGCTTTACTTTACTCTTCCCAAATTTTGGCATCATCAGTTTGGCGCCGTCTGTGGGAAACGACAATTCTTCTCATCAACAAATTCTTGACTGATCAATATGCCACCAAAGAAGGGTAAGAAGGCTGCGCAGCAGTCCGATCGGGATGTTCCTTCGGCCCCGGCGTCGACTGCAGCAGTCCTGACATATGAGCAAATCACTGCAACCCTTACACAACTCTTAGAGGGCCAGCGTCAAATCCAGCAACAGATAGAAGCACTGCTAGCCCAGCAAAGCAATCCTCCAGTGGCCGGGAAACGACCCGGGAACATTGCGTACGGTCGAGAACCGATTTTGACCAGACAACGGACCCGAGCCAACCCATCCCATGTTGAGGATGCCAGAGACATCAACAGTGGGCGTGCTGCCCGAGAGGAAAGGCATGAGCATATGGCCCGGGAATCAGTCCAGGGTCATCGATCAAGAGCCAAGTTGTCCCTAGGCGAACGGTTACCCAGAGTCATAGCCGAGCCCGATCTCAGAGGACAGCACCCTGCCATGAAGAAGCCTCTTCCACCAACCCGACCGGCTCCTCAGATACCGGTCGGGAAGGAGTGGAAGCCCGAATCAAGTACTTACAGAAGCAGATCGACGGAGTGGCCAAAAAGCTTGGTCAAAATCGTATTCCGAATCAAGCCAGTACCGAGACAGAGTCACCATTCTCCAGCCAGATCACGAGGTTCTCTATCCCGCGCGAATTTAAGCAGCCTCGGCTAGATTCATACAACGGCTCGGAAAGCCCGGTCGACCACGTCCGGACCTATAGGGCTCAGATGGCCCTAGCCACCAACTCCGATGAGCTATACTGCCTAGCCTTCCCCAGCACTTTGAAAGGCCCCGCCATGCAGTGGTTCTACTCCTTGGAGCCCCGATCGGTCCGCAGTTTCAAACAACTCAGCAAGCAGTTCATCAACCAGTTCGCCGGTATGCATGAGCGGCCAAAGCCAGACATGCAGCTACTGACGGTCAGACAACGGAATAATGAGTCCCTCAAGGAGTTCACTAACCGGTTCAACCAACAGAAGCTCCAAATCCGCAATCTGAACGAGACAATCGCCATCATAGCCTTCTGCTCGGGAGTTCAACACACCAAGTGCGCCGCATCGTTCCACAGAAACCGACCGGTAACCTTGGTCGAACTCGCAGAGAGGGTTGGAAAATACATCGACACTGAAGAATTTCTAAAGATCAAAGACCCCGGGCAAGAAAACAACGAGTCTTCCAGAAGTAAGCGAAAGCGAGATCAGCTCGGGAGTTCTGACAATTCTTCCAGTTCACAGCGGTCTGAGTCCGACAATCCCGACTCGACCACCGGTTCACAGCAGTCCGGGTCAGTCAGTCCCGACCCGACCTCCAGTTCACATCGGTCAGGATCAAGCAGTTCCGGCTTTGCCTTCAGCACATAAAAATTAGGAGCCCGACGATCCTGATCCGACCCCCTGTCTCCATCATTCTAGATGAGCCCGACTACAACGGTACTTACCTGATCACTACGTGAGGCTTCACCGATTATCAGAGAGCTCATCTAAAGACCTCGGGCCTAACCCCGAGGCATATAAAAAGACCTCGGGCCTAACCCCGAGGCATCCAAAGACCTCGCGCCTAACCCCGAGGCATATAAAAAGACCTCGGGCCTAACCCCGAGGCATCCAAAGACCTCGGGCCTAACCCCGAGGCACTAAAAGACCTCGGGCTCCGAACCCAGGCACCAAAGACCTCGGGGTTACACCCGAGGCACCGGCTTCGCTTAGGTCCAACCGACGATGGAGGCAAACCTCCTAGATGGCTGACGATGGCAAGCTTCAAAAGACCCTGCAACCACCATGTTCCAGGTCGGTTACCTATATATCATAGCCTCTGTAAGACCCTCGTCTTAGCGAAAGCTTGGGGGGCAAGATGGCGTAATGAACTAAACAGGTAATCACACCGGGTATTTACAGGTCTCGCGGATAACCAAGTCAAAATCTTGGACAACCCGAGCACCTACAGTACTCAGAGGCATTAACTCCAC
The DNA here is from genome assembly GCA_033977485.1 of Hydrangea macrophylla. NCBI lineage: Eukaryota > Viridiplantae > Streptophyta > Magnoliopsida > Cornales > Hydrangeaceae > Hydrangea > Hydrangea macrophylla. Next base: position 78,025,372 of record CM066983.1, on the reverse strand, counting down.
TTAGGCCCAGACCGACGATAGAGGTGACTAAAATCTCTTAGGTTGGCCGACGATAGAGGAGCAAAAGGACCCTAAAGCAACGTGATTTAGGTCGGCTCCACCAACATGGTCAAGCTCTTCTCCCAACAGTCTTGACGAAGGCTAACTGGGCGGAGGACAACCATCCTGGGGAGCTAACATAAAAAGGACCCTAGAGCAATACGTTTTAGGTAGGCTTTTCCAACATGGTAAAATCCTTCTACCCACAACCTTAACGAAGGTTTACGGGCAGAAGATAACCATCCTGAGAGCTAATTCAAGCAAAAAAGACTCCGAAGTAGGCCGAGTCTCAACTCTCGGTCACTTCCCGAGCATTCAAAGACTCCGAATTAGGCCGGGTCTCAACTCCCGGTCAGTTCCCGAGCACCTAAAGGACACGAGCTAGGCAGGCTCTCAACTCTCAGCCAGTTCCCGAGGATTCACCAGGCTCAGAAGCCCCGAGGCAGCTTCCTCAAGCACTCAGACAGTGGCAAGTGGCATCAACTAATTTCCAAACTTGTCCCGATATAGCATCTGGCCAATCTTGGAAATGGGGGGCAGCTGATACGCCCAAAATTATGGGCAGTATCCTACTCAAGCTAGAAGACTAATGGAAAGTGCATCTATTTCCTAATCGAATTGGGAAACCCCCACAATTAATGTCAATCAATCCTAATACAATTAGGAAACGTACTTGATTGGTGTCAATCACACCCTAATAGGATTATATTTCCTTATCCATGTATGAGTAGGTCTCTTACATCTATAAAAGAGACCTCTCACCCCCAATTGAGGGGACCGCCAACTCTTTAGTCTACACAGCACCTCTACAAAATTCACCATTATATGCATACACCCGGCCGGTATTACTGGTAGTGTCGCCCCTCTTTGTTGGCTCACCAGGCCCGCCGGTGATCTGCTAGTGAACGTGCTCAGACACACAAGTGGACATAGGTACCTTCATTAACAGGGCCGAACCACATACAAAAAATAGTCTCTCACTCTCTCTCTCTCTCTCTCTTTAAATTGCTTTACTTTACTCTTCCCAAATTTTGGCATCATCAGAGGTCATAAACCTCCACTTTTGTTTATCTTTTGGTAAAGAGTAATGGTAAGCTTCCCGCTATAGTAATAAAATTAACATAAAAAAACAATGAAATATTTTTCAAAATTTGAATTTCAAATACTTTCAAATACATGTATTAGTGGGATCACCTTTAATATGATAAGACCACATCAACATCCTCTAATTAAAATCTAGTAGGTCCAATAGTACATATATTTAGGAAGCATTTAAGATACAAAAATTTGAGAATCATAGGTAAGAGTAATGCTATGTCACACCCCGACCCGCTACGAGTGGATTAAGGGCTTGTGACAACGCCACCAACGCTTAACCCATTCATTAACGTACTGAACAAGTCTAGGTAATATGATTTCCCAAAGCCACAAAACGACAGTTATAGACTTTTACTAATTCAGAGTAACAAGGAAACCAAAGTATCATTTTTTTTTTCTGGTGGTAATTAGGGACCCCAAAGACACCCTTTCATCAAGTAAAAAATTTAAAATAACAAAGTTTAAAGACCAAGTCAGAGGGGTGTTCGACCGATCGACCGGGTCCCTTTGACCGGTCGAAAGGCACCTGGGCTGAATTCCTCCTATTTCAGCACCTTTCCCTGTTTTGCATAAGTTTAACACATTCTCCAACTTTCAACCATTCATAAAGAAATTCTAGTAAAACATTTGAAAACATTTTACCCAATCTCCACAAACATGTAGAGGCATTAAGAAATATTAGATCAAGTAATAACTTAATTCTTGAATCAAGATCCGCACGTTCCCAACACTGAACATAACTTCTATACCTCATTTAGAAAACATGAAGTCTCTAGGAATAACTAAATAATTACACATGTTACAGCCAAAGAGTGTTGGACACGTCGACTCGACGAGTCCTAAAGTTCACACAACATTTACAACATGACTAATTACACATAGTTTGTGGATTATAAGGTACAACCCATGGCGTTTTTATACAACCAAAGCCCAAGCTAGTTAAACTTAACATATTACAAATTCTTCAAAATATAGGTTACAAACGGGAATTGATTTAATGCTAATTTGTGGACATATCTACATATTCATAACTCTCGAGCCCAACCCAACGCTTCATTCATTTTCTCTCTTCGCCTCGTTCCACACCTGCGGTGGTTATTCAATAACCACAATAGAAAATAATATTTTTGGTTAAGCTTTCGCTTAGTGAGTGAGCTAATCATGTGTTTGAATGCAATAAATATTCTAATGCAACAACCACTCATATAAAGCATAATTTATAGTCTCGGACTACCAAGCAATGGTTCACACTCCGGTAATGGATTTTATTATCCTTTACCACATCATTTTTTTTATCACTTATTTCACCTCTTTAATCCCTACACAAAGGATTTATTCCGCCCCTACACAAAGAGCTTATTCTTACCCCTACACAAAGGGTTTATTCTTACCCCTACGCAAAGGGCTTTTCTTTTTCTTTTCCCCAATTCCATATTTAGTGAACCATTACCGGTAACCTTTGACCCAAACAAGCACATAAGTACTTATTTACCCAATTTATACGCTTGTTTCACATTCAACCATTGCATGTCTAATTAAACATGAAATTAGCATTTCTAAATATCAATTACTACAATAATTATATTTACACCTTCAAACCCTTGCCCACATAATCACATAAACATATAATTCACTCAATATAGCAATTCTTGAATATTTAAACATGTTTTTCCATTCCCTAGCATAGTCATTGATACACCCAAAATTATGGGCAGTTTCCTACTCAAGCTAGAAGACTAATGGAAAGTGCATCTATTTCCTAATCCAATTAGGAAACCCCTACAATTAATGTCAATCAATCCTAATACAATTAGGAAAATTACTTGATTGGTGTCAATCTATATCAATAGGGTTATATTTCCTTATCCATGTATGAGTAGGTCTCTTACATCTATAAAAGAGACCTCTCACCCCTCATGAAGGGGACGGCCAACTCTTTAGTCTACACAGCACCTCTACAAAATTCACCATTATATGCATACACCCGGCCGGTATTACTGGTAGTGTCGCCCCTCTTTGTTGGCTCACCAGGCCCGCCGGTGATCTGCTAGTGAACGTGCTCAGACACACCCGTGGACGTAGGTACCTTCATTAACAGGGCCGAACCACATACAAAAAATAGTCTCTCACTCTCTCTCTCTCTCCTAAATTGCTCTACTTTACTCTTACCAATTTTTGGCATCATCAGCTTGGCGCCGTCTGTGGGAAACGACAATTCTTCTCATCAACAAATTCTTGACTGATTAATATGCCACCAAAGAAGGGAAAGAAGGCTGCACAGCGGTCCGACCGGGATGTTCCTTCGGCCCCGGCGTTGACTGCAGCAGTCCTGATGTCTGAGCAAATCACCGCAACCCTCACACAACTCTTGGAGGGCCAGCGTCAAATCCAGCAACAGATCGAAGCACTGCTAGCCCAGCAAAGCAATCCTCCAGTGGCCGGGAAACGACCCGGGAACGTTGCGTACGGTCGAGAACCGATCTTGACCGGACAACGGGCCCGAGCCAACCCGTCCCGTGTTGAGGATGCCAGAGACATCAACAGCGGGCGTGGTGCCCAAAAGGAAAGGCAGGAGCATATGGCCCGGGAATCAGTCCGGGGTCACTCGGTCAAGAGCCGAGTTGTCCCTAGGCGAACGGCTACCCGAAGTCATAGCCGAGCCCGATCCCAGAGGACAGCACCCTGCCATGAAGAAGCCTCTTCCACCAACCCGACCAGCTCCTCAGATACCGGTCGGGAAGGAGTGGAAGCCCAAATCAAGTACTTGCAGAAGCAGATCGACGGAGTGGCCAAAAAGCTTGGTCTAAATCATGTTCCGAATCAAGCCAATACCGAGACAGAGTCACCATTCTCCAGCCAGATCACGAGGTTCTCTATCCCGCGCAAATTCAAGCAGCCTCGGCTAGATTCATACAACGGCTCGGGAAGCCCGGTCGACCACGTCCGGACCTACAAGGTTCAGATGGCCCTAGCCACCAACTCCGATGAATTACACTGCCTAGCCTTCCCCAGCACTTTGAAAGGCCCGGCCATGCAGTGGTTCTACTCCTTGGAGTCCCGATCGGTCTACAGTTTCAAACAACTAAGCAAGCAGTTCATCAACCAGTTCGCCGGTATGCATGAACGGCCAAAGCCAGACATGCAACTACTGACAGTCAGACAACAGAGTAATGAGTCCCTCAAGGAGTTCACCGACCGGTTCAACCAACAGAAGCTTCAAATCAGCAATTTGAACGAGACAATCGCCATCATAGCCTTCTGCTCGGGAGTTCAACACACCAAGTGCGTCGCGTCGTTCCACAAAAACCGACCGAAAACTTTGGTTGAGCTCTCTGAGAGGGTTGGAAAATACATCGACACTGAAGAGTTTCTGAGGACCAAATGCACCGGGCAAGAAAGCAACGAGTCTTCCAGAAGTAAGCGAAAGCGAGATCAGCCCGGGAGTTCTTACAGTTCTTCCAGTTCACAGGGATCTGAGTCCGGCAACCCCGACCCGACCACCGGTTCACAGAAGTCCAGGTCAGGCAGCCCCGGCCGGATCTCCAGCTCACAACAGGCATGGTTCGACAGTCCCGACCCGACCTCCAGTTCACATCGGTCAGGATCAAGCAGTTCCGGCTTTGCCTCCAGCACAGAGAGATCTGGAGCCTGACGATCCTGATCCGACCTCTTGTCTCCATCGGTCTAGATGAGCCCGACTACAGTGGTACTTGCCTAATCACCGCGTAAGGCTCCACCGATTGACAGAGTTCATACAAAGTCCTCGGGCCTAACCCCGAGGCATCTACAAAGTCCTCGGGCATGACCCCGAGGCATCTACGAAGTCCTCGGGCCTAACCCCGAGGCATGCAAAGACCTCGGGCCTAACCCCGAGGCATCTCAAAAGACCTCGGGCTCCGAACCCAGGCACTTAAAAGACCTCGAGCTCCGAACTCAGGCACTCAAAAGACCTCGGGCTCCGAACCCAGGCACCAAAGACCTCGGGGTCACGCCCGAGGCACCGGCTTCGCTTAGGTCCAGCCGACGATGGGGGCAAACCCCCTAGGTGGCTGATGATGGCAAGCTTCAAAAGACCCTGCAACCACCATGTTCCAGGTCGTTTACCTATAGATCATAGCCTCTTTAAGACCCTCGTCTTAGCGAAAGCTTGGGGGGCAAGATGGCGTAGTGAACTAAACAGGTAATCACACCGGGTATCTACAGGCCTCTCGGATAACTAAGTCAAAATCTTGGACAACCCGAGCACCTACAGTACTCAGAGACTTTAACTCCACTTAGGTCCAGACCGACGATAGAGGTGACTAAAATCTCTTAGGTTGGCCGACGATAGAGGAGCAAAAGGACCCTAAAGCAACGTGATTTAGGTCGGCTCCACCAACATGGTCAAGTTCTTCTCCCAACAGTCTTGACGAAGGCTAACTGGGCGGAAGACAACCATCCTGGGGAGCTAACAGTAAAAAGGACCCTAGAGCAATACGCTTTAGGTCGGCTTGTCCAACATGGTAAAATCCTTCTACCCACAGCCTTGACGAAGGTTTACGGGCAGAAGATAACCATCCTGGGAGCTAACTCAAGCAAAAAAGACTCCGAAGTAGGCCGAGTCTCAACTCTCGGTCACTTCCCGAGCATTCAAAGACTCCGAATTAGACCGGGTCTCAACTCCCGGTCAGTTCCCGAGCACCTAAAGGTCCCGAGCTAGACAGGGTCTCAACTCTCAGCCAGTTCCCGAGGACTCACCAGGCTCAGAAGCCCCGAGGCAGCTTCCTCAAGCACTCAGACAGTGGCAAGTGACATCAACTAATTTCCAAACTTGCCCCGATATAGCATCTGGTCAATCTTGGAAATGGGGGGCAGCTGATACACCCAAAATTATGGGCAGTTTCCTACTCAAGCTAGAAGACTAATGGAAAGTGCATCTATTTCCTAATCCAATTAGGAAACCCCCACAATTAATGTCAATCAATCCTAATACAATTAGGAAACTTACTTGATTGGTGTCAATCTATATCAATAGGGTTATATTTCCTTATCCATGTATGAGTAGGTCTCTTACATCTATAAAAGAGACCTCTCACCCCTCATGAAGGGGACGGCCAACTCTTTAGTCTACACAGCACCTCTACAAAATTCACCATTATATGCATACACCCGGCCGGTATTACTGGTAGTGCCGCCCCTCTTTGTTGGCTCACCAGGCCCGCCGGTGATCTGCTAGTGAACGTGCTCAGACACACCCGTGGACGTAGGTACCTTCATTAACAGGGCCGAACCACATACAAAAAATAGTCTCTCACTCTCTCTCTCTCTCTCTCTCCTAAATTGCTCTACTTTACTCTTACCAATTTTTGGCATCATCAGTCATGATACAACATATATAAAATCAACCTTCTAAAATTCATATTAGCATATTAAGCATATTTAGACATTCAAAGACAAGATTGGAATCACTCACCTTTGAAATTCAGCAAATTAACCACTTAGAAGTTGATTTCTAGTAATACCAAACCCGAATCTACCTTGTGTATGAATCCTACACATTTTTAAGCAATTTATAGATTATTCCCTCAAATTAGGTCATGGAAAAACTATCAAGAAACTAAAATTAAAGGGTACCTATGTGTATATCTTACCTCCACGAGTTCGAATATGATCTTATACTAAGGATTGGAAGTTGTTTGGGCAACCAAATGGTGAGACCACCATTTTTCTCTCTCCCTCTTCTTCACGCCGAAAACCCCCCTGTGTTCTAGGGGTGGGCAAACAGTCGGTTTGGTTTCAAACCGAAAAGTTCGGTTCGGGTTGTTCGGTTCGGGTTGAGAATTTCGATACCGAAGTCCGAACTGAAGTAAACTTCGAAAATATGGTTCGGTTTCGAAATTAAAGTTCGGGTTCGGTTCGAAACTTCGGGTTGAAATTCAACCGAAGTTTTTTTTTCATTTTTAAAAATTTTTTTTTTTTATTTTTATAAATTTTTTTATTACTCAATAAAGAGAAAAAAATGTCTTTCAAGTTTCAAGATATCCATTTGGTAATCAAGGATATTAGTTGAACTAATGAAGTACCCTAGATCTAAAAAAAAACCATTTGGTAATCAAGAACAAAAGAACAACTCAAATAGTTACAGTTTGTATTTTGTTATTACTCACTGAGAGAAAAAAAAAATGTCTTCAAGCTTCAACAGGATATTAGTAAAACTAATGAAGTACCCTAAATCTATTTATAAAAAAATACAATAATAATAAAATAAATAAAAAATAAAAACTTCGAAAATTCGGTTCGGGTTCGGGCTGAAAAACTCTACGGAAAACCGAACTGTACTTAAAAGTTCGGTTCGGTTTCAAACCGAACTAACTTTGGTTCGGGTTCAAACTGAACTGAAATTGTTCGAAAGTTCGGTTTCGGTTCGAAAGTTCGGTTGGCCCGAAATGTGCCCACCCCTACTGTGTTCTTCTTCTTCTTTCTTTTTGTTTTTACTTTTGATTTGATAAGTATGTTGACTAAAGCATGTATATCATCTAGGATATGTCACTAACTTTCCTTATTTAAGTTTACATCCCCTAAACTTTGTAATGTTTTATTAAGCTTCCAAAAGATATTAAATTAACTTATTAACTCCCCAAACTCTAAATGGGTCAAATCGTGGTTCCAAATATTAAATGAAGTTACTAATTAACTTACCCATTATGCACATATTCATATTATGCTCTCACAAGGGTACCCAAACTGGCTCCATAACTAAACATAAATAATAAAATATTAAAGCACTTATTTATTTATCATGTAAGTATATAAAAAATATTCATATGATATCAACATGTATTATAATTAAACAATTAAATTTATATGTCTACCATTTAAGCACATAAATGCAAATATATGCAATTTATGTAATCTGACCCTCGTTGGGCTCCACTTCCATATATGTCCCATCCATAATGGAACTTCCAACTGTGTTTCCAACTGAACACTTTTTTTTTTCCACCGGTGGGTCCACAATCCCACCTTACTCAACATATGCACTATTAATAATATATTTATCCCCTTTTCCGGGTACGGGTGTTACATGCTAGGTCACTAACACTTTCATAAACAAAATTCACTAACACTCCATTTTTTTCCTAGGTGACACTGTGGGATCTATTGAACTTAAAATGCCACCAAAAAGAGAAATATAGTGTCAGTGATTTTGTTTGTGAAAATGTTAGTTGACCATCGCATTACCCTTTAGTAAATATGTTTTACTTTTTTTCAAAATCACCTTTATCTATGTCTCTTCTTCTTCTTCTTTTTTTTTTTTTTGGTCTTTTCTCGACACTTTGAGGTTTGTTTTCTATATTCAAAATAAACTAAAAGTAAAAAAACTAAAAATAAAATATTGAAGTTTATATCTTTAAACTAAGTTTTCTCTCCCTTCTCTTTGACTTCTGTGCTCTCTTAGTAGCCACCTCTTAGGGGCTCTCTCATCCACCATGAGAGAGCCCTCAACCACTTTCTTTATTTTTTTTTATTTTTATTTTTATTTTTTATTTTTTATTTTTTTATTTTTTATTATTCTCAATAATATGTCTCCTCTTGTGAGGAGGTTTGTCCCTCTTTGTTGAGGATTTGTTTTATTTTTTGTTTGGTTTGCTTGATTGATGCAGTTAGATCTCTTTGTCTTCATATTCTGTGGTTGGATCCGGCCCTGTTCCACATAGATCTGTGTTAGATTTGTTGTTTGTTAGGGCCTTCTTCTCGGTCACAGTGGTTTTGATGCTCGGATCTTTATTGTGGTTTTTGGCAACTTTCTCCTTCAGACGGCTCGGTGTTTGAGCTACGCCACAGTCCACGATATCGTAGTTTTGGAGATTGCAATACAAGCCAAAAGATTGTTGTGATTTATCAAGTATTTTTTCCTTCTTCTGTTTTGTATTTGTTTCTTATAAATTTGCCTTTTTGTGAAATGGAATTTTCATGATTTGCGATTAAAAAAAAAGTTTATATGTTTAAAATTTCAAGTTAAATATATAAGAGTCAACAAGTAAATTAGTTTATTTGGAAAGTAAATTGTATTCACTATTTTTTTTATGAGAGGCTTGGTCTAAGGTCCCTAAGGTTGAGATAATTTGGATTAAAGGACAAATCATAAACAACAAATCACATAAGGACACTCTCTAAAATACTTTCCCTCCTAAAGTCTCGTAAAATTTTAACTTTCCGTCCCAAAGTCCCTTAAGAGACAAAATTGCCCCTGAAAAAAATACTTGCAACTACATCATAGCAAATCTCCTATCTCTCTTCTCTCTCTTACGTATCTCCTCCAGCCATGGTGTCAACCGTCGGCAACCACGGCCACCGCCGACCACCACCACCACGGCCATCAACACCATTGCCACCACCACCACATCGCCGACCACTACCACCAAAACAAATCTAGATCGCCACAGCCACCAACACCATCACCACCACCACTTTCGGCCACCATCACCAATACCATCTGTCATGCCCCGGAGCAGCAAAAATAGAGAAAAATAAATTTCCTTTTTGGATCCATAGGGAATTACTGGTGAATGTCACTACTGATCCACACCACACAGTACTACTCTACAACAAGAATAGTAATATGAACATACTGGATATAATAGTCGATGCTTCTATTACAAACATCAGAGTTATTACAACAGTAAAGCTACAGCGGAAGTATATAAGGTTTAGAAGCAACATATGCTCAAGTACCAAATATAACAAAACAATCTAGACATAAATAATAAACTAATAACTATCTCCAGATTTTCAGCTGACGTAAACATCTGCGTAGTAGTCCTCCCTGGCATAGATATCATCAGTGGGGCAATCCTCGGTGTATTCTCCTCCCAGATAGTATCATCGTTGTAGGCTTCGTCACCTGTAGAATAAGTTACAGGATAGTCTAGACGGGAAAAATCCAGGCAATAAAGGTGTCACGCCCCGGAGTAAGCCAAAAATAGAGAAAAATAAAATTTCCTTTATGGGTTCGTGGACACGTGACTAGTTTGTTAACTGTTCTATCCTTCTAACTCCACACAACAATCATAAGGATCGTGCTAAGGTATAAACATAACTTATACTTAATAGAGTATAAATATAGCAGCGGAAACAAGACATAAGTTACAATAACATCCAGCTAATTACACAAGGTCAATACTAAACTTGTTACATAAACTTAAACATAAGAACAACTGAGATAACTATCTTCGATCTCCAACCCAGCTCTATTCTTTTTAGCTCCTCAGTACTGTATTCTGAGCTCACCTCCATATTAACAAAACCTGCATCACTCTGGACATGGGAAATGCGCAGGGCGTAACATGACGTCAGCCTTGGAACAAGGCTAAGTGAGAGTCTCAACCGCATAATAATCAATAAATACAAAGCATCTCTCGACTCACGTCATAGTTTAGTGTCTTAGGATATGGTTAATCTCTTATCAAAAGACGCATTCTCATTACAGGCATAGCAGAGGTCTCAACAAGACAGGTAGACAGATAAACATAACATCATAGAATATATTCTCCTTATTTTATCCTCGTGCGTGCAATGCATGACCGATGTGACTTATTCCCAACCCTTTTCAAAGACACTTGCTTTTCAAAACAGATACTTTTCAAAACCATTTCATTTTAAAACCAAAACTTTCCAAAACCAAATCATTTCGAACCGAACCATTTTACTCATCAATTCAATCCCATCATTCACTTTCCCTTTCTCATCCACTTGACAACATGCGGGTACATCAAGGATGATAACATGCTATAACAGCCGATTCATACTTGTTCCCTTGATAGGCCGCCGGACGTCTTCACGGTGCACACTATCTGTAAACAATGGAACTGGCACATGGGACGTCTTCAACCATGTGTATACTCTCACCGGTCGTCTACACAGCTGAGAAGTATATTAGAGCACTAGCCGGACGTCTTTAACAATACTGTAGACACCAATTTTTGCCCAACAAAAAATGTTAATACTATTTACCCCCATTTTTACCCAGCCCAAAAAAAAAAAGTAAGAGTATTTTTTTTTACTTCTTTTCTTTTCACCAAGCTAGGTAGTTTAAAAAAAAAAAAGATGTTGGGATTCCTTCTTGTAGTAAAAAAAAAAAAAAGAACAAAAAACAAAGATGTTGGGATTCCTTCTTAGTTCTTTTAGCAAAAAAATAAGAAAAAAAAAAGATGATGGAGTTTTCTTTTCAATAAACAAAACTTGGTGGATTTTTGCTATTCTATAAAAAAAATGTAAGTAGTTTGGTTCTTTACTTAAAAAACAAAATGGGTGGGTCTTTTAATTTTTAGTGGAGAGTTTTAAAATAATAATAAAAAAAGAAATAAAACTCTTACTTGGCCTATAAATAGAGACCAATGCAAACCAAAAAAAAAAGGAGGAGAAGAAAAAAAGAAAATGAAGAAAAAAAATAGTTTTCTCTACATATATCTCCCTCACCTTCCCCCCTTCATCTCCTTCACTTAATCATCAAAAACCAAAAAAAAAAACCACAAAAAAAAAGAAGTTTGCATTTTTTCACCACTACACCACCTCTTCCAACCACCACTATCAAGGCCACTACTACAATCATCAATTTCCGTTTAGCTACCATATCACCACAAATCTCATCAACATACCTTACGGTCACCTCACCACTATTGCCATACGTTGCCACCCAACCATTCTCATACCGCCTCAAATCATCAACCGCATTCCCGTCACTTACCATTAATATTCTAGCAGTTTTCTCGAGTTCCTCTAATAACTCAGGTTTTTTTTTTATTATTTTTTTTGTACATATCATTTTTATTCCCGCTTGATAATAAAAAATAATAATAATAACATCCACGTCATACTCGGAATTACTTGGTTTCCAATATAAAAGTCACGTCCGACTCTGGATTACATGGTTCACAATACAGGAATCCTACGTGGTTTCTGTTAAGGAGAGTCATGTTCTACTGGGGATGAGGCGATTGCTAATACGTGGACCAATGTTCTACTGGGGACTACGTTTTTTTTTTATTTTTTTATATATGGAAATTCATGTCTAAATAATGAAGATCGCTTAATTCGCATAAATAAAGGAATAAAAAGAAAGAAACGATTAATCGGACCCAACAGTCCCCTTTGCACTAGGAGATCTTCACAGGTAAGTATTTTTATCCTATACACACTTTACATTTCTTATTTCTTTATTTCTTTTGGGCACTAACCCTTACTTCCGACATAAAAATAAAATACAAAAAAAGTCTCTTTTCTTTCTTTTGGGCACCGACCCTTACTTCCGACATAAAAATAAAATACAAAAAAAATCTCTTTTCTTTTGGACACCGACCCTTACTTCCGGCATAAAAATAAAAATACAAAAAAAAAGTCTATTTTCTTTCTTTTGGGCACCGACCCTTACTTCCGGCATAAAAATAAAAATACAAAAAAAAAATCTCTTTTCTTTTTTTTGGGCACCGACCCTTACTTCCGGCATAAAAATAAAAATACAAAAAAGGTCTCTTTTCTTTCTTTTGGGCACCGACCCTTACTTCCGGCATAAAAATAAAATACAAAAAAAAAAAAAAAAACATCTCCTTTCTTTCTTTTGGGCACTGACCCTTACTTCCGTCATAAAAATAAAAATACAAAAAAAGTCTATTTTCTTTCTTTTGGGCACCGACCCTTACTTCCAGCATAAAAATAAAAATACCAAAAAAATCTCTTTTCTTTCTTTTGGGCACCAACCCTTACTTCCGACATAAAAATAAAAATACAAAAAAAGTCACTTTTCTTTCTTTTGGCACCGACCCTTATTTCCGGCATAAAAATAAAATACAAAAAAAAATCTCTTTTCTTTCTTTTGGGTACCGACCCTAACTTCCGGCATGAAAAAAAATTTATTTTCTTTCTTTCGGGCATCGACCCTTACTTCCGGTACATTTTTCAGTCATTTAGGCACATATCCTTATTTCCAACATAGGAATAAAAGCACAGAAAAAAAAAAAAAATAGAAAAGTACAAAAAAAATACATCAGTCTCCAATCACCTGCGTAGTCTCATTTCAATCTCAATCACTTTTCAAAGTTTAAAATCTAGGATTATACCACGTGGGTTAAAGTTTCTAGTTACACCAACTCTTTCTCAAATCAATATATCACACGAGCACGGTCAAACGGGACCACTTTTCTTTCTAAAAAAATCACATGCATACACTCACACACATGTCAGAACTACGTTTGGCCTGATTCCCGTCTTGGGATACGTAAGCAACTCTCAAAGAGTGCGGCCATACCTATCACCATTTTCCGTCCTATTTCACTTTCTAAAAAGAAAAAAAAAACTTTTTTTCTTTTTCAATAGAAATGCCCCATTTTAATAAAAATCACTAAAATTGGCAACCGTGTTCGCACGGATGTTCGAGGGTGCCTCATACCTTCCCTCGACATAATCGAGTCCCCGAACCCATCTCAAAATCTCTGGTTTTCGCATGGCTATTAAGAATCATACTTTTAAAAGGGCCCACTTTTCTCAAAACTTTTTTTTTTAAAGTCAAAGATGAATTATTTTAATTGTCTTTGCAGGGGTCCTAACACCCCAAATGTTAGGTGGCAACCCTGAACTTTTTCAAACAGGCCCTACCATACTCTTTTCACCCTTCCCAATAAAAATCAAGTTGCAAATCACCCACTCTCAGGAAGCCGGGCACACACCGACAGCCTGGCGCTCCGAAAAACGCGGGGGCAATAGATACATGGGACGTCTTCAACCACATATGCGCATCACCGGACGTCTTCAACGGCGAGAGGCGCGCTAGGAACCCTAATCGTTCATGTCCACCCGGCTCATCAGCCGTTGATCCATTGGATCCAATATTCACATCTCTTTTACATTCATCTATCTCATCACATTCACATCCTCATCAAACACTTCTTTTTCTCATACAATGCATGGTGACACATTTCATGAAATGCACGTGTGTCCACTATCAATACTCACATGCAAATCTACTTTTATTCCTCTTTATTATTAACATGGCATGCGTTATCTATTCCGGTTAACAATATCGTAAAAGGTGCATTTAATGGTTAGCAGCAGAAATATATAAAACATGGATCATGTAACATGGATTTGATACCAATAATCATATAGATAAAACCCTTAACATGTTCACGTATGCGATAGCACTACCATAACATACTTCGCATAGCCATACAATTATTGGAATACATGTAGTATCATAAATCAATGCATTACTTATACAAAACATAATACAGATAACTTTTAGACATCTTATAATAATCTTATTATTATTAGAATGAGGTTAGGAAACTCACCTCGAGTCACTGATCCTTGAAAAGCAGATAATCCTCAAGTTCTACAACAATAAACAGAAGAAACAACAATAATGATGAGTACAACTATAGGGGCAAAATGGTAATTTTACTAAATGAGGTTATAAACCTCAAGGTAGTGATTTACGTGTCACTCTAAGTCCAATGTCATTGACTAGACTCAAATCGGAGTCCGTCGTGTTTTACAAGGTAATATGTAGGGTTTTCTAGACTAACGTAGGTCCTAGAGACAAACTGCATATTCGACCGAGTCAAAAAGTCACGAGACATAAGGAGAACTATCTAGGCATTATTCTAAAACTCTGAGAACTGACCGCATATTTTTTCAGAGTTTTAGATTATTTATTATGAATTATTGAAGATAATATATATTAGAAAATACCCAAAAGGGATTTAAATACATAATTATAATTATACTGAGAAATCAATACTTAGAAGTATTTTTATTAAATACTAGATATTAAAATACACTACCGATATTTATTTCATAATTTTCAGAGCTCGTTTGGTATTTTTTAAATAATTAATATATTGGTATAATGTCACGCCCCGACGTAGCATAAATATGGAAAGCGTTTAATTTCCTTTATGGACCTGTAGGTCGCGACAGTTTGAAGGATCGATTCCGTCCCAAACGTCGAACAACATAAAACCATAATCAGAGTAGAGCAATCAAAGCTTACAAATATATTTCTAACTTATTACATATTACAGCACGGGGTCTCTAAAGGCACAAACCGCCTTAAAACAAAACAAATACTTAATATCTATTACAGTCATTCTTATTACAGAATTCAGTTAATAAATTAAAACATATAACAGTAAATTCTCTTTCCAGCAGTTGTTCTCAATTTGCATAGTCATAAGATTCCTCCTGGTTAAAACCTGAAAAGCCTGAACACGAATGTCCAGGACGCATCAACGTCGTCAGCTTCAAGAAGCTGGTGAGTATTAAAAACATAACTTTGAATGTAAAACATACTCATTTACCTCTTTCCATTTCTCATTTAATTCAACAAGTTTATATTAAAGCAAAGAGGTCATTTTAGGGAAACAAGCACAAAATTATTTAAAAGATGTAATTCACATATATGTGACCGTGTATGAAAATAATGCACCCTCTCATCTTACCGACTCTTTTTCTCTCGACAAAAACCCAACAACCCACCATCACACATCAGTATCTTTAAAATACTCCGATAGCCACACTTTAGCACAGGGGTGCCAGGGAATGTCCAGTTTGCCTCACACTTTGGTCCGGGGTACCAGGGAGTGTCCATTGCCTCACACTTTGACTACCTAATCCGCCATGCAAATACCGGAGGAACCCTCACGCAGTATCCAGACTCGGTTATCAGGGAGTGTCCGTAGGCCACACTTTAGCACTTCCATGGGTGCCAGGGAATGTCCAAGTTCGGCTTCACACACTTTGACGCTACCATGGTCGTCAAGGATTGTCCATTTTTTCCACCGTCGCATTTCAAAGAGACCCTCATCGCAATCTCAATCACAACACACTTTGGTACTCACTTACCAAGGAGTGTCCACAACACAATCTCAACCGCACTCACTATGCCACACTGACCATTACTCTTTTCCATACTGACCAACATTCACACTCACCATGCATGTACAACTGACTCCACATGCATGTCATGAGACTTTAAGACATGAGGCCATTCACTGATTGATACATACGACGTGCGTACGGGGATTGATAAGTCACAATACAACGTTTTAATCGTTCAAACATAACCAATTAAGATTCTGATTTAATAAATTTCCCAAACTGTATATAAATTTTATCCCAAACAGTCCCTTATCACAAAACAAGCAAAACTAGAAACTGCCAGAAGCCGCGCGCGCGGGCCGCTCGCGCGATATGCCTATTTTTTGTTTTTCTTTATTAAAACTTTTCTATCTGTCAGAATACAGGAAGATCGCGCGCGCGGTTCTCTCGCGCGGTCCAGTCGCGCGATCTGCCTAATTTTTATTTTTCTTTATAAAACTTTTCTGTCTTCCTGAGAACACAAACCTCGCGCGCGCAGGTCGCTCGCGCGAGATGAAGCAGAGGCTTCGTCTTCCTCGCTGGTGTTCCCCTGTTTTCAGTTTTAAGGGGTCTTTGGACCCATTTTCAAAACTGTTAGTATATATATCATGTTATATATGGATCTCTTTGTTTTTCAACAAGGATTAAGAATATGTAATCAATTTAACATAATTCAAACCATAGCTCTCCAATTTTATGAAAAAATTAAAAGTTGTCAAAACTTATTTTTTTATATACTTTCTCTTATGAACAAATTAAGCTTCAATACTTTAAACATGGCATATGGGATGTATAATATTTCATTTTTATCTCTAAAAACGGATTTTGATTAACTTTGGAAGAATCCAAGCTTTTGAGCTATGGAGTTCTTGAAGAAAATTGATCATGGTGGCTTTACAATTACAAGTATATACACAGGAAACAAACATGAATTACATGTAGAGTGAGTTTAGAATATTCACTGATTGAAGCTTTAGAGATTAGTTGAGAAATATAAGCACAATAAGAAATACTCCAAGCTTTTGGCTATGGAGGATTGAAGTTCCTCTCTCTACAAAATTTCATTAATCAAACTCTCAAGCTCTCTCTTTTCTCTCTGTGTTTTAATGCAGAATGAGAGTGTATGTGTGCATATATAGAGAGTAAAATGGATGAACTTGGTGGCCAAGTAATTTCTCTTATACTCAACAAAATCAATTTTAATTTTACAAATTATTAAACACATAATATATAGGTATACACACACGTATATACACAATGCTCAGATCATAAGAGCTCCAAAGTTGCCCAAGAGCCAACATAGATGTATAGGGGGCAAGAGCTAGGAGTGTTTGGGAAATTAGCTTATGGCCTTAGGAATACACACACACAAAGCGTTCCCAAACAATGCCTTAATCAATGATTAGTTTCTATAATTAGAAATAAAGCAAATGTCAAATCTTGCTTTACATCACTTCCAAAATCTGTGGAAGTTTAGCACAGCGCGGACAATTTTGAACATAAATTGGTATTTTCGCGGCGCGGTGTTCACCATAAAAATACAGAAAATTCATTTTAACATAGGAAGTACTTTTTCGATTTTATAAAAATACTGTTTGAGTCAAAAGAAATTATTTTCACCGTTTTGAAATACAGATTTGAAATCTAACACGTGTTACTAATTTTGAAAAACTGCAGTTTAACCCCAATAAGAATTTCAAATATGAAATAAGGCATGTCATAAGATTTTAACACATGAGAATTGAAATTGAAATAGAAGTAAACAATACAATTGAATTTAAATATGAAATGCAAATACCGATAAATAAATGAAAATGCAGGTTATTACATATAATATCTCCTTATTAATTATAAAAAAAATACTAGACTATAATATTATAGCCTTATAATTTGTATTATACAATTAAATAGTCCCAGAGTCATTACCCTAATTTTCTAAAATTTATAAACATCTATAGATATTAGTTTACTATTTAAAACTCATTTAAAACTGGTATTTATTATTTATATTAACCATATAAATAATAAATATAATAATATAATAATATAATACTAATATACAAGATATTAAAAATATTGCATGATAGTATTCTATTATATAAAGCACTACTAGTATAATTATAAACTATTATAATTATTAAAACTACTTAAGACTATAAATAAGTAATTAATAATATAAAAAATACTCAGGACCCGACGGGTCAAACTCGAACCGACCCGACCTACACGGATGATCCATATACATGCTCAAAGGAATCCAACTGGGTGACCCACTGGGTCAAACCCTGATCCGACCCGACTTAATATGGATGAACCATATATAGACACAAACTAACCCAATCCTAAAACCCATTCGGGTTGGACATCACTCGAACCCGAGACTCACTTCTTCTCACAATCCTACCCAGCCCATTAACCCGAACCTAACCAACCCTACACCATACCCAGACCCGCTAACAGACTCAGCGTGACCCTCCCAAAATAACCCGAACTCGACCCAGACATAACCCGACGCCAAACGGCGTCGTTCCACTTAAAGGGACCCACGGGTTTATTAATACCCGGCCCTTACCCAAACCCTGACCCACTCACACTCACAGCCTAACTCGCCCCGTGACCCGAACCCAAACCCGAACAAATCTGGTACGATCCGAAGCCAAACGACGTCGTTTGGTTAAGTGCCTTCCAGGTTATTTTGAACGACCAGACCCGCTTATAAATGAAACGATATAACCCTAATACAAACGGGTTTGTACCATTGGTTAAGCTTGAAGTACAAGCATTTAAAGCGCCTAGGGTTTCGGTCTTCTTCTTCGGCAAGACAAGGCCGCCGAAAAATTGGGGCTTGCCGAAAAATCTCTCTCTCTTTATATCTCCCTTATCTCTCCATCAAAATCGATGAAACCAACGGGGAAATGACCAGAATTTCCTCCTCTACAACATACTAGAGGCTCACGGTCTGGTTCATACGTTTAGACCTCCTACCAAAGGATTATTCTTTTAGCCATTAGAAAGAATAATGGCCTGCATGGCCATCCAAACGGGGTCTAAACTAAAAGCTGCTCTTGGGAGGTCTATCTGGGTCCAAGGGGGTTTGTTTAATGTTACTTAGAGGCGTTAGGGTGATTGTTGTGAAAACTGAGCTTTAAGGGTGAAGCTCTAATGGTGGCCAGTAGTAGCAGAGAGCTCAAGGCTATGTTTGGGGCCTTGCATGTCATCTAGGATATGATCACAAGATATGCAGATGGTCAAAAATGAGGATAGGAGTGTGTTTTACCTTGAGGGGTCTCGGATCCTTTTAATCTCTCCGATCAACTTCTTCTTCTACCTTCTTCTTCTTCGTTCTGTTTATTTTCTCTTTATGGGTCTGTGTGTGTGCTGTGTATGAGAGAGAGTGGATAGAGATGGTAGGTGGTTGTGGGTATAATGTAGAGGTATGGTTGTGTGGTATATACAAATCGGGGAGAGGGGGAGGGGGGGTGTGGGGTGTGTTTTGCTGAGCTCTCAAGCTCTCGGGTCTCTCTCTCTAAATGAAATCTGTATAAACAGATTATGTAAGACTGAGAGAGTGGTATAGGAGTGAGGGGATGAGGGGGTGTGGTCTTATATATACAGGGGAGGATGAGGGAGGTTATCCCATGTGCAAGGGTGCACGAAATGTACGGTTATGTGTATGCTTGTGTGTGTGTCCAAGGGTAGATATTAGGGGATAAATGAGGGTGGTAGTATAGGTCCCACTCTTAGGTAATACGCATAGGGGTGTGTGCTAGAGTCCTAGTATATGTGCACAACAATTACGGTGAATCCTGATACAAATATATATGTACAAGGCTATGTACGAGTCCTAGTGTGAAAATAACTATGGTTCTTAAAATAGAACTATAGATGCCGGGGTTACGATTATTCTAATAGATTTTAGGTTACTAACTATGTCGTCGTCATTAAGACGTTAACTACAGGATCTTATAAGGAATCCTAATTACAGTCACCCTAATGGACCTTCTGTAACCGTGCCACGGTGATGTCATCACTTCTAATCCTACGTGGAATTTCTAGGAAAATTCAGGGTGCTACATCTCTACCCACCTTATTAGAGGATTTCGTCCTCAAAATCTAGAGATTGCTTGGTTTCAAAAAGTACAAGGTTCTAATCTTATCTCAGATTCTAAGGTTGTGAGGTTTCTATCAGTTGATTCATCAAGTCCTTTTCCTAATTTCTTTCGAATGTCCCAAATATTCTGCATTACCATCACCATATAAGATTCAAAGTTCTGGCATTGAGTCTGGTATCTTCAGTCTTCCATTCTGTTCAGTGCTGGGATTGATTCACTGGTCTGCGAGCTCTCTTTCTGGATCTTTGTGGTGGTGGGGCATTGTTCTGAACTTCTTGCTTGAGGCAATCCTTACGTACATGTCCAGTCTTTCCACAATTGAAACACTACACCTGTTATCGTATGAGTTGTTTTGGTGCTGGGCATTCTTTGGAGTGGTGTCCAGGTATTCCGCAGTTATAACAGATGTCACGTTGCTTCGTATGTGTCTGAACTATAGTTTGACTAACTTTCTTTTTTTGTTTCTCTGTCTCTTGTGATGGGTCCTGTTGTGCCCTATGTTTCTTTAGTGATTGTGGACTGCATTCGAGTGATTATCTGTGATACTTGATCGTCTCTTCGACTTCCTCCTGGATTGGTTGCCTGGAACTAGTTATCTTCTTCTCTTTGTCGGTTGCTCTCTTGTCTTTTGCGGTTCAAAGCTATATTCTCCAGGTGTGTGGCTAATTCGACCATATCTTCGAATGGTTGATCGAGGCATACTGCTGCTACTACTTTAATGTCTGTGTTAAGTCCTTCATAATATTGCAATGTCTTATTTTGCTGAGTATCTACCATGAAAGGAGCAAATCGTGATAGTCTTTCGAATTTTGTAGTGTATTCTTGTACCGTCATATTGCCTTGAACTAGTTCTATGAATTCTTTTTTCTTCTTGTTCCTTTCCGTCCTTGGGAAATACTTCGCTAGGAATTTCATCTTGAATGCTTCCCATGTCATTCTCCTTGCAACACCTTCGCCTATAGTAGCTTCAACAGATTCCCACTAGTCTACTGTCGAATACGTCAATTAGAACACAGCCAAGCGTCTTTTCTCCATCTCGTTGCATTCAAGGGCTTGAAACATTCGTTCCATATCACGAAGCCATTGCTTAGCTTTCCATGCTTCTGTCATTCCAGTGAAAGTTCCTGGTTGCAGTGCATGGAATCTCTCAAGCAGTTTATTTCCTGTCTGACGAGCATTTCCATTGTTGATGACGCGATCTAGGTGATCACTTGCTTGCTCTACTCGTCGGACAAGAGCTCCTATCAATCCTGTTGGATCCACTGCTGGAGGCATCACATTCGTTGGCCCGTTGGGTGGATTCTGAGTATTCCGGCTTCTCTCAACCATGGTGTATGTTAACAAGGGTTATACCTACGAGTTGATACCTAATAGGTCAATACCTTATCTTATCTCATCTGATCACATGACAAGTAACAGTAACAGTTAATCAAGTCAACAGAGAATCTTAACATGTAACGGTTGTCACAACTACTACTAGGATCAAGGGTAAGGCATTCCTATCCTTGGTCTTTCTAGGCTCTAGGCTGAGCTGACTGTTCCGAGATCTGCCTCAGGAAGTTCGTCAGTGCCTAAACTTCTCATTGATATGACAAGCCATTCAGGCAAGACTATCTAAGAAGACTATACAAGAGAAACATATAATTAATAAGGATACGGGTAGTAATCAAGCCACTCAAATACAAAACTAACTGAAAATAGGTTCTCATAAAATAGAAAGCTTATGATAGTAGTAACAATACAAATCATACAAATTTGAACCTCAATAGAAGAAGTGAAACTACAAGGTCTGGCAAGATGAACAATCTAGCTAAGGGTCCAATCTCCATCTCTCTCGACATCCGAATCCGTGGTGACTTCTCCATGAGTGGGAAAATGATCTAATGGTTTATAACTTAAAGTGCATATTAAATCCCTAAACCTAGGCTCTGATACCACAAAAACACTGTCACGCCCTGGAGTAAGCCAAAAATAGGGAAAAATAAAATTTTCTTTATGGGTCCGTGGACACGTGACTAGTTTGTTAACCGTTCTGTCCTAACTACACACAACAATCATAAGGACCGTGCTAAGGTATAAACATAACTTATACTTAATAGAGAATAAATATAGCAGTGGAAACAAGGCATAAGTTACAATAACATCCAGCTTATTACACAAGGTCAATACTAAACTTGTTACATAAACTTAAACATAAGAACAAATGAGATAACTATCTTCGATCTCCAGCCCAGCTCTATTCTTCTTAGCTCCTTAGTACTGTATCCTGAGCTCACCTCCATATTAACAAAACCTGCATCACTCTAGACATGGGAATGCCCAGGGCGTAACATGCCATCAACCTTGGAACAAGGCTGAATGAGAGTCTCACCCGCATAATAATCAATAAATACAAAGCATCTCTCGACTCATGTCATAGTTTAGTGTCTTAGGATATGGTTAATCTCTTATCAAAAGACGCAATCTCACCACAGGCATAGCAGAGGTCTCAACAAGATAGGTAGACAGACAAACATAACATCATAGAATATATTCTCCTTATTTTATCCTCGTGCATGCAATGCATGACCGATTCGACTTACTCCCAACCCTTTTCAAAGACACTTACTTTTCAAAACAGATACTTTTCAAAACCATTTCATTTTAAAACCAAAACTTTCCAAAACCAAATCATTTCGAACCGAACCATTTTACTCATCAATTCAATCCCATCATTCACTTTCTCTTTCTCATCCACTTGACAACATGCGGTACATCAAGGATGATAACATGCTATAACAACCGATTCATACTTATTCCCTTGATAGGCCGCCGGATGTCTTCACAGCGCACACTATCTATAAACAATGGAACTGGCACATGGGATGTCTTCAACCATGTGTATACTCTCACCGGTCGTCTACACGGCTGAGAAGTATATTAGAGCACTAGCCGGACGTCTTCAACAATATATGGGACATCTTCAACCATGTATGCACATCACCGGACGTCTTCAATGGCGAGAGGTGCGCTAGGAACCCTAACCGTTCATGTCCACCCGGCTCGTCAGCCGTTGATCCATCAGATCCAATATTCACATCTCTTTCACATTCACCTATCTCATCACATTCACATCCTCATCAGACACTTCTTTCTCTCATACAATGCATGGTGACACATGTCATGAAATGCACGTGTGTCCACTATTAATACTCACATGCAAATCTACTTTTATTCCTCTTTATTATTAACATGGCATGCATTATCTATTCCGGTCAACAATATCGTAAAATGTGCATTTAACAGTTAGTAGCAGAAATATATAAAACATGGATCATGTAACATGGATTTGATACCAATAATTATATAGATAAAACCCTTAACATGTTCACGTATGCGATAGCACTACCATAACATGCTTCGCATAGCCATACAATTATTGGAATACATGTAGTATCATAAATCAACGTATTACTTATACAAAACATAATACAGATAACTTTTAGACATCTTATATTAATCTTATTAGGATTAGAATGAGGTTAGAAAACTCATCTCGAGTCACCGATCCTTGAAAAGTAGATAATCGTCAAGTTCTACAACAATAAACGGAAGAAACATCAATAATGTATGAGTACAACTATAGGGGCAAAATGGTAATTTTACTAAATGATGTTATAAACCTCAAGGTAGTGATTTACATGTCATTCTAAGTCTAACCCCATTGACTAGACTCAAATCAGAGTCTGTCGCGTTTTACGAGGTAATATGTAGGGCTTTCTAGACTAATGTAGGCCCTAAAGACAAACTATATTTTTGACCGAGTCGAAAAGTCACAAGACTTAAGGAGAAAGATCTAGGCATTATTCTAAGACTCTAGAAACTGACCGCGTATTTTTCGGAGTATTATATTATTTATTATGAATTATTGAAGATAATATATATTAGAAAATATCCAAAAGGGATTTAAATACATAATTATAATTATACTGAGAAATCAATACTTAGAAGTATTTTGATTAAATACTAGATATTAAAATACACTACCGATATTTATTTCATAATTTTCGGAGCTCGTTTGGTATTTTTTTAATAATTAATATACTAGTATAATAGCTCCTTATTAGTTATAAAAAAAAATACTAGACTATAATATTATAGCCTTATAATTTGTATTATACAATAAAATAGTCTCAGGGTCATTACCTTAATTTTCTAAAATTTATAAACATCTATAGATATTAGTTTACTATTTAAAACTGGTATTTATTATTTATATTAACCAAATAAATAATAAATATACAATATAATAATATAATACTAATATACAGGATATTAAAAATATTGCATGATAATATTCTATTATATAAAGCACTACTAGTATAATTATAAACTATTATAATTATTAAAACTACTTAAAACTATAAATAAGTAATTAATAATAATATAAATAATACTCAGGACCCGACGAGTCAAACCCGACCCGACCTACACGGATTATCCATATACACTCTTAAAGGAATCCAACTGGGTGACCCGCTGGGTCAAACCCTGATCCGACCCAACTTAATATGGATGAACCATATATAGACACAAACTAACCCAATCCTAAACCCATTCGGGTTGGACCTCACCCGAACCCGAGACCCACTTCTTCTCACAATCCTACCCAACCCATTAACCCGAACCTAACCGACCCTACACCATACCCAGACCCACTAACAGACTCAGCTCGACCCTCCCCAAATACCCGTACTCGACCCAGACACAACCCGACGCCAAACAGCGTCGTCCCACTTAAAGGGACCCACGGGTTTATTAAAACCCGGCCCTTACCCAAACCCTGACCCACTCACTCTCACAGCCTGATCCGCCCCGTGACCCGAACCCAAACCCGAACAAATCGGTACGATCCGAAGCCAAAAGACGTCGTTTGGTTAAGTGGCTTCCAGGTTATTTTGAACGACCCGACCCGCTTATAAATAAAACGATATAACCCTAATACAAACGGGTTTGTACCATTAGTGAAGCTCGAAGTACAAGCATTTAAAACGCCTAGGGTTCCGGCCTTCTTCTCCGGCGAGACAAGGCCGCCGGAAAATCGGGGCTCGCCGAAAAATCTCTCTCTCTTCATATCTCCCTCATCTCTCCATCAAAATCGATGAAACCAACAGGGAAATGACAAGAATTTCCTCCTCTACAACATACTAGAGGCTCACGGTCTGGTTCATACGATTAGACCTCCTACCAAAGGATTATTCTTTTAGCCATTAGAAAGAATAATGGCCTGCATGGCCATCCAAACGGGGTCTAAACTAAAAGCTGCTCTTGGGAGGTCTATCTGGGTCTAAGGGGGTTTGTTTAATGTTACTTAGAGGCGTTAGGGTGATGGTTGAGAAAACTGAGCTTCAAGGGTGAAGCTCTAATGGTGGCAGGTAGTAGCAGAGAGCTCAAGGCTCTGTTTGGAGCCTTGCATGCCATCTAGGGTATAATCACAAGACATGCAGATGGTCAAAAATGAGGATGGGGGTGTGTTTTACCTTGAGGGGGTCTCGGATCCTTTCAATCTCTTCGGTCAACTTTTTCTTCTTCGTTCTGTTTCTTCTCTCTCTATGGGTCTATGTGTGTGCTATGTATGAGAGAGAGTGGACAGAGATGGTAGGTGGTTGTGGGTACAATGTAGAGGTGTGGTTGTGTGGTATATACAAATTGGGGGGGGGGTGTGTTTTGCTGAGCTCTCAAGCTCTCGGGTCTCTCTCTCTAAATGAAATCTGTATAAACAGATTATGTGAGACTGAAAGAGTATTATAGGAGTGAGGGGATGAGGGGATGTGGTCTTATTTGTAGAGGGGAGGATGCGGGAGGTTATCCCATGTGCAAGGGTGCACAAAATGTACGGGTATGTGTTTGCTTGTGTGTGTGTCCAGGGGTAGATATTAGGGGATAAATGAAGGTGGTGGTGTGGGTCCCACTCTTAGGTAATACGCATAGGGGTGTGTGCTAGCGTCCTAGTATATGTGCACAACAATGACGGTGAATCCTAATACAAATATACATGTACAAGGCTATGTACGAGTCCTAGTGTGAAAATAACTATGGTTCTTAAAATAGAACTAAAGATGTCGGGGTTACGATTATTCTAATAGATTTTAGGTTACTAACTATGTCGTCGTCATTAAGACGTTAACTACAGGATCTTGTAAGGATTCCTAATTACTGTCACCCTAATGGAGCTTCTGTAACCGTACCACGGTGACGTCATCAATTCTAATCCTACGTGGAATTTCTAGGGAAATTCAGGGTGCTACAAAAGGTCGTCAGCTTACTGAGAGCTGAGTACGTATAAACTGACAAGGTACCAGTTATCTGAAGCAATAACAAGTTTATGAAGACACGAGATAAACTCTACTATAATAATATCTTCCTCCCTTATTCAACCTCGTTAACCAACCCTTGTCGTCTTGTTATCCGAAGACCAGAATTCAACATACTCTGACTAAATGGAACAGACTCAATCGTTTAACTATAGGAATGCACCCAGCAGCACCCTTATTCTGTCCATCGCTTTTAAGAGTAATATCCTGCTCACCGCATGTCATGGACTCCACGTCAGTCCGTCCGTCCCTAGCTTTTAAGAACAATATATTCTGCTCACCGCATTTCAGGGACATAACATTTCGAACAAGGCATATCATCTATTTCCACGACTCAGCGTCATCTATCATACATCCCTACTCACCACCTCTTTAAGAACATTTAACAGTTCACCAACTTTTAAGAGCATACCATGAATCCTCTGATTTATCCTAGGACTACTTAGTCTAGCTCACTGCCTTTTAAGAACATTTATCAGTTCACCGACTTTTAAGAGCATATCATGACCAAACATCCATCCACATACCATTCCCAGAACTTATCAAACCTACCTAAGTTACGTTCTAACATCGACACATGACAATTCCCAATATGGACTAACTACTCTGATTAAAAGAAACGGATATCGAATTCATACATAAATCGCATAATATCTCGCGTCATTTTACTAACCCATTGTTCTTAATCATACTTAGCTTTGCTGTTATAATATCCCTGATCAACCCAAAAATGCATAACGGAAGTCTGAATAGAAGATTGAACATTCGAACCCTTAATATAATAAATAGGCAAAGGAATCCATATTCTGCCCATACCAATCGATTGGGATAAGGTTCAATTGATTGTGACAAAAATCATAACAATCGATTGAGAAAACATGTCAATTGATTGGATCCAAAACAAAGACAATTGATTGCTAACTTTGGTAATCCATTGGGTCATAAACAAATGGCAATTGATTGGAAATCTATCCAATCGATTGGGACCAGACTGATGGCAATCGATTAGGAATAATGCCAATCAATTGGGACTTCGTCTTCTCCAGCAGATATAAAAATAACATATATAAACATCATAAGGATACATTTAACACGTCTGAACTTCATAATAACTTGTATAAACATCAAAGAGAGGGACCAAGTGAGTTAAAACTCACCAAGGGTGCGTTTGGGGAGTGTGTGAGCTTGAAACCTCAAGTTTTCTCTCTCTCCTCCTCTCTTGCTTTGTCTCTGCCTATCTCTATCTCCTCTGTCTCTTCTCCTTGCTCCTTTATTCTTCTCTTCTTCTTCTCCCAGCTACCAAGACAGTATGTGTATGGTGGTGTGGGTGTATATATATATGGATATATGTATAGATATATGTATATTTCTTACAAGATGTGTCTCTCTCTCTCAAGGCTGTGAAAACTAGCCCAAGGCCATGAATACTCTCATATATATAGAGATTGAGAGTGCCACACGTCCAAAGCTCGAGCAAAGAAGAAAACTTATCTCAGCTTATGCCAATCGATTGGGATATATGACAATCGATTGGTTACAGATATTTGAAGGCAATCGATTAGAAAAGATGGCAATCAATTGGTATGTTTCCACGTAATGAATTTAAGTCAGTAGGATGGCAATCGATTAGAAAGAATGTCAATCGATTGGTATTTAAAAAGTGGCAATCGATTGAAATACAAGGCAATCGATTGGTAACCAAATTTCACCCAAACAGAAAGGAACGGTTATATAAGTATAGAAATAAGATACTAGGTCTTATTATATATCAAAAATACAAGGTATTACACCATCACCATAGCCAACACATATACCTGGATCTGATTTTGTTGGCAGTATAATTCATTATTTTGTGTTGTTTTGATTTTTATGTTTGATATTCAAAGTCCTAGAAATTAGGGTTAAGTATACTTATACCTCCTGTGGTTTGACCGATTTGCGCTTACCCCCTTGTGGTTTAAATTTTGGCACTAATACTCCATATGGTTCGAACTAAAGTGTAACCATTAAATACGTTGTGGATAATTTTAGCACTAATACCCCCTGTGGTTTGGCCAATTTGCACTTACCCCTTTCAATTCCTTAACAAATTTTAACGTTGCACTTTAGTCTGAACCATAGGGGGTATTAGTGCCAAAATTTAAATCACAATAGGGTAAGTGCAAATCGGTTAAACCATAGGGGGTGTAAATGTATTCAAACCTAGAAATTACATTTGACCACCACTCATTGCGAGCCACCACCACCTTCCAAGTAAGTTCTTTTTTTCATTTTTTGGTGATTGACCTTGTAAGCCTAGGCTGGGTAGGATGTCAAACTCATAAGAAAATTTTCTCTTAAGATAATCTTAAGAGAAATTTCTCTTATGATAGTTAAGTCAGTTAAGTGAAATTATACTTCGTTTTTTAGAGTTCCGTTCATAGAAATTACATTTGACCACCACCACCATCACAAGCCACCACCACCTTCCAAGTAAGTTCTTTTTTCACTTTTTCGATGACTGGCCTTGTAAGCCTAGGATTGGTAGGATATCAAACTCTTAAGTGAAATTTATCTTATTATACTCAAATCAGTTAAGTAAAATTTCACTTTGTTTTCTTAGAGAACAATGAGTTAAGAATGATGAATAAATGTGAGAGGCTAAGTTTTTTTTAGAGTTGTTCAAGTTTGAGAAGACGAAAAGCGATGACGAATTAGGGCTTCAAACTCGTCTGATTTTCTAAAAAATTATTGTTGATAGCCAGTTTTCAGCGATTTAGTGGTAGATTTTTATGATTTTGTTTGAGGATTTTAGTCATTTTTCCAAGAGAAGTCACTAATTGTAGGTGAGATAATGGGTGGTGGTTGTCGGAGGTGGTAGTGGTGGTCGCCAGAGGTCACAGGATGTGGTAGTGGCGGTCACCGGAGGTCGCCAGAGGTGGAAGTGGTTGTGGCCAGAGGTTAGGCATGGTTGGTGGTAATGGTGGCTAGGGTTTGGTAGTAAGGTTAGATGATGAAGATGAGGGTATGTTTGTCCAAAAATGTTCTAAGGGCCTTAGACCAAGTTGATTTATTAAGTGTCCTTAATTCCAAATTAGTTTGTCCTAATGCCCTTTTCAAAAAATTTTCCTTTTTTTATTTAAAATTTTAAAAAGTTAGGCAAAAGTTCCTAGAAGCAACTAATAAGAGTTGAAAGTCCAGTTTTATTCTTAGTTTGTTAAAAACCTTGAAAGTTAAAATTTCACTTAATATTCATGTAAGTTTAGTGAAATTTCACTTAATATTTATGGACGAAGGATCTTTCCCTAATCATGAATTATTAACTCTAAAATAAGTTGCCATAATGGACTTATCACTAAATTACCCTTAAAATTTTAGTAGCATTTTGGCTACTTTCAATTAAGGTTTGAATTCTTAAACTTTATCAAACATGAGCCTGAAAAGAATAATTATTGAAAATTTTCTTTTTCAACACGTAATTGGTTATTATTAAAAAATTTCAAACACCATTGAAAATTTAGAATTTCAGTCAAAAATACCTCATAATGGAACATATTAATTAAAACGCCCAACCCGCTTTTGATTTTAACCTATACTCCATGTATGGGAAACTCAATCCCATCAGATCCTTTGACTACACAAATAGAAAATTGTAAAAACCAAACTACCCCTTACCATCCCCTATTCTAAATTAATACAAAATAAACCCTAATTGTAGAACGATTCAAGTTCAAAGAGAGAGAGAGAGAGAGAGCACCATCCACTACCATTGTCATCGTTGTCGCGACCATCGCCGACCGCCATTGTCGTCGCCGTCGCAACTCTGACCATCGCCATCGTGCCATTGAGATCACAGCTTCAGCCATTGCCACTGCTATTACACCTCTGGCCACCTCCATCTCCATTGCACCTCCAGATATCGCGACCTCTGGCCATCGCTACGTGATCTCCTACCGGATCCTTGAACTCCACTCGTCCAACCACCAATACTAAGAATCTTTCGCGTTCGGCGCTCCAACACTATCACGATCCCCAAATATTTTTTTGTTTGATCATATGGACGATGTAGATTTTTGAATTGTCAATTATTTGAGCAAAGGGTGAGTTGGAAGTTTAATGTTAGTTTGGGTGAATATAATTTTGAGTGAAGAAATGTACTTTTCTAGTTGGAAGCAAAGTAGTCTTATGAAATTTCACTCAACTTTTTTCAGTGTGAAATTTCACATAATAAGATTTTAAAAAATGTGTGAAATTTCACACTGTAAAATGTTATGTGAAAAATTAAGGTTCTCCGAAATAGTTGTGCAAAATTTCACATTGCTATGTTTATGTGAAATTTATGTAGCCTTTTTTATCCCTCTTTAACATTGTATGTTTATGAAATTTTTTTATGATTCTTTTATGTGGAAATTCACATAATCAGTTTTGTGAATTTTCATATGCTAAGTCTCGCTTTCGCTAATTCTGGAATAAAATTTCACACACTAAAAAAAATTATGCAGAACAAAAGGTTATTTGAAATTTTCACCTAAAAGACAACCACATCACTCTCTCTCTCTCTCTCTCTCTCTCTCTCTCTCTCTCTCTTTGGAACAAAATTTCACACTAAAAAAGGTTATGTGAATGTGTGAAATTTCACATTACTTCTTTCTGGAACAAAACTTCATACAGAAAAAAGTTTCACATAACTTTTTTCAATGTGAAATTTCACACTACGTTTTTTCTTAGAATTTCATAACGACAATAGTACTTGTTTGATAGATCTCGTCGAGTAGGCTCCGAAAATGTTAATTTTACAAACAAAAAAAAAAGATTTCTTGATCAAAAGTTATGAATTTTTAAAGTTTGAAATTTTTCGAAAAGTTTGTTAGAAAAGTGATGTCACAGTTTGCTCAAAATGAAGGAGCGTGCGTGAGTTTCACGAATTGGGCAATTTTTTTTACAAAAATTTTATATGGAGTTTTCATTAAATTGATTTGTTGACTTGATCAAACACCAAAAAAGTTCCTAAACGTAGAGTTTCGACTAAATCTCCCATGAAATTTTCTTTTTCAAACACGTAATTGGTTATTATCATACATAAATCTCGTGTCCTTACATTAAAGTGACCCACACGAATGATGAAATTTGTAGGGACTATTAAGCAGCCCATGATATTATGATCAATGTGGACAAAAAAAAATAACCACCCAAATGAGTGTTCGGCCCAACTGTCTAGGTGGTTAACTGTTGACATTAGCCCATTATGAGAAACTTGTTCTGGCCTAGCATTAGTAGCCTTGTTATCTTTTCGCAATAGGGCCTGTTTGGAAGTTTACAAAATCAGGTTCAATCATTTTTTCATTTGGTTCTATCAACATTAACATTATGTTGGTTTAACAAAGAATCAATTTTAAGAAGAGTAATGTTGTGCTTTCCAAATCTTAATCCCAATTCTTAATCGCAAATAATGTGACAGTGGATCTCCTGGATCGGTTTTGATTGTACTCTAGCAATAATGATGTGACCACTACTTCAACATCATCCAATCAAAATTCAGGGGCCCACTACCACATCATTTAAGATTGAAATTTGGGATTAGGATTTGGGAAACATATCATTACTCTTCAAGAAATATTTAATGCACGGACTCCCATCCAATCAAATGGCACCTGTCAAACACATAAAAATGTAGAACGAGTTCACTTATGAACCGCAGAATTGATTCTAAACCAAAAATTAATATCACATTGGTTTGACAAAAAAACCAGTTTAAGAAATATCTAATGCACGGAATCCCATCAATGAAAGGTCACCTATTAAGCACACAAATGTAATAACTAAGTTACTTATAAGTAGGGCTGTACTCGAGTCGAGCTTTTCGAATTCGAGTCGAACTCGAGCCGAGCTTTAAGAGTTGACATCCTGCTCAAGCTTGAGCTTGGCTCGTTTATTATCGAGCTGAGCCGAGCCTAGCTGATATCGAGCCGTGCCGCGAGCCCTTGTTGAGCAGTTCAATTAGTGTACACCCCTAGTAGCAATTTTAAGTTGCCAACCAAACCCCACGGACCAAGTTCAATGATTGACAGTTGACATATATATATATCCAAAACAATTACTTGGCACGTGAATTTAGGACCGTTCACATTATAATATGTCAATATTCTTTCAATTTTAAATACTTTACATTATAGATATATTATATTTTTATAATTATCATATATAAATAATATTCTTTCAACTTTAAATACTTTGCATTATACATATATTATATTTTTATAAATATTGTATATCGATATAATTAAACAAGCCCTTATCAAATATATTAAAGAGATTTTGCACGAGCCTTAATCGAACTGTTCGCGAGCCTTATTGAGCCGAGCCCATGTGTGCTCAAGCTTGGTTCGTTTATTAAACAAGCTTTGTATTCAAGCTCGAGCTTGGCTAGTTTGTTATACGAGCCAAGCCAAGCTGAGCTATTATCCAGTCGAGTAGCTGAGCTATTATCCAGTCGAGCAGCGAGCCCTTGTCGAGCGGCTCAACTCGTCTATACCCTTACGTATAAGTTGTATCAAAACGAAGAAAAAGAAAATGGATTGCAAATTACGGAGACATGATCCTGGCAGGATTAGTTGTACGTCGATTTGTGTTCGAGTAAGTCTTTGGGCACAAACAAATCTCACAAACACAATCCACAAACACTACAATGTGTCTAATTCTCTTCTGGTGGGGTCCACTGACACTGTGGGGTCCACAGAGGAGAGAGATAGACATATTGTGATGTTTGAAGATTGTGTTTGTGAGATTTGTTTGTGCCCAAAGACTTACTCTTTGTGTTCAGTTGATCAATAGCTTGTCAAAGTGGTTTGTAAGAGTTTTAGCAGGCTAGTCATAAATACCACTTTTTTCATGCCCAGCAGTAGCCAAAATAGGGAAAATAAAATTCCTTTTTGAACCGTAGGCCATGACAGTTGAAAGTCACCAGATTGTTCATAAACAAGGTCTAATCATCAGAGTAATGAATCAAACGACGCATGAGAATATCTAAGTTCAACATGTATATAAATAGAGTTTAATACTAACTATTACAAACCTCAAGTATTTGCGGAAACATAAATAAAGTATTATGGCACACGTGCCGAATACAAACCTAGTTATTACAGAAGTCTCTAGATATAAACATAAAATAACTGCAGCACAACTTCAAGTCTTCAGCTTGCGTAGTTATGGGTGTAATCGGTTCGGTGAGGTCGGTTTTTCACTGACTTTTCACATCGAA
Organism: Hydrangea macrophylla; assembly: GCA_033977485.1. NCBI lineage: Eukaryota > Viridiplantae > Streptophyta > Magnoliopsida > Cornales > Hydrangeaceae > Hydrangea > Hydrangea macrophylla. The sequence continues at coordinate 77,991,641 of CM066983.1, read as the reverse complement.
CCGACAAGGTCGGATTCCTAAATCTAAGCACCGATTCTGACCGAATAACAAAAATATCATGCTCAAACCGACAGTTCAGTTTTCGGCTCGATGTCAGTGCGGTTTCGATTTCTACCAACAAACAAGAAAAATTTCAAGATTCAAACTACCAAATTCGTGCTAAATCAAGAATCAAACAAACAAGCAAAATTATTGCTTCATATTTCAGATTCATAAAGAAAAATCTCAAATAGATCAAAAAAGATGATCTAGAAATAGAGGGGGAAACATGGAGATGAAGAGAGATAAATCCAAAGAAAATAAAGATCGTACCTTGGATCTAGATGCATGAGAGACTTGATAAAGAGATGAATCCTTTTGGAAACAATCGTAGTCATCGTCCTTGGGCGTCTTCTTGACCTTTTCATTCATCGAGTAAACTGGTAGTGACTGGTGAGTGGTGGCGGTGTGAGAGACGATTCTTTTTTGATGCTGGATAGGAGAGTGCTGAGTAAAGATGAGAGAGGGAGACGCATGGTGAGGGACGACTCTCGGATTTGAACGTGGTAGAGACGCTAGGGTTTGAGCCTTTGTCGTTGGGAAGATGAGAGTAGAGAGGGGCTGTGAGAAAGAAGAGTGATTAGGGTTAGAAAAAGTGATAGCTTGATAGGGTTGCTTTGGGAAGAATGAAGATGAGAGGGTGACAGGGTGTGGACTGTTGAGTCACACTCACTGACGGCTTGAGGAAGAATGATTAGGTTTCTTTTTCTTTGGGAAGTGTTAGGCTCAGTGTTGCTTAACTTTTAAACTTGGTTGTAAGTTTTAGACCACCATATGTATATGGGAATGTTTTATATGTATATATGTAACTTCCATATTAGTTCAGTTCGGTTCGGTCGGTTTCAGTATGATTATTAGTATCACCGACACCGAACTTAACACCAAAATTCTTACTTAATGGAAACTGAAACCGACCGAAGTATAAGGCACACCGAACCAAACTAGTCGGTTCAGTTTTTTCGATTTGTTTTTCACCCCTATGCGTAGTAGTTGTCTCCAGCATAGCCTCCATCATAATAGGCTTCCTCATCATAGCCTCTCGCCACGTTTTCTTTACTTGTATTCTTATAACCTTGGCCAGTTGGATGTAGAATATCCAGAGGCATAAAATGCCATCAGCTACTAAAGTAGAGTGAATGCAATACTTATAGAGTATCTACAGACATTCAATGTATAAAACAACATCTTTAAAGAATCATCTCGTTGTCAGAATAATGTATGCACCAACTCAAACCACGGACATCATCCCAACCAGTCCCAAACATAACATAGACTCTTGGGTCCATACTTCGCACGTAGCCTCCCATCGCAAATAATCCCTTTCTTACCTAGCACGTAGCCCATTATCTCATAACTTAGCAAACTCGACATGCAATCCCAATTCTTAACACACAACTCAGACATGTAGTCCCATACCACATACCCTATCAAACCTAACACGCAGTCCCAACTTACCAACCTATATATCAGCCTGACCTGTAGTCCTAGCTTCCTGGCTAAAACGCCCCGATACAATATGGCCAACACGCCCCGATACATTACGGCCAATCCCCCCTGATACATTACAACCAACACACCCTAATACATTACAGCCAATACGCCCTGATATATTTCTTGGTGTTCCAGCCTGACACGTAGTCCCAACGTTATCACACATATGCCTGACACGTAGTCCCAGTCCTATCCCAGCACGGTAGGATCCCATACCCGACATTGTACAATCTTCGCAATCACATCCATACTCACTAATATAAATAGTATCGATCTCTGCGGTCGATAAAACCACTACTAAGCACGTTGGATTTACAATTCAATCCACAGTATTATATCATCATTATTCCATGGTACTACTATTTAATGCATTAAGTCCATTATTCCATGTGTTTATTATCCCAGTACAGCTTCCAATAACAACTGCATGATATAAAATAGCTTAGTAGTTCATCAATAGACTAAACATTTAACATTCTTTCACGTTTAATCGATTGAAGTCATTTCAATCGATTAAGGTAAGGTTAAGTTCGAACGATTAAAGTCGGGTTTGATCGATTGACAAAGTTAAAGTTCGATCGATTGACTAATTTCAATCGATTAAGATCGGTTTGTGTACAATCGATCGAAACCATGTTCGATCGATTGAGAAGTGGTTTTCTTCTAAAACTGAACTGGACCTTCCTCGCACGCTTGGGGTCTGTTCTTTCTTGCCGAAACATATATATATACAAATATATCTACACTACTAAGTGAGTATAGGCATTCATCGTTAAAGTTCGGTGATGCTGGTGGTGTCAGGTGGTCGCGGGTCCTCTCGGGGGTGGTTTCTCTCTCTCTCTCTTCTCATTCCTTTCTTCTCTTCTTCTGCTCCTTCCCTCTGTCTTCTTCTTCTCCTTCTAGCTTGAGAGTGTGTGCCTTTTTTTGTGTATGTATATATATGTATACGGGTGTATATGTATATATATAAGTGTATGTATATGTATAAACTATTTTTCTGCCTCCCTCTCGCTGGATTTTCAGCAAGCATATATACCATATAGGGGAGGGGTACATATAGGGGAGAGAAAATGAATGAGAGCCGTAGAAATAAACTTGACATTCAAGTTCAGTCTCTTTCGATCGATTGAAGTGGGGTCGATCGATTGAAAGTGAGTTCATGTATGGATTCAGGTCGGCAGAGTTTCAATCGCTTGAAGTGGTTTTGATCAATTGAAGATACTTCAATCGATTGAAAGGAAATTTTCTCAATCGATTGAGTGAGGTTCAATCGATTGAAAAGGGTATTACAAGAAAAGTAAAAGCAAGTATACTGAATCTTATTGATATGTACAGAAATACAAAAGTACAATGAAATTACAACTTTTTAGTGCCATAATGTTGTAAGTTGATGTTAAATTGTTGTAACTGTGAAATTCACCTAACTTTTAAAAGCCACTATATTTTAGTACCAAAATCACTAAAATGTATGATACATCCTATACCACTAGAATGTATCATAAAATTTTCCAAATACAACAAACACCATATGGCCTCCAGGACCTCAAACTCCCATGCATTGACCATGTATATAAACATATACTGATATCACACTTAGGCCACAATTGGATGAAATTAATTATGGATGATGTTCGCTATCCCATTATTGGTAATGAGTTACTAAGGTTTTGAATAACATAGTAATTCAATTATTTTTGCTTGGTTTTTGCCAATAATTGAGACCAGTAATCTATCATTTTTTTCATCACAATATTCAAGTCAAAATAACATTATGGTAATATTATCATACCTAATATTGCATTCTTTCTTTTTTCAAGATAGCCATATCAATGGGAATCAAATACCAACATAGATGATGGGAATGAGAGATACCCATCATCAGTGGGATTCCATATCCTATGTGTATTGAATGTCCAATTACAAATCCCCCCCAAATTAGTGCCCCAAATATGGTAATACTCTGAATTGGAATGTCATATATACCCGTTCCCAATCCTGATTCTCGCCATCCAAACGAGGCCTTATAAGGTCATGCTAGCAAGTGCCTTAGTCATTTTGGCTTAGCCAAAATAACTTGTCAAGGTAGTATTATGAGTTCTAGCAGCTACCCATCTGACTAACTATTCTGTAAATTTTGAAAAGATTAGTCAGATTTTAATTAGTCAAAATTGTGCTTTTATATTTTATATCAAAATCTTAACCATTGGAGCTTCTTTCAATGTCAACTAGTATAAATCTCAATTCTTCAAATATAAAAAGGTAAAATGACTACCTAAATTAAAGAGCAGTGCTAGAGTAAAGTGTTAAAAAAGGATAGCTAAAAGATTTTTTAGCTAAAGTAGCTAACTAAACAAATACAATTTCTGACATGGTTAAGGGATAATAAATTAGTAATATTGCTTTGGTTTCAAAATCTTATCCTTAAGGTGGAAGTAGCACTACATCTTAGTATCAGAACTCTTAAAATTGTGAAAAGTATATAAAGATGTGTTGTCACCATATTATTTGAAATCCAAATTGGTGATAAAATTTTGAAATTCACAACATTTATCATTAAAATAGATGATGATAGTTCTTTCACTCATATGGACAGGTGCCATAAATGTACCTTTTAAACTTTTCCAAAACACCGCTTAGGTGATGTGGTTGTGCATTTAGCCTCTCCGTGAAAAGGTCTCAGTTTGAACTCCATCAACTACTTTCGACTCCCCTCTTGTGCGTGTGTCTAAAATGGGATCGTAAAAACTTATTAATGACACAAACACAAATCTAAGTTTAACTTCATAAACACCAAGATAAATAGTACTATATGCAAAATTTTGGAAAAAAGTGAATACTGCAACCTTAGGACTAACCAAACCTAATAAAGCTTAATTAAAACAATTCAAATTTATATTAGACAAATCATAGAACACTATAATGAACTTCTATCACTATTTTTAACTTCTCTCAAACGTTCAACATATCCTCTGGGACGATTCATTGGAGCATTTATGTTAAAATATAGCATTTTAGCACTGTAAAAAAAGCCAAAATATATGTCCCACATGAACAAGAGAGCATTTCGCATTGGAGATTCATACAAATAGCCTTTGTTTCTTTTTTCTTTTTCTTTTTCCTTTTCAAATAGCCTTTGTTTCTGTAAAATTAATTATTTTTTATTCTCTTTATTTCCTAGTCCTCTATTCGAAAACCCGACCAAATTGACCCAAAAAATAATGGTATTTATTGGATATTTATTTGTTTATTTATTAGTATTAGGTTACAGGCACTTGGCCGTCCCCCTCATACTAGCTTCGTTTATCATCATTTCTCTCTTTTTGAGTATAAGATTTGAATATTATTGTTTTTTGGTAAGGATTTGGGTCTAGGATTATAGAGCATTTTAGATAGTACATAAGTTTGAAGTTATAGATTGACTTCTAAATTTAGTATGATTATACAAATTATAACTAAAAGATCAAAATATTAGCATATGTTGTGTGCATGAATTCAATTTATAGGTATTTGTGTGTCCAATATTAACATATGCAATTCTATGAAATTAATTTTGAACATTAAATCACGATACAAAATTGTGGCTTGAACTTAGTTTAAACTGAAGCTAAGTTGTCATCTGGGAACTAAGCAATAGAAACTAACATTGAGATGTTAAAAGGTGTAGAATGACTTCTAAATTTAAGGTTTAGAGTTTAGGGTATCAAAATAGTTATTCAATAGATTTACATGCAAAGATGAATCATAACCCTGCCACACAAGATTTGGGAAGCATAGCATTACTCAAATTATATTTACATTGGCAATATATGCAATAAGACTAAAATAATTATTATGATACAAATTATAACTAAAAGACCAAAATATAAGCATATAACCATGAGTGTGCACGTGTGTGTAATCAAAGTATAAAATTGACCATTAAAAAAAATGTTGTGCCAAAAGATGACCATTCTGTAATTTTTTAGTGTAATATTAACATATGCAATTCTATAAAATTAAATTTGAAATTAAAACACCATACAAAATTGTGGTTTTGTAACACCCGTACCTGGGAAAAAGGTTTAACTATCTCTTAATATGCATTAATTAATATTACTTAGTGTATATGGTGGATTAAGGGGAGACTTTGGACTCGCCAGCGAAAAGTGTTCAGTGAAGGACACAGTTGGAAAGTCCCCAATGGGTTGGGACAGGTATTAAGGTGAGACCCAGTGAAGGGCCTAGATAATATAATTTGTATTTTTACATGTTAAATGCATTTATATGATTAAATGAATACTTGTTTAAGATGTTTCCATATTATATTGCTATACGTGTTAGTTTTTGGTACCGGTTTGGGTACCCATTTAAGGGCATAATTGAAAAGATTCATAAATTGTAGGTACGATAGCAACTTCACAAAATATTTGGGACCACGTGTGGGACCCATACGGGACTTAGACAAATACCCATTTAGATAACTGGGTAGTTAAAGGAATGTTTGGGGATTTCATAATAAGGAATTAGAACTTTGTGGGAGCTAAACAGAAATTGGGAGCATGGGTCATTCATGAAAGGTTTGGGGAAGTGACACCTAGTGTCTTCTCCATTAAACCAAAAGGATTTACAAAAATTGGAGAGGGAAGAGAGAGCCAACAAGATTACGAGACGCCAACGTCCATTTCAAGCCGTTATGTCTCCATCTGACGTCCAATTCGCGAACCGAAGCCGTTTTCGGACTCGTGGATGTAAGACGATCATTTCTATATCTTTCTTTTACATTTTAATTGTTGGATTTTGGTAGCTCATTCTAATCGATGATACATGATTGCCGAAAACTTGTAGGAAATACTCCGGAGTAGGATTTGGGAAAGAATCGTTTAGGACTTCGATTGTTTGAGGTAAAATCTATAAGAGGTGAGTGACTCTAATCCATGGGCTAAATGTAAATCATGTTAAATGTGTTAATTTATATGTTAATATGTTGAATTCTTGTAGATTAAAGCATGGACATGAGAATTGGATATATTAACATGTTGATTTATGTGGGTTTGGCTAGTTTACTTTAAATTAGAAGTTTAATATGTATTAAATTGTGTGTGAATTGCCATGTTGATATGATTATGTGGTTGTGTGTTATGTGGATTGAAGGAAGCCCTATGTTGGTTCACCGTGGATTTACTCCGTAATAAGGAGATGTGGAAAACCCAATCTGTGTAAGGGTTCTCACCACTTAACTGTGTAAAGGTGTGTAGGTGACGACCCAGCTGTGGAAGGATATGTGAGATGGTGTGAATTAGAGGTGCTATATGCGCATAAGGGAAAAAGGCAAGAGTGATGTCACGGTGAATTGATATTTGGTCTTTTGGAGACTAAATGATGTGTTGATTGTTGATTGGTGCATTGAATATGACATTACACTCATATATATGATTAGTTTTACTCACTAAACGAAAGCTTAAACAAACATTATTTTTTGTATGGTTATTGAATACCCACCGCAGGTACGAAACGGGAAGAGGAGAGAAAATGACCGACACGTCGGGATTGGACTTGGGAGTTGTAAATATGGGTAGTTATGTCCATATGCTTAGATGGTTTTAAATGCAAATGTCACTTTTGTATTAGGAATGTTTGAACAACTTGTGTTTTGGAAGTTCTTGTACTATGTCAAGTTCAAGTTTGGTGTTGAATGTGCCTTTAAGTGTGAGTTGCACTTACAAGTCACTAGTTAAGCATGATTGGGTAGAGACTTGAACAAAATAGAATAATTTTATGTTGTAAACTAACTTGGTTTTTCCTTATGGTGGTATGTTTATGTACATATTGGGAAAGTATGGATTTTGAATGTAAGTTAATGCTCCTAGTCGGGGATTATGGTTTAAATATGTTCAAGTATCCCTTTCAAATGGTTGAAAATGATTCTTAAAAACTCTTATGATGGTTGGTTTTGTGAAGGTTGTGGTGTGAGACCATTCCGGCTAGTTCGGATTGGTGTCGCAATCATTTTGGGTGGGTTTTGGTTGTAAACAAGTTGTTTGTAGAGCTTTTGAATTCATCTTGACAAAATTTCCATCTCTTTACTACTTTACTAAAATTAGAATTTTCATGACTTGTTTTCATTTATATGACGCTTGGATCATGTTTAAAAATGTGTGGGAATGTTTAAATATGTTTGTGAACATGTTGTGGAAGTTTTGGAAGTGTTTCCAAGTGTTTTGGGCATGTTTTGGTGAAGTTTAAACTTGCAAAATAGGTTGGGAGATGTTGCTGCATAATTTTTTGCAATAGGGCTCTGTGACCGGTCAATCGGATATTTTTAAGGTCTCTGTCTGGTCAGCCGGACTGGTATGTTTTGCTAAATAACCATGTTTTGTTGTCATAACTTGGGCTAGGAAGCTCGGATTCGTGAGCCATTTTCACCGTTGGTTTTAAAATGGAGAATATTATATTTTGACATTGTGTTTGACTAAAATTTGAAAATGACCATTTTACCCTTGGGGTTAATTACATACAAATGAGCTTTTATGTAGAGTTTAGAAGAGAGTTTAAACCTTATTTTTATGCTATATGTGTTAGGGACGTGCCTTGGTGGCATTGTTACACATGTCCTAATCCGCCTGAGGCGGGTTGGGGTGTGACATGTTTGAACTTAGTGTAAACTGAAGCTAAGTTGCAGTCTGAAAACTTAGCATTAAAAAATAACAATGTAATGTTAAAATGGTATAGAATGACTTCTAAATTCAGGGTTTAGAGTTTAGGGTATCAAAATAGGTATTCAATAGACTTACATGCAAACATGAATAATATGTCACGCCTTGGAACCGCGCATACGATTCTAGGACACGTGGCATGCCACCAAGGCTCCCATTACACTCCTACTTCACCCTTATTAATAATAAATCAGAGTTATAAAACGCTATTCCCATTTATAGCACTTTTAAAACAAAACATTTTATAAACAGAGTATCCAGTCGACTGATCTGGGACCCGGTCGACTGGATATGCAAATTGCAGAGAGTATAATTTTGTAGATCCCCTAGTCCGGTCGACTGAAAAATTAGAGGCCCGGTCGACTGAACACCGGGTCCGGTCGACTGAACATCGGGTCTAGTCAACTAAACACCCTCAACCCCAGAAGTTTGGAATTCTGCTACACGATCCAATCGACTGGATCGGCCTTCGGTCGACTAATTCGTAGCAGCAGAACCCAATTCTCAGCAGTCCCCTGTTTTGAAAACTAAAAACCAAACCAACATCCTCATCATTTGATAAAACAACCCAAAACTCACACTCACAACTCATGGAGATAAAGTACAACCATTTTACAATACCTACTAGTTACTCAATCAAGATTACTACAAGATTCAACCCGGATTAGAAACCGGTTTAACATAAAACAAGCTTCATTTACAATACTAAAAACTTACAAAGGTTAGAAACCAACCCACCACTTAACTTGTAAAACTTAAGTTACAAGTGAACATTAACAAGTCTCCTCCAAAATTAACCAAAGTTACCATACTACAAGTTTTAAGACAAAACATGAAATTAACTACACTAATCACAACCACCCCGAATATCCCCCGTTGCCTTGCCGATTCCGTTTTCTCATTCTTTCACCGTCTTTCCTTTATCACCTACAATGGTTATTTAATAACCACTACAATATATCAGCTATATGCTGGTGAATGCCAATAATTATAAACATGAATAATAAACATGCTAAATCTCATCTTTTCTACACATCACTATGGTCTTCGGGAACGCAAGTACCGGCCACCCTTTCACGTTAGCCCGTGACTACTCCATTATTCCATGCGACTAACCGAGATCCACACCTCTTTCTTTCAAGCATGCAATTCCATGGCCAATTTTAGCACCTGTTCTCATCACTTCGATGGCAGGTACAAGTTTCCCTTTGACCCGAATATACAACTCAACATACTCATATAGTCATTACACCGTGTAATTCAAAAATTATACAAGAACCACCAAATTACTCAAAACAAATGGGTCTTATTAACCACATATGTTTTCCCACTAGTAACTAAACATGCTAAATTATACAAATAGACATTACAAATATCATCTCAAACAAGAATTATCCAGTTTCTATAATTACTGTCACTCACCTTAAGGATTTCGTTCCTACTAGCCAAATTAGAAACCCTATAATCTCTAGGTACAATTCCTATATACAAATTACAAGTTATGTGCTAAACTTCCAAATTGGGGTGCAGAAAAACTATCTTAAAACGCAATAAGATTAGTACTACTGTGTTAGACTCACCTCCAGGAGTCCAAATATGTAGCTTGTTTTGAAATTGAACGTCGTTAAGCGAGTCAATTGACGTCGAACGCATCGTTGAGCTCTCCGTCATCAACTCTCAGAATTCTCTCTGTAATTCCTCTCATTCCTACGAAAATGGGAGAAGAACTAGTGGTGATGACACGTGTCAAGGGATGACATATGTCTCACAACATGTAAGCCACCTATTCCATTATTTGTGTTTACACCCCCAAGGTTCTAAGGTGTTACAATCACACTCCTACCAATTATGAAACTTATTAAAACTATCCCAAACTTAAATGGGTGTTTGTCTATGTCACGTATGAGTCCCATAAGTGGTCCCACATAATTTTATGAAGTTGCTAATTAACCTACTAATTATACAACGTATCCAATTTGTCACACCCCAATTTTTAGACCACCAATTATTAGTTAAGGGAGAACCCTCAACCAATATCCAGCTGTCCAATCATCAAGGTGCTAGCAATATAATAACATCACACAGTCTGAACCAAAATAAATCATTACTCACATAAGCTAAAGCAACGGTCAACATCCCACCATAAACGTCAAACCAAGATTTAAATCCAACTCCAAAACTTAATAAGAATAAAAAAAAAAAAAACACTTCACTTAAACAATATCTTAAATTGTTAAATGGCCCACAATGCCAGAAATCTTATTTCTAAACTCTCTAAAGTGATATAAAAATGATTAAAAAGAACAGCGCAAGACTCCACACGCCTCCTGCTACCAGGTGCCACGAACTCCCTACTAGCCCTGCAAATTATGATCGGCTACGCTCCAACAAGAACGCACCCGCGAGAAAAAAAAACTCACGGGTCAGTCACATGACTGGTATGAGTTAAACCACGCACACACAGCTTCAGGATCACCCGTTGACCCTTTAACTACCACACAAAATATTAACTCGGGCAAGAGAGTAGTTCCACATCTCATATTGGGACGAGCGGTAGTTTCCCTTTATGAGGTGGCCATGCAGTTCTCGCCCAAATTTAAATAAAGTAATACTTACCTAACGTCCCATGGTGAGTCAATACCTGCAAAGTGTTAGTGGACCCACCATCCTGCAACCACAAGATTAATAACCGCAAAATACTACAAGAATATGCAGAACTACTTGTACTAAGATATAGGAAGGATCATTATCACAATTTACTCACTACACGTCCCAATACTAGGTTTAAGAAAAAGAACAACAGACGAGGAAATCAACATTTTATATCCTTTAACCCATAGGAAATTTTATTAACAATAACTCTCTTACTTTTAGGTACGATTCGTTATTCAATTTCCTAGGTTCACCACTTGGCTACCCTCCATGGTACACCCACACATATATCCCATGTGTGCCCGGACATACTACCAACATCTACTCTGGTGCCAGTTTGGTTGGGGTATCAACCAAACCAGGTATACACACAGAAGGCTAGTCAATATGCCTAGACGTCTAACAAATAAGCCGGGCATAAGGCTTAGGCCAGCTTGATCACGAAGCCACTGGCAAAAAGGTACACTCAGCAAGTCGAGCTACCAAAAACAATATCACAACTGGGAGCGGTGAACACTAAGGAACTTGAAACTATTTTCCATTTTTGGAATTATACAATTTAATCGGACTCAACGTTAATGATCATCACCTATTTCTTTTCATAGCTCAACATTATAGGAGAATTCATGTATCTCCAAGTAATCTTCGTTAATTCATACGACTAATAAAAAAAACACAACGAATCATATTTCCCCAATTTCGTACATTTTAATACACTAAAAACTGCTACTGAAATATTCAATTTCTGCCCAAACGGTGCGGAATCAGGGAAAACTCAAAACACGAAAAGTGTGCAGAATTGCGTTTTACACAGGACAAGCGGACAGAATGTTAAAATTCCAAGCCGCAAGTTTACAATAATTTTCTAAAGTTTCTGCGACTATGTGAAATAAATAAAACGAATTTTTACATATATTTCTTAATAACTATGAATATCTCACATAGAGTTTTATCAAACTAACCATTCACCTAACCCTTTTCGAATATCCTAATATCATAATCACAAAGTCACACAAAGGGGAAAGAATATATCTAAATTACTCCAATCATAACGTGTATTGATCTATTACCAACATTTAACCCTAACAATTAAATTTAACATGTACAAATTAAATTTTACTCCTGTATACATATATACATACGTGTATATATATATAATCGGATACACAAAATTTAACTCACCTCGTTCAATCCAAGAAATTGACAATAACGACGTTCCGCGATTACACACGAGACCACTGAGCCAAGACCCTTCTCCCCTTTTCTTCCCTTTTCTTCTTCTTCTTCTTCTTCTTCTTCTTTTCTTCTCTCTCTCTCTCTCTCTCTCTCTCTCTCTCTCTCTCTCTCTGCGGCTGTGTATAAGGGAGAGGGGTTTCTCTTTTTTTTTTTTATTATCTAACTAACCTAATATTTTAATATATCTACCTAATCTAATATTATATTATATCCTATATATGATACATACCACATATATATTTATATATTAATGCTATCACACACATACACAACTGCACACCCACACACTTGCACGTTTTCTCCTTTTTTTTTTTTTTTTAACCACATAGAATTGTTATAGTGTATAACTCTCACACCGATTTTTCGTGTATTAACCACATTAATATTTCAATTAAAATCATAAAAATAATAAATAAAATGCTATAAACTATTTAAAATAATTCGGGGTATTACACAATTCATCCTCACAAAAGTATCCCTAATGGTCATTGAAGTGGTCTCTAACAATTAATATGTCATTAAAGCAACATATTAAAATATTCACATATGCCTTAATAAACAGTTAAACACATAAAGATTATTTCTTTCCATATCTGTCCCATCACACGGGGACCTATCATCACTATCCCAAACTGGACCTGCCACTTGGCCTGTCTCTGGGTTCCAAACTGGACACCCCTATCACCTTAGCGAGTTAAAATTCACTTAACACATATAAACACAACATTAATTAATGCTAGTGATGCATGCTAATTGCAGTTAAATGCTGTCCGCTGGAGCGGGTGTTACATCATAACCCTACCACATAAGATTTGGGAAGCATAGCATTACTCAAATTATATTTATATTGGCAGTATGTGCAATAAGACCAAAATAATTATTATGATACAAATTATAACTAAAATACCAAAATATAAGCATATAACTATGTGTGCGCGCGCATGTGTAATCAAATTGTAAAATTAACCATTTAAAAAAAAGGGGAGGGGGGTGGTTTGTGCCAAAAGATGTTTTTTCTTGCAAAAACTGACCTATATGTAAATATTATGTAAGTAGCCATCTTTGTTGACTTTTTTGAAGTCAATTACAATTATGGTTGTAAAAGTTGATTGAACTTGAAATATTAAAGTCAAAGTTGATTGAATTGTCATTATTATATTAAGGGCAAATTACCTTTTACCCCCAGTAGTTAGCTCCTGTGACACTTTACCCCCCTACAGTCTGCAATGTAACACATAACCCCCCTAAACTATTGGGTTAAGTGGAACTGTTAGTCTTGTCATCCACTTTAACGGCTCGTGTGCTATACTGTGGGTGGAACTTCAGTTGTGAAGTTTGGTGCCAAAAGAAATTTCTTAAATGGCTGAAATATCCTCTTTCTTCTTCATTCTCATCTGTTCTTTCTAGACCTCCAACCAATACTCATCTTCTTCTCTTTCTACATTTCCCTCTATTCAATGACCAGTTGAATAGAACAACAAGAAGAGCAGCCTCATGAAACCCATCATAGTAAAGAAAAACAAACATTGGATTTCAACTAAAAACCCCTCAAAATGTGACCCCATCTCATATTCACCATTCTCTCTCTCTCTCTCTCTCTCTATATATATATATATATATATCTTCTCTTTACCCACCAGAAAACCAGACATAGCCACCGACAGATCAGCCCTTCTGGCCCTCCGCTCCGCCATGGGCGGCTAATCCTTCCTCTGGACCTCTCCGAGCTAACCCCACCCCATTCACATGGCCGATCCCTCCTCTATCACGGAGCTCTGCCTACTAGGCAAGATCTTCAAGTTTGTTTTGAGACACAAACACATTTGATATACAAACATATATATATATATATATAAACACTTCTTTTCTTTGTTGGATCTTTCAGTTCAGCCATGTAATTGTCATGCCTTGTTGGTAATCTATGTGGTTGTGTAATCTATATAAACCCTGATATTGTGTTTGGGTAATCTATGCCTTGTTGGTAATCTATATAAACCCTTCTTTTCTCTGTTTCAATTCGCTCTATAATTTGTACTTTGATCATCAAATTTCTAATTACCTAATCGGGTTCTTGAAATTGAACCAGTGTTTCTAATTACCCAATTGACTCTGATATTACAAATTCAATTATGTAATCAAACTCTCAAATCCGTAATAATTTATCAGATGATCCAATTTTGGGAAGTGGATACAGAATAAATACTTATAGCAAAGTGATGAACTTTCAACTTCTAGAATTTCTTTACTTTGTAGCACTCTACTAAACAACCCTTATAGGACTCATGAGCATGCGTGAGTTCATTTTCATCCTTAAATTATACCTTTTTTTTTTTTTAAGAATGATAAAACCCAGGAGTTGTAGAATCATATAATGGATTGGCACAAACTTTGTTTCTTTAAGTGGTTGCTTTATTGTCATTTATGCAAATCCCCCCCACCCCCCCTCTCTTTCTCTCTCTCTCTCTCTCTCTCTCTCTCTCTCTCTCTCTCTCTTAGGCTTGAAAAAGCTATGGCCGAATAAATCTTCAGCTAAGGTAAAGTCTTGTTTGGAAAACCTTAGAAATATTGATATATATATATATATATATATTTTTTTTTTGATCTGGATCTGAATGGTAACATATACAAATAGGAGGGTACATTTGACTTTTCATATTTGGTGTTAGTGAAACTAGCAGTTTCACTTAGCCCAATAGTTCAGGGGGATTATGTGTTACATTGAAAACTATAAGGGGGTAAAGTGCCATAGGGGCTAACGACAAGGGGGTAAAAGGAAATTTTTTACCCTTATATTAATTAAAGTTTTAAAAGTTGACTTAAATATAATTATTTATTTTGAAATGACAGAATTATCCTCACACAATCAATATATCCTTATGTCGTTGCACACATGTATGAGTAATTATGGTATAGTAAAGGGATATTATGGCATTTGACTAACTATGCAATTACCGTAAAGGACAAAACAAAGAGAAAAATACCGAAATTGGAGAAATCAATTTGGGTTTGCACGCACCCATAGGCACTTATCTTCTTTCTATATAGTACTAGGGTACATGAACGTGCATTGCACGTGTCAATCCCATTTCTACTAGTTTTGTTGGCTTTTACAATTTGGCTACTTTTATATTTTGCCAATTTTAAATCTCATTCTCAATTGTATAGTAATTTAATAAATGCATGAAAAATAACAATGTCAGTATTTCTATATTATTTGTATTAATTTATCTCCGTTCCTATAATTTGTATAATCATGCTGAATTTAGAACTCATAATTTTGAAGCTATAGATTGACTTCTAAATTCAGTACGATCATACAAATTATAACTAAAAGATCAAAATATCAGCATATGTTGTGTGTATGAATTCAATTTACAGGTATTTGTGTATATAATATTAACATATGCAATTGCATAAAATTAAAATTTAAAAAACTAAAACACTATGCAAATTTGTGATTTGAACTTAGTTTAAACTGAAGTTCAATAGAAAATAACATTGTAATGTTAAAAAAGCATAGGATAATTTCTAAATTCAGGGTTTAGAGTTTAGGGTATCAAAATAGGTATTCAATAGACTTACATGCAAAAATGAATCATAACCATGCCACATAAGATTTTGGAAGCATAGCATTACTCAAATTATATTTACATTGGCATGTGTGTGCAATAAGACTAAAATAATTATTATGATACAAATTATAACTAAAATAGCAAAATTTAAGCATATAACCATGTGTGCGCATGCGTGTGTAATCAAAGTATAAAATTAACCATTTAAAAAAAAAAAAGAGGTTGTGCCAAAAGATGACCATTATTTAAATTTTCAAACAAAACATATAATGTAAGTAGCCACTTTTGTTGACTTTTTTTTTGTAGCCAATTGTGAGAGGTTATGCCAAAAGATGACCATTATGTAAAATTTCTAACAAAAATTGACCTGTATGTAAACATAATGTTAGTAGCCATGTATTTATAAATATTATGTTAGTAGCCAGCTCGTACCTACCCGAGGATTACTTGTTACGATTGATTTTCACGAGGACTGGACCGGAAGATTATAGTTTCAAGACTTGAATACACTACTTTAGTACAAAAGAAAGAAAAGATGGTTGTTTTGGGATTATCTAGACTATAACTAGCATGCAAACAATATTAAAGTAATATAACAACTAATTAAGTTCACCAATTGGAAAATAACTAAAATTAACAACTAAGAGTGAACTAGATTCAAGGATCAAAATTTTCTTCTGTTTCCATCGAAACGGCCGAAACGTTTCTGTTTCCTAGGTCATGGAAACGAAACAACCATGGAATCTCGAAATTCCATGGATTCCATCGAAACAACTTTGTTTCTTTTGTTTCCATCGAAACATAATTGTTTCCATCGAAACAAACCTATGATTCTGCATCGTTTCATTTGCTTCCAAAGAAACATACTTGTTTCCATCGAGATAATCATGTGGTTGTGTACTTGTCATATGAACATCCATTTTATTTTAGAGATGGTTTATTAGCTTACTATGTACTTATATGTATCATTTGCATTCTATGAAGTGTTTTGAGATTCTATGAAGTGTTTGACAGTATATTGGCGACTTAATCCTCATGTATTTTCAATTTGAACTACACATTTTTAATGCATCTCTACATATATAGACCTCTCAAATGTTCAATTAATCAATTATTAGCTTTATACACGCATATAGTTAAGTTTGAAGTTATGTTTCCCCATGTTTCTCAATGTTTCCAATTTTTTCCGCTGTTTCCACATGTTTTCGAAATGTTTCTGAAACATTTCTGTTTCCGTTTCTAGGTAGACCGAAACAATAGACCGAAACAAAATTTTGATCATTGACTAGATTAATGAGATTGATTTAACTAATGAAAAAAAGGGGCTAGGGGTCAAGTTTTTGGATCACACAAGGGTAAATCTTAGAGATTTGGAGGGGGCTTCTTAAGTGAACAAAGTACCTTGGAGGCTAACAATTAAACATGTGGTTTGTCAACCCCACTATGAAAGATGAAAGCTTAAAGGGACTAAGGGCAAATGTTGGATTGTAATATAGGTTCAATAATCCCTATTGCATGACAATGGAAATAATGAAAGAAGCATATTACAAACCCAACACTCTTTAATCACCTAAGAAGTTCCAAACCCTTTAGGCTTTCAAGAAAAACAAGGATCCATAGGTGGGTTCATAACCCCTAACCTATAAATTTAGCTACACATGGTTTTTAAAACATTAACAACAAAATAAAACATAAAGAAGAAGAAACACATAACCATTAATGAGAATACACAATTCAAGAGAGATGATCTAACAAGAAACTTCAATAAATGCTCCAAAATAAATCCAGGTCTTGCAAGTACAATATTTTCTCACTATCTCACTTACAAGCCCTAAATCTACACAAATTTATGAACTAAAAACAAGAAAAACCTAGAGAAATACAAGAGGGTTGAGAAGAGAGTAAATGAGCTGCTACATACTAGGTCAAAACCGAGTTCTAATGGGGTATCTATACAAAGCCTTTGGAGTGACAAACTTGTAAAACAAAGAAGTCTGAAATGGGGTAGTTCGATCGGTCGGACAGGTCCCTTCGATCGGTCGAATGCTCCTCTGCATTGAATCATCACAGCTTCTCATGTAATTTGCGCACCAATTGTAGAATCGCCATAACTTCTTGCTCCGACCTCCGAATGAGGTGAAATTCAGGGTCTTGCGAAGATGATTCGCAGAGCTACCTTTATCAAGTTCCGAACAACCTCCAACATGTGGTCTTGGAGGCAGAAAATGGGCAAAAAATGGCCGCAACGGTAGTAATCTTTAATTGAAACTTTGCCTTCTAATTCGGACTGCCAAAATGACCTACAAAATACTCACACAACCCGTGTAAAAGATGCAACAGATAGAAATGAGGGTTATGCAAGGAATGTGTATAAATAATGCACTTAGAAGCTCTGGGAATGGTATTTTGCACAATTATAAAGCTATACTTATGCAAAATATGAGGTTAATCACCAATTGTAATTATTGTTGCAAAAGTTGATTGAACCTAAAATATTGAAGTCAAAGATGATTGAATCATGATTATTATATTGATTAAAATTTCAAAAATTGACTTGAATGTAATAAAAAAGTTAACTTGAATGTAATTATTGTCTAAAATTATAGAAGGACCCTCACACAAAAGTTGACTCGTACACATCTACGAGTAATTATTGTACACTAAAGGAATATTATGGTATTTGACTAACTATGCAATTACTATAAAGGACAAAACAAACAAAGAAATGCAAAATTGAAGAAATCAATTTGAGTCGGCACGCTTCTATAGGTGCTTTAGCTTCCTTTTGGAGAAATCAATTTGAGTCGGCAGCTTCCATAGACGCTTTAGCTTCTTTTATATAGATAATATATAGTATATATAGATAGATTAGTGGGGCACTGGGAAGAGGGCCCTTTTCTTAATAAAAAGAGGGCCTTCATTTGCACGTGATTTGTGGGGCCCCTAGTCATTTATGTCACGTGAACTGTAGAGAATCTGTAGAACAGAGAGAGAGAGAGAGAGAGAGAGAGAGAGAGAGAGAGAGAGAACGGTGAGACGGCGATCGGACTTCGGTCTAGTCCCTACTCCGACGACTTCCCCAAAGGTATTCTTCTTTCTTCTCTCTCACTCTCACACACAAAAACTAGGGTTGTGTTGAAAATTAGGGGAAGTCTCTCTCAAATCTCTTATTCAAAATCAGTCTCTCACTCTCATTCTCACATACAAATTGAAAATTTTGGGGGAGCTGTTTCAAATTTTTTTTTCTCTGGATTTCTATAGATACATAAAGACGAAGGGGAGATCTACATGTTTGATTTATTAGGAGATGCTGATTTTGTCTCTCAAAAAGAAGAAATAGCTATTTCTGTAAGCCCTCCCTCCCTCTCTCTCTCTCTCTCTCTCTCTCTCTCTCTCTCTCTCTCTCGTTCCATTAAAGGACTGTTATGTGATTAAATGGATGTTGAGATCTATATGTTTGATTTGTATCTAGTTTGCTCACACATTGTCTTTTTCTATTTGAGATCTATATGTTCAAATTTCACTTAAATGTTTGATTACAAGAGATGTTAATTTATCTAGTTTGCTCACCTTCAACTATATTAATGAGTTTTTGAATACCCAAATCAAGATAGTTCTTTTTCATTAGTTTTGCTATGAGATTTGCTTCATTTGTAGAAATCTAGCAATTCACTAATAAGATTTGAATTTTTGGTTTTTAACAATTAAAAATCTATAATTTTCACCAGGGCCACGTACTATTGTCAAATGGGGCCACAAATGGAAGTTGAGGATAGGGAGGACAATGTGGACATGGGTGTCCTAGGGGATGAAGGTAGGGACGACAATGTGGACATGGGTGTTCTAGGGGATGAAGGCGAGGATGATATTTATACTCCTCAAATAGGTGATGATAAGAAGCCTAGAAAAAGTCAACAATTTGAGACACTTGATGATGTCTTTAATTTGTACAATGTGTATGCAAAAGAAGCTGGGTTTAGTGTCAGAAGTTACTCTCTTAGGAAGAAGGGTGATGAAATAATATGAAAAGAATATGTTTGTTTCAAGCAAGAAAAAAGTTGTAGAATAGCAGACACTGAGAGATAAAGACACCGGGGCACTATAAAAGAGGGGTGTAATGCAAAGCTTGTCGTGGTGAAGTCCAAATCTGGCATGCATGTATGTAGTCACTGTGTTTGTTAAGGGTCACAGTCACTCATTGTCAACCCCACGAAGAACATATTTATTGAGGTCTCACTGTAACTTTTCGAGTGCACAAAAAGATTAACCCAACAAATGGCCATGGCGAATATACCACAATACCAACAATTTAATTCCTTGGAGTATAAGCAGGAGGCATAGAAATTGTTGGATGCACTCAGAAATATTTTTATAATAGTAGCAGGGATAGGCATCAAGAGTTGGTGGGGCATGACGGCAATATGTTATTTGAGTTTTTTAAATTGGAACAAGAAAAGAATCCTGCATTCACATTCAAAATTGAGAAAGATGAACAAGATAGGATAACACGTTGTTTTTGGTCCGATGCAACTTCTAGAAGAGCTTACAATTCTTTTGGTGATGTGGTAGTATTCGATGCTACATACAATACCAACCGATATTCGATGATTTTTGCACCATTGGTGGGGTTAATAACCATAGGCAAACAACTTTTTTTGCGGGTGCATTATTAAATGATGAAACTACCGATTCTTTTGTATGGTTATTCAATCAATTTTTAGAAGTTATGCCTGGTGATGCCCCTAGAATGATTATTACAGATCAAGATCTTGCGATGACAAAAGCTTTTTCTGGAGCTCTTCCTAGTACTTTTCATAGGTACTATAGTTAGCACATAATGAAATTTTTTGAAAAGTTAGATTCAATTAAATATAGTGCACACTATAAAGAGTTTTAAGGTTGCATATGGAAATCAGAGGATAAAGTAGAGTTTGACTCCAAGTGGATGGAGCTTGTTGAGAAAAGTGTGTTAAATGACAATAAATGGCTACACGATATGTATGAGATTCGTTCAAATGGGTTCCTGTGCATGTGAATCATGTTTTCTCGGCCGGTATGTCAAGCAGCCAACGTCAAGAAGAGTTTATGTCCAACAACAAAGATTTGGTTGAGAAGCCTAAGTTGAAAATGCCTCATTACTTGTAACACCCTGTAATTTTTATTTTCATTAATAAATGAATATTTCACTTTTATTTCTTTTTATTATATTCATTTGGGGTCAAATTGTAATTTTCATAAATATAGAAAATAATTTCTATGATTTTGAAAACAATAACTATACTTTTGAACTACCCAGAATTTATTCCTACGTTGACATTAATTTTCTGTATTTTCATTTCAACCAAAAATGCCAGTTTATGTTTTAATCTGCTTCCCTACCACGTCTTGGGTGTGAGAGCACGTGAGCTCAACCACACGGGGCAAAATCTATTGATTGCTTGGAGCCCAAAACTAACAGTTTATATATATGCTTGCAAACTCTCACAGTGTCTCATCTCTCATTCTCTATAACTCTCAAATTCTTTCAACTCTCTCTTAATTCCTCTCAAGATCATACACACACACACACACATATTCAGATTATATATATAGATACACATACAATACATGCATATATATATATATATAATTTAAGAACGGAGGAGAATTTGAACGACAGAATCGACGGCGGAAATTATCGGTCTCAAATTCTCAGTCTAATCACCCTCTGTGAGTATTATAAACTCACTCTTAACGTTTATATATGTATATTTCAGTGTATATAGATGTGTATATACATATATATGTATAATCACGATTGAAGCTTGAAAATTGGAGTTTTACAAAACTTAACCAAAATGAAATCCGTGAATTGGGAATGAAAGATCTTAATCCCAATAAGCTACAGTTCAAATCCTACGGGTTAATTCACTCATATGGTGATGTATCGTTGAATTAAAGTTTTGTCACTCTAACTTCAATCGCAAGAATCGAGAGATACAATCCGTATTAGTTTAAATTGATCACATATTCAGAATCTATGCGGAAAACCAGAGAAATCCATATATGGCATGATATGGTTGGAACAGAATTTGAAAATGGGCATATAACAGTTTTGAAAATTGAAAATAGGGAAAAAAACGAAGAAGATAAAGTTCTGCAACATCTTGCGCACGCGACCCGCTCGCGCGAGGCTCGCTCGCGCGACCTGCGTGTTTTTGGGCAGAAAGGAAATTTTAAAAGAATTTACGAAAATGGCCTAATCGCGCGCGCGACCCTTCCCCTTCGCTCGCGCGACCCGCTCGCTCGACCTGGGCATTTTTGAGCAGTTTTTGTATTTTGTATAAGGGACTATTTGGAAAAGGTTTTGAAAGTTTTTAAAGAACTTTTTGACAAATATACTGTTTTAAAGGCTCACTGTTAGAAATTGGACTTATAAGAAGCAATTAAGGCCGAGATTTATGTTGAAAGAATATCCAACTTTGAGATTAATAACTGTTACTACAAACTGTGAACATTGACATACATATTAGGGTCGAGGTTGTGTCAACATACATGTGTGTGAGAAAGCGTGAAAAGAGTAAAGAGTGGCGGTCTGGTGTGCGACGTCAATATCGATCGGATATTATTCTTGGTATTGGAGGCGGCAGTGTTGTGTACGACTTAGATATCGATCGGATATTATTCCTGGTATCTAAGGCGCGCGTTTTGGATATCGATCGGATATTATTCCTGGTATCCGAAGCGATGGTTGGTCGCGATTGACCCAGATATCGATCAGATATTATTCCTGGTATCTGAGGCGATAGCGTGGTGTGCGACCTCAATATCGATCGGATATTATTCCTGGTATTGGAGGCAACAGTGTTGTGTACGACTTAGATATCGATCGGATATTATTCTTGATATCTAAGGCGCGCGTTTCGGATATCGATCGGATATTATTCCTGGTATCCGAAGTGATGGTATGGTTTGCGGTTTGGATATCGATCGGATATTATTCCTGGTATCTGAGGTAATGGTTTGGTTGAGTCGAGTTTTGTTGAGAGAAAAGAGTCAGAAAGATGAGATGTTACATGGTTCATGCACGGTCGCATATTTATTGCTCATTTCTTTATCCCCCATGACTTATGTTGAAGTTGGAACCTTGAATCTATTGTTCTATCATTTTATATTACACTGTGGTTATACATGCCTATATGTACATTGCGAGCACTTGTTTATTTTGCTCACCAGCTTTCATAAGCTGACGGTGTTAATGCGTCCTGGACTCTATGTCCATATTTTTAGAGTCAGGAGCAGCCAGGGTATTTCGACTATGCTAGTTAGAGGCAGGGGACTTTCCAGGAGGCTGCTTTATATTTCCTATGTCTTTTTAATTTCGAGTTGTAATAAACTAGTTTTAGACATTTGAATAAGGGTGTTTTTGTGCCTAAGACCTGGACTTATGTAATAGTTTAGTAAGTTTTAATTTCGGAGCTTATGTTTATTAGTATCCTTTCCATTAGGAATGTGGTTAAGTTATATTTTGCAGGGATAATTGGTCATACTCACTTGTCACGACCTACGAGTCCATAAAGGAAATTAAATGCTTTCCTGTATTATGCTACGTAGGGGTGTGACATTACTTCTTGGAGCAAATGGTTTATACATATGCACATGAAATGCTTTATGAGTTCCAAGAACAGTTGTGGGAGAGTTGGAATTAGATTTGGGCTTGTCATAGATGGGGAACTTCATCAACTCTATAATATTTTAAGAAAAAATGTTGAGAAATGTGAAGTCTGACAACTCACTTATGACAAGAACTCGAGTTTAACTACATGTAGTTGTAATAAATTTGAGAGCTCGGGTATCCCATGCAGATACATTTTGGCATATTTGACCATGATGCATCATTTGGAAAAAATACCTGATTACTATATCTTGAAAAGATGGACTAAATCTGCCAGAGCTGCGCCAGTTATGGATGGTATTGGTTCGCAAATTAATGATGATAGTTCAAGGTTGTTGAAGTGTAGTCAATTAATCAAATTCTCTTTGAATGCAATTTATAAGGCTCTTGAAAGTGAAGAAACAATCAAGGTTTACACCGATAGTGTTGATCAAGCAGTGGAAAAATTAATATAATGATCGGGTGTTGTACAACTGTTGGGATTGGAACAAGTACGTGGGTCTCCTAAAGTATTTGTATTGGCAAAACTGAAAGGCGCTTTGTAGACACCCCAATTTTGACCAAACGTCGAACTAAGGGAAGTACAACCTCTAAGATCCGATGATGACAAGCGTCCGATTAATCTAGGACTTTCAAAGATGATTCAAACTCTTCCGAAAGCTTTTGCAATTCAAAAACAAAAAAAGGAAAGACAGAAGAAAACGGCGCACAATGACCTCTGCGGCAGTCACGGGCTGCTGTATGGCAGTCCATGGAGTGCCGCGCGGCATTCTGTGAGTGCCGTTAATTCCAGAAAATGCCGCGAAAAAAAATGAAATTTTCAAAACTGGACGGCAGTCCATGGAATGCCGCGCGACATTCTGTGAGTGCCGTTAATTCCAGAAAATGCCGCGAAAAAAATGAAAATTTCAAAACTGGACGGCAGTCCATAAAACTTCCCCGACATTCATTGAATGCCGTTACGACATTCACTGAATGCTGCTCCGGCACACACTGAGTGCCGCAACGGCACTCACTAAATGCCGCCTTTTTGTAACAGCTAGCTGTAAAACAGCACACTTTGTACCTCCAAGAAAGGACATCCAAGGTTAGGGTTTTGCCCCTGAAATAGCTGGAATACCCTCCAAAATCTGCCTATATAAGGAAGGTGTATATCCTACTACAAAGGGACTTGGAATATTAGAATGTTAGGATCCCAATATTGATTCTCCTTTACAATTTTCCAAATTACGAGAGTAATATAGAGACTTGTTTGGAAGAGTTAGAAGAAGAGTTTGATCATTACTTGGAAGGCCTTGAAGAAACTATGAAGTTGAGGATACTTAGAGGTAAAACTCTAAACTAATTAGTTTATTTAGTAGTTCAATCACAATATTTAGATACTTAGGATCTTTTACATATTTTCAAAACTTCTCTTCCTACCTCATTTCATCACACACCATATATATTGTAATTGAACTTTCATCTCATTAGTTTGGATCAAAGTAAGTTTAGTGTTTGAAGCTTAAAATAAATCTTGAAATAGAACCTTGGTCTTTTTTTTTTTTCTTGTGTTTGTTTAGATTCATGAGACTTTCAATGTCTTATTTGAATCTTAGCATTCAAAACCCAATATTCTCATGAGCTTATGATTTATGAGAGGATTGAGGTTGATTTTTAGTATATGGAGTCAATGAGTCCAAACTTCATCTATAGTTTGAACTCATTACTTTGAGGTTTTATGAAGTCTCTTATACTTCATTGAAATCCACAAGTTCAAATGTTTTTAGTCTCCAATGACCATCAAATGGTAGGAGAAATAATTTGAATCTAAGTTTATCTTCATGGTTTAGATTCCTTGTCTTGAGGTTTTGTGAAGTTTCTTCATACTTCATTAAAATCTATGAGTTTAAGAGTCCTTAGTCTCCAATGACCATCAAATGGTAGGAGAAATAATTTAGCTTAAGTCCATCTCTAGGGCTTAGGCTAATCCTTTTCTTAAAGTTTTGTGAAGTTCTTCATACTTCACTAAGACCTACATGTGTGTGTGTCCTTAGTATTCAACGACCATCAAGTGGTAGAAGAAATGGTTTAGGTTAAGCCCAACTTCATGGTTTAATAGTTGGGGTTAACAAATGAAAGTTGAACTTGAACAAATGGTGCAGTGAATTCAATGACCACCTTTGATCAAGGATTTTTAGTTCGAAATCAGACCGTTGGAAATGAATGAAACCACTTGGAGAGTGTCAACAACATAAAGTTTTACCACTGTAATTTTTTTTATTAGATTTCATGTTTAGAATGGTTTGGTCATGAGTTTTGTGAACAATAATCTGTCCAGAATTCCAGAACAGCAACACCCTTTTGAAACTAGCAAATCAGAGTCCTAACCAAGTATTTTCAACTTCAAATAAATTTTTCTATGAGTTTTAATGTGTTAGGAAGATACATTAAAAAGATCAAAGTGTTTCTGATTTTTTTATACTATTTTTAGAAAATCATACAAGATCTCTGGACAGAGAGTTGTAAGTCTCTGAGTGATGTCTGGTTTTTGCCAATTTCCCAGAGATCTAACCGTTCAAACCTTGATTTTCTTTTTGGGTTAGAAACTAGACTCACAGAGGCATAACATACTCAAAAATCATCAAGATCCAACCATTGGAAGCATGCGTTCTATTTTCTTGAAGTTCATGTCTACTCTATGGAATTTCCAGAATGTAGTGATAGATTTAATCAACTTTGTAAATAAAGGTTCAAATGATCTTTTCTTAATCTAGGGTTCATACTATGCTTTAATAATGATTGAGTAAGCTTAAAACCATAATCTAAATGATCCAAACCAATGAATAGTTCATAGCTCTATTTCATTCATACTCATGTGTTCATGTGCATTCATCCATGTAGACTGATATTTGAAAATAGAATTCACTTAATGTTAAGACTTGTTGCTTAGGATTTAGTGATGTGTTTTGTTTAAAGTATGTGAACTAACTCTTTGTTTTGTAGTGCTTCCGAGGTACATTTTCTCAATCCTTTCTCTAGTTTTGTTTATTTCTTGATTTTATCGATTCCTCGACTCCATGTATGACACCTTAGAACTAGGATTTGCCTTATATGTATATATGTGATTAGAGACTCTTTTTTTTTTTTTTTAGGATTTTCTTTTATTTACATGCATTGCACGTTTAATATTCGCGGCTGGATCCCGGGTAAGTTCTCTAGTTCTTTGCTTTGCATATCATGATTTGCTTGCTAAATGAATTACTTGATTTTGAATGATATTTTATCGTTAGCAATCTTGCACCCTTTTAGACATGCTTTTGTAATGTATGTATACACATATGTATTAGTTGAGGGCATATTTAGATTAATAAATCGATTAAAAGGATGTTGAGTAGAGGTCTATCGCATGATAGGATGAGAGAGGGTGTTTTAGTCCGACGGGCTCCTTCCTCTCTCATTCCATAATCCCCGGACCTAGTTTATCTTTGGTTTCGCAAAAGATTAGTTATTCTTAAAACGGTTTCTTAATTTTTTCCTTCTAAAAAATTAAGTGGCGACTCACGTTTTGTATTTTAAAATTGAAAAAGGTTTTAAAAGAAAAGCTGTGGGTAAAAGAAAAATTGCGATATCCACACGCTCGCAAAGTGTTGAGCAAAGTTAACATTAACCTATTCAAGTAAGGGCTAAAAGGTGTGGTACCAGATTAAAGGGAGGAAAAGGGAAGGCACTAAGGAGTGCCAAAAAATATAAAGGGAGGAAATGCAATGGATGCGGTGAAGTTGGTGTTTCCCATGATAAAAGAAATTGCCCAAATCGGACAGATCGGTAAGAATCATTAATTACAATTAAATTTTTTTCTCCTACTAAGTGTATCAATGACTTATTTGTTTTAATTATTTGTTTCATGCAAAGCTATTGCTGTAGATGGAGATTCAAGTCTAGAGTTGCAACTCAAGATTTGGATGGATTGACTAGTTTTGATTAGGACTAGTTTTGATTTGAACTAGGTTGATTTGAACTATGTAATAGTTTGTTTGTTTGTTTGTTTATTTTTATTTTTATTTTACTTATTTATTTTTTTATGGATGTGCCTTTTTATCATTGGTGTAGGCAAAAAACTATGTTGTGAATTTTTATTATTGGTGTAGGCAAACTATGTTGTGGATTTTTATTATTGGTGTAGGCAAACTATGTAATAGTTGTGTGGATTTTTATTTTGTCAAATCCAATTCAGACTAGGATGTTCCTCACTTGGAATCCATTACTCTCACTCTAAATAAATAACTTCACCATTCTAAAAAGGAAAGAAAAAAAAAAAAACATATACATAGTCCAAAATAATATTGGTTTGAAAGATATACGGAGTAGTTCATAATGCCCAAATACAAGGGCCAAAATTCAACACACCAAAATACACGGTTTAAAATAGAAAAATGCAACTACTTGTCTATTCATGCAACCCTAAATACTGCTACTATAATGGCACAGATGGACAACACAATGCTCGCAGTTAACATAAATTTGATCAGGCCATGCTTTGATTCAAACACTTTCAATCCACTAGAAATTTCTCTGTAATGGTTCTTCAACTCAATCATCAACTAGCCAGTTTTTCTCAACTTGATCCCCATTTTGCTGAAGTATAGGACTTGTGGATGTTGGAGGTTGAATTGGGGATATGGGCCTGCACCAATTCCATATTTTGCATGTGTCATTAGGGCAAATATAATACAGTTTCCCTTTGTTGTTTTTCTCATTAGACTCGATTATTTTAATTGCACACATTTGCCCGCATCTACAAAGCATATTTCGCTATCTTAGATCCATTGCATCACCGAAGCTATTACCATTTGCACTTGAGGAAGACATTTCTATCTGCACTTGAGAATTCAAAGGAAAATGGAAGAGTCATTTTCATTTCCCTTAATATGTGTAACCATTTAACTCAAACTATGTTAGCTATAGCTATACCCATGTTGAGAGAATTGTCTGCAAAACTATGAAGAAACAGAGGAGCCAATGGGAATAAGAGCAATGCTATTAATTGGGCTTTGTATTTGTATCAAAATAAACAATGGTTTTAACCAAAAAAACAAGCAGTGTTGGAGACGAAGTTTCATATTTTTGGGAGTTAGCTCTCTTTTTCAAGCCCCTGCTGCACTATTAACTTTTTTTTTAATCTTAACTCATTCACTGAAATTGACAATCAACAAAGAGACCCTAGTTTGAGTAAGAGATTTAAGAGAGACTTCCCGTAATTTTTCAATCTCTAAAATTTTCAACACAACCCTAGTTTTTGTGTGTGAGAGTGAGAGAGACTGAGAGAAGAGAGAAGAATACCATTTGGGGAAGTCGCCGGAGTGTGGACTAGGCCGGAGTTCGATCGCCATCTCGCCGGAGTGGCCCTTTCCTCTTTCCTTGTTCTCTCTCTCTCTCTCTCTCTCTCTCTCTCTCTCTCTCTCTCTCTCTCTCTCTCTCTCTTTCTCGCCCCATTCTTTCTACTTATTCTCTATAGTTTTATTTTTCTCATACTCTCTATATTATAAGTGATATAAGTGACTGGGGGGCCACAATTCACGTGCAAATGAAGGCCCTCTTTTTATTAAGAGAAGGGCGCCCTTCCCAGAGCTCCACTAATAGATAGATATAGATATATTATTTGAGTTTAACTTTGAGACGGATCAACCGTACAACATTGGTTTACGGAACCCATTCCCTAATTGCCACATAACCTCTAGCAATAGAATAAAATACATAAAATAGGCACATGCGCAACGCAGAATAATTTTTACCCTTAATTTTCTCTTTGGTGAGAAATTATTGGATGAGGCAGTCACACCACTTGGTCTGGAGAAAAGATTCGGTGAACCCATTAAACTACATTATCACACTGATATGGTGTGATCATTCAATCTTAATCATACATGTCTTCTATTTTCATGGGTCATGACAAATAGTTTTAGTAACATTTCAAACTAATAAATCGCTAGCCACTTGTCATCAGGGGTGGATGTAGGAGTTTTGTTCAGAGTTATACTGGGGTTTGGGAGCAGCGTCCCCGACTCGATTTTTTTTCAAAGTTTAAAAGGAAAAACCGAATTTTTTTAAACTTAAAATTGACAAATGAGAAATTTAAGGGAGAAAAATAAATAAAGTATGGTGAAATAATTATTTTAATAACTTTGGTATAATAGTAATGATTCATGCACATAAAATGTGTACATGGAAATCTGGGCCATTAATTTCGGTAGATTTCATGTATGCATGCATGGACTCCACCAAAATGAATGACTCAGATCTTTATCTGTACATTTTATATACACATTTTATGTGCACAAAGCATTATCCTTAATATAATGGTTTGATAGAATAAATTCTAAGAAGCCTCCACTCAAATCCTTTAAAGCAAAATAATTACGTGTCAATTAGTGGGTTGGGTTCCATAAAGCCAAGTTGTACGGTTGATCCGTCTCTCAGTTTTTTTTTTTTGGGTGTCGGTTTGCAATTATAGAAATTCGAGTGTCTCGATTCGGTTTTCAGTTTATAACATTGAGAGTCTGTTGATATATAGAGTGTGTGCGTGGGGGGCATATTCTGTACGTGTACATCTTCGCTGACAAGTTACAAAAGTCCCACTCTTTGATCTTTTTTTCTCACTTCCCTCGATCTCTGCAATTGAAAGAGGTCAGTTTTTCCACCTATATTCGTCTTTTATATGTATATATATAGATATAGATACATGTTTGTTCTTCGTTTTCTCATATCTGCTTAGTTTCTCGTTTCAGGATCGTTTATTGTTGTTATTGTTTTTTTTTTAAATTTTTTTTTGGGTATTTAATGTTTATACCGCGCTTATTTTTCCTAATTTGGTCACTTTCAACTGCTAATTTTGTCTGATTGATATATATATATATATATATATAAATTTATAGACAAACATGCGTGTGGCATGTGTATATGTTATATGTATGTATCGTTTTTTTTTTTTTGATTTCTTATGTGTACTCATCTTTGTTTTCTTTTGACAGGGTTTGTTTAGTTGATCTCTGTATTTCAATTGGTCCAGTTTAAACAGAGAATTGTGGTGTTACATATACATATATGGGTTACATAGGGACTCATGGTGTTGCTGCCCTGCATAGATATAAGTACAGTGGAGTGGATCATTCTTTCACTGCAAAATATGTCTTGCAACCCTTTTGGACTCGATTCGTCAAGTTGTTCCCACTTTGGATGCCGTAAGTGTTTTAGTTAATTAAAAAGCTTCAATTTCTGTTATTTTAATTCTATTGAAATAGTTTTGTGTGTTTTCTTGGCACTGTTTTGATATACTAGTCGATTTCGAATTGGTGGAGTTATGTAATTTAATTCTAATAGGTTAAGATGGTGCTCATGATATTAGACGCCGATAAGAACATCTCTCATTAGCACCTTAGGATGGAATAGCCTTTAAAGTTAAGGGCGAGCTTCAAACTAGGAAAGACTTATTCTTGATACCCTAAGAACTCAAAGACAAAGAAAGGCGTTTCTGTAGACATAAGTTTTCGGAAAGTGGTATGTAAGCATACATGTGCCCGTATTCAGGTTTATATATTTGATTGGTTTATAGTGGGACTGAGACTTTGAATTCAGCCCATATTGGGCCATGCAAATTGTACATTGTGCTTCAATTCATTCACGAAGTGTTCCATTAACAAATGAAAATTTGGAATATTAACTTAGCTGCTTCATTGTATCTTGTTTCTAAGTGAGAGGAAAAAGAGGAGAGAACAAAATAAATCTTTCAATGACTGCTTTAGTTTTTGAATTTTGAAACTAAAAATTTGAATTTGTTTAATAAAATAAACTATCTTTTTAGCTTGAAGATACATATTCTGTATTTGAATGTGATTTTTGCCAAGTTAAAAAGGGCAGGAGGGGGCGACCAGAAGTGGCCATCCCTACCTGGGCATGACAAAAAAATCCCTACCTGCTCGGAACAAAGACAAGAGTGGCCTAGACAAGTTGCAAAGAAGGGACCTACAGGCGTTCCCTCATGTCGGTTGATGCCTTACCCAGCCCCACCAAAGGTGCTAATGTACGTCTACCTGGTGGCCTAACAATAATCCTTAGCAATTCCCATTGCAGTCTCGAACTCAATGTCCTACTAGCCACCTAACCACTTGGGAATAAGCCAAGTGCCAGCCACTACACCTCCTTGATGGTTTCTATGTTAGATTGTAACTGCTACCTGGGATACCCGCTAATTGCAGTCTAATTCAAAATTTCAAATGTATAGTAAGTCAAAAACGAACGTTCTAGAGAGCTTGTTGCCGTATGACCTCAATATTAAACAACTATTTCTTGCTTATGCCTTGTTACACGTTCTGTTGGAGCAAGTTTTGTAATCTTTCACAAATAGTCACTAACTTCTCCTCTCTTTCGTGTTTGCATATGCTGGATGCTTTTCCAGACCCAATATGGTAATATTTACTTTGCCATCTCATATCAGCTTGATATGCAAGTTTCAGTTCGTATGAGTCTCTTTTGCTTATTTGCTAAATAGGTTATGCTGTTTTTTTTTTTTTTTGCAGATTACTCTTATAGGCTTCATGTTCTTGGTCACATCTGCTATACTAAGCTACGTGAGTGGAAGTTTCTTTGTTTGATGTCCTTTGATTGATAATGGATTAGGTTTTCATCTCACCGTCACATATAATTCACAATGTGTTAGGTTTTAGTTTGTCTCTTTCTTATGCTTTGAGACTTGAGAGAGCGTGTATGTTGAAAAGTTAATTTTGCACCTGATATTCTAGGGTTTCATACTGTGTTTCTTTTTATTGAATAACCGTCATCTACAATTGACAATGTATTTTATTTCTATTGTATTGGACCTTCTATTTCTATAGATAATTTAAGTTTGTTCCTTTCTTATGCTTTGAGAGCATGTATGTTGAAAAGTTAATTTAGTAAATGAGAACTCCACGGAGTTGTTTCTCTTAGTGGTTTCTTTTATTTGTTTCGTATCTTTAAGATCTCTCTAAAACAAAATATTAAGTGGCCTTACAGTTATGATCAGCCATAAGAGTCCTTTGATTGTCTGTTTTCTCCTGTATTGGGTTATCCTTTTGTAGACCGTAGGCTATTATGTCTTCCCTATGTGCCTCGGTGTTCTATATGAGTTCCTCTTTTCCTGTGGTGCTTTTTAATTTGCATTGAATTTTGACAACTTCCTTAATGCTATGTCACTACTAGACTGGTTTCCCATCATGATAGTTCTTTACTTAAATATCTTCGAGATTTATATTGGGATATTGCCCTGTATTATATGCATAAATGTTGACTTGATTAACATTTTGTGAATGGGGTGTTGATATGTTTTCCTGATTAATGTCGATGAGACACATTTCCATCACTCATTTATTAAAAGTGGTAGTTTTTGATATGAAGTTTCCACCTTGTCAATTCAATTTAATCACCATCCACAAAGTAAGCGATGAAAGCCTGCAATTCTGTAAAAGGAATTGTTTGGAATTTCTCTCAATCTTTTGAACTATCCATTTAGTTCATAGCAGAGGTGGTGTTGCATGTGTCGTGGAACTGTGACAATGGAACTAAATGGGGATTTGAATCTATATCAATGCCCTGAACCTTAATGGAGGTTGCAATATACGACTGTACACATAAGAACCAATAAATGTACGATGTTTTGAGATGCTTTTGACGAGCAATTACTGTTATGAAGCCAATCTCAAGTTACCTTACTGCCTTCATTGGAAGGAAATCATGTTTGAAGAAATCGCCGTTGACGAACTTTGGGCAAGTTGCCAAGAGTTTGTTGGCTGTTGAGTTTTGAAAGAGTTTGGATAAGTTTTCCAATTGA
Organism: Hydrangea macrophylla; assembly: GCA_033977485.1. NCBI lineage: Eukaryota > Viridiplantae > Streptophyta > Magnoliopsida > Cornales > Hydrangeaceae > Hydrangea > Hydrangea macrophylla. The sequence goes on along the minus strand of CM066983.1, from coordinate 77,958,461 downwards.
AATAGACTTTCTGATATAAAGGTGACTTCTTTGAGATTTTATTAAACTTAGATGTTTTTCAGATATATTCTCCTCGCTTGGATTTGCCTCCACCAAGATGGGTTAATTTTGCTCATGGATTATTGCTCTTCTTGTACCAGGTTTGCATAAATTTCCTTCGAGCAGTGTTATCATGTCCCGCTTTCCTCTTTAGTTTGCTTCTCAAGTATTTGTAATTTTGTTGGCATGTTTGGTCATCACGAAAACTTGAATATCTTCAAGGAAAAGTTTATTGAATTATGTATTCTGTTTCCTGGGTCATTTCTCTTTCATGTGATCATGCTTCGTTCCGGCTTGATTGTTCTGCAGCTGAATTGCTTTCTACTTAGTCTCTAGTGATTTTTCAAACTCAGTGCTGATGGAACTAGCAAGCAGACATGCACCATAGAATATTAGAAAGTAAATATACTTTCGGCTACTGCATTGAATAGTTATTTTGGTAGTGACTGAAAATTTAAAATTGTGACTTCGATTACCGTTACACGTGCTGACCGGAACGGGATTTCCTGTTGGTAAAAGGTTGCATTTTGAAGCAGAATCTCACTTGTTTTTTGAGTTATAAATATGGTTGCACGGAGCTTTAGGAAATTGTATTGGTGCCCATGTAGAGAAATGAGTCAAATGACAACTTGACACGGAAGTTGATTAACTTGCGCAGAACTGTTCTCATTGTGAGGTTCAATTTTGATTGTGTTGTTCCAATTTCCCATATTGTGAAGGTTGGTTTGCACTCGCTGAGCCCATCTGATGCTTAGAGCCTGTTCGGGCTTTAAAAATGATTGTTTAAAAAGTTGTAAGATTAGCCTTTTTCACGGCCTTTTAAAGATATGATTCCTTTTATAAAGCTATTTTTTTCCCTTGAAAAGCTCCAATTTGTGGCTTTTTAGAAAATCTATTAGTTTCCAGAACGTGGTTTTTTAAAAGCTAACCCAGTGGGCTTCTAGAGTTAGAGCTACTCCTGTGGAGTGTCATTGCTATATGGCCTTTATTTGATTTGGTGGTGGTGTGGAAGAAGTAACTTCGGCTGTTACGAGATGTCTTATTTTAAGGGCAGCTTAACAAATGTCATCTAGTGATGTCCCTTCCTGTCAGGGCCTTGCTCTTCCCGCTTATTTTATTGGCCTTGACCCTCCAGCCTTTCTTGGCTTCGTGAAGAGATGTAGTAAAAGGTAGGAAAAGGATAATAGTTTGCCTTTCAGGTGTCCTGGGAATATTTCCTGGATCAGTCTTTGTAAAGAGATTTGAATCTTGTAAACTTGAAGTAGTGGTGTAGGAGGCTTATTTACATATTATCTCTTGCATTGTAGTTACAAAGAGGCTTATTGATTTGCATTTGCACAATCAAGGTTGAGAAGCAATAAAAATAAATGCCAATTGGCAAATCTGGGACTGTGTGACAAACTGTCACCAACTCACCAAAGAAGCATCCATCTGAGTTTGAATTTTTGAAGATTTTCACTCTCTTGATAACAATAGATGTACTGTGTTACTCTTTGTGGCGCTAAACATTTCTCGGCTTTTGGAATGGAAATTCTTCCCTATTGTTAATTTTCTTGACATTCAAATTTGTGCCAGACCTTTGATGCCGTTGATGGGAAGCAAGCAAGACGGACAAATTCATCGAGTCCATTGGGCGAGCTTTTTGACCATGGTAACCTTCTTCTTCTTCTCTTTTCCCCCCCTATTACCAAAGTTTCAACATTATTTTAACTTTGCTTGACATTCACAAATGTTACAGGATGTGATGCGCTTGCATGTGCGGTATGTACATCTGTAATGATGGTGCCATTTTGTAGCTTTGGAGGAGATATTTTTGTTCATTTAATGTTTGTGATGTTCATTAGTTTGAGGCCTTGGCCGTTGGGAGCACCACTATGAGTGGAAGAGATGCTTTCTGGTTTTGGTTGATTTCAGCCATTCCATTTTATTGTGCAACATGGGAACAGTAAGTGGTCCATAAGAAAATTGTTCGTTACATTTTAAGTAAATCTAATTTAATATTCTTACTTTCTTCATTATGTGGTGCTTGGTGACCCTTTATTTACTCCTAGAAGAACTCATGTAAAAGATGGATCTTGCATAATTGTTCAGTTCTTATAGGTTCCATTGTTCATGGAGATGGTGGTCATTGTTGGATGGAACAAGCGTGTAGCATGGAGAAGGTTATTGCTTTTTTATGCATTTGGGTATTGAGAGTACTGCACATGATCTCGACGATCTCACCGAAGTAATTACACACATAGAGAGCTTTAAACCCCTGAGGAATAGAGTGGATATATTCATTAGGGATCTATCTATGATCTTAGTCAATGAACCTCTTTTTGTTCTGGCACTGATGTTCATGTATTCGAATTCGGATTACTCTTAGTTAATATGCAAAGGTTTGAGAATTTAGGGTTTGAGAGAGTAAAGGAGGAAGAGAGAGAATAACAACGGATAAATCACTGTAGTGTATTAACTTTTCCCTACACACCACAATTCTATTTATGTAGTCTTGAAGTATAAGAATTACCATACTACCCTTAGTAGCATACCGAGTCTAAACCAAATTCAATAAAATAAGAGAGCACCCTAACACTCCTCCTCAAGCTGGAGCATAGAGATCAAATATGCGCAACTTGGAGCAATAGACCTTTAAGATGGGCTGAGCCAAGGACGTGGTAAAAATGTAGAACTATTTGTATTGGCCAACGTGGCTGTAGAGGTAGGCAAGTTGGGAGAAAGGGAAGACAACTGCTGAATGATCTGACTAAGTTGAGAAGTGATGTCACCATGAGAACCAATACTAGAGGAAATGGAACCATATGCGGCCCAATACGAGGCCTCGGCCTTTGGGAGCACTGGTATGTGCGGAAGAGATACTTTCTGGGTTTGGTTGATTTCAGCTGTTCCATTTTATTGTGCAACATGGGAACAATAAGTGGTCTATAAGATAAGTTTTGTTTACATTTTAAGTAAATCTAATTATGTGAGTTAGTTTGTGATCTTTTTACTTTTTTGAAACCCAATACATGGTGCTTGGTGATCCTTTATTTATTCCAAAAAGACTACGATTAAAAGGATGGATCTTGCTTAGTCGTTTGGTTCTTATTGCATGGAGATGGTGGTTATGATTGGAGGGAACAAGTGTAGTATGGACAACTTTGTTACTTTTTTATGCATTGGGTATGTACTGCACGTGATCACCACAATTTTCACTAGAGTAAATAAACACACAGAGAGCTTTAAAGTCAAAGTAAAATAAATATTTTCATTAGGGAGCTTTCTTTGATCTTGTTATTCAAATTTCAATTTACAAGTTACAACAATTTGCGTCTAGCTCTGATGTTCCCATATTTGGGTTACTCTTCATATGAGATTGTTTTGGTAAAATTGATAATTATCTGTCATGTGGAATCATATTAGTGGAATTTCTGGTTATAATTCTTGTTTTTCTGTTAAACTCTGAGAAGTACATTGAAAATTTTCGTTAGGAAGCCATCTATGATGATGGTTTTGATTTACAGCAACTTTGCATTCTGGCACTGAAGTTTACATATTCGGAATACTCTTTATATGAGTCTTCATTAGATCTATTAACTATTTTCTACAAGTTATATTAGAGGAATCAATGTAGCACGGGCACTTCACTTTGGGTGCCATCTCCGTATCGTGTCCGTGTTAGACACTGACACTCCTTGGACACGCGTCACCACGTGTCAGGCACGCTAAAAAATGTCTTAAATTTTTAACATCGGACACACCTTGAGCACGTGTCGGATACGCAAGTGAACTCAGCACTGGTAGCCTCTCATTAGAAATGCTTTTAAAATTTTGAGCAATAGTCTTAATAAGTACAATTGGGGATAAGCAATTGGTGTTTTTGAGAATACTGCTGTGAATTGTATATTTAATTCAAAGATATAATTATTTATTAGTCGTATCCTAGTCGTGTCCGTATCCAGCATTTTTAGGATTTGCCGTATCTGTGTGTCCGTATTGTGTTGTATCCGTGTCACGTGTCCGTATCCATGCTGCATAGAGTGGAATTTCTGGTTATAATTGTTGTATTTCTGATATGTAATTTCTGTTTCTAACTCTTTTATGGGTTGTTATGTTCTTAATCTCATGGAATTTTGTTGGTCTAATTTACTATGTCATTTGAGTTCCAATTGTTCCAAATGGGTTGTCGTAAATGTGGTAGCAAACTAATTTACATCGCTTCCTTTATGCAGCTATTTCACCAATACCCTTATTCTTCCAGCAATAAATGGACCGACAGAGGGTCTCATGCTGATATATGTGGCCCATTTCTTCACAGCTCTAGTTGGTATTCCCCTTTTTACACTCCTAGGCATTCCTCGTATATATAAATGTCGGTATATAATAAGTTTCATGTATCTCAAATGCTATTTTCTATTTCTTTTGTTCTCACTTTCACTGTAATAAATTAATAATAACCCAAGTCCATTCTCTTTCAGGTGCTGAGTGGTGGGCTCAGCAGTTTGGAAAGTCTTTGCCTTTCTTGAATTGGGTTCCAATTATTAGTGGTGAGACTATCACAACAAGATGTCTGGAAACTGATTATATTTGTAAAGTCTTTTTTCTATTCTGTATTGGCTTCTCCTAGGAGATGCTGTACTAATTTATTAATTTTCACTTGATTCTTTGTTTATCATACATTTTAAGTCTCAATCTCCTTCAACTGGCAATTCACACTTCTTAATGGCAATTTTTTTACTTGCCTAGGTATCCCATTTGGGGTTTCTTTATTGTTTTTATATTGTTCTTCTTAGACATTTGACCCGCTTTGTTTATTTATCTATTTTTGACTTCAGATATGCCGACATATAGAGTTGTGCAGTTTTTAATGGTAGCCTTTGCTGTTATACCAACGGTCTTATTCAAGTAAGTTGTTGTTCATATTCTTGATGACAAAAGTTCACTTACCATCTGTCTGCACATTGACATATTTTTTATAGTTAGTTTGACATTCTACTTAGTGATGTTTCGTATGTAATGTGTAATGGATTATCCCTCCTGTCTGAGCTTAACTCGAGTTGCAAAACAGGGCTTCAGATTCTGATTTCACATTTTTGGCATTTGGTAGTGCTAGAATTAGATTGTGACAATATTTGTTATTATTACCACCAATGTTGTGTGGTGTTTCTTGGACATGGACTTGAATGTTTGTTAAGGACTCTTCGTGCCTCAGCGATACCCAAATATTTAGTTTGGTATGATGGGTATTAACTAGACCAATAGAGAATTATAACCCTAGTAATATCAACCAGAATCAAAACCTGTATTCATACCTGACAGCATGGGCTTTTATCATCGCACCAAACAATGAATGAGCACCGAAGAAAAATTCTTAGACCGTTACACAATACTAGTGCTCCATTTGGTGTGGACGTGACTTTTTTCGGCAGTACATGTACTTTAAATATGTAGAGAGAGAAAAATGGAAGAAGGGTAGGGATGAGGATTGAAACATGATAGAATGAGAGTTATTTGCTATAGGAGTTAAGGAGCACGGGGGTTCAATCAACTATACTAGTGCTCCATTTGGTAAGGAAGTGACTTTTTTTCCGTAGTACATGTGCTTAAAATATATATAGAGAGAAAAATGGAAGAAGGGTAGGGATGCAGATTGAACATGATAGAATGAGAGTTATTTGCTATAGAAGTTAAGGAGCGCGGGATTCCATCAACCCTCAATGCTTGTCACCATATTCGAAACAACATCATCTTCAACCTAAAAGCAGAAGCTAGTTAGACTTGCTTTTCTAAGGAAGTAAAATTTGTATTAGAATGTGCCTTTAACGTAAGTTGACATGAAGAGAATAATGTAATTATAACCGATGAGAATGCATTCCATGATAGCACTCCAAAGTCCAAGCACACCATATCTTTGTCAAAGGAATTTATTTTTGGTCTTAGTTTTCAGAAGATTGTTTGCTCACATCGAGGTCGTACTTGATCTTTAAACATTCTCCTCTAACAGTCAGCTTGAACTTTCTTTACATGGTGTCATTCTTTTGTGCAGTGTGCAGAATGCTTATAGGGTTGTCAAGGCAAGGAAAGGAAACATGTTACATGCGTTGGCAATGGTAGATCTGTTTCCTACTGAATACTTTGAATTTTACCTCTCATGATTTGCTCAATAAAGGTCTTGTTATTGGTTGTCATTAGCTGTTCCCGTTTGTTGTGCTCGTGGGAGGAGTTCTGATCTGGTATGGGACTAGCTTTTCTGTTTCACATGCTTAGCTTGTGAGCATAATATTCGTTTTCTCACTGGTATAATTCTTGTGCAGGGATTATTTGTCTCCGCACGATCCAATTGCGACCTATCCCCATTTGGTTATAATGGGAACTGGACTGGCATTTGGATTCCTTGTGGTAAGACATCTATGTTTGAATCCAAGACTTCAAATTTGATTCATTGATTAGTCTAAAGGTTCGAACTTTTGTTGCCGTTTTAAATTACTCTTGAAAATAAGAATTTGATCAATATTTGTTAATCTATTTTTGTTTTTATTCTTAATCGATTGTTGGAAATTGTGGTTTGACCTAAGTAGAGCATTGGGTCTATGAGTAGTCACTCAATGTTTCCACGGACCTTAAAACAGTTGTTGAAATTTCATAGACTCATAGTGCAATTGTTTGACAATCTTTAGAGATTTGCTCTGATAGATAGTAAATTTGCTGTTATTATACTGTTTCTGAAGAAAAGCGCTTTTGGGCAGGGAAGGATGATTTTGGCTCACTTGTGTGATGAACCCAAGGGCTTGAAGACTAGTATGTGCCTGGTATGTCACATTCACTTGCCAAACAATCCAGAGGCTATAGAATTCATGGTCTTTTGTGTGTGTGTGTGTGTGTGTGTGTGTGTGTGCGCGTGTGTGCATTTCATTATTGATTTTTTCCCAATGATCAAACCTTCCATCTTGAACTTAGTATATTGCCTAGCATATATTGTCTTTTAAACATTAGAATTTCTCTGCCGTGTCACTGAATTTCGGTGATCTTTGTTTTACAACAAGGTTTCAAATTAGTGAATTTGATCAGCTCTTAGTTCTAAAAGTTGGCTGATAATCTCTATTTTTGGTTTAATTGATCTGTCCTAGGAAAAAAAGAAAACGTAGATAAGAGCAGGGCATTTCTATTCAAACATAAAACCCTAGATGAGAGCAGAGATTTCTGTTCAAACATAAAACTTCTGATAGAAAGCCTAAATGAACTGATGTGGTCACCATTTTCTATTAAGTATAGGGACTCACATAACTGCCCGCAATTTTAATGGTGACCTTATTGCGTCAGTTCTTACTTCTTACAGGTTTTCTAGTACAGATGTTTTTTTGTTTTATTAGTTTGTAACGTGTTGTAAGAAATGGATTTTTTCTGGGATACAATAAAAGGTTAGGTTAGTTGAATTGTTTTCAGGTTGATTTACTTTGAAGGATAAGAATAAGAAGCTGGGTTTTCTTACATCTATTCCTTTGTAGTGTTCTATCTCATCCCTAGGTATACATGTTGGAATTAGAGATTTTATTTCCTAGTTTAATGTTCTATTTTTGGGTCATGTTGACCACATTAATTTGATTTTATTCTCTCTTTAATTCTCTTTCCTTTTCTTACATTCCTAGCTTGTATATATAGAGATACATGTTAGATGAATAAAATATCCCCTTCTCTACATTCTTTTTGGTATCAGAGCAAACACCACACCCACCACCCACATCCACCATCCGCAGCCACCACCCACATCGCCGCTGCCCTTCACCTCGCCCAACCCTTGCTCCACCAAGCCGCCGTAGCCCAACCCTTGCCCCACCAAGCCGCCGCAGCCCAGCGCATCCTCAGCCCCTGCACCACCCTCGGCGCCACCTTAGGCCTCCTCAGGCCTCTTCCGCAGCCTGTCCGGCGGCCCCCATGGGCCCTTCCCTAATGGCTTAGGAGCCTTCCGTGCTCTCCTGTCGTCTTGTCGGGGAACCAAACGTCTGATTACCCCCGTCTAAGTCCGCCGCTGTCCACCGGCTGTCTACCTCTGCCAGCTGCCATGGGTGATCCTACAAAGTTTGTCACTACCCCGGTTTCTACCCTTGCTCGTCTGGATCTCTCTCATCCAACCCTGCTCAACGGGTCACTAGTGTTGTCTTGAATGGGAAGAATTTTCATGCTTGGTCCAATTCTCTTCGTCTTTACCTTGGCGGCAAACGGAAGATTGGTTGGTTACTCGGTAAGGAACCCCAACCTCCGAAAACTGACTCTAATTATGAAGAATGGTTTTCTGATAACTGTATTATTTTGGGGTGGATGTTCAATTCAATGGAGGAGCCGATAAATCACATGTTTATGTATCATACCACTGTTCATGGGCTTTGGACTGCTTTGAAGAAAATGTATACCCATACCCATTCTGATTCACGTGTCTTTGAGCTTTACCAGGATATCTCTCACGCCTCTCAAGCTACTTTGGGTCATTCTATCTTCGAATATTTTCGCTTTTTGCAGACCCGGTGGGAGGAATTTGCCCAATATGAGCCTATTAGTGACTTTCCTAATGATGGAGATGTTGAAGTCAAACGCCTTGATCGTCGGCATACGTATCAATTTTTGATGGGCCTAAAACCCGAGTTCGAGGCCCTGCGTAGCCAGATTCTAAATATTGTACCCATACCCTCTTTATTTGAGACTTTTGCTATCGTTGAGGGTGACGAGCGGCGCCGTCGTATTCTTGCACCACTGACTGTGACCGCCCCTCCAGTCTTTGACCAGATGGCTTTTGCTACCCGTTCGGGCCCACGCCCACCTTTTGGTACTTTAAGTCCTCGTCTTCCTATTGGTGCTCCTTCAAGTCCTCGTCCTACTGGCAACCGTCCATATTGCCAACACTGTTGTGTGCCCGGTCACACTATTGATCGTTGTTTTGATCTTCATCCTGAGTTAAAGCAGCAATATAATAAGGCTCGGGCAATTGGTCATGGGAGAGGTGCTCATCGTATTGGTGTCATTGTTGAAATGGTTCCACCTTCACCAGATTATATTGAGCTTCAGTCAAATTGCCTAGCTGCAGTCATATTCTTTGGATGTTACCTTTCTCGAAACTGTTCCTTTTTATTCAGGTTATTCCATTCTTCCAGCGTCTGTGGAACCCATGGTGGAGGATTTTTCTGTCCAACCTCGTCCGGTTCCTATATTTGGGTCCCTTCCACCTGTTGTTTCTAGTGCTCCATTATAGGTTTACTCTTGGCGTCAGCATGCTCCTGCTCCTCCGCCAGATTCTTCTCCGGACTCAGGTATCTCCCCTCCTCCTTTAGTTTCTGATATACCTCCTGATATTGTTCCTCCCCTCGTTATCCCACTCGTGTTCGCTGCCCATCTTTCCGCTTTCTTGTTTCTCAAAGTGCTAACCATCCCATTTCCCAGTACATTTCTTATCGGGGACTGTCACCAATTTTTGGCTCTTTTGTTAGTATAGTTGACTCCATTTCTATTCCTCGATCAGTTCATGAGGCTCTTTTGAATCCTTAATGGGTGGATGCTATGAAAGTAGAATGAGTGCTCTTTAGGGCAACCAGACGTGGGATCTTGTTGCTCTCCCTCTTGGTGAGCGTATTGTTGGCTGTGTTGAAGCTTCATATACATTGTTGGGCCCATTCTCTTACAGCTTAACCTTTTGGAGTAGTTGGTAACTTAACATGGTATCAGAGCCAGGTTTGTGGGAGGTCCTGGGTTCGACTCTCCATCCCCGCTTTGTTGTGTGCATATTTACACTTTGTTATTGTCTCCTATGATGGATTTTGGTTTGTTTACTCTCCACATGCAAGTCGGAGTTGCACGTGAGGGAGGGTGTTGAAGCTTGATATACATTGTTGGGCCCATTGTCTAACAACTTAAGCTTTTGGAGTAGTTGGTAACTTAACTGGCTGTAAGTGGGTTTTCACTGTTAAATATTTGGCAGATGGCACTGTTGATTGGTATAAAGCCCGGCTTGTTGCTAAGAGCTTCACTCAGGTTCCTGGAAGGATTTTGGAGCCACTTTTGCTCCTGTGGCTAAGTTAACCACGGTTCATCTTTTGGTTTCGCTTGTTGCATCCTATTATTGCTCTCTTCATCAATTGGACGTTATATTCCTTAATGGCGACCTCTCTGAGACCATCTAAATGGATCCCCGCTTGGTTTTCGCGCTTAGGGGGAGTATTATGGGAAAGTTTGCCGTCTCCGTAAGTCTCTCTATGGTCTGAAACAGTCTCTCCGTGCATGGTTTAGTCGTTTCAGTGAGGTAATACTTACTATGGGTTTTATTCAATGCCACTTCGATCATACTTGTTTTATTCACGCAACTCTAGAGGCCAATGTATTATTATCTCAATATATATCGATGATATCCGTTGAGAGTTTATATTGTTCTAGTGTTGAGAGTTTATTTTGTCTAGTTTCTATTTTGTTTAAAGTCCAAGGACTATCATGTACTTATTTTATCTTCTTTCTTCCTTGGTTAATATAAGAAGGGGACTAACTTCTTGTTAGCCCTAACTTTCACAAAACATAAACCTAACATGGTATCAGAGCCAAATACCTAACCCTACATCTGACCCACCACCATTGGGCCACCTTGTAGCACCACCCATCACTGCACCACCACCCAACAACCTCCCTTACCTCTCGGCGCAGCCCACCAGGGGTTCCCCTACCTTTGCCGCAGCTCACCAGGGGCCTCCCAGCCTGTGCCACCTCCATATGGACCAGTAACTCCCTTCCGACAGCTACTCACCCTTCCTTGCCGACAGCCTCCTACACCATTCCCAAGGCTTCTGATACCTCCTCATGATATGGTATATCATCACCATCAGCAACCTCCTTTTCTTGCTTCTGTTTGTCCTTTTTCTTAATCTGTCCATCCATTTTGATTAGCCCTTCATTATTTCAGATTTTTCTGGTCCTCTCATGGACCTTTGATTAGATTCGGTTGAATCCTTGTTTCCAATCCCTCGTTTTCCTTCAATTTTTGTGGGTTTTCCCTTTGTGTAACGGAACTATGACAGACCTAGTCAAACCACTGGCTGTGAGTTCCACCACTATTCAGAATTTCAGACTGTGGTTACACCCCTGGATCCCAATCTCAAAATCACTAATACCCTTTCAAAGGCTAGAATTATCTGACATGGTCACATGCGGTGGAACTTTATTTGAAGGCACGAGGGAAGAAGGGACATCTTGATAGGCGTATTACTGCTCCTCTTGTTACTGATCCAGGCTATGTTAAGTGGGAAATAGAGAATTCTATTATCATGTCCTGGCTTATCAATTTTATGGTTCCCGAGATTGGTGAGGGCTTCTATCGGATGAAGACCGCTCGGGCTATTTGGGATACCGTTGCCTCCACTTTTTCTAGGAGGGGGAACTATGCCCAGGAATTTGAGCTTATTCGCTTTATTGATCGTTCAGAACAAGGTGATATGACAGTCACCAAATACTTTACCTTCCTTTCTACTAGTTGGGATAGAGTTGATCATCTACAGGCCTATCAGCCAGACTGCCCTACCGATGCTGAGGGTTATCGGAAGCTTTTTGAGAAGCAAAGAGTCTTTTAAGTTTCTACAGGGACTATCCAGATTATGATGCTGTCCGCAGTCGGGTACTTGGGATGGAGAATCTCCCCACACTTTAGGAGGCGTTTGCTTATGTACAGAATGAGGAGATTCGCCGTTCTGTTATGCTTCCGCCCACATCCACAGAGAGATCTGCACTTGTTTCTGTTCCACCTAGAAAGGGGCCTAAGCAGTCAGCTCCTTCGGATCGACCTATCGTGATCTATGATTATTGCAATAAGCCTCACCATACTAGGGCCACCTGCTGGAGCCTACATGGTCGCCCACCTGGTGGTCGGGGGGTCATGGAGGAGGACGTGGTGGTCGTTCAGGTGGACGTGGGGGAGTTGCTCGTGTTCATCATACTACTGCTACCGAGACTTCTTCTATCAGTAATCCTTCTTCTACTTCTGATGTGAGTCCCTTGTCCTTGACTAAACTTGAAACTCTCCGAAATCTGATGGTCCATTGTGCTTCCTCGACGCCTACTAGTGCCTCATCGTCTTTTGCCCAATTAGGTAGCTTAGTCCCGCTAGTAAGAGTTTTTCTCTCTCATTCTTCACTTCCTTGGATTATTGATTCAAGTGCTTTTGATCATATGTCTCGTTCCTCTGATATGTTCTTTGATTATAAGCCTTGTTCAAGTCACGATAAAGTTAGAATTGCCGATGGTGCCTCCTCCTCTGTCTCAGGGAAAGGTCTCATCCGTGTCACTTATTCTCTACCCTTAACTTCAGTATTACACGTTCGTAGTTTTTCTCATAATCTTTTATCCTTGAGTTGTATCACTCGTGACTTGAATTGTTGTCTAACCTTTTATCCCTCTCATTGTGTCTTTCAGGATCTTATCATGAAGAGGACGATTGGCAGTGGTAGAGAGGAGCAGGGCCTTTATCTTTTGAATGACGGGGAGCAGATGGCTAATCATACAGTTGTTTTGAAGAATGGAGCTGAAGACTTGGAACTTTGGCATAGGAGTTTAGGACACCCGTCTTTTACTTTACTCAAACATATGTTTCCAAATTCTATTGCAAACATTGATTTTTCTTGTTTTACTTATGAGGCTTGCGAACTGGGAAAACATCATAGAGCTTCTTTTGCTCCTAGTTATAATAAAAGCTCTACTCCTTTTGCATTAATTCATACAGATGTGTGGGGTCCATCTCGTACTGTTTCTTTGAAAGGTCATCGTTGGTTTGTATATACTCACGTACTACTTGGTTATATATATGATGAAAGAAAAGAGGGATGTTTTTTCTATTTTCCAAAATTTTCACAAAATGGTGTGTACACAATTTGGTACAATTATAAAAGTTTTACGGTCTGATAATGGGGGTGAATATATCGATTCTAGATTGGGTGAGTTTTTTTGCTCACAAGGGATTATTCATCAGACTTCTTGCACTGACACTCTGCAACAGAATGGAGTGTCAGAACTCAAGAATCGTCACCTTTTAGACGTTGCCCGGTCCTTACTTTTCCAAGTTCAAGCTCCTCGGTCCTATTAGGGTGATGCAGTGTTAACTGCTGCCTATCTTATTAATTGCCTTCCAACTCGTGTCTTTGATAAGAAAACGCCCCTTGAGGTTCTTTCTCACCCCTCTTATCTCCTCTTGTAGCCCTTCTCGTGTTTTTGGCTGTGTTTGTTTTGTACATAATCATAGTCCCACTCGTGGGAAATTAGATCCTCGCTATATTAAGTGTGTGTTTGTCGGTTACTCCCTACTCAGAAGGGTTATAAGTGTTACCATCCTCCGTACCGGATATAGTTTGTGTCTATGGATGTTACTTTTCATCAATCTCAATCCTACTTTTTGGACCCACAGGTACCTCTTCAAGGGGAGAAATGGTGTGAAGAGATACCGATTTTACCTATGATGGTTACGGTGGAGACAGAGAGGGTTGAAGAGCAGAGAGGTAAAAAAGAAAAGAGTTGTAGAGAGAGAGCCTGAAGAGGAGAGAGTTGAGGGGCCAAAGGAAAATGAATTGTTAGTCTACTCAAGGGGGACTTAGAGCAAGAGAAAAACCAGAGAGATGCCAGAGGCTACAGTTCCTCCACTCCCACTGCCATTCTCTCTAAGTGATGAAGATTTAGGTAATTCATCTGATACACTTCTCTTGTACCTGATAATTTAGACATTCCCATTGTTGTTTGTTGACTTAGGAGATAATAATGCAATTTATATTTATTCTCTTTCTTTATTAGTCAATCTATTTTGGTCAAGTTGACCAGCTTTATTTCATATTTATTAGGAGATATTGTTTTCCTTTTCTGATTTCTCAGTTTGGTGTATATATACACTGGGATGTAAACAATAAAAATAAGCTATTCCAATTTCAAGTTGGTATTAGATCCAGGTTTGATTTTGGCATTGTTTCCCCGCTTCCACCTTTGGCGGGTGGCTACCCGTCGCTCGCCGGACCTCGCTTTGCCTTTGGCTTGAAGCCTCAGTCCAATGACCCTCCCTGCGCCAACTTTACCACCTTCTATGGGTGTTGTCCAGCCTCCGACTAGCCCCTTCGGGCCATGTGCAGCTCTTTCGGGCCCTGTCCAGCCCTATTCGCGCCGTGTCCAGCCCTATGCCAGCCCTTTGAGGGGGAGTGGTAGAGTGTATTATGGTGGCTCGAATCCTTCAAGATTTGGGTCTATTGTTGCAACTGCTGTTTCTTGTTTGAACAAGAAGTTGGCCATTTTTTTTGGTGATTTGTTGTGGATGATCATTCCCACAGTCTCGCTCACCCTCTATTGATGGATGGTGTTCCCACTCTTGCCAACTTTCATGAACAGTCTTGTTGTAACCTTATCATTCCAAATTTCTGTGGTTTATTCCCACCATCAGGGGAGTGTTGAATTAGGAGATAATAATGCAATTTATATTTATTCTCTTTCTTTATTAGTCAATCTATTTTGGGTCAAGTTGACCAACTTTATTTCATATTTATTAGGAGATATTGTTTTCCTTTTCTGATTTCTCAGTTTGGTGTATGTATACACTAGGATGTAAATAATAAAAATAACCTATTCCAATTTCAAGTCTGTTCGTAAGGGTGTTAGGCCTTGTACTCAACATCCTATATCGAACTTTGTGTCTTACTCACGCTTATCTCCTTCTTATAGAGCCTTTCTTTCCAAAATTTCTTATGTTAGTGTTCCTAACCATGTCCATGATGCTCTTGCTAGTCCCAAATGGAAATATGCCATGGTTGAAGAGATGAAAGCTCTTCATAAGAATGGTACTTGGGAATTGACAATGTTACCGAAAGTGGGTATACACAGTGAGCGGTTCAAAGCCCGGTTAGTTGCAAAGGGTTATACTCAGTCCTATGGTGTAGATTACCAGGAAACCTTTGCACCAGTTGCAAAAATGAACTCTATCATGATTCTCCTTTCTCTAGCAACAAACTTGGAGTGACCTCTTCATCAATTTGGTGGTGAAGAATGCCTTTCTCCATGGGGATTTGGAAGAAGAAGTGTATATGGATGCTCCTCCAGGCTTTAAAGACTCCAAAACAGAATGGAAAGTGTGGAAACTAAAGAAGTCTTTGTATGGTCTTAAGCAGTCTCCAAGAGCTTGGTTTGATAATTTACCCAAGCTATGCTTCGATATGGCTTCAAAAAAGTCATGCTGATCATACACTGTTCATCAGACATTCATCTCTGGGTAAGACTACTGCTCTTATCATTTATGTTGATGATATTGTGCTTACTGGAGATGACGTAGAAGAAATGGAGAGATTGAAAGGATATTTGGCTAGTGAATTGATAAAGGACTTGGGAGCGTTGAAATATTTTCTTGGGATTGAACTTGCTAGATCTAAACATGGAAGGGCCTATTCTTTTGAAGAAGTGATCATTTTAAAGTGAAAGCCTATACTGATGTAGACTGGGCTGGCCTATTACGGATAAGGGTCTACGTCCGGATCAAGGGCCTATTACTGGAATTAGAGATTTTGTTTCCTAGTTTAATGTTCTATTTTTGGGTCATGTTGACCACATTAATTTGATTTTATTCTCTCTTTAATTCTCTTTATTTCTCTTTCCTTTTCTTACATTCCTAGCTTGTATATATAGAGATACATGTTAGATGAATAAAATATCCCTCTCTACATTCTTTTATTCATAAATCTCATTCTTAATTTGTTATTAATTCAGGCTTTACTGTATCTTCCCTTTGCCATTGCAAATGCTCTCACTGCCAGACTTAACAATGGGTATGTGTTAATTTTATTAATCTGAAAAAACTTGATAGATGCCAGAGGACTCTGCTGTTCCTGTAGGGAATTAGTAGAACAGAGGAAACTACTTTGGCATTTCATTACGACTTTTCCCCAAATCACAGTACTTTTTCCGGTCATTAAAATCTCTTGTTTTGTGCCAGAATTCCTTTAATTGATGAGAGGTGGGTCCTTCTTGGTTACTTTGCTTACACAGGTATGGTAACTTTTGCCTTCAATTTGTTGATATTTATTGCCATTGTTGTCAAATTGTGAATTGAATTGTGAATTGGTCTGACAAAATTATGAGTCGTGAAATGTAAGATTCACTTTAAAGTAGATAATAATAAATATTTATAAACTATGTACATATATTATAACACGTGCGGTGCTTAAAATGAACAAAATAAGAATTTATCACAAATTTCATGCAATATCATTTCTCCAAATGTTGTAAAATTTGCCCTTAAAACTTGAAAGATTAAATTTATTTTGCTTGAATCAAATTGAGCCATGCATCGTATCGGGTTGTACGAAAAGTGAAAACTTGAATCGACTCGTGTGAATTGTCTCGCGAATCGACCGTATCTAACAACCATGTTTATTGACATTTCATGGAAAATATTTCTTGAATTATTCCCTCCCTCTCGAAGAGTCCTGAATCTTATTTAGAATAGTTTGCTTGCTTTGGTTTCACTTGTCATTGCGAAAGAAAAAGCAAGGTATGCAGAGTAGGAAAATCTTTTATGCAGGCTTAAGATTGGCTTATTTGTCTTTTAGTATTTTATGCGGTAATTTTTACCTTTGAACTTGTGTCTGTGTAATTCTGACTTGGATAGATCAAATGTTTGTACTTACTCTTATTGGTTGCTTGATGTTATTTGTCATACTTTACTGCTGATGATTCTGTTTTGCTTAATTTAGCGGCACTCTATCTGCACTTGGCCATATCAGTAATTCACGAAATAACGGCGGCCTTGGGAATCCTCTGTTTCAGGTGAGATATCTTGAGTTTGGCCTGTTAAGATTTTTGATAAAATTGATTTTGCTTGACCCATTAAAAAAATGTGGCGATTGCAATTTCGTAGAGTTGGGGGTGGTTTTTATTTTCATGATATTGCCCAAGTGTGTAATTTTGGTTCAGATTGTGTTACCGTATATCTTGTTTATATTTATTATTTCCTGGTTGACTGTTTTAAGATGACTTGGGCCCTCGGGGTTTTCCACTAGAGCCAACCTGGTTTTTCAACTATTTAATAGAAGTGCACTCACACACACAAAAACACAAACACACAGGCTTCCCTTACCAATATACCTCCCTCACTCAGATGAAGGTGAGATTCAAAGTCAAACCTAGGTCTTTGGCATGACTACCTTGAAACTTTGGAAACTTTTTAGCCGGTACATTCATAAGAAGTTTAAGTATGGATATAAGTATGCTCACATTTCTAAATGATATGATGGTTAAATATGTAACCGAAGCACTAATTTGTTTGTATGACATACTGGGCATTTAATATTAAGCATTTTTGTCAAATCGTGAATGGGAATTGTTAAATTGAATCATGAAGTTTATTGGATCGTGAATTGTAAGATTCTTCTATATGTTATGTTTTATAAAGTATACATATAAAAACACATGTACGTTGCTTCAAATGAACATAATAACAATTTAACACGATTTTCATGCAATATTATTTCTCAAAATTTTGAATGTTTTCCACTTAAAATTTGAACTTGATAGTTTAAAATTAGCAATCATGGATCGTATTGAGTCGTAAATCCTAGCGGGTTGTATGAAATTCGAGTATGAATCAACTTGTGAATTGACCGATTCAGACAACCATAACATTAAGTGCTTCAGTCCAGGCCTTCAAAATTTATTTTAAAAAGCGTATTTGTTTCAATTTTTTTTTTTTTTAACACTGTCATATCCCCTGATTCTAGCAGACCAGATCCTTGTCTCTAAGTTTTCCATCTAATCGGGTCATTTTTCTGTTATGTTTAATGAAAGCGGCCTTTCTGAAAAGAAATATGTCCCAAGATTGTGAACACTATCGAAGTATAATGGAGTGGTTGATCTCAATATATGTCATGCTATCTTGCATTTATAAACTTCTATAATTGTTTTCAAAATGTAAGGAAATTGGTTTTATAATATCTCTTTGCTTGTTTGATGATGCCAGGATTACGAGGAAAGAGGCTTGAGGGTGTATAACATTTTACTGCAGGTTTCCCCTTCCAGGTTAATGTGGTTGTATATGTTGAAAGTTTACCTTGTCAAATTTAGAGTTATAATTGTTGTTTAGCGCAATATTTACTCGTTGTAAGAGTTAATGTGGTATTTTCTGATTTTCCCAGATGGAAAGCCTGATAAGCTTTCTGTGCATAGGTTAATATATTATTATATTTTGCTTTAAACATTAAAACTACAAAACTACAACTGGATCTGCTGCCCAAGGTCCAGTTCAAGAACTCACACTGTTGTACTTAATTGTGGCTTTTCCATGTGTATTCAACTGTTCATTATATTTAACTTCCTTTTGAAATTAAGAACTAATTATTTATTATCTTACTCACAGAGAGAGAGAGAGAGAGAGAGAGAGAGAGAGAGAGAGAGAGAGAGAGAGAGAGAGAGAGAGAGAGAGAGAGAGAGATTTGTAAACATCATTCTGAAGCGCTTGTTTATGACAGGGTAAATTACACTATCTGCACTCCTATTTTATGGTCGATTTTAGTCCATATATTTTCAATCTTCTCAATTTAATCCTGCAAGTTTGACAAATGTTCAAATTTGGTCCATTAACAAATATTCCATTGTAAATAGTGTGCTCTTTAACGATGAAATGTTTGCTATATTGTGACTGAATATTTTGCTATTAAACCAAATTAAACACTTTTCGAATTTCAGAGGCTAAATGAAAAAATTGAAAATCCGGGGACTAAAGTAAAATCGACCCCAAAGTTAAGAGTGAGAAGTCTAATTTTCCCTTTATGATATTTGTGGAGTCGGAATCTGCCATAGCGGCAATGTGAACTCGGCATTTTTCTAGAATTTTTATGCAGGTGAGAATCACTTGTATGTCATCTGAAACGAAATCACTATTTTTTTTCTTTAAAAATTTAGGCATAAGTCCTTAGAAACAATTACCAAGAGCTTAAAGTCTAATTTTAATTCTTAGTTTGTTAAAAAAATCTCTGAAAGGTGAATTTCACAAATGTTTTAGTTCAATGAAATTTTACTTTATATATATGCACCTTCAGAGAAATTTTACTTAATATTCATATGTGAGAGACTTTTTCCTAATCAGAAATTGTAATTGTCTTTGATTCTAAAAATAAAATGACATAATGGACCTATATTTGAATCCCCTTTTTCTTTCAATAGCAGTTGTGCAACAGCAGTTAGTAATAGCAGAAATGTTAAAATAAAACATTCTGACATTAGCAGTGTTGGATATAGCTGAAATAATGAGGGTAGTCTACTATCTAGAGTTAAATTCCAATTCCCTTAACACACACACACACAAAAGAGTTAAATTCCAATTGTAAATATTGTGCAGAATAGATTTGAGTCCTCCTTTGCTATGTCAAAACTCTATCTTACATATTAAAATATGTATCAAATTCTTAGCTACTTCCATGCGTCTGACCAAAAAACCATTCTTCCAATTTTTCAATCTCGCATTCATTCTCTCTAAAGACATACATTAGTGGTTTACAAGGGTGGAGACAGGAGCCAGGTTAGAATTTGATAACGTGCATATAGTGACGGAGCATAAGTAAGGGGGCCAGGTTAGAATTTGATAACGTGTATACAGTGACGGAGCATACGGGAGGCTGCCCTTCTAGCGAAATGTTGCTATAGTCTACTCAACCCTTTGTATGATCTGTCCTTGGCAGTTTAGGATGTATCATATACTATACCCTTTTTTATTCTAAAATGTTGTACTTGGATGTTAAAATGTTGTACCATTTTACAAATTCAGTTGTTTTCAAAAGCAAAGCAGTTTTGGTACTAAAATGTTGTACATGGATGCTGTGTATGAACTATTTACAAAATTAGTGGTTTTTTACAAGTAATTTTTAAAATGGTTAAAATGCTAATAAAAAAAAAAAAAAAGAAAGAAAAAAAGAAAAAGTAATTCTCAAAGTTAAAATAATTCACTACCAAAATGTTGTTACTTGTGATGTGATACATTCCAAAACCACAAGAAATGTATAGCAGAGGTTCCCCCCAAAATGATTTTAAATTTGTTAATGATGTCTAGTTGATACTCTAGATGGTGATGATCAAGTAACAATTACAATTAGCGAATAGATGTATAGATAGAATACACACACACACACACATATTTATGTAAAGCACAGTGATCAGTTATGCATTGTCCTTCCCTTCCAACTTAAAACAATTTACTCATGATATTGTGACTTGTTCTTGTCTATTTTGGTCTTCATTCATTTTTTCAACATCTTCCTCTTTTGCATCTGTTTTTCCTCCCCATTTTTTAACTCTGTCTCCAGCAATAGAAGCCTGAAATTAAAACCATATTATAGTATAACTAATCCAAGTACTTCATTGGGTAATAAATAAGTATTTCAAATTTCAAACTATGAGCAAAAGAAGTAAATAAATTTTATAGTCTATACAAATTACATAAGAGTTGTTACCTCTTTATTCCAATTTGTTCTGTATATGATCCAGCATAGGACACAGCTTTGTAGGATTGTACCTGATAGCATTCCAATCCAAAGTCCCTGAAAATTATCAATTACAATTAATTCATAAGCTACACCACCAATTAGAATAGTTTTTAGTTTATGCATTTCGTTAATTTTTAGGATGCTGAAAATTTTGAATTAGTACTTTATAATTAGTGTATACTATATACAATATTTCCCACGGGCACGTTAAAATTGTACCACTATCGGGCACCTGAAAATACACCAATATCAATAAAGATTTTTTTTTTTTGATATGATCAATAAAGATGTTTCTAAATCTTATGGTACCAAACATTTTTTTTAGTAGATCCATCGCCGCAAACTATACGGTCCTCGTAAACTATACGGTCCTGAAACGACTTATTTGAAGCAAACATATAGAGTGCATACTCTTTTTTATGGAGTGACATGGAAGAAGGGAAAAAAAAAAAGAAGGAAGAAAGAAAGAAAGGGAATTTTAGTCTCCAGTCCTCTAAAATAGACTTTTTTCGTATTTGGTCTAGCCCCCGGTTTTTTTTAAGTGAAAAGTCCATACGTTACAAAAGTTATGTGACATTCACATAACTTTAAAAAAAAAATTGAACTAGTTATGTGAAATTTCACATAAAAAAGTTATGTGAATTCTTGAACCAATTAAATTTCACTAGTTATAGAGTTTTCACCAAAAAAATAAAAAATAAAATAAGGGTTATCCATTAAAACGAATTAATCTTAAAATGAGGAAATTTTCACTAAATTTCTAAAAAGAAAAAGGGAGAGACAGAGATTACCTTAACACCCATGTTGAGTTTGAATCCCATTAAAAGACCCAAAGGTATACCAAATATATAGTAGCATGCAATATTTACATATGCCACTAGTGCTTGCCACCCTGCTCCAATGGCGACCCCTGCAACAAATATTATTGACTCAATCATCAAAAAATTAAAAAGAAAAAAAAAAACAAAATTTAATGTTTTTGTATTAGGAAAATTGAAATGTATTTAAGAACAATCGTTTTGTTACCAGAAAGTGCAGGTTGAACATTGTTAATGACAAGGGTTGCTGCCAATAATGGTGTGAGTTGATAAACAAGTTCTTTAACTTCTTTGTTGTTTGAAAATAAAGATGGGTAATGCTCACGCGTGATTACTAGAATGAACGCGAAAAAAAGGCCGATTATCATCGAAGATACTCCAACCACAACTACGGCAAATTTGGCTGTTCTTGGCTTCGCTGCTCCTAGTTCATTCGACACCCTTACACTGTAAAAGATTAAAAAAAAAAAAAAAACTAAATGAGAATATTTCATTTCTCAATCTTCTTGTAATTTATACTTATTTTTGTTAACTATGGATAGAATTAAAGATAAAGACTTTTAATGGAAAAAAGGGTAATTCTGAATACAAACCCTACGGCTGCATTCAATCCGATAGCTTCCATTGTTATCCATCCCATTATGTTCATGCTGCAATTAACAATAGTGCTCAAAACAATAATAAGTACTAATTTATGTTTCTTTTGTTCTTTTGTGTTGTTGGTAGATATTGTAAAAAAAAAAAAAAAATGTTAAACTAATTTTAACTATATAAATTAATTAGACTAAAAGATTTCTGGCCTATTTAGCATGGATTAATTTATTCTACTGCATTAAATCCACTAACATATATATATATATATATATATATAACTAAATATAATTGTCCAGTTGATATAAACAACAAATTATTTGGTGTTTTTCTTCCCTTTTCAATCAAAACAAGCTATGAGCCTCGTGCAATGCACGGGTGAGTCGAAAACCAAAAAATATTAATAGCATTTACTTTGAAATTAGTATAACTAAATAGCTTATATCTAGCAAACAAAAATAGATGATTTTTTAGCTTCTAAAAATTAAAATAATAGTAATAAGAGCAGTCTAAAAAAATATCTGATTTGTATTGTCAATGTCAATACGACCAGAAAAAATCATGTATGTAATATAAATGTCAAAAGAATTAAAAACTTAACATTATTAATTGTGTTTGATTGAGCAATGCTATGTTTCCCAACTTTGATATTTCAAATATGGTTATACACATGTGGTAGTGGTACCACTCTAAAAAATAGTGGGACCACCTAAATATCGTGTGAGGAACTATAGATATAAACTTGAAAATCATAACGTTACTCGTTAATAAACTCTAACTAATTCACATTAGATTCAAAAATCCAGATCATACATTTGTCTTACACATCTCGTTAGATCGTATTGTAACAAAATATCACTACTTTATCAAGAACCATATAGAGAAGGCATAATACCAAAATAAGAAACACATAATAGAAAATAACATTCAATCTACTTGAAGTGCTCTTCTTATTTTCTTAATTTAAAGTCAAAAAACAATCTAACACAAAACAATCAAGCCCAATATAAAAGTTAAATAAGAATTCATACATATGAATTAGAGAAACAAAATCAAGTAATTGTATAGTGAAGATTCTAACCAAGAAATGAAAAGACTGTGTAGATAAAAAGTTGTCAATAACTATAATGCTAGGATATTGGTCAATCCTTGTTTAATTCCAATTCAAGGGTATATGATAAATAGTATATCAAATTTAATCTACATTAAATTGGTCAAACCTTTTTTTTTTTATATATATATATAGGTCAATTTAAATTACATTAAATTGGTTCTTTATTTTTGGTCAATCCTTCATTGTATATATTAACACAAATATGTTTTAAAAAAATTTTAATTAACAAATTTCTCATAAATTGCCACTTGGCAAAATCAAAGGCTTTGGCTTTCATATATAGATATTAGATTAGATATGAAATAAAGTATAACCCACCATATAGAGAAGGCATCCACTGAAATTTTTGCACTCTTTAAATATCCAGCAACAAGAATCAACACCATAAAGTACCAGACTTCTAAGCTGCGCACATATTGGGGAAAATGAATTAAAGAGAATTAGAAACCTACCTAAATGGTTCAAAAGTCAAAAGTAAAGTAAAAGCACAGTTAATTAATAATCCAAAGTTGATGTACTTTTCGTTACAACATTTTCTCAAACCAGAGGATAAATTTTTAGGTGTTTTGTGGGTACTATGTCGTAGTACTATATGGTGCCCTGTAGCCAGGAACAGATCCAGGGCTAATAATTAATTTTTTGAAATTAAGGGGTGAGCACATATAGTCAAAGCATATTTATGTATAATACTAGTATAAATAGAAGTGTTTTTTCATATCTAGGGGGAAAGACAATTTCTCTGCAAACTGAGAAATTTGTTAATGAAATTCAAAAGTACTATAGTTAAAGTGAGAATCTACCAATGACAAATTCCTCTGGTGTCTAAAAAGGGGAAAGATAAGATAAAAGGCTCATAAACATTTAAAAAAAAAAAAAAAAGGTATTCCAAAATATTGTGAAACTACATATGATGATTAAATATCATAGATACACAAGAATCCTGTGGATCTTAAATTGGTTAATTAGCTTATTAGTGTACAAAACGTGAATTTATCACCAATGAACATAATTAGATCGAAGAACCATATATACATATTAATAAAAATTCATACGTACCAGACTTTCTCATGTTTGTTAGTGAGAAAGTCAGGCTAGCTTTTCACTTAGTTACATTTTAGTAAGTAGCAAATTAAACCATTTACTAGGTATTAGATTATAATTAGAAATCTTAGGTCTGTCTTTTTTGGAGATTGAGTGTATGCAATTGAATTGAAGGACTTGAAACAATTCATGCTTTTCTTGAAAATGCGTGTGGGTTTCGATTTCTAATGCTTTGGTAATAATGGAAAAAAATTTGAACGATTAGAAAGAATACAAAAAGAAAAGGATAAAGATAAAAGAACCTTTGAGTGTAAACAAAAAAAAATTCCTTTTTATGACGTTAGACCACAAAAACTATCCGCAAGCCACCAGTATTGGAGGAATTATCAACCTTAGAATTTCTGGTTTGTTTTTCATCCCAATTAAGCAAATTGTATCCCAATTGGCAAGGATGTATCTAGTAGGGGCGAGCAGTCCTGACCGCCCATTAGATTTGAAAAAAAAAGAAGCTTTTATTCATTTCTTGTATTATACATTAATATGCTTTAACTATACATAATTGCCTCCCCTAATTTTTTTTGAAAATTATTAAGCTCGCCACCCCCCTAAGCTTGATTCCTTAATCCATCCTTGCCAGTTGGCCTATCCCTAGTGGATTTAGTAATGCAAAAATAAAATTTGACTGATTATTCTAGCCTTAAGTAAATCCTCAAAATTAAGCAAAATATACCATAAGATTTTTAGTGATGTGCATGAGTAGGTTTAGGTTGAATTACTTTATTCAGTTACAACTAACACATGCACAATAAAATTAAAAGGCAAACTAAATCAATATTGATAATTAATAGTTAATTAGGATATTCACCATAGCATTACTGCGGATGCAAGAGACAACCTAACAAATCCCCAAAGATTTTGGAAGGCATTCCATGAAAACCCAGACCAAGCACCACCACAAGTACCACTCAATATGTATAAGAGTTGAGCCACCACTATGAACCACCACGACGCGTTCAGCACCACCGCTGCACCAACTAGTCCCCACCCCAACTTCAGCATCAATAACCAACTGAAGACAGAGTGCAAAACCAAAGCCACCACTGATATCACGGCCATAGCCATAATCTTGCTCTGCGACTGTAAGAACTTTGCAATTGGAAAGTTGATGGCGTAAGCAAATAGTTGCGGAATCATCCACACCGCGAAAGTCCCCGCTGCTTTTGATATCTCAGCAGATTGGTGAGTTAGTTTTAGAATCGGTGTTGCGAAAATATAAAAGATCGTCAAAATTAGGGCCGAGGCATTGAGTATAACCCATGATCTTTGCAGGTATATTCCAAGCATGTTTATTTGACCCGCTCCGAAAGCTTGTCCACATAGAGTCTCTAGTGCACTCCCCATGCCCAGCTATGGAATTCGAAACCAGGAATTAATTGGTGTTAAAAATTTGATATGAATTAAAAAAATACTACATCGACCAGTCAAAGATATATAGGTATGGGTCTTGCCATTCTACTACATGAAGGTACTAAGACGATATTGAGTTAAAACTTCAAAAGGACAATTAGAAAGGTACTAGTCGCATCACTAAATAAGGACAATTGAGTAATTTTACGATCACGGATTGTTTGGAAACTTGGTTAAATGTGTTCATTTTAACCGGATGATCTCGACTTTTTTTTTTTTGTTCATTTTAAAATTCATACTTTTAGATATAGAGTAAGTTAGCATTTCCATATATGTATATATAACTGTACCATTATACCGATAGAGAATCCGGCGATGACATTGTTTGCAATGGAAACAGCAGCAAGTTCAAGAGTTCCAATATGGCCAGCAAGGACTTGAGTAATAGCACCCAGCATGTATTGGCAAATGGATGTGAAGATGGCCGGACCAGCTAGGTACCAAAGCTTCCTTGATTCAACAATGAATTCTCTAATGAAATCTTCAACTCCTTTGATTGGCTGAATATCATCAATATCCCTACTTAAGGTGCTTGATGGTACCACAATTGGAGCTGGGACGTTCTCATGTGGTTGCTCTTGGTTATAATGGTCTTTTTCTCTTGTGGAACTTACTGGGTCCCTACCAATCTCCATCTTTATGTACTGTGTGTTTGTGTGTGTGTGTGTGTGTTTTGAAAGTGAGCAATTGGAATTTGTTTATGTATGGAATTTATATAGACATTGGGCCTGAAATACATTGCCATGGTCACCTAGTGAGTTATTGAAGGTGCATGTACCAAAACATAGAGCCATCTCTTTAATTTCTTTCTTTTTTAAGTTTAAGACAAAGTGTGGAACGGCCCTTACTTTATACGGTATTGATTAATTCAAGGGTTAATTACAGAAACACCCCCTGTAGTTAGGCCTTTTATCAGTTACCCCCAATACTTTAAATTTTATCACTAATACTCCTGTGGTCTGGACTAAAGTAAAATAGTCACTTTTTCCGTTAAAGTTAACGGAAAATGGGTAAAAATACGAAATTACCCCTATTACATGCTAATAAGAATGCCCTTATATGCTTAAATGTTTATTTAGGCATATGTGTTATACTATTATATTATTTTGATATTATATTTGTTGTTAGACACCATTCTGTAGTCACTTTGAGGTACATTCATGAGAGCAAATTTATTTAATTTATTTATTTTATTTTTGATCTACCCTTGGACACACACACACACCCCACACATAGTCTTGGCGATATATTATTTATTTATTTAGTTTTTTTATCTACTCTTAGACACACACAATCTTGGTGATATGTTTTTTTTTTTTTTTTTTTTTTTTTTAAATCTACTCTTGACCACACACAGTGAAATCCAGTGTAGTAATGTACTAAGATCTAAAAAAAAATTTATCCACAAATTTTTTTTTTGTGTGTGTGTATCAAATTCGCTCTCACAAAGGTACCCCTAAGTGACCACATAATGGTCTTTAACAACAAATGTAATATCAAAATAATATAATAATGTACCACTTATGCCTAAACAAACATTTAAGCATATAAGGGTGTTATTATTAGCATGTAATAGGGGTAATTTTGTACATTTATCAATTTTCCGTTAACTTTAACGGAAAAGTGACTGTTTCACTTTAGTCCAAACCACATAAGGTATTAGTGATAACATTTAAAGTACATGAGATATTTGATAAAAGGCCTAACCACATGGGGTGTTTCTGTAATTAACTCTTAATTCAAATATATAATACATGGTTCAGTCAAAATCTCACTTATTATTTATTTCTTTATAAGAGCTAAGGTTATGTTAATTTAATAAAAACTAGCTTTAATAGAGTTACTACTAGACTATATATGTACGAATTTCTATACAAGAAGTGGACAATAGCCACATCGGCCAGAAAACTAGATCCTTAGTGTGGAATGTAGCCCCCTAGAGAAAAGTGGGAAAAAAAGAAGAAAAAAAAAAGTATAGGGTAGAAAAATATAGAAATGTGATGAATGATAATGGGCAATATTGTTAGGGGAAAGCCATTTATGGAAAAGATCAAGTTGAGAATCAGGTAGATAATCAAGGAAATCTGATAATCAAATTCTAGATCCATATATATCCATCTTTCCATTACTAGTTTTCCCATAAATTTTTTTTAGGGGAGTATTCCCATAATTGATGACTCATAGCAGTAAAGGGGCCATTATTAATGATTCATAGTTAAGTTTTAGGGGTGAAGATAACCTAGAAGAACCGAACATACACGGAAATAAATTAAATTAATATTTAAAAAAATGTTTTATATATTGTCATATGTATATATATATATATACAAAAATTTTATGGAGAGGGTGCTCTTTCTTCAATAAAGAGAGAGCCTCTATTTTAACCGTTGGATCGTGTTTAAAAACTGTGAAGTGACAAAATTGCCCTTAATAAAAACACGATCTGATGGTCAAAACAGAGGCCCTCTCTTTATTAAAGAGAGGACGCCATCTCCATAGCCTGACCATATATATATATATATATATACACACATAGAGTGAGGCTCTAAAGTGAATTGAGTTGAGTGAACTCATCCAGTGACGAATTGACTTTTAAGCCTAAAAGAACTCGCGGGACAGTCAACAGGTTCTTTTATGTTTAAAAGTCCTCACAATCTGATGTGACAACCATATAGTGGGATGGGATCCATCATTTAACACAACCTCATATATGATACTCCCACTACATAGTTGCCACATCAGATTATGAGAGGTGAAGTTGTGAAAATAGGTGTGCCTGAAATTTTAATCATTCGAAAAATAAAAAGTTGTATACAAAGAAGATATCCGATGACAAGAAGAAGGAAAATTAGGACTGAGTAGAGGAACTCCCACACTCCGTAATAGCACATGTTAATACCACAAATAGATCCATTTGTAAAGCCAGTCGAAAAGAGTTGTTCCCATCTACGATTCTAATTGATCATCTACAATTCTAATTGATCATTGATCGATCATTAAATGTGAGTTGTTCCCACAAATAGACTAGCAAATATTAATGATATTATTTGCAACAATCTTGGAACATGTGTATTTAAATAATAAAAAATTAAAAAAAGGACCTATATTTAGTCCCAAACTTGCCCCACGTTATACAAGTTTAGGTCACTATTTGTGAAAATGAGTTTGGGCCCAAACATTAAAAATCAAAGATATTTTTGTACATAATACTTATTAGCATTAGACCTCTTGAGTGGTGGATTTGACTTGCTCTGTGGTCTCACATGAGATGATGAACATATCAGTTTTATTGTAACTTTTTCTCATTTTTTGCTGGAACGTTCACCACTTTTAAAGCAAAAAAAAAAAAATTCGTTTTACCCAAATATATATATATATATATATAAAAACATAAAGAGTCATCTTCTAGTAGAAGTGCGAGAGACCATTAGAGAGGAACAGCAACAATAAAGATGGCAGAGAAAAAAAATTTTATTCAGAAAATTTGTTACTCCTTATATATATGTCATTGGTTTACAAAGAAAAGAAATCATTCTTTTGGTTGATATTCGAGCAATTATATTGAAAGGGTATGGGTTTTTACGATCTTTTTCCGTACAAGAATTTTCGGGACAGAGGCGATTTCTGGGCTGCTTATCCTGAGAACGTCATGGCATTCATTTGAACTTCTTGCACAATTTGGGCAGAGCCGCGAAACGTCTTAGAGAGACCAACTTAGTCCGCGACTCGTCCCAAGAAAACCGTCAAAGGCTACTGTTATTTGATAATATTGTTCTTTTACAGTTTATGCAGTAACAAGTTTAAGACGTTTTTACATCTGCCATGGAATCTTCAATGCTCTTTGTTACCCCTGACCTCAACAAACCCTTTAAATTTGAGGGCCTTCACTTTAAACGGTGGAGGATGAAAATGATGTTTTTCTTAACTACAAAAAAATTGCCATCTTTTTGTCTTTCTGAAAAACCTACTGTTTTTGAAAATCCCACTGTTGCTCAAATCAGAGAGTCTGACATTTGGAATGAAAATGATTTTCTTTGCAAAAATTATATTTTGAATGGATTCTTTGACAGTCTTTATGATTATTATGCAAATTGTGATTCTGCAAATAAAGTTTGGGATGCCCTTCAGCAAAAATATGACACCGAAGAAGCTGGAGCAAAGAAATTTGCAGTCAGCCGTTATTGAAATACCAAATGACGGGTGACAAATCTGTTGAAGCTCAATCCCATGAGCTGCGACAAATTGCTCATGAGATAATTTCTGATGGCATGGATTTAAATGATTAGTTTCAAGTTGTTGTCATTATTGACAAGCTTCCCCCAAGTTGGAAAGATTTCAAAAATATTTTGAAACACAAAACCAAAGAATTTTCATTGGAAAGTTTGATAACTCGCCGTCGTATTGAGGAGGAGGCAAGAAAAAAAGATTTAAAAGAATAGGTTCTTGTTGTTTCCAACAACAAGAAAACTCAAAATTTTTCTAAAAACAAAACCCCTGTTGTTCTGAAACTACCTGCAAAAAATATGAAGTTTCAAAACCGGAATCAGAACAAGAACCGCAACAACAAGAAGAATCAGAATCCGAAGCTAAATCAGAATAGGAACATACCCTCCTCAGGAATAAATGAAGTTGGACAGTTTGTTTGCTACAATTGTGGTAAGCCAGGTCATATGGCTCGAAACTGTAGGAATTCACGACGAGTTGTTCCCCAAGCAAATCTTGCCGAAGAGCAGCTCATTGCTATGATTTTCGAGGTTAATATTGTTGGTGGATCCGAGGGGTGGTGGGTAGACACTGGCGCCTCTCGCCATGTTTGCTATGACTGTGACATGTTCAAATCCTATTTTGAAGCTAAGGACAAGAAAGTGCTATTGGGTGATTCTCACACCACTACTATTGCTGGTATTAGAGAGGTTGAATTGAAGTTTACTTCTGGAAAGACTGTCGTTTTTAAGGATGTCTTGCACACTCCAGAAATAAGGAAAAATCTTGTTTCGGGCTATTGATTTGTGTTCAATATTGTATTCTTAACTTCATGATTTTACTCGTATTGAGCACGAATTATTACCTAATTCGGGAGATTAATGGATAAATTGTACCTTTGTGTTCCCTTAGTGTTACTCTCTTTTTACCAATAATGATCTCCTTCTTGTAGGTTTTACAAGCTTGGGTGAAGTGGAACCCATTCCTTATGGCATTCTTCAAGTAAAAGGGGGGAAGAAGAGATTTCAGAAAAGGCAGATCAATCAGCACTTGTGAGGGGATCGATCTGCGTGTTTTTGAAGAAATTACTATCAGTTCTAAAAGAGGCGGATTGTTCCGTACTTGTGAAGCGATCAATCTGCAATTCCTTAGTGACATTCTGCGAGAGGACTCCCGAAATCGATCGATTCGTCCTAATGAGGGGATCGATACACGGTTTCTCGAAAAGATACTAACGGCCCAGATGAAAGGCAGATCGATCCGCCATTATGAAGGGATCGATCCGCTTCTGCTGATTTCTCCCTCTTTTTATTACAACTTTTCCATTATGTGTATGGAGTATATATAGTTAGAGATGGTTTTTATTTAGGGTTAGCTTTTATATTATTGGGATTTTAGGTTGCAAACACACACTCTCTCTCTAATCTCCTCATCTCTCCCCCCCATTACTCCTCATCTACCAACATTTACTTCCATTTAGTGTTAGAGAGAGAGGAGTGTGAATGTATTAAATACTTGGAAGCTTTTGGTTGAAAAATATCTTGGAATTTCCATGGCATTTATTATGGATTTCTCTAGTTGGTATACGTTCTCTTCTCCTTGCTTTAACATTAATGTCATTGTAGTATGAGTAGCTAAATCATGTAGATTGGGGATCATAAACCCACCATTGGACCCATGTGTGCTTTAATATATGATTTCCATGTGTTGTGGCATTTATAGAGTTCATGTGAGCAAGGTTTGATTTTCTAGGACCCCCCTTATAATGTCAAGCATTATAGGTTGTTAAATCCTTTGATTTCAAACCTAACCTCATGTATTTCATTGACACCTCTATTTAGCATATAGGTTGACTACCACATGTTTGATGGCTTGTCTCAATGGAATTTTTTACTTTAGAAGATGCTACAAGCATGGACTCCATGTGTTGTTTGGTCCAAGGTGGAGGAATGCTCCCCAACCTTGATTTCTCCATTTTCAAAACCCCCATTTTTTTTATTAAACTTAGCTTCGTTCAAAGTTACTTCCCATTTTCTAAATAGTCATCGTAGTGTAATCTTATATAAATTGAATCAAACTCAAAGTCGAAAAGACTTAATTTTATTTCTTAGTATGTCAATTACCCCTCGCATTATAATTGGTCATTAAGCGTCCACCAAGCATTGTTGCATCTCAATCCCTGTGGACTCGACACCCTATTTCCATTGTACTATGTTTTAATTGGGTTAAATAAGAACTTGATTTTGACAACATCAAAATGGCGCCATTGCCGGGGATTGGTATTGGTAACAACCTTCCGTCGTTTAGTTTCTAATTTTCGTGCTTTTGCTTTTAATCTTGTTTTCTTTCTTGTTGATTGCCTTTGAAGAAATGGCCTTCAGTTGAGAATCGAAAATCTTCTACCATGTCGAATCAAAGCAATCAAGGTATGAACAATCCCTTTGCTAATTTGAATAACGCTAGCTCTAGTTCTAGTGGTAGCGCTAGTGGTTCTTTTTGGCGGCCCTCGCCTTCTCAACCAAGTCCATACCCGAACAATCTATCACCTTCGATTTCACCACATTCTTCCACGTATGGTCACCAAGACCTAGATTGGGACAAGTTCTCGAACCGTGCGACCTACGCCACCTCAAGCGTAAATCCCATGGACGGGTTCCATCGGGAGCAATGGGGTCAACATAACCCCGCGCCTCCCGCCGCCCGTCCGGTAGTCCCTCCGCATCCACCACCTCCGTTCCAACAACACTATCCACCCCCTCCCATGGATCAACATTTCGGGAGAACGATCGAGGATTATCTTCAACACGAGACCGTGTCGTCCCCATCTTGCATAACATTACCGTACAATGCGGGAGTGTTCCGTTTCAAGCCCGGGATGATCAATCTCTTGCCCAATTTCCATGGACGAGAGAATGAGGATCCCTACAAGCATATTAGGGAGTATGAGGATATATGTAGGACATTTGAACAATAAAGATGCACACCCGAGCTCATAAGGCTCAAATTGTTCACATTCTCACTCAAAGATAGGGCCAAATATTGGTTAGTTACTCTTCCTACAAATTCCATAGGCTTGTGGTCGGAACTCCAAAAGCAATTCTATAAGGAGTTTTTCCCCATGCACAAAACACAAGCATTGGTCAAACAAATTCAAAATTTCTCCCAAGGAGAACACGAGACCTTTGCTGAGTGTTGGTTGAGATTCAAAGATCTCCTTAGGAAATGCCCGCACCATGATTTTGACAAATTCCGTCAAATTTTCATTTGTTATGGGGGTTATAACCCAATACCAAACAGTTAATCGAGACCATGTGTGCCGGGAGTTTCTTGACTTTTGAGGTTGAGCAAGCCGAAGCTCATTTGGAATATGTTTATGATACTTCACGCGGTTAAGGTACATCTAACCCCCATGACCGAACTTTGCCGACCACTGTAGCTCTATTGAATCATAATCTCTATCAAGTGCCCAGAGAGGTCGATCCCATTTCCGAACTCACTAGAAAAGTGGAAAGCCTTGGAATCATAAAAAAGCATTATCCCCATCACCCCCTCCCGATTATTGCCCCGAGCAATCCGTCTCATTGTTACCTTTGTTATGATCCGGAGCACTCAACCAACGAGTGACCCGCTCTTCCTATCCTCCAAAAATAAGCCTTGGAGCAAGCTTGTGCACTTGGGATGAACATCAGGCCTAGGTATAATCCTTCCCAAAAGATACCTACAATCCTCCCGGGAGGTGGAGTGCACCGGGACTTAACTACCATAGTAACAAAGGGATGATTGTAGCTCCCCATTTTCCCCAACAACCATACTACCCGCATCAACCATCCTCACCATCATATGCATCTCCAAATTTTGGTTCGACCGCACCTCAACCTCAAGGACCACCTTTCGTCCAAAATCAAGGGGCATAACATCCTCCACCACCTTATGTGCTTCCTCACAAGAAACACTTTGAGGATCCCAACCGTGGCTTGGCCCAAAAAAGAATGAGCCAACTTGAGCTATCCATACAAGCGATAAAATCATCGCATGCTCAATCAATGCAAGCTTTACAAGCTCAGTTGGCCTAATTGCTTCAAAATCAACAAGTCATGGACAAGGGAAAACTTTCTGCACAACCATGCTAAAATCTCAAGGGATAAACGAATGGTGGGGCCTCAAATTCCAATGGCCCCATTGAGCACTTAAAAGGAATTACCACTCTTCGAAGTGGTAAGGTCGTGGACAACAAGGTCCAAAATCCTCGCCAAAAACCACCAATTAGCAACAATCTGGTCGGAGAGGAGACTGAACTTGATAGTGGGGACACTTTGATCCCGAATGTGGTCGACTTGGATGGGGACTTCTCTAAAGCCCCCAACTTTTTGGACCAAGAATTCTTGAACCCCGCCCCACCATTTCCTCAAAGGCCCAAAAAGAGAAGGTCGAGAACACAAAAAATAATGAATTTATGGAATTGTTTAACAAAGTTGAAATTAATATTCTCCTTTTAGAGGCAATTAAACAAGTTCTGGCTTATGCCAAATTCCTCAAAGATCTTTGCACTGTTAAAAGAAAGCTTAATGATAAAAAGAGTGCCTACATGACCGCACATGCGAGCTCCGTTGTCACACCCCGAAACCGCCCAAATGATTTTAGGACATGTGGCATGCCACCAAGGACTTACACAAGTGATTAAAATTTCAAAATAAGTTTAAAATAAGCTTAAACCAAAGAAGCTCAACCAAAAAAAGGGCAAAATCCCGTCTTTGCAATCAACCAAAAACCCTGTTTTAGCAAGTGGTAAATTTTCATATAATAATACCAAATCACAAGTTAAAATCAACACTAGTGAACCATTTAGAATCAAACCCAAGCCTCAAATATGAGCTTCCAAGTTCAAGCAAAAGTTTTTAAACACTTTAACAAGAAATACTAAATATAACCATTTACATCCAACCCCACTCAACACCTGGGATACCTACAACTCTTATAAAGCAAGAGCCAAATTATACAAGCAGGTTATTACATGAGTTAATGCCCCAACTAAAATATAAAGCTTAACTAGAAATATTACATAAGTCTTGCCAACCCAAAATATAACATACACTATTCCCGAGTTTAAACTAATTACAAACATATTACAAGTTTAGAACTAAAAAGCAGGTAACTATTAACAAAATTACAACAGCTTCCCAAACCCATAAACTAGCCAAGCCACTTCCCAGCTCACTCCCCCGATTCCTTGCCGCGATCACCTACTATGGTTATTCAATAACCACTACAATATATAAGCTATATGCTTATGAGCAATGCCAATCATGAACATGGATAATAAACACGCTCAATTCAACATATCACAAATAACTATAGTCTCTGGCAATTACTAGTTCACTCCCACCACTACCGGCTAGCCCGCGGCTCCACTCCCCAAGCCCACGTGACTAGTCATGACCCACGCCCTCACACGTGCAGTCCCATAGGCCTCTGGCGGCCGTGGTCGTCACCACAAAGTTTACCTCATGGTGGTATAGAACTAGCAATTTTCATTGACCCAACTGGGCAACTCAACATGCTCATTTAATCATTACACCATGCTTTCACAAATAAATTTGGTCTAATTTAGCCACATGAATTTTGCCCAATAATAAACTAAATAAATTAAATTAGACAAATTAGGCATGCTTTGGCATCACAATTGAACCCAACATGAAAATTATCCAAATATCAAAATTAAAATCCCTCACCTATTGGGTTTCGCTCCTAATTGTGAGATTAAAGCCCTACTAAGAACCAAGTTCAAACCCTATACATAAATTACAAGTTATGAGCTAAAACCCTAAAATGGATGGCGGAAAAACTATCACAGAACTCAATAATATTGGTACCAAAACGCTAGTCTCACCTCTAGGAGTCCGAATATATAGCCTGTTTTAAAAACCGACGTCGTAAGACACGTTAATCGACGTCGAGAACGACGACCGTCAAAATTTTCGTCAATATACGTCTCTCATATATCACTGTTGTAAATCCAAATGATGAAGATGAGGTTAACTCATCTTGTACGTATCTTATTTTTAAAGATTTCCAATTTTAGTATAGCCTCCACGCTATTTTACTAGTTTTACAATTATACTCCTGCTAATTATTAAACTATATTAAAACTATCCCAAATCTAAATGAGTATTTGTCTATGTCTCACATGGGTCCTATAAGTGGTCCCATATAATTATATGAAGTTGCTACTTAGCCTACTAATTATGTAATGTGTTCAATTCGTGCTCACAAAGGTACCCTTAATTGACCCCAAAAGTGGTCACTACGTAATAACATGATATTATCAACAATAAAATAATAAATCATTTAAGCTTTAATAAACATTTAGGCACATAAGGTGTTCCACATATTACTGTCCCATCTCAACTAGGATCCATCAACACATACCCCAACTTGGGATTACTGATGACATCCTATTGACGCGTTTTCTTATCACACCCAAGTGTAGGTGATCGTACAAGTAATAAAATTCTGGAAGTCTAGGTCGAACCCACAGGGAGCGGAAAAATAAGATAGGCAATAACTATTTTGTCACTTAAAAGAAAATAAAAGATGATGAATTTTTGTGGGGTTTTACTATACTACTAATTTTTATAGTTTTGCAATAAAAGTAATTAAAAACAATTTTTTTCTTAACAGTTTATGGTAAAGATTTTAACAGTGCAAAATAAATTGACTAACATACTAGTAAGAAAAAGAAGAAAAATAAATAAAAGCTAAATTTTTGTGAGATAAACTTTTTAGATTTGATAATAGCGAAAGATGAAAATAATACAGATATTTAAGCAAAACTATTAAAAAAACAGGAAATATTAATTAACTAGGGAAAAATGATTTAAAGGAATTGGGAATATGCAAACCAACACTAGATTCCACAACTTTTGTGCATTTGAAAAGCATTTGGCATTTAAGACCGTAGAGTCATTCTTTATTTAAAAACAAACTTTCACTAGTCAGGGTCATATCAAGTGTGTCAGGTTTGATATGAAACGACGTCGTTTGGTTTAAAGAAAAATAAAAAGGCAATTGGGCAGTAGCCAGGTTCGAACCGTGCCCCGCCGCGGACGTGGGTTATTCGGCGTCCAGTCCCCACCAGTCTGCCACTACACAATTGCATGTCCATTAGTGGATAGAAATATATATAAACACATATTTAAAATATAAATTTTGTTATATGAGTTGTTTGAGTATGCTAGGTATTTTTTATGACAAAAGGCATAGTTTGACAATTCACATAATTAGATTCTTATTTCAAATATGTAATCTTTTGAGCCCAATATAGCCATAGTATATAAACATGTTAATGGTCATAAACTATAGATACATAGATATTTTTTGCCATAAATGGAAAAACAACCCATCCAGATAAATTTGCCCATTTAAAATTAGTATACAGAAGCTGTGGTTTCTAAGTTTTTATTGCATATCCCCAATTAAAGTTTTAGCCTACCATTTAGAATTGAAACTGTCTTCAAAATAAAAGTAAAAGATAAATTAAATAGGTGTAAACAGTGACTGCTCAATTAAAACTAAAGCTATAAAACCAAGGTAAAGGTGAAAACTAATATTATTATATTATTTTCTTTACTTAACATGAGCTGGGGTTGAATTTGTGGAATCTGCAAAATAGCAAAGTTTAGTACAACTAGGCTAATAAAATATACATAAATGAAAATACTGAATTAATAATAAAATACTAAACCTTTAACTTTAACTTCTTGTGGGGTCATAGTGGTTGAACTCCAAGAACACAAATAAGGCCAAACCAAATCCTAATCTACTTTTGGAGTGAGATATGGGTATGGTGTACTTTTGGACTTTAGTAGGTAATTATAACAACTACGTGGCTAAGAAATCTGGCATTTACTCGCAAAATTTGTCTTCTAGTGAATAAAAATATTGCTATAAAAACTGGAAATTTGGAGTTTCAAACTATTTTAGGGAAAAACTATAAGTACTACTAGGCTAAAAATATTAAATCTAAATTTAAATAGGACTATTTTTACTACTATAAATTGACAAAGGTACTACGAGAAAACAAATATTTTAATTTAAGAAATACAATACACAAAGTTTTGCTACATATTTTTGAACATGAAATCATCAATTACATAAAAGTAAAATTTTACAACTACTAGAACTAGAAAAGGCAAAGAAAAATTAAAGTTTCCTATTTCTAGGGACAATATGAAGTGCTCACATAATAACCTCCCCTAAACTATTCTCTCCCTAACAGTGATTGTTGTGCTTGTGGAGCTGTTGTTGAATAGCTGCCCCTTTTCTCTGGCTTCTGCTCCTCAATTTATAGACGTGATGAGATGAAATTTCATCATCCTATTCGTCACTGAGCAGTGCGTTTTGCCATTTTCTTCTTCTTCGTGGTCTCAATTTCTTCGCGTGTTTCTGATACACTTGACAATCTGCGCATTTGTGTGTGTGTGTGTGTGTGAGAGAGAGAGAGAGAGAGAGAGAGAGAGAGAGAGAGAGAGAGAGAGAGAGAGAAGAAAAACAAATGAAAGAGACAAAAAAATAAATAAAACAATACATATATATGTGTACCGTTGTCATAATGCTTTGACAACTTTTACACACATTTTTTTTGTGTCAAGTTCACAGATTCTCAACTGTTCAAATTTTGACTATCATTTTATGAGGAATGCTTCGGTGTGGTTGCTACTTCTTTCCTTCCCTTTATTTCACTTCATTTTTACTTAAACATATAAAATGTGTAAAAACAAATAATTATATGCATTTGAGTGACATCACTGTTAAATTATATTAATTCAAATATGCATGTAAAACTAGGAATTTGGTGGATTAAATGAGCACTATATCTATTATATTGGCACATGAATGTGCAATATTCAATGTTTGTCAATTACCACACTGGTCATAACTGGGTTCCCAACTGGACACCCATAATCAACTTAGTGGGTTAATCCCACCTCCAATAAGTGTCACATAACACATTAATTAACATTAACTCATGATTATGCATGCTAAAGCAATATTAAATATAAACTGCGGGAGAGGGTGTTATATCCGTTATCCTTAACAAGGTTCCACCCAAATACAAGGACTCCGGTTGTCCTACTATAGCATGTGTGATTGGAAAACACCACATAGATAGAGCACTCCTTGATTTGGGTGCTAGTGTGAATCTTCTCCCGTATTCGGTGTATGTCAAACTCGGCCTTGGAGAGCTTAAGGAGACCCGTGTCACTTTATAAATGGCTGATAGGTCCGTTAAGATGCCACGGGGCATTATAGAAGATGTTATAGTCTAAGTGGGTAATTTATACTATTCGGTGGACTTTATCATGCTTGATACGCAACCCGTTGTCAATGAGCAATCACAAATTTCAATCATCTTAGGGCGGCCGTTCCTTGCTACTGTTAATGCCTTAATTAATTGTAGGAATGGTCTCATGCGCTTAACTTTTGGAAATATGATTGTGGATGTGAACATTTTCTCTCTCTTTAAGCAACCGGATCTTGACGAGGAAAATGGTGATGATATTTATGAAATCTCCCTTATTGACTCTTTAGTGCATGATTTTTTCGATATTACTAGTACTACAAGTGCTAATGATTCTTGCATCATTCCTTCTCTTAATCATACATGTGTTTTTGATGATAATATAGCTATTTTTGAACATGTTAAAAAATGCTTAGCTATTGATAACACCATTATTGAGTGTGATCATGAGTTTGGAAGGGAAAAAGAGATGAGTGAGGAGGAAGTTATGGTTGAGGAAGATTTGGATGTTGAAGAAATCCTAGGAGAGGCTATGTGGACCTCTAATTTTGAAAGACTACTTCCAAGGGATACTTTTCCTCTTCCATCCAATGTTGTCATACCAAAACTTGAGCTCAAAACCTTACCAAGTGAGCTCAAGTATGCCTTTTTGGGAGGGAACTAGAGTTTTTCGATGGTTGTGTCTTCCCAACTTGACCCTTGCCAAGAAGGAAAATTAATGAAGGTTTTGAAGGAGCAAAAAAGTGCTATTGGGTGATGTATAGCGGCTTGAGGGGCATTTCACCGAAGATTTGCACCCACAAGATTTATCTAGAGGATGACGCCAAGCCTTCACGTCAAATGCAAAGAAGGCTCAATCCTAATATGAAAGAGGTGGTAATGACCGAGGTCATCAAGTTGTTGGATGTGGGGATTATCTATCCCATTTCTGATAGTGAATGGGTGAGCCCTACCCAAGTGGTCCCTAAGTAGTCGGGAATCACTGTCATTAAGAATGAAAGTAAAGAGTTGATGCCCACCAGAGCCACCACGGGCTGGTGTGTTTGTATTGATTATAGGAAGTTAAATTCAGTCACTAGAAAGGATCATTTCCCTTTGCCCTTCCTTGATCAAGTCCTAGAAAGAGTAGCGGTCCATAAGCACTACTGCTTCCTAGATGGTTACTCGGGGTACAATCAAATAGAAATAGCACCCAAGGACCAAGAGAAAACCTTCACTTGCCCCTTTGGCACGTTTGCCTATCGGAGGATGCCTTTCGGACTTTATAATGCACCGGCGACCTTTCAAAAGTGCATGCTTAGTATCTTCAGTGATATGGTGGAGAAGTTTTTTGAAGTCTTCATGGACGACGTCACAGTCTTTGGAGATTCGTTCGATGAATGCCTTGGGAATCTTGAAAAGGTTCTCAAGAGATGTATAGAAAAGAATCTCGTTCTTAATTAGGAGAAGTGCCACTTCAGGGTGACATAAGGGATTGTGCTAGGCCACATTGTGTCTAGCAAGGGAATGCAAGTTGACAAAGCCAAAATAGATGTCATTTCCAACCTTCTCCCTCCAAGGAACCTCAAAGACATTAGGTCATTTTTGGGCCACGCGGGCTTCTATCGTAGATTTATAAAGGACTTTAGCGTGATCTCTAGATCGTTGTGCCTCCTCTTAGCTAAAGATGTCCCATTTGAGTGGTCCCAAGATTGCCAAGAGGTATTTGAGAAGCTCAAGGCATTACTCACTTCCGCACCAATTATGCAACCTCTCGATTGGAGTCTTCCAGTCGAATTAATGTGTGATGCAAGTGATTACGCCATCGGAACTGTTTTGGGGCAAAGAAAAGACAAAAAGCCCCATGTCATTTACTATGCGAGCCACACATTAGATAGCGCACATCTAACTACTCCACGATGGAGAAAGAGTTGCTCGCCATAGTATTTGTCCTCGAGAAATTCCAGTCTCATGTAGTAGGATTGCCGATTACTTGTTTTACCGATTATGCCGCTCTTAAGTATCTTTTCTCCAAGAAGGATGCTAAAGCGCGACTCATTCATTGGATCCTACTACTACAAGAGTTTGACCTTTCCATCAAAGAAAAGAAAGGCGTGGAAAACATTGTCGCTGATCATTTGTCGTGTTTGACATTTGATCACAATCATATAGACCCCATTCTTATCCAAGAATGCTTTCCGGATGAGCAATTGCTTAAGGTCTCTACCCTCCTGTGGTATGCGGACGTGGTGAATTTTTTTGTCACGGGAGAGTTACCTCAAGATTAGTCTACTAAAGACCGAGAGAGGCTAATGTTGATGACACGATCGTTCTTTTATGATGAT
Organism: Hydrangea macrophylla; assembly: GCA_033977485.1. Lineage (NCBI taxonomy): Eukaryota > Viridiplantae > Streptophyta > Magnoliopsida > Cornales > Hydrangeaceae > Hydrangea > Hydrangea macrophylla. The sequence goes on along the minus strand of CM066983.1, from coordinate 77,917,071 downwards.
CCTTATGTTTTCAAATATTGTGCCAATCAAATAGTTAGGCGATGTGTGCCTAATGATGAGATACCGAGTATATTGTCTTTTTGCCATGACCAAGCATGTGGGGGTCATTTTTCTTCATAAAAGACCGCGTTTAAAGTCCTCTATAGTGGTTTTTATTGGTCCACGATCTTCAAAGATGCGCACACCTATTGCAAGGCATGCCCTCGATGACAATTACTCGGTCGAGTCACTAAGAGGAACTCCATGCCTCTAAACTCCATTCTTACCATAGAAGTTTTTTATTATTGGGGGTTAGATTTCATGGGTCCTTTCCCTAAATCCAATAGCTTTGAGTACATCTTGGGGGCGGTTTATTATGTCTCCAAGTGGGTGGAGGCCATAGCAACTCGAACCAATGACCACAAGGTGGTTTTGAAATTTTTAAAAGAACATATCTTATCGCGGCTCAGGACTCCCAAAACTTTGATTAGCGATCAAGGAGTGCACTTTTGTAACTCCCCATTTGCCCAGTTAATGGAGCAATATGGCGTCGCCCATAAGGTTTCCACCACTTATCACCTGCAAACAAATGGCCAAGCCGAATTGGCTAATTGTGAAATTAAGGGGATTCTAGAGAAGACGGTCGATCCGTCGAAAAAGGATTGGTCTTCTAGGCTAACCGATGCGCTTTGGGCGTGTAGGATAGCCTATAAGACAAATTTAGGTATGTCCCCCTACCGGCTAATTTATGGGAAAACATGTCACTTACCTGTCGAGTTTGAGCACTGTGCTTTTTGGGCCATTAAGAAGCTCAACTTTAATGTGGATGAGAGCGGTAAAAGGAAAAAGCTTCAACTCGATGAGTTGGACAAAATTCGAGGAGAACTCTACGAGAGTTCTAAAGCGTACAAAGCACATGTTAAAACTTTTCATGATAAACGGATTGTCCGAAAATAATTCGTTATCGGCAACAAAGTGCTATTGTACGATTCAAGGCTCCACATTTTCCCGGGTAAGTTGCAATCCCGTTGGATTGGCCATTACATGGTACATAAAGTTTATCCCCACGGAGCTGTGGAAATCAAAGATCCCAAGGATGGGACCATTTTTAAGGTTAATGGGCAATGACTCAAACCTTTTCTTGAAGGTTTTGACACCGAGTTGGTGTCAATTCCTTTGAAAGACCCCAATATTGGGGTAGAGTAAGCTCTCGTGAGCTATACTCCTCTTTTTTGTATGCCCCATGTTACATTCTTGACATAATTTTTGTTCTTGGTCATGTCTATTGCATCCATTTTGATCATTTTTCACTTAACAGGAGTTTTTAAAGTTGTAAACTGGAGGATCAAAGGGGCGGATCGATCTGGGTTCTTAGTGGATCGATCCGCATGTTTCTGGGGAAGTTATTGAGCAATCAGAGAAAGGGCGGATCGATCCGGGCAATATAGACAGATCGATCCGCGTTTTTGAGATGAGATTCTGCGAGACTTTTGTGTTAAATTGATCGATCCGGCCCTTTGAGCAGATCGATCCGCATTTTTGAAAGGACACACTGCTTCCAATTTTCTAAAATGGATCGATCCAGCGTTCCAAGCGGATCGATCCATGTTTTTGAAAAGGCATCCTAAAACTGTTTTAAAACACTAGATCGATCCGGCCTCTTTGCGGATCGATCCGCGGGGGGCAGAAACGGTTTAAATTTTTGGGAAACCACTCATTTCTCTTAAAAATTTTCAAGTTCTCTCTCAAACTCTCTTAAGAGCCATTGCCCAAAACTTCTCCAAATCAACCCTTGTTCTCATCCATTTTCAAAATCTTCAATTTAATCCATCCAAGGTACAATTTTAACAACTTTTATCGATTAATTTCATGATTTGATTGTGATTGCACCTTAGATTGTTTTCTTTTCCCCCTTTGATCACTATTTAAAAATTTTTAACTTTAGGGCTTGATTTCTCATCATTTTTTTATATTTTGGGTTGATTTCTCAAGTATATTGAATGTTCTTCATGCTTAAGCCACATTGTGACTTGTTTGGGATGAATCCATGCATCAAATCTTGTTAAACCGTGGGAGTACCCAATTTGTCCACAAGGTGTTCGGTAGAAGGCCGCAATGAAATTCCCCCGTGCATTCTTCAGATCCACACGTGCATCTTTGGCATTTCGCGTGCATTGTTCATATTTACTCATTTCATATGCATGTCTCAATTCTCGTGTGTGATTGTCATCGTTGATTTCTTGGCCGTTGGCACGTTGCACGCACACCATGCCTTGCCACACACGCGTGCATGTACGCTTGTGGCCGTTTCACGTGCATTTGGTTCCTGACCCGTGCATACCTCCTTAATGGGCATTCCACTCATTTACCCGAACTTTCACGTCCACGAGATGTCCTTGCATGTACCCTTGGTGTTAGCATGACCTCGTGCTTGAGCATTTCATTTTTTTAGCGCATTGTCTATTATTTTATTTGGCGTGCTTGCTCCTTGTGTTTTTTAGGAACAATGGTGAACCCACGTAAATATAACCAGACCGAGTGCACCCCAGCTCGTGGCTATGAGAGATTCTAGTCTAAGACCGAGAAAAAGTGGTTTAAGAGTTACATTAAAACTAAGAAATCCATCCTCCCCGAGCGACCCATTGCTATTTTCAATTTTCCTGTCGATGTGGCCCAGATCTTTAAGGACCGCCGATGGCTCTCCCAGTTGGAGCATTCGGGCGGATACAACGAGTCGTGGGTCTGGATTTTCTTCGCGAGCCTCATCACCACCAGCCCTCGCACCTTTGAGTCGTATGTTCGAGGTGTCTGCATCCAGGTCACCCCAGTATCTTTAGCCGTGTTCATGGGAGGTTCTTCACATAGAGAACCTCGAGCCTTACCTTGACGATTTGGACCAGAGGCCTGACCGTGCTGTCATCGCCATCGATTCACGGACCGACCAACCCAGTGGTTCGGGGACCAGATTCCTCCCTCTTCTTTCACCAAGCTTTACCGGTACTGTAATATCATCTTCACCGCTGCTGTGTGACTCACTCGCCACAAGACTGTCAGGAGGGACCATGGTACCCTCCTATACACTATCACCGACCCTACCACCTGTGTCGACTTTGCGAGCCTTATCATATCCCACATGGTCGCAGTGTCGAAGGATACTACCACCACCGTTAGCCTCCCTTTTGCGACTCTTGTCACCCAGCATTGCACCACGCATGGGTGCGAGGCCTTGGCTTCAGATGTCCTCAGAGCTGCGTCGTCCCCAATCAATGGGACGATGCTAGTTTGGAGTGACGCGCAGGTTCAGTTCTAGTCTAAGAGGGCCAGGGTTGAGGAGGGCCCATTTGGGGCTCAGGCTGAGGAGGAGGAAGAGGCGGCGACACCCGCACATGGTATGGTCGACTTACACCGATGCTTTGAGACTTTGAGTGCTGAGCAGTGGCAACAGAGCCAAGAGATTCAGGGGGTGTGGAGTGATATGCGTGGCTTGAGGGAAGACTTTGACTGTTTCAGTATGAGCTATCAGCGGGATATGAGCATGATTATGCGCTTTTAGGCTGATTCATTTCGCATGTAGTATCCCGGTGCGGATGTCCCAGACTACTTCCGTGACCCTTATGGTGGCGCAGGTGGTCGGGTGCTTATGGTGGCGCAGGTGGTTCAGGTGCCTATGGCGGTGGTGACGGTGATGGTGATGAGTATTTGGGGGGAGTGTTTGGTTATCTCTAGTGGATGTTGCTTTACTTGCTAGGGTTATGTTTATTTTGTTGGTTTTGGAGTTGTACTTATGTGTATGGATGATATTGTTGCTGTGTTCTTTGAATGTGTTGACTTAGTTTGGATACTTTTGGACTTGTTTTTTATTTGACTATGGGCTTATGCTTACTTCTTTATTATTGTGCCATGTCAAATTCTTCGTTATCTTTTCTTTCTCTTTCTTTGTTAATTCTAACATCGCAGGCACAGTTCATTACCGAATGCTTACCTTGATTGCTTTCGGTAATATTGTTCTTCCCCAATTACTTTACAGTTTCATTGAGGATAATGTTCGGTCCTAGTTGGGGTTGTGAGAGCTAGCCAGCTTCTCGCAATTTTAGTTTTGGCATTTAAAAAAAAAAGCGCCTTGTCCCATGTTTCTAATGACTTTCGTATAATTGCCCCGCTCTAAGGCCGAGCGATGACACTTGTCTTGATGTTTTTTTTTCTTCGATATTTGCATGCGACACTTGTTGAATCCCATTAGTTTTTATAACTATCTTGATTATAGTGAATATCATGAAGTTTAAATCTTGGATTATCAAGCACGTTGCATGACTACTTGTGTTAGGATGGTGGTAATGCAAATTGTTACCCGGAAATTGTTTAAAAGATATGTGGAGACTTTACCCTTGTGAGCTTTAGATCCCTTTCTCCATTGTTGAGTGCTACACACTCCAATTCTCTATTTTTGAAAAATATACAAAAGTCGTAGATAATCTCGTATTCTTGTTTTGATTGTTCATTAGAAACCATTTTGTGGAATGCAAAACTCTTGCGTACTTATCATTGTAGTGGAGAACAAAGAATCACATTATCTGAGGAAATGAATTTAGGCCCCTTTCACAATTTCTAGCCACAACCGCACATACCTTCCATACCCACGTTTGAATTACAGTCTTGGGTTGTTCTTTGCATGTGACCGTGTTTATAAATTTATAAAAGAGATTGAATCATGTTGATTGGGAGAGTACAAAGAAAAGAAAAGAAACTCAAAGAAAAGAAGTTCCAAAAAAAAAAAAAAGAGCTTCATAGTCAATTGTACTTCTCTTCTTGAGCTTTAAAAGAAATATTTACGGATGATTCATCTCTTGTGGTTTCTCGTATCCATGCATTCCAATAAATCCCAAGTTTGGACCTTTACATCTCACTTCATTTCCCCTTGTCCTTCACCTCATATCACTTTTCCTCTCAAGGCCCTAATTGATTCTCGAATTTTGTGATTCGGAGCTCGAGACGATCATGGCAAGTAGTTAGAGTTATTTCACGTCCTCTAGTGAATGATATCTTTCATGAGATTAATTTTACTCATTTTTCACGCATACATTTTTCATCATGGGCATGTGCATGGCTTTGATTTCTATTTCCATTACTCCATTTGCCCGTATGCTCCGAGTGTATTACCCATTTCGAGTGATCCATTTTGAGAGTGTAATACTGGTGAGAATTGAGATGAAGTGCGTGCTGAACGAAATTCAAATTATGAAAGTATTGCCATTTTTTTTTATAATTGTAGTTATGCACTTCACACCACACACGCATCTAAGATTGAGCTTAATGAAGTTTAGCCTATAGGCTTGATAGTTGAAGAACTCTTTGGATTTCTGTGTCGTGTGCTAAATCTTTCGAAAAATCTTAGGACTTTGTTGAGTGTCGGCGTTAGATAGTGTGCAACTATCATGAGGAAACAAAATGTTTGTGAGTATCTTTCCAAGAACCCTCCGGAGATAACACTCCACCTCTACGGGTAACCTAGAGGTTTAACGGCTTGTTGCATATGCTCAATGCAATTGTGTTCCCCACAAAAATGGTTTGTCTTTCATTTTAAATAATTTATCGTGCAAGGTTATTCCTGAATCTCTTGGGATTTAGCTGTGTTGCTAAGAGATTAGCAACATGCTAGTTGGGGGGGTGTGATTTGTGTTCAATATTGTATTCTTAACTTCATGATTTTAATCGTATTGAGCATGAATTATTACCTAATCCAGGAGATTTAATGGATAAATTGTACCTTTGTGTTCCCTTAGTGTTACTCTCTTTTTGCCAATAATGATCTCCTTCTTGTAGATTATGCAAGCTTGGGTGAAATGGAACCCATTCCTTATGGCGTTCTTGAAGTAAAAGGGAGGAAGAAGAGATTTCAGGAAAGGCAGATCGATCTGCACTTGTGAGTGGATTAATCCACGTGTTTTTGAAGAAATTACTGTTAGTTCTAAAAGAGGCGGATTGATCCGCACTTGTGAAGGGATCGATCTGCGATTCCTTAGTGACATTCTGCGAGAGAACTCCCGAAATGGATCGATCCACCCTAATGAGGGGATCGACCTGCGGTTTCTCGAAAAGATACTAACGGCCAAGATGAAAGGCAGATCTATCCGCCATTATGAAGGGATCGATCTGCTTCTGCTGATTTCTCCATCTTTTTATTACAACTTTGCCATTATGTGTATGGAGTATATATAGTTAGAGATGGTTTTTATTTAGGGTTAGCTTTTATATTATTGAGATTTTAGGTTGTAAACACACACACACACACACACTCTCTCTCTAATCTCCTCATCTCTCTCCCCCATTACTCATCATCTACCCACATTTACTTCCATTTAGTGTTGGAAAGAAAGGAGCGTGAATGTATTGAATACTTGGAAGCTTTTGGTTCAAAAATATCTTGGAATTTCTATGGCATTTATTATGGATTTCTCTAGTTGGTATACGTTTTCTTCTCCATGCTTTAACATTAATGTCATTGTAGTTATGAGTAGCTAAATCATGTAGGTTGGGATCATAAACCCACCATTGGACCCATGTATGCTTTAATGTAGGATTTCCATGTGTTGTAGCATTTATAGAGTTCATGTGAACAAGGTTAGATTCTCTAGGACTCCCCCTTATAATGTCAAGCATTATAGGTTGTTAAATCCTTTGATTTCGAACCTAGCCTCATGTATTTCATTGAAACCTCTATTTAGCATGTAGGTTGACTACCACATGTTTGATGGCTTGTCTCAATGGAATTTTCTACTCTAGAAGATGCTACAAGCATGGACTCCATGTGTTGTTTGGTCCAAGGTGGGTGAATGCTCCCCATCCTCGATTTCTCCATTTTCAAAACCCCCAATTTTTTTTATTAAACTTAGCTTCGTTCAAGTTGCTTCCCATTTTCTAAATAGTCATCGTAGTGTAATCTTATACAAATTGAACCAAACTCAAAGTCGAAAAGACTCAATTTTATTTCTTAGTTTGCCAATTACCCCTTGCATTATAATTGGTCATTAAGCGTCCACCAAGCATTGTTGCATCCCAATCCTTGTGAACTCGACACCCTATTTCCATTGTACTACGTTTTAATAGGGTTAAATAAGAACTTGATTTTGACAACATCAGCTATCTTCTCAACAAGGCTGGCTTTACTCAAACTATTGGGGCTGATCTTTTTTACTTTAACTAAGAGTGGAGTGTTTGTTGAAAAGGGTTATGCAACTGAGGGCATGTTTAAATTAAATGTTGATTTTAATAAAATTTCTTTTTCTGCTTACATGTTGTGTTCTTTTAATATTTGGCATGCTAGATTATATCATGTGAATAAAAGGCTTGTGAAAAATATGAGTAGTCTAGGATATATTCCACAATTGTCTTTAAATGAATTTGACAAATGTGAATTTTGTAGCCAAGCAAAAATCACTAAAACACCACATAAATCTGTCACTAGGGAATCGGAACATCTTGAATTAATTCATTCGTATATTTGTGAATATGAAGGAATTTTAACTAGAAATGGAAAAAGGTATTTTATTACTTTTATTGATGATAGCTCAAATTATTCATTTGTTTATCTTATGAAAAATAAAAGTGAAGCCATTGACATGTTCAAAATTTTCCTAAGTGAGATTGAAAATCAGTTGAATAGGAAAATTAAAAGATTTCGTAGTGACAGAGGTCATGAATATGATTCTGGTGAATTTATTGCATTTTATAAAATTCATGGAATCATTCATGAGAAAACTGCCCTTTATTCCCCTGAAATGAACGGAAAAGTTGAAAGAAAAAAAAAGGACTTTTACTGAATTTGTAGTTGCTATTTTATTAAATTCAGGGGCAGCTTCTCATTAGTGGGGGGAAATATTATTAACTGTTTATCATGTATTAAATGGAATTCTTAACTCTAAAACTAATATTTCCCCTTATGAAATTTGGAAAAGAAGAAAACCAAATGTGGATTATTTTAGAACATGGGGTTGTTTGGCATATGTTAGAATTCCAGACCCTAAAAGGTCCAAGTTAGCTAGTAGAGCTGATGAATGTGTTTTTATTGGTTATGCTATTAATAGTAAAGCTTATAGATTTTATGACTTAAAGAATCATGCTATAATTGAATTTAGTGATGTTGATTTTTTCAAAAATAAATTTCCTTTTAAATTTTAAAATAGTGGGGATTCAACATCATATGATCTGCCTAGATTAGTAGAATCAAATGAATATGAATTAGAACCTAGAAAAAGTAAGAGAGCCCGAATCGTGAAAGATTTTGAGACCGACTTTTATACTTACTGTTGGAATTAAGAGTATTTCACGGGATTTGAGTCTTAGGTTTTATGGGTCATGTTGACCATAGTTTATTATCTTTATTTTGCATTTATTCTTTTTATTCTCTTTCCTTTCCTATCTCATCCATGTAACCTATATAATATTAGAGTGTAAATAATAATATGTATCTTTTCCTTTTAATTCAATTTGGTATCAGAGCCTCTTCCCTCTAACCCTAACCTACCCACCTTCACGCCATCTCTACCTCACCACAACCACTGCGCCACTGCCACGCTGCCACTACTCCACCACCCTCATCGTCTCGCCTTCACCTCACCCTTTGCCTCAACCTCACCGAGCCCCTCCACCAGGCTCCACCAGTACCGCAACCCTCCAGCCCCTATTGCGGCTCTGCCGCACAGTCAAAGAGCCTCTCAGCTTTGATTTTTTGCCCCTTGTTGGGCTTGTTCTTCTGTGATGTATTAGAGCTCCATTAGTGCTCTTCATCGTTTGTTTGGGTGAGCCGAGTGTCCGGCTGTGTTTGGGTCTCTTCTCTTTGTTGTGGACTGCTCTACATATTTTTCTTTGACACTATGATGAATACTAGTAAGGATCTCACTGCTAAGGATCCAGTTGCTTCAGCCCCTCGCCATGAATCCTCTCCTTCTCATACTACACTGGCTCAATGTGTTACCTGTGTACTGTTAACTGGAAAGAATTTTCATGCCTGGTCTAATTCTCTTCGCCTCTTTCTTGGAGGTAAACGTAAGATTGGGTGGTTGCTTGGCAAGGAAAAGTCACCCAGGGAATTCGATCCTAAGTATGAAGAATGGTATATCGATAATTGTATTATCTTGGGGTGGATGTTTAATTCTATGGAATAGCGTGTCTATAATATGTTCATGTACCACCGCAATGTGTTTGATCTCTGGACTTCTCTGAATAAAATGTATGCGCATACTTATAGCGATTCTCGTGTCTTTGAGCTCTATCAGGATATTTTACATGCGTCCCAGTCTACCTTGGGCCTCTCTATTGCGGACTTTTTTGGGTACCTACAGACCCGTTGGGAGGAGCTCTCCCAGTATGAACCTATTAGTGACTTTCCTAATGATGGTGCTGTTGAGACCCAGCGCCTTGATCGTCGTCATACCTACCAGTTCTTGATGGGTCTAAAGCCTGAGTTTGAGGCTCTTCGCACCTAGATACTTAATACTGTCCCTCTACCCTATTTATTTGAGGCATTTGCCACTGTGGAGGGTGATGAGCGACGGCGTCGCATTACCTCTATTTTTCCTGTTATTGGGCCATCTTCACTTGCTCCAATTCTGGATCAGATGGCATTTGCTACACCTTCGGGCACTCGTTCCATGGGTTCACGTTTCTTTTGCCAGCACTGCCATAAGCCTGGCCATACTATTGATCGCTGCTTTGATCTCCACCTAGAGTTAAAACAACAATTTGCTCAGAACATCAACAACAAGGCCCCTGTTGGTCGTGGGAGAGGTGCTCCCCGTACGGGTGCTGTGGTTGAAGTCACTTCACCTTCACCGGATCCTAGCCAGCTTCAGTCACAAATTTCCCAGTTGCAGTCTTACTTAGGCCTGGGGGCCTTTTCTTCCGGACCCATTATTGTGATTGCCACAGGTACTCCTACTGCTCTTCATGGTAAGTCCACTCGCCCTACCTGGATTCTGGATTCTGGTGCCAATAATCACATGGCGGGTGAGTCCTCTGTTTTTGTTTCTCCGTTCGCCTCTATTAATCAGTCGGTTTGTATAGCTGATGGGTCTTATGTTCTTGTTCATAGTCAGGGTGATGCTTATCTTTCCCCCGATATTACCCTTTCCTCTGTCTACTATATTCCTAACTTTGCCTATAATCTTCTTTCGGTTAATCGTCTGGTCAAAGATCATAATTGTGCTGTTGTGTTCTTACCCCATTGCTGTTACTTACAGGACCTAACTTCGAAGAAGATTTTTGGCAGGGGGCATGAGCGTGATGATCTTTATTACTTTGGGGCTCCGTCTCTTCCCAAGATGTCCTCCTCCAGTTTGTAAGCCACTAGTTTACCTGTTTATAATAATTTTGTCTTACCAGATTCTAATAACTATGTTTTTAGCCTTAAAACTTTAGATTTGTGGCATGCTCGTTTAGGACATGCAAACTTTCAATACTTGTGTTGGTTATTTCCTCCTTTGAATAAAGCTTACAAGGATTATCATTTTAAATGTGTGGTATATGAATTATCTAAGCACACTCGCACTTCTTATATCCCACGCATGCATAGGGCACCCAGTGCCTTTGATCTCATTCACTCAGATGTATGGAGCCCTTCACCTATCATGGCCTTATCTCAACACCGTTATTATGTCACATTTATTGATGATTATACACGCTGTACTTGGGTTTATCTTATGAAGAAAAAATCTGAGGTTTTTTCTCACTTTCAAAATTTTCTGTAAATGTTTAAACTCAATTTCACACTATTGTGCGTAATATACGGTCAGATAATGGTCGAGAGTATATCACTAATGACTTTAGGGCTGCCCTTAACAAAGATGGGATCCTTCAACAACTTACATGTCCATACACCCCTGAACAAAATGGTGTTGCAGAACGTAAAAACCGTCACATCATGTGTGTGGTTAGGTGTCTCTTGTGTGGTATGAATGTTCTGAAATATTTGTGGCATATGGCCGTTCTTACTGCCACTTATCTTATCAACCGTACTCCAAGTCGTGTCCTTGAAGGGAAGACACCTCTTCATTGTCTTAAGCTTGATGTCACTCTCTTTCTTATTGTACCACGTGTGTTTGGATGTACATGTTTTGTTCAGCATAGGAGTCCTACTCAGACAAAACTTGATAATAAGGCTATTAGATGTGTTTTCTTGGGGTACTCGTCCATGTCAAAGGGGTACCGTTGTTATGATCCTGTTACCCGTTATTTATATCATTCTTTGGATGTTACTTTTTTGGAAACGATCCTATTTTTTCCAGGTTCTTCTTTTGCAGGGCAAGCACCGGTGAAGCCTGTTGTGACCAATGAGTCTGATGAGTCTATTTTACCCTGTCCTGTCCCTATCCTAGACTCCACCGATGACTCCTTGCCTCCTGTTATCACCAGTGACCCATCGCAGGTTTATTCTCGCTGTCCACGCTCCTCTGAACCCCTGTCAACGTCTTCTCTGGATTTAGGTATCCCGTTTACTCTATCTCCTATTGTTACTCATGAAATTGTTTCTCCCCGTTATCCAACTCGTGTTCGTTGCCCCCTTGCTCGCTTCCTTTTATCTGATAGTACTAACCTTCCTATTTCTAAGTATGTTTCCTATTAAGGTTTGTCTTCTTCTTATTAGTCCTTTCTTAGCCAAGTGGATTCAGTCTCTATTCCTCGTTCTGTTCACGAGGCCCTCCAGAATCCCAAGTGGGTGGCTGCTATACAAATAGAAATGGATGCTCTTCAGGGTAATCAGACATGGGAGCTTGTCTCCCTTCCAGCCAGTTGGTTGTAAATGGGTTTTTAGCTTGAAATATTTGGTTGATGGGACTGTTGATCGCTATAAGGCTCGGTTGGTGGCTAAAGGCTTTACCCAGATTCCAGGTAAGGACTTTGATGCCACTTTTGCCCCTGTTGCTAAGTTAACTATTGTTCGCCTTTTAGTCTCTTTAGCAGCTTCTAATTTCTGGCCCCTTCATCAACTCAATGTTAAAATTGCGTTTCTTAATGGTGACTTATCTGAGACTATTTACATGGATCCCCAACCGGGTTTTTGAGCTCAGGGGGAGTGTTCTGGAAAAGTTTGTCGCCTCCGAAAGTCTCTCTATGGCCTAAAACAATCTCCTCGGGCTTGGTTTAGTCGCTTTAGTGATGTGATCCTTAGTATGGGGTTTAGTAGGTGCCATTCAGACCACACATGTTTTATTTGTCGCTAGTCTCAAGGAAGGTGTATTATTGTCTCAGTGTATGTTGATGATATTATTATTACTGGGAATGATGCATCTGGTATTGATCGAGTGAAGCGTGATCTTGGTATGTCATTTGAGGTTAAGGATTTGGGCCCTCTTCGTTACTTTCTAGGTATTGAGGTTGCTAGGTCTCACCGAGGTATTTCTTTGTCTTAAAGAAAGTACTCTCTTGATCTTCTTCGGGACACAGGTATGCTTGGATATCGGCCTGCTTCCCCTCCTATGGACCCAAACCTTAAGTTAACTTCAGAGATGGGTGAACTTTTGCCAGATCCTTCTGTGTATCAGCGCCTCGTGGGTCGTCTTATCTATCTAATGAACACGAGACCGGATCTTACTTTTACGGTTAGTGTTGTGAGCCAATTTATGCACTCACCGCGTACTTCACATTTGGATGCAATTTATCATATTCTTTGGTATCTCAAGACTTGTCCTGATCTTGGGCTTTTCTTTGTAGCAGGAGCACAATCAAGTCTTTCCTGTTTCACAGATGCCGATTATGCAGGCTCGAGGGGTGACAGACGCTCTACCTCTAGTTTCTGTACCTTTTATGGCAGTCATCTTATATCTTGGAAGAGTAAGAAGCAAGCTGTTGTTTCACGTTCTTCTGCTGAGGCTGAGTATAGAGCTATGGCTCAGGGCACATGTGAGCTTCTATGGCTTCGTTCTCTTTTAAGTAAGTTGGGATTTCAAGTTGCGGGATCCTCTACCTTATTTTGTGATAATAAATCAGCCATTATGTTATCCTCTGATTCTGTCCTTCATGAGAGAACTAAACATGTTGAGGTGGATATTCATTTCATTCAGGAGAAGGTTCGTTCTGGTGTCATAGTACCGAGCTTTGTCCCATCATCTGATCAAACGGCTGATATGTTTACCAAGTCTGTGGGCCCAATGCTTCTTCAATCTTCTCTTAGCAAGCTTGGGCTTGTCAATGTCTTCACTCCAGCTTGAGGGGCAGTGTTGGAATTAAGAGTATTTCACGGGATTTTATTCTTAGGTTTTATGGGTCATGTTGACCATAGTTTATTATCTTTATTTTGTATTTATTATTTTTATTCTCTTTCCTTTCCTATCTCATCCATGTAACCTATATAATATTAGAGTGTAAATAATAAGATGTATCTTTTTCTTTTAATTCAATTCTTACGACTTAGATGAGATCCTAACACCCTCCACAAAGCCTTGACTTCTATAGATGCTGATTTATGGCAATAAACTATAAATGATGAAATGAAATCAATAAGACTTGGCACTTAGTAGATCTTTCACCTGGTTGTAAGATAATAGGTTGCAAATGGATTCTTAAAAAGAAATTGAAACCCGATGGCATGATGGATAAATATAAGGCACGTCTTGTAGCTAAGGGTTATAGACAAAGAGAAAATATTGATTTCTTTGATACTTATTCACCTGTCACTAGAATTACTTCTATTCATGTAATATTTGCTATAGCTGCTATTCATGATTTAGTAGTACACCAAATGGAAGTTAAAATAGCTTTTTTAAATGGTGAATTAAAAGAAGAGATTTATATGGACCAACCTGAAGGTTTTATTATTTTTGGTCAAGAAATAAAGTTTGCAAATTAGATAAATCTCTTTATGGTTTGAAACAAGCTCCTAAATAATGGCAAGATAAATTTGATTGTTTGGTCATCTCAAATGGTTTTAAAATAAATGAAAGTGACAAATGTATTTATTACAAATTTGAAAAGAACACTTGCGCTATTATTTGCTTATATATAGATGACTTACTTATTTTTGGATCAAATATTCATGTCATTAATGAAGTTAGATCTTTCTTATGTGCCAACTTTAATATGAAAGATTTAGGAGAAGATAGTGTAATTCTTGGAATTAATATTACTAGGTCCGAGAAGGGACTTTCTTTAGATCAATCTCATTACACTGAGAAGATTCTAAATAAATACAATTACTTTAACTGTAAACCCCTTGTACTCCATATGACCCTAGTGTAAAATTGTTCAAGAACACTGGTGACAGTGTTAGACAAACTGAGTATGCGAGCATCATTGGTAGCCTTCGTTATGCTACTGATTGCACTAGGCCAGATATAGCTTATGCTGTTGGAGTACTATGTAGGTTTACTAGTAGACCTAGTATGGAGCATTGGCATGCTATTGAAAGGGTCATGCATTACTTAAAAAGAATGATGAACCTAAAATTACACTATCAGAAGTTTCCCGCTGTCCTTGAAGGATATAGCGATGCTTATTGGAATACCCTATCAGATGACTCCAAGGCCACTAGTGGATACAATTTTTTTTTATTATTGGAGGCGCAGTTTCATAGAAGTCCAAGAAATAGACTATTTTGGCTCAGTTCATGATGGAGTCAGAGATGATAGCTAGCACTAGCTACGGCTAGTGAGGAGGCAGGTTGGCTGAGAAATCTGCTATCAAATACCTCTTTATGAGAGAGATCGGTACCAGCTATCCTACTCCACTGTGATAGTACCGCGGCTATTGCAAAAGTTGAGAACCGTTACTATAACGGCAAGAAACGACAAATATGTCACAAGCACAGCACTATTAGAGAGTTACTCTCTTCTGGAGCTGTAAGAGTGGATTATGTATGGTCTGAGGAGAACTTAGCTGATCCTTTGACGAAAGGACTAGCACGAGAGAAGGTTTGTAAAACCTCGAAAGGGATGGGACTAAAGCCCTTAGATAGTTGAGTTACTTGTGATAGTAACCCAACCTATAGATTGGAGATCCCAAGAAATAGGTTCAAAGGATAATAACAAGTCATGAAGTGATATGAGTGGAATCATGCTAATATCCATATATGGGGGTAATACTCCAAGTCCATGCCTACGAAGCATGACATCCTGAATGACAGAAGGTTGAGTTATTTATAACTCTTAATGAGATCTAAACTCCATTTGGAGTGGGATACCTAGCTACAGGAGTATCCTTGTTAGACTCACCTAGGCGAATGTGGAAGTGAGGTCGCTTCTTATGAAATTTTGGGAGAATTCTCTAGATCATTCGCTATACTAGGATATAAGCACACGGCCGTAAAGTGCTAGTTTTGAACTTCACCCTAGTAGGACTGTGTGTGTTGTGTTGTCTGAGATAGAGTTCAAAACTACGGTTACTCTGGTAAAATCGGAAGCACTATCAGTACATAAAGGTTCAAGTTGAAAAATACCTTTACTTATGCACAGTTTTATGATACGTTGCTCGATGATCTTAAATTATTTTAAAATACAAGTGGAGAATTGTTGGAACATGTGTATTTAGATAATCAAAAATTTAAAAAGGACCTATATTTATTCCCAAGCTTGTCCCACGTGAATGACATTTGACAAGTTTAGGTCGCTGTTTGTGAAAATGAGTTTGGGCCCAAACATTATAAATTAGAGATATTTCTTTACATAATACTCATTGGCATTAGACCTCTTGAGTGGTGGATTTAACTTGGTCTGTGGTCTCACACGTATGAGACGATGAACAGATCAGTTGTGTTGCAACTTTTTCTCCTTTTTTGCTAGACTGTTCACCACTTTGAAAGCAAAAAAAAAAAAAAATCGTTTTACACAAATATATATACAGTCAGGCTCTAAGGAGGGCACCCTCTTTTTATTAAAGAGAGGGCTTCTGTTTTGACCGTCAGATCGTATTTAAAAACTATAAAATGACAGCACTACCCTTAATGAAAACACAATCTGACGGCTGAAACAAAGGTCCTCTCTTTAATAAAGAGAGGGATCCCTCTTTAGAGAATCTTTGAATATATATATATATATATATAAACATAAGGAGTCTTCTTCTAGCAGAAGTGCGAGAGACCATCAGAGAGGAACATCATCAATAAAGACGGCAGAGAATTTTTTTTTTATTCAGAACATTTATTACTGCTTATATATATCTCATTGGTTTACGAAGAAAAGAGGTCATTCTTTTGGTTAATATTCGAGTAATTATATTAAAATGGTGTGGGTTTTTCCGATCTTCCTCCGTGCAAGGATTTTTGAGACAGAGGCAATTTCTGGGCTGCTTTATCATGGGGACGTCATGGCCTTCATCTGAACTGCTTGAACAACTTTGGCAGAGCTGTGAAGCGTCTTAAAGAGAGCGACTTAGTCCGCGACTCATCCGAAGAAAACCGTCAAAGGCTACTGTTATTTGGTAATATTGTTATTTTACAGTTTATGCAGCAACAAAAATATTTATTGATCATTACATATAAAATGATTGTTGAAAAATTGAATGAGAAATTGGGTTGATTATGGATTAGTTACATTTTAGTAAGTAACAAATTAAACCATTTACTAGGTTTTAGATTATAATTAGAAATCTTAGGTCTGTCTTTTTTGGAGATTGAGTGTATGCAATTGAATTGAAGGACTTCAAACAATTCATGCTTTTATTGAAAATGTGTGTGGGTTTCAATTTCTAATAATTTGAACGATTAGAAAGAATACAAAAAGAAAAGGATAAAGATAAGAGAACCTTCGAGTGTAAACCAAAAAAAAAAAAAAATCCTTTTTATGATGCTTGACCTAAAAACTACCTGCAAGCCACCAGTATTGGAGGAATCATCAATCTTAGAATTTCTGGTTTGCTTTTCAATATCCCAATTAAGCAAATTCTATTCCAATTGGCAAGGCTGGATCTAGTGGGGGCGAGCAGTCCTGACCGTCCCTTAGATTTGAAAAAAAAAAGTGTTTATTCATTTCTAGTATTATACATAAATATGCTTTAACTATACAAAATTACCTCCCTTAATTTTTTTAAAATTATTAAGCTCGCCACCCTCTAAGCTTGATTCCTTAATCCGTCCTTGCCAGTTGGCCTATCCCTTGTGGATTTTGTATTGCAAAAATAAAATTTGACTAATGGTTCTAGCCTTAAGTAAATCCTCAAAATTAAGCAAAATATAGCATAAGATTTTTAGTGATGTGCATGAGTAGGTTTAGGTTGAATTACTTTATTCAGTTACAACTAACACATGCACAATAAAATTAAAAGGCATTCTAAAAATCAATATTGATAATTAGTTAATTAGGATATTCACCATAGCATTACTGCGGATGCAAGAGACAACCTAACAAATCCCCAAAGATTTTGAAAGGCCTTCCACGAAAACCCAGACCAAGCACCACCACAATTACCACTCAACATATATAAGAGTTGAGCCACCACTACGAACCACCACGACGCTATGAACCACCACGACGCGTTCAGCACCACCGCTGCACCAACTAGTCCCCACCCCAACTTCAGCATCAATAACCAACTGAAGTCAGAGTGCAAAACCAAAGCCACCGTTGATATCACGGCCATAGCCATAATCTTGCTCTGTGACTGTAAGAACTTTGCAATTGGAAAGTTGATGGCGTAAGCAAATAGTTGCGAAATCATCCACATTGTGAAAGTCCCCGCTGCTTTTGATATCTCAGCAGATTGGTGAGTTAGTTTTAGAATCAGTGTTGCGAAAATATAAAAGATCGTCAAAATTAGGGCTGAGACATTGAGTATAACCCATGGTTGATTGGCTTTAGTGCAAGTGGGAGATTGTTAGTAGTATGCCCTAAAAGCCAATTAGATTGGAGTAGTGTTTTAGGAATATTACCTTGTAATAACAGTTTTACATTAATAAAGGGCAATATTATTATTTATCATTATTGTTGTTTAACATTTATATGATATGTCCATAGAATTAAAGTTGAGAAGGTATGTACTTAAAGAGTTAAGGAACAAGACCATATACTTCTCAGTTGCTTTATTCTAAAATTGTTCTTAGTCGTAGGATTATTAAATTGGGCATTTGATAATCCGGTTAGACTAACATGTGCCATGTTTATTTTATATGATAAAATATAACTAGTCTTAAGTCATCAGTGTGGGGACACTAAAGCAGACATATGAGTGCTTGTTATAGAACAAGTTCACTGAACATGATCAACTATTAGGAAAATCCAAATGGAGTTTTATTTATCTATCAATGGATTGTTCTTAGTTACAGTGGTACAAGTAATCCTTAGACCTGAGACATTACTGTTGTCTTGTGCATAAGTTATTATATTTTAACGTGCACGGTGTTTATGTTTTAATCAAAGGCATATTCATGTATTGTTGGGTATAATAAGTCATACATGGGGACATGTGAATGTACAACAAGGAATCTATCACTCTCAAGTGAGGGAGTGAATGTCCTATGTGATCTTCTATGATATATCTCAAGTAAAGCTCCCAGGCCAGGGCAGGGTGAGAATTAGAAAGAGTTTTCTAATTTCACCAAATAAAGAAATATCAATTAGTTCGAGAACATATAATTAAATCTGGGTTTGATAATATGTCCATTACCCAAGAGATTTAATTGGGACATTGTTTGATAGAAGGATTGAATTGTATGGTAACTGTTAACGGAAAGGTTCACTATTTATCAGACTGTCTGGGGTGTGTCATGATATACTGTTAGGTGTCACTCATGACTAGTGGAAGCCCAGAAATAATAAATATTAATATTAATTATTTCTACAAGGGAGAATTAGAAGAGGTTCTAATTTAAATTAATTAGAAAGGGTTCTAATTATAATACTTTAAAAGTACTAGTACCTACTACCAGATTAGTATGAACCTAAGGGGTCACACACAAAAGGGCAATGAGTAATTGGAAGATGTTGTGAGGGGCTACTTAATATTAAGTTGTTAATATGGAAGTAGTATAATAATACTATTAGTTTATATTTGATTTAAGAAAGTCTTCCAATCAAATATAATTTCCTAATTAGATTAGGAAAGGGACTTATAGCATTATTATATATATGAGGTATAGAAAACAATATATGAGCTAGCACCATAATATCTCCCATTAATATATACCTCCCAACACTACAATTCGTACAGCCACTTTAAGGCTTAGAGGGTTTCAATTTTCTTCAATTACTTGAAAGAAAAATTGAACCTTCTTCCAATTAGCGAGTTGCTTGTGTGGATACTTTTAGAGGTCGGACACTTGGACGATTTGGTGAACTGTTCGTGGGACGAACTAGATTCAATATTTTGTAAAGCACGCTTCAAGGGTAACTATTCTATTAACCCTCTATAGATGTTGTATGTATTTTGTATATATCATAGACTTGATCATGGGTTTAAGAAAACCATTAAAATTTTTGTTTTCCGCTGCGCGAACCTTCAAGGGTTCTACTTGGTTTTCCTTCAGTGGTATCAGAGCCTTTGTCTATGATTAATACAAAATATCTAGTTAATTTTATGGTATGGATTTATTATGAATAAATCTGTAATTTTGGGATTCTAAATTTTGTATTAGATACAAAATTAGACAAATTTTATTGATTGATACATAAATATACGATACATATATATATGTGTTAGTCAAGAGGTATTGGTACACTATTGTGTATCAGTTTCTTTACACAGTTTTCGAAAAATTGTGATGTCATTGCTTCCGGCCGGTCACCTTTTGGTGGAGACATTGAATCGTTTTTGTTTGTTTTTTTGTTTTTATTATATTTTAATCAAGCTTAAAGTATCAAGTTAGGAAACACTTTTTCAATTAAAATAATAATAAAAAATACAGCAATTGGATTGCGAGTGTTGCACATGGTCAGGCACTGTTTCCTAAAGTATTATCCAATGTTGATTGGAATTATTTTTATTTTAATCAAATTAAAATTCTAATGTGATTAGGATTAGTCCCAAAATTATATACTATAATAATAACTTATCATTATTATTTTTTATTATTTGCATGAGATGTGAATGGTTAATGTAAAGGAAGATTATGGACTAGACCAAAATAATTGAGCTATGTGATTGGTTTGGCAATTCAATGTGATTGAATGGTTTATTATTTTTAAGTTTGGGTTTGTAATTTTTTAAATGTGGCTTGCATGCCTTCCTTTCTCCTTCTCGATGTAATTTCTATCTCCCTCCTATGTACCTCCCCCTTGATTATGGATCAAGGATTTTCTTATTAAAGCCATGTAAAATTAGGTTTAGAGACGAAGATTAGAAAATTACAAGAAAGACAAGGTGGAGCCTACTTGGAGTAGACATAATGTCCAAGAAAAGAATAAAGACTATTTATTATTATTGTGTCAAGCTTAGAGCTTGAAAGCATGTGATGTTTAATAATGATTACAACCCTATAGACCTCGATTCAACTTAAAGGCTCAAGTTGAATCACCTTAAAAGTCCATAATCATCCATGACCACTTTTTATATAATAATTGTTGGGGCGGTTTCACCAAATATTTTATATGTCCATATTTTAAAATTGTTTTAAAATTTAATCTAATTATTGTTATATGAGGATACTCCTTTAAAATTAAAATTTTAAAATTGTTTTCTAAATTTAATTAGTGGGAGCATCATATGGACATATTAAAATGTAAATGATGAAATATTTATTTTATGTATTTGATGCATGTATAATTGATGAGACCATAAAATTCCCTTCATGTTACGATATTAAGTTGTAAGCGAAGAGACATTACGAATGTCTTATCGTAGCCTTCCACCATTATAGGTGACTGTATTTTCTTATTTGGGTTTGTCGGCTACAGATATGTGGGGACTGCTCATTCTAAGAAAAGCCACTCATACTATTTAAATATATGATATTATGAGGTGAGGGGTTAGTGGGATCCAAGAAACTATTATGTGAGGGTCTCATTAGTGACTCATACTTGTATGAATGGTGGGTCTAACTTAACTAAAATATATGGATCAAGAAACTATTATGTGAGGTTCATAATTTTAGAGGCTAAATGCTGATTGGAACTTGCTTAAGAAGCAATACGTAAGAAGTTACCTTCTTATCAAAGTTAGTACAACCAAGAAACTATTATGTGAGGTTGTACTAGTTCTGGTGGGACCCCAATCCCCACTAGGAATTTTTATTTATAAAGATTCCCAAATTTCTTTAAAGGGATGAGAAATTTGAAAAGAATAGTGGGAGGTACCATTATGATTTAAAGACCCAAAATCTAATGGATAATGATATGTCTAGAAATATTCTGCAGCGGTCCAACCGCCACGTGGTCAGCTAGTAGCCCGGGAAATCCGGATTTGGATCGAAGAAGTGTCCAGCTGTGGCTACCCGGGGTACCTGGCAGCTCAGGTACCAGGAGTGGTGAGGCCCCCGGAGACGCGGCGTGAATCATGCTTCCTACAGTTTCCTTGTACGGCAGCAACTCTACTAAGGAAGGATCAGTGGTTTTCTAAACCACTTAGGAAACTCTCCAAACATTGTACAAATCTATTGTAATTGGATTATGCTTCCTAATCTAATGAACTTACCATGTAAAGGTGGACTCTTGCACTTATAAAAGAGCCCACCTATCCTCTCTAAGGGGATCGAAATATCAATTCTCTAAGCATACAAGCACATATTAGAGAGCTCACCACCATACACGCATACACCCGGCTGGTATTACTGGTACGGCCGCTCACCATTGTTGGCTCACCAGGCCCGCCGGTGATCTGCTAGTGAGACGCGCACAGACGCGACCGTGGACGTAGGTCACCTTATTAACGGGGCCGAACCACATACAAATCTTTTTGTGGCTTTATTTTCTGTCCAAACTGTCCTTACCAATTTTCGGCATCATCAGTTTGGCGCCGTCTGTGGGAAATCGACACAGTTTCCTCATCAACAAAAAATCTTTGACTGATCAACATGCCGAGGAAGAAGGGCAAGAAGACCGCCGATTCAACCGGTCAGGAGGACCTACAGAACGAGACGCGGGCGACCTCCATGACCTCCGAGCAGGTCACCGCGGCGCTGGAGCGGCTCTTGGAGGGCCAGCTCCGGACACAACAGCAAATAGAGGCGCTCATGGCCCAACATGAAAAAGTGGTCGAGGACCACGAGAAAGGCCCTTCGTCGGAGAAGCGGCCTGAAAAGAGCACTCCCAGTCAGAGGCCCGCACGGACGCGCGGAAAAACTCGATCCGCTCCAGGGTCCCGACTAAACCGGGAAAGCCAGGCGGAGGGAGAACGTAGCCAGCCTACCAAGCGCCCACAGGAAGGACCTCGGTACGTTCCTCGCCGAGCGCGCCGAGTGGAGGACGCCCGGATCCTCATTGAACGGCGGCGAGCCGCAAGGGGAGAAGCATCCGGACGAAAAATCAGGGAATCGGTCGACGATCCGCCCACCCTAAACCGGGATGATCTTAGGCACAGGCTATCCCGAACCCACAGTCGAGTGCTATCCCCGAGGTCGACACGTTTCGAGGATGAAGCCTCATCCTCAGACCCCACCTACCACTCAGACGTAGAAAGGAGAACCGGGCGCACTGATGTCAAAGCCCAGGTTGAGGAGTTACAGCAACAGATTGAGAGGCTGAACCGCAAGTCCGGTCAAGACCTCACTAATACAGAAACAGAGTCGCCCTACACCACCCGGGTGACGCAGTTCCCGATTCCGCGGAAGTTCAAACCACCTTACCTCAGCTCATACGACGGCAAGGGGAGTCCGGTGGACCACATCCGCACCTATAAGGCACAAATGGCACTGGTCACCACGACAGATGAGCTGTTGTGCCTAGCGTTCTCCAGCACTCTAAAGGGCTCAGCCGCACAGTGGTTCCATGCCCTGAAGCCCCGGACGGTTGACAACTTCAAAGCCCTCGGCAAACTCTTCATCAGCCAGTTTGTCGGGATGCTGGACCGATCGCAATCGGACACCCAGCTACTGGCTGTCAAACAGCAGAAGGGTGAATCTTTAAGGGAATATGTGGATCGTTTCAACCAGCTGATGAGAGCTGATATTAACTTAATATTAGCTCGATATGGAGTAAAAACTGACCGAATTTGACCTCATTTCTCTAGTATTACCTGCACTTGTGTTTAATTTGTTTCTTTAAACAATGATGTGTTTTTCGTGGTATGTTGTTGTGTTTGGCTCTTTGAGTGCAGGTTCTGAAGTTGAAAGGAACAACAAGTTGAAAGGAATAACTCAAGAAACAAATTGATGAAGTCTTGATACCAATCGATTGACATAGTATCAATCGATTGACATGTTTTTTTTACCAATCGATTGAACTATTTGTCAATCGATTGACATCTTTATCAATCGATTGACATCTTTGTCAATCGATTGACTTAAACTGGAAACAGTCTGTTTTAATGGCGCAAGATCTCAGCAATCAGGCGACGACCAGGCGTTATGGAATGAACCTGGACGCCTCTAGCTCGTATTTCTGACATTATATATAGAGGAGAGTAGAGAGGGCAAGGGGTTGGGCTCATTTTGTATTGTTTTTGTAGGGATTTCACCATTGATTTTGGTTTCGGATAAAAATTCCAGTGGATAAATTCATATTCAGGTTTCAATTCTTGTTTTCAGTTGCTTAGGAATTGTGGATTGTTATGTATGTCATAGTTAGAGTTTGATTTAAGCCTTTTTAATTTAACATTTTAATCCATGGCTATGTTTGATCCTATCTTTCGGTTTATTTATGTTTATGCAGTCATAATTATGCTTGAGTAAAATTCTGGTTGGGAATAATGTGAAGAAACACTGTTCCCAGCCCTCTGCCATGATTCTGTGAAAGAGTTAATGTCAATCGATTGGATACAGTATCCAATCGATTGACATA
This sequence comes from Hydrangea macrophylla, assembly GCA_033977485.1. Taxonomy (NCBI): domain Eukaryota; kingdom Viridiplantae; phylum Streptophyta; class Magnoliopsida; order Cornales; family Hydrangeaceae; genus Hydrangea; species Hydrangea macrophylla. Next base: position 77,893,243 of record CM066983.1, on the reverse strand, counting down.
GACTCCAAGTCAATCGATTGATATACTTGTCAATCGATTGACATAAAGTCAATCGATTGGTATGATTATGACTTGGGTTTACTCCTTTCTGTATTCCAGTAACTTTTGTTTCAGAAACTAAGTCCAAATTGATCTTCCCAGTTCAAATTGCAATCTGATTTTGAAACAAGAGCCCTTTTGAATAATTAATTCAATGAACACTCATAACAAACACTTCAAATATTCCATACTCAATTTGTTAGTTATTGTTCATAGTTTTAATTAACTACTTATTTCAGTTCTTCATAAATAAGTAAGGTAAACGAACCACTAAATATGCAAGATTCACATACCTAGTGTCTAGAATACTTAACTTAATCATTTTGAATTAAGGAATGCTCTAAGGATAAAACCCCGACTGTTCATTCTTGTTAAAATCATGGTAGTGGCTGGTACTTTGTGGATTCACATGTCCCCAACTCTTTTTCATATTTGATTTTTATCACAGTTTTTAATCTTATCTAGTTAAGTCTTTGTTTCACTATAAATTGTTTCTTCAATTTTTTTAGGACTGTTAGAACCCCCTACTACAAGAAATCATCTTTTATTTTATTTTAGGATTTAATCTAGATTCTTCTGCCTTTATAATCCGTCCTTTGGGATTCGACCCGGTCTTACCGGTTTTTAACGCGACGCGACCGTCTACACTTGACGTACTCTTCAGAGAACACATTTCAAGTCGTGTCAAGTTTTTGGCGCCGTTGCCGGGGACGGTAACAAAGGCCAGGAATTTTGATTTGATCCAATCTTTTCTTATCCCATTTCTATTTTTCTTTTTCTTTTCAAAATCTTCAGAACACAAGCTGTATTGTTGTGTCCTTCTATGTCCTTTGATTCCACTGAAGCCTTCATCACAAATCTATTTGAAGATCCAATCCATAGTGCTGATAATCCCATTTTCACCCCATCTACTTCTAACTCAATGTCTGATACGGAGAGCCAACAAGGAGAGAATAGGCATGACCTCATCGATGACGGTCAGCGACCTTTACGAGAACTCTTGGCCCCTGATCGAAGAGCCACACCTTCTTGTATCCGCATCCCTCCACACACAGGTACATTCCATTTTCGTAATGGGATGATTCAACTTTTACCCACATTCCATGGGATGGATAAAGAGAAGGCGTACTTGCACATTCGAGATTTCGAAGATGTTTGTGGCACTTTCACAGATCAGACTTGCCCAAGTGATATAATCCGACTAAAGCTTTTTCCCTTCACCCTGAAGGACAAAGCGAAGTCATGGTTGTTGTCACTTAAACCGAATTCGATTTCAACTTGGCCAGCAATTCATGAAGCCTTTCTCAAAAAGTTTTTCCCTAACCGGTTAACAACTGACATCTTGAGACAAATCAAGATGTATAATCAAAAAGAGGAAGAAACTTTTGCTGAGGCATGGGAGCGTTTCAAGGATTTGTTACTGCTCTGCCCGCATCATGGTTTTGAGAAGTGGCGAACAATAAGCTTCTTCTTTGATGGCCTAAGTCCAAAGTCGAAGAAGCTCGTAGAAACTACGAGTGACGGTGAGTTCATGAGCAAAAATGCTGACCAAGCAGAAGCTCATTTTGAATGGTTAGCCGAACATGCACCGGAATGGGAAACTCAAGTGACGAGAACACAGCCCAGTTCGAGTTCGAGTAAAAAGAGCATTTATCAGCTGAAGGCGGAAGATGGCTTACTGGAGAAATACGAGCAACTGGCTCGTAAATTGGAAATTTTGGAAGCGAAGAAGGACCCGGTAATACAATTTGCATCTGAAGAATCATGTTCGAGTTGTCTACAGATGGGGCATACCTCTCAACATTGCCAAATATACCATGTTTACCAAGAACAGAGTCCAGTGGAGGTACATGCTGTAAATGCCCCTAATCGTTTCAACCCCAATGATAGGTGGAGTCATCCTGGTTTTGATCAAAGAAACAGTGCTGCTGCAGCAAACCCATCTCAACAGTGGCAGCCAAATAAAGGAAACCAGTACCGACCTCAGAACCAAGGGTACCACCAGAGTTACCAACCTCCTCCTACTTATCAACAAAACCAAGGGTATCACCAGAACCAATATCAAAATCATTCACCTCAATCCAACTACAATCAGGGGGGCCACAACCAGACCTCATCAAACACTTATGTGCCACCCCATAAGAAGGCACAAGAGGATCCTAATACACTCATGATGCAGCAGATGATGCAGTTAATGAGTAAACTCAATACAAGTGTAGAGAGGTTAGCTGCCCAACAAGGGGATCGAGAACGAATCCCTGCACAGACAGAGCAAAATCCTAAAGGCCAACACTCGGGTACAGGACCCTCAGGATCTGGACCACATGAGGAGGCCAAGGCTGTAACTGTGTTGAGAAGTGGAAAAGAAATTGAGAAAGTCTCTTTGCCCTCACAACCTGTAGTTAGTGATGAAGAAGAGGTAGAGAATGAAGAAGAATTGGTGGAAGAAGAAAAAGAGGGCGAAACAGTTGAGCCAAAAATAACAATTCCTGAGGATAATGAAATAAAGAGAAGACCTGGAAAAGAACCTCTCCTTGAGGAGGCACCCAAAGGCCCTTTTCCGGCACCATATCCTCAGAGGTTGAAGAAACCTCTACAAGAAACTAAAAGTCAGGAGTTTCTGGAGTTATTCAAACAGGTGAAAATCAATCTCCCACTCCTGGACGCAATTAAACAAGTGCCTTCCTATGCCAAGTTCCTAAAAGACTTGTGCACTATTAAAAGGAAGCAAAGTGTTAAGAAGAGTGCTTACTTGGCATGCCAGACAAGTGCAATTTTAAAACACGACCTGCCACCTAAATACAAGGACCCAGGCACACCAACAGTTTCTTGTATAATCGGTCAGAAGAAAGTGAACAATGCGTTACTCGATTTAGGATCGAGTGTTAATCTCTTACCTTACACTGTTTATCAACAGTTAGGGTTAGGAGAACTTAAGCCCACTCGTATTACTCTTCAATTGGCAGATCGATCAATTAAATATCCGCGAGGAGTGCTAGAAGATGTCTTAGTCCAGATTGACACCTTTGTCTTTCCTGTTGACTTCGTTGTTCTGGACACTGAACCAGTCTACAATGCGAAATCTCAGATTCCAGTGATCTTTGGACGTCCTTTCCTCGCGACAATTGATGCGACGATTAAAGTAAGGAGTGGAGTTATGACCGTTGTTTTTGGAAACATGACATTGAATATCAAGATCTTTTCAAATCCAAAAATTGAAGATTTTGATGATGAGGAAGAGGAGGTGAATTGGGTAGAAGCAGTAATTCAAGATTGTTTTGATTCAACTGCTCACTCTGATCCTGTGGAGTCCGTTATGACTAACTCATGTTATGAATTGGAAAGATACACTCCACAAGATGAAAGAATGAGTCAAATATGTTCTATCTTGGAGGTTGCTGAAGAAAAAGTTGCAAGAACAATGTGGACGGCTCAATATGAGCAGCTACCGCCAAAGACCAAGTTGGCTGTACCGTCAAACTTGCAATTTCCAGAGTTGGAACTGAAAGAGCTCCCAAAAGAATTGAAATATGTATTCCTGGGAGAAGAGAAGACCTTTCCTGTAATAATTTCATCTGTTTTAAATCACGAACAGGAAGGCAAACTGATACAGTTGCTTAAGCAACACAGGAGTGCGTTAGGATGGACCGTTGCTGATTTAAGAGGAATTAGTCCATCTATATGCACCCACAGGATTTACCTTGAGGAAGATGCCAAACCTTGTCGTCAAATGCAAAGGCGTCTTAACCCAAACATGCAAGAGGTGGTGAAGAAGGAAGTTTTGAAGTTGCTGGATGTTGGGGTTATTTATCCAATTTCGGATAGTCCTTGGGTGAGTCCAACTCAAGTAGTGCTGAAGAAAGCTGGCATTACAGTGGTAGAAAATAAAGCAGGAGAATTGGTACCCACACGTGTAACCACGAGCTGGCGCATGTGTATTGACTATCGAAGGTTGAATGCGGTAACTCGGAAAGATCATTTTCCATTGCCCTTTATGGATCAAATGCTCGAAAGGGTAGCGGGTCACCAATTCTATTGTTTCCTGGATGGTTATAGTGGTTATAACCAAATAGAAATTGATCCTGCTGATCAAGAGAAAACCACTTTTACCTGCCCGTTTGGAACATTTGCATATCGCCGGATGCCGTTCGGATTCTGCAATGCACCTGCTACTTTTCAGCGGTGCATGCTGAGCATCTTCAGCGATATGGTAGAGAAGATTATGGAGGTTTTTATGGACGATTTCTCTGTATTTGGAAGCAGCTTCGATGATTGCTTGGAAAACCTTCAGAAAGTCTTGAAAAGATGTGAGGAAAAGAATTTGGTCCTCAACTGGGAGAAATGTCACTTTATGGTGACAAAAGGGATTGTCTTGGGACATATCGTGTCTGCCGAGGGAATACAAGTAGACAAGGCGAAGATCGATATAATTTCCAATCTTCCTGTCCCCACTACAGTGAAAGAAATACGATCGTTTCTAGGTCACGCCGGTTTCTACCGGAGGTTTATTAAGGATTTTAGTGCTGTATCTAAACCACTATGTCAACTCCTTGTTAAAGACCAACCATTTGAGTGGAACAGCAAGTGTCAGGAATCCTTTGATAAACTCAAACATCACCTCACAACAGCTCCGATAATGCAATCTCCGGATTGGAGTCTTCCTTTTGAGCTGATGTGTGATGCGAGTGACACAGCGATTGGAGCTGTTTTAGGGCAAAGGAAAGACAAGAAGCCTACTGTGATCTACTACGCTAGCAGAACCCTTGATGGAGCTCAACGTAATTATTCTACTACTGAAAAGGAGTTGCTAGCAATTGTATTTGCATTGGAGAAATTCAGGCAATATCTAATTGGCTCGCAGATCATTTGCTTCACTGATCATGCTGCATTGAAGTATCTGTTATCCAAAAAGGATACAAAACAGCGATTGATACGCTGGATTCTTCTGCTCCAAGAATTTGATTTGGTTATCAAAGATAAAAAGGGAGTGGAGAATGTTGTAGCCGATCACCTCTCACGATTGACATTTGAAGACAATTCTTCACAATCGATTCCGATCAGTGAATCTTTCCCAGATGAGCAACTTTTTGCAGCAACTAGCTTGCCTTGGTATGCTGACATTGTCAATTACCTGGCAACAGGGGAGACCCCATCCCATTGGTCCACCCCTGACAGAAAAAGGTTTCTGTCCATCGCCCGATGGTTTTACTTTGACGATCCGTACTTGTTTAAGTACTGTGCGGATCAAGTAATTAGGCGATGTGTCCCCGAGGAAGATATTTCTCATATTTTAGCTTCCTGCCACTCAGAGGCTTGTGGTGGCCATTTCTCAGCCCAGAAAACTGCTCAAAAAGTGTTTAGTAGTGGTTTCTACTGGCCGACAGTTTTCAAAGACTGTTATGCATTTTGTAAAGCATGTGCTAGATGCCAAATGCTAGGAAGTTTGTCAAAGAGAAATGAAATGCCGATGACCCCGATTATTACTATTGAAATCTTCGATTGCTGGGGCATCGATTTCATGGGACCATTCCCGCCATCATCACATTACGAATATATTCTTCTGGCGGTCGAATATGTGTCCAAGTGGGTTGAGGCCATTCCGACAAGGAGAAATGATCACAGAACAGTGATCTCATTCTTAAAAGAGAATATTTTGTCAAGATTCAGAACACCGAAAGCCATGATTAGCGATCGTGGAACCCATTTCTGCAATAAGCCTTTTGCAGCATTGATGAAAAAATATGGGGTTAACCATAAGATTGCTCTTTCATATCACCCACAGTCAAATGGTCAGGCAGAGCTAGCCAATAGGGAGATCAAACACATTCTGGAGAAAACCGTTAACATCAATAGAAAGGATTGGTCGTCACGTTTAACTGATGCTCTATGGGCATACAGGACGGCGTACAAGACGAACCTTGGGATGTCTCCCTACAGACTGATATATGGAAAAGCTTGCCATTTGCCTGTGGAATTGGAGCATAAGGCATATTGGGCCACTAGACTGTTAAACTTTGATATCCATGAAAGTGGTACATTGAGGAAACTACAACTCAATGAGTTGGAAGAGATCAGGAATGATGCATATGATCGTGCTCGAACTTATAAGTCAAAGTTAAAAGCTAAGCATGATCAATCGATACTGAGAAAGAAGTTTGAACCGGGACAGAAAGTATTACTTTACGATTCAAAGCTTCATCTCTTTCCCGGGAAGCTGAGGTCAAGGTGGATAGGACCCTTTGTTGTCAAAGAAGTGTTTCCACACGGAGCAGTAGAGATTGTTAACTCTAAAAATGGTAATGTTTTTAAAGTCAATGGACAACGTTTAAAACCATTCTTGGAGAAGTTCGAACCAGAATCAGAGACCATCCACCTGGATGATCCTGATTATTCTTCTTGAAAAAGTTGAGAACCTTGTGTTGTTGTATAGTAGTTTTCTTTTCTTGTGTGCTTCTTTATTTTTCTGTTTCTTTTTATTCTTATTCTGTCTTTTTGATTGGCTATAGGATGAATCCATTGCACTTCCTGCCACATTTGCTCTACCATGGGGTCTGTTCTCCAGGAACCCCAGAACCGAGGGAGCAAGAAAGGCCAATTTTTACTCCACTTTCCAGTTCATGCCCAGATTCCCCTATTGCGGTAATCGCCAATATAAATACCTGGGATTTGCTTTGCGCAGTTCGTGAAATTCTGGAAGATCTTCAAATCAATTCGGACGGGGAAGTTGTGGAGTACTCTGTGGAGTATGCTGTGGGAGAAGACTTTTCTTCCCCTGAACCTGAGCAGAATTGATAATTCCTATGGCAGATGAATAAAGACAGAATTTTGTTTCTTGTTTTCTTAGTGTCTATTTGTTTCCCAACCAAGATTTTGTACTCATGGGTGATAATAATCCATCTTGAACCATGAATTGATGATGTTTGGAATAAATTCTTCCTATTTGTGTGTTTGATGAGTCTAATCTTTGTTTGAATGATCAAAAGTTTTGTTTCTGTCTTAAAAATGCATTCTTAAAACTGTTGGGGGTGATCACATGAGGAACATTTGGGTTCTCATGAATTTCTTTTTCAATCGATTGATATTATTGTCAATCGATTGGTATAAATGGTTGTCAATCGATTGACAATTTGTTCAATCGATTGACTTGAATTGTGTTCAATCGATTGACATATATTGTCAATCGATTGAAAATCCCTCCAGACGTAATGTCTACTCTTCTCCCTCTCCCTCATTTCAATTCAAATCCTGTGAGAGAGAGAGGGAGGAGGCGATTTCCAGGGAAGTGTGAAGTAAACCCCTCCCCATACTTTCATTATCATTTTCATTCATCATCATCCCTCACCATCTCCATCTTCATCGTCTTCATCTTCATCACCACCGCCGCGGCCACTGTTCTCGCATGGACAGAGGGTGAAGAGAAAGGAGAGGGATTCGGGCCTCACGTCATCACCATCATCTTCATCATCATCAATCTTGTCGTCAGCTATTTGGGGGGCAAACTCTTCGCCGCGATTCCGGTTGAGGTAACCCACAAAAACCCATTCCACTTGCTCATCCTTCTCATTGTCCAAACCAAAAGAGGGAGCCCCTCATGGTCTTAAGACCATTAATTTGATGAAAGGGGGACGTGAGACCTTGTTGTGGGCAGCCCCCTGGAATCGCTGATGTCAATCGATTGACATCAGGGCTCAATCGATTGGAACCCAACTTCAATCGATTGACAAGTTATGTCAATCGATTGACATAAACAGAGAAGCAGAACCTCATTTCTTTCATCTTAACTTTCTGCTATGTTTCCATTTCAGCTCCTATGGCTCCAAAGCCCAAGGACAGTGGGCCCCACCCAGAAAAATCCACGTCCCTCGAGATTCCGGACCCACCGCTTGCCCATGGGTTCAGAAACGCTAAAGAAAACACGTGGTACACCAAATATTTCCGAACTCGCGCGATTATGGTGGAAAGGCAATTCGAAAATTTGTGGAGCAATGACAAGATTCCATTCCATTTGGCCCGTCTTCGAGTTTTTCCCGATTGGCTCCCGGTTCTGACAGCGGATAAGCAAGTTCGGCCTTCGTGGATTCGAGCGGCATGTGCTAGTATGGTTAAGGTGCAAAACGTCCCTTACACATATTTCTCGTGTGTATCGGGACGGGCGATCGAGTTCAGCCCAGCCACAGTCGCTCAGGCGCTTGGTATCCCCGAGGTTCCCGATCATATGTACCCTATTCACCCTGACCGCTCATTTCCATCTTATGATGTTGTGGCCACGGAGATTTCAGGAGGGAAGGTTAAGAAGTATTCTAGGATCACAGTGTTCGACGACCATGACTTGACGATGGACTACCACCTGTTGCACCTGACACTCTGCAGTTGCATTCTTCCCACTACTTATAAGTTGGACTTCGCCGGGTGGTACACTAGAGTTTTGTATGCTATCGGGACAGGATTACCTATCTGCCTCGCCCGACTCTTCATAGAGTTTTTCATTGAGCCTACACGTCATCCTGGTAAATCTCAGCACTTGAAGGGTGCGTGGGCGATTCATCGGGTTTGTGAGGTAGCTAGTTTAGAGGCACCAGCTGGTGAGGTTCTGCAGAAGTCAAAGTTGGGAGTTTTTGGAGAGTCAGTGGCTCGGCGATCGCTGTCACAGTTCAAAAATAAGGCGAAAGGAAAAGGAAAAATTGGAGAGAGTAGTAAGAAGAAGAAGAGAAAGAGAGGAGACGTGACATCAGAGGAGGAAGACGTGGACCCAGGGACGCCTACTGAGGCGGAGGGTCAGGATACGGAGGTAGCTGAGGAGGAGGAGGATGAGGACTCTGGGACGCCGACTGAGGCTGAGGGTCAGTATGAGCTGCGGATGCGTGAGCCATCTACAGCCTCTACACCACCTACAGCCCCTGCACCACCTACAGCCTCTACATCTACCCCTCCATCTCTTCAGACCATTTATGACTTCTTGCTAGAGGAGCGAGCCGCGAGGGTACAGCTTAATGCGATGATTAGAGAGCTCACAGCTGAGCAGTTATTATTAGCTACCCAGATGTCGCGGCTAGGTGGTCAGATAGAGCAGATTTCGATGTTGCTTGGGATCGAGCAATCTTTGCGCTCATCTATGCCACCTCCACCGATAGATCCAGCTTCGACATCAGCTCAGCCAGAGGGCGTCACCTTGGACACACCTTCACAGCCACCACCTCCAGCTGCTGCTTCGCCGCCAGCTGTGAGTAACCCGGCGGTTGTCGCCCAGACTGGGACAGCTGCTGAGGGTGGCAGTGAGGTAGTTATCACGCCATCCGTTGACCAGACTGCCGATCCTTAGGAGGGAGATGTGGCGAGCGAGAGAGTGTTTTGTTATTTCATATATCTTTCTCTCTCTTTTGTCACTTTATTTTGTCTCTGTGGATATTTTGGGTTGGATGACTATTTTTGGATCTGTGATTGTGGATACTTTATGGTTTGGTTGGATGTTTATAGTTGGATGCTGATCTTACTTTACAGATAGTTCTGTGTGTTCATGGATTGTGTTTCTATTGTTGATATTTTTGATTATTATCCTTTTACTCTTGATCTTGGTTGTGTGCGGAGATTGTTATATTAAACCAGGTGTATTCTCTGGTGTGTATGGAAATGCTTTAATCAGGTGATTTCTTCTTTTTCTTGAAATACTTCCATTGTGGACAATGTCGATTTCAGTTGGGGGTAGGGAATAGATATTCACCTGTTTTCTCTCTTGAATTTAAAATGCACACCTGTTTAATATTTAAATTTCCAAGTTTCTAGCTTTCTTAGTTTGTTTTGATTTTTTTTTTTTTTAAAAAAAAAAAAAAAAAAAACTGTTGTCAAAATTTCTAACTATCAAAACCTCGTTCCTCCTAGCTAAATTATTGTGCAATGATGCAGTTATGTTTTCCTTGCTATATTATGGATTTCGATTACATGTTACTTAGTCACTAATCTAGTTTTACATCCATAGCACGAATATATCCTAAAACAATTCCGCACGAGTTGACAATTACGAAAGAATCTTTGAATGAGAATGAAATATGATTGTCATGATTAATGGATTAATAGTGAAACTTTTAACCCTAGTGAGTTTTTGAGCCATTCTGTTATTCTGAGGGTTAATCACAAAACTCGTGTTAATTCTTGAAATACACTTTTATCTCGTTGAGAGTCTCATTCTTATTTCATTTGGCTGATGCATCAGGAGAACGTTCAGGATTTACGAATTTTAAAACTCAGGAAATACTTGAGATAAGTTATAATGTCTAGAAGATGATTTAGGCCATCGTTTCCTCACCTCATCTCTCGAGGAAGTCTAAAACCTCACTTACCTATCACAAATCAAGGCCTCTACCTAAAATTACATATTTATAATCGAGCATGTGACGGTTTTGTGAAAATGGTTAAAGGAGGAAAAGGAGAAGTGATTGCAGATTTGTATATCTAAAAAAAAAAAAAAAAGAGAGAAGAAGAAGAGGAAGAAGAAAAGTGGAAAGCAATAAATAAAAGACATTGGAGAATTGATAAATAAAAGGTGTGAAGTGGGGTTTGTTTTACTATGTCACATGCTTGAACTCATTTTTCACAGTCCATTATCTCTTACCTCTCCTCATATTTCTGTCAAAAGTCCTAAGGATTCTGGATTAATTTTAACAAATCTTGAGTATGAAATGAGTTTTCCACAGTAAATCGCTCCTGTTGTAATTAGTATTCCATCCATGAGACTCATGCACCTCAAATAAGCGTTCTTCAGTGTCTAGTATGTAAGCATGTTTGATTGCCTCTACATTTACTCATTTGAGCTTCATACTATGAGTGCATAAGTTTTACGCCAGTTTTAGAGTGATTTTTATTTTGAGCGTAAACTGTGTGAGAATTGAGTTGAAACTATGAAGTCTTAAACATGTCAATCTAAAGAATTCTAAGATAAAGATTTATATCGTAGTTGTTAACTCCCCACACACACACAAGGATATATAAAGGCTGTGAATGTAGCTTAACTTGAATAAGTTACTTCGTAACATGTTGTTTACTTCCATAGCATGGTAAAGGAGTTCATATCCTTGTTAAGCAAAATTTTTAGCATAAAAGAGAAATTGAAGCTTTGACAAGTTTGGAAATTTGACATCTGAATTTTGTGGGTAAATTCTCTGAAAATCCTCACGAGACACAACTCGTCCATTAGGGTAAACCTAATGGTTCAAAGGCTTGTTGCATACGCTAATTGCAACCGCGATTCCTGCGACAGTGAGTTAGGATTTCCCTTTTGTTCTAGCTCAATAATACCGTAACGTTAATAGTTGGTCGTCTTAATTTGTGTTAATTCCGCTTCGTTGCTAGAGACTAGCAAAGCGCTAGTTGGGGGTCGTGATGAGAGCTGATATTAACTTAATATTAGCTCGATATGGAGTAAAAACTGACCGAATTTGACCTCATTTCTCTAGTATTACCTGCACTTGTGTTTAATTTGTTTCTTTAAACAATGATGTGTTTTTCGTGGTATGTTGTTGTGTTTGGCTCTTTGAGTGCAGGTTCTGAAGTTGAAAGGAACAACAAGTTGAAAGGAATAACTCATTAAACAAATTGATGAAGTCTTGATACCAATCGATTGACATAGTATCAATCGATTGACATGTTTTTTTTACCAATCGATTGAACTATTTGTCAATCGATTGACATCTTTATCAATCGATTGACATCTTTGTCAATCGATTGACTTAAACTGGAAACAGTCTGTTTTAATGGCGCAAGATCTCAGCAATCAGGCGACGACCAGGCGTTATGGAATGAACCTGGACGCCTCTAGCTCGTATTTCTGACATTATATATAGAGGAGAGTAGAGAGGGCAAGGGGTTGGGCTCATTTTGTATTGTTTTTGTAGGGATTTCACCATTGATTTTGGTTTCGGATAAAAATTCCAGTGGATAAATTCATATTCAGGTTTCAATTCTTGTTTTCAGTTGCTTAGGAATTGTGGATTGTTATGTATGTCATAGTTAGAGTTTGATTTAAGCCTTTTTAATTTAACATTTTAATCCATGGCTATGTTTGATCCTATCTTTCGGTTTATTTATGTTTATGCAGTCATAATTATGCTTGAGTAGAATTCTGGTTGGGAATAATGTGAAGAAACACTGTTCCCAGCCCTCTGCCATGATTCTGTGAAAGAGTTAATGTCAATCGATTGGATACAGTATCCAATCGATTGACATAGACTCCAAGTCAATCGATTGATATACTTGTCAATCGATTGACATAAAGTCAATCGATTGGTATGATTATGACTTGGGTTTACTCCTTTCTGTATTCCAGTAACTTTTGTTTCAGAAACTAAGTCCAAATTGATCTTCCCAGTTCAAATTGCAATCTGATTTTGAAACAAGAGCCCTTTTGAATAATTAATTCAATGAACACTCATAACAAACACTTCGAATATTCCATACTCAATTTGTTAGTTATTGTTCATAGTTTTAATTAACTACTTATTTCAGTTCTTCATAAATAAGTAAGGTAAACGAACCACTAAATATGCAAGATTCACATACCTAGTGTCTAGAATACTTAACTTAATCATTTTGAATTAAGGAATACTCTAAGGATAAAACCCCTACTGTTCATTCTTGTTAAAATCATGGTAGTGGCTGGTACTTTGTGGATTCACATGTCCCCAACTCTTTTTCATATTTGATTTTTATCACAGTTTTTAATCTTATCTAGTTAAGTCTTTGTTTCACTATAAATTGTTTCTTCTATTTTTTTAGGACTGTTAGAACCCCCTACTACAAGAAATCATCTTTTATTTTATTTTAGGATTTAATCTAGATTCTTCTGCCTTTATAATCCGTCCTTTGGGATTCGACCCGGTCTTACCGGTTTTTAACGCGACGCGACCGTCTACACTTGGACGTACTCTTCAGAGAACACATTTCAAGTCGTGTCACCAGCAGAGGCTCCTGATCCGCAATCTCAACGAGACGGCAGCGATCGTGGCCTTTTGCTCGGGAGTTCAACACACCAAGGTGGCCACGTCGTTTCATCGAAACCGACCGGCAACCCTGGTGGAGCTCTCGGAAAGAGTTGGAAAGTATATCGATACCGAGGAGTTCTTGAAGGCGAAGCGCGCCAGCCAGGCGGGGGATGAATCCCCAAAAGCCAAGCGCAAGCGCGACGGATCCGAGAAGGGTCCGGGAAAGAAGCCGAAATAAGATCAGAGGGATGCTAGGGGTCAGCCCCCAACAGCTTTTACGCCCCTTTCCCGGCCCATACATGAGGTGATGGCCGCTGCAGAGGCATAGAGGCTGCTCCCGCAGCCAGCTAAACTCAGAGCCCCACCCGGTAAGAGAAACCGGGAAAAGTTTTGCCGTTATCACAGAGATCACGGCCACGAAACGGAGGATTGCTTCAAGTTGAAGATGGCAATCGAGAAACTGATCGAGCAGGGGCATCTCGCCGAGTTTGTCATCGCTGACAGACGCCCCCGTCAGGATGCCCGAGCTCCCGGTCAGCCCCCTCCACCGCTCGGCCACATCAACGTGATCTCCGGAGGAACATCTGGCGGAGGTGATTCTCAGTCGGCACGAAAGAGGCATGCCCGAGCATCCCGAGCGGATGTATGGCAGGTCCAATCCACCGGCCCCTCACCAACTGACGTTCTGATGTTCTCATCCGACGACGTACAGGGCCTTCACTGCCCCCACGACGACCCACTGGTGGTGACGCTGTCTATAAGTAACTATATGGTCCAAAGGGTACTAGTCGACACGGGCAGTTCGTCCGACATAATGTTCACAGCAGCATTCGACCAGCTCGGGATCGATCGGGATCAGCTCCGGCCAGTTGCTACTCCCCTGGTCGGATTCAACGGCTCCAGCACTCAACCGCTCGGCACGATCGAACTCCCGGTCCTCATGGGGACCTACCCGTAGCAGGTTTCAGTGCTCACCAATTTTGTGATAGTGGATGCCCCATCGGCCTACAACGTCATACTTGGGAGGCCGACCCTCAACAGGGCCCGAGCAGTTGTCTCCACATACAGCTTGACCGTAAAGTTTTCGACTCCCCAGGGACCTGGATGCTTGCGAGGAGACCAGACCACGGCTCAAAGTTGTTATGTTAGCTCGTTGTGCCGGGGGGCAATCACCGAGACACTGAACGTCCAAGAAATGGACCCCCGGGACCCGAGGGACGTAATAGGGCCTATGGAAGAATTAGAGCAGGTCGTGCTAGATCCAGAGCACCCAGACCGCACGATCAACGTAGGCGCATTGCTGGAGCCTGCCTTGAAAGATAAGTTGATCCAGTTCCTGAAGCAAAACCAGGATGTTTTTGCTTAGAGTCATGAGGACATGCCCGGGATCGATCCCCGAGTAATGTCCCATCGTCTCAATGTCAGCCCAGACTGCCGTCCGGTAAAGCAGAAGCGAAAGGGCATGGCCCCCGAAAGACAAAAAGCTGTAAGTGAGGAGGTCGCGAAACTCCTAAAAGCTAACTCCATCCGGGAGGTCCACTACCCCGACTGGTTGGCCAATGTTGTCCTGGTCAAGAAGAGTAATGGCAAATGGAGGATGTGTGTGGACTTCACCGACCTCAACAAGGCTTGTCCCAAGGACTGTTATCCGCTGCCCAGGATAGACCTCCTTGTCGATTCAACGGCAGGCCACTCACTCATCTCGTTCATGGACGCCTACTCGGGGTACAATCAGATCAGCATGTACCCCGGGGATGAAGAGAAGACGGCGTTCATCACCGACCAAGGCACGTACTGTTACAGAGTTATGCCCTTCGGCCTCAAGAATGCCGGGGCTACATACCAACGCCTGGTCAACTTCATGTTCAGAGACCTCATCGAAAAGTCCATGGAAGTGTACGTGGAAGGCTATTATAATTGCCCCCGGCTTCTGTATAGTTCACCTTTATAGCAATAAAAAGGTCCTTGAGGCCAACTTTTTCCCTCACTATGCCCTTCAAAATATTTATCAATTCTGTACGACACTGAGCGGTTAATACCCGACCGGCTTGCAAATGCGCCCGGGTTGCAATTGCTCGGGCCCGGACCACTGCTATCCTGTACCAACCAATCATTGGTCAGGTTAGATCCTAACGAGTGGAGACGTGGTCGTAACCGAACCGTTCGCAGACTAACGAAACCGTCTTTTCGCGTATTTAATGCGCGCGCCTTTTGAGGCGACTCCCCACGTGACCGAAGCGACGGTTTGGGTGGGAATTCTTTTGAACCGCTGGATCTGTTCTGATCTTGGCCGTTCAAGGTCCTTATATAAGGATCGCTCGCCTCATTTCTTGCATCCCTTTCTAGTCTTCTATTTTCAACTTTCCTTTCCTTCTTCCTTTCAGAGTGAGGCTGGAGAGAGCAAATCTGGTGAAGTTCGAGCGGGAGTGGGATTTCTTCCTTCTTAGATTCTGTGCATTTTTCGAGTCGGGTGGAACTCTAGGTCTTCTTGATCGAGCGGGTATTTCTTGCGTTGCTTTGAGAGAGTGTTATCTGGTGCTGAGGAGCGTCTATTCGTTACCGTTCAGGTTAGTAACTTTGCCCCCCCCTGTACGTCAGGTTTGGGGTTTCCGATCCATTCGCCGGTCGTAGTTTGTGTCCGTTCCTTCCCGTTGGAGAACCAGAGATGGAACACTCCGGCTTCAACTCTGCGTCGAGATCGGAGAGTGAGCAATATCGGTCGGGGTCTCCCGGTGCCAGTCTGGGCCGGCTTCTTGAGTCCTTGTCTGACCACCAAAGTGGGGCCAGGATTCCCATTCGTCTGTCTGATAGTGAGTCTTCTGAGGAGGCCCCCGTTGCCTCCGTTTCGAGGGGTTCGGGCGACGAGTTGCCTGAGGGGACTGACCGCGCGGTCTTCGCTTGTGAGTCCACTTCTTCTGTTCTGCGCTCTGGAGACCTTCTCCGGATCAGGGAGAGGTATTCCCTCCCTGATGGTTGCGCCCTAGCCGTAAACACCGGCGGCGCGCATCTGTATCAGTCGGGGTTCGTCACCCTGTTTGAGGATGCTATGATGGCGGGCCTCCGACTTCCAATTCACCCTGTGGCTCGGGACATGCTGATCTTTCTCGACATCGCTCCCGGTCAGTTGGCCCCCAACGGGTGGAGGTTCCTGATAGGGTGTATATCATTGTGGCCCCAAGCGTTCGGGTATGAGCTTACCCTCCAGGAGTTCCTCTGGGCCCACCGACCATTTCCCGTGCATAATGAATTGGGGTTCTTCTCCCTTTCTGCCCGTCCGGGCAGGAAAATTATCGACAATTGCCCTAGCAATAATAAAGGGTGGAAGGGCAAATTTTTTCAGGTGTCTACCCTTCGCCTCTGTGACATGGCTCCGGGGATCCAGCTGAGGACATCCTGGGCCAGGGAGTTGAGGGGTAAGATCGCCCTTCCGACCTCGTCTGCTATCTTGGTCTATTTGGAGCATAGTGGATTACTGACTAGTTTCTTTTTTCTCTCTGTTCACAGCGGGCTCAACTAAACCCCCGAAAATCCCTGAGGTGTGCCAAGCCAGGATCCTGAGGCTAGCAGGGCTGCCCACCAGCGTCTGGAACGTGTTGTCCCGGACGGGAGATTTTATCGTAACCTATTCCCCTGAGCCGCCTGTTCCGGCCCCCAGCTTCACGCCCATCATCCCTGGTGTGTATTCCAGTGACATCATGCGTTATCCATGTACTTGTATTATTTCTGCCCCTTGCCTTCTGACCGTGCAATCTTGGTTTCTGCAGAAATGGCCCCCAAGCGCAATTTGGACCAGTTGCAGGAGAGACAGGCTGCCGCCGCCGCCACTACTGGAGCTCGGGTGGCAATCGCCCAAGGAAAGAGACCGGCCACCGAGGCTCCAGGCGGCGAGCGCCCGCTCAGGCGCATTCGCCATGGGGCGACTAACCGTCCAGATCCTGTGGGGACATCGGCTCCCTCCAGGCTGGCTGTTGAGGAGCCCATGCCCAGGGCTGATATTCCGTCGGGTTTGCCCCCGGGCGGTCATGACGAGGCCCGGGAGAGGCTAAAGTCTTGCCTTGCACCAAGCCAGGTGACAGCATGTGCCGAGCTATCTCCCCAAGGGCTCCAAGGATGGCTATATAGCATATCCCACCTGGTGAGTGTTCTGCTCTTCTTTAAATGTGGACTCGCCCTATACTTATTACTTGTTTAACCGATTTACACCCTCCTGTCGTAGGTTGGCTGCATAGCTGCGGGATCCGAATCCGTCCATTCCTCCCTGGCCAAGAAGGCGAGCGCCGCTGAAGCCGCCCTTTCGAAGGAGCGGAAGGAGCTACAAGTAGCGAAAGCCGCCTTGGCCGTGGAGACAAACAAGACGAAGTCGCTGGCCTTGAGCTTAGGGGCGGCTCAGGCGGACCTAGCAGCGGCTTTGGCCGAATTGGAAGCTTCCCGGGCCCCTTATCGCGGCAGCTGAAGCCCAGGCTAAGGCGGTGACCGAGACACCTTCCGCAGCGGCCTTGGAGGGAGCTTTTGACGATGGCTTCTTCCAAGGTTATGATGATCTGAAACGGCAGGTAGCCCAGGATCACCCCGAATGGGTCCTTTCGGCCTACGAGGGGATTGACTCGGATTACTGGGACGTCGGTGAAGATCCTACAGCCGGCGAGGGTCCGGCGGCCGTTGGAGATCCTGTGGTCATCGCTGAGGCCACCGAGCTCGCCCCGGAGGGGGGCTTAGCGGAGGAAAGGCTTGCCGCTCCCGGGGAGCAGACCGGGGAAACCGGCAATGTGGTCAATGTGGAGGACTGACTCCCCGGTCCCTCCTTCCTGTTGTTTGCTTTCATTGCTTGTAGTTTTTTTTTTTATTTTGGGGAGGCTGCTATAATTGCCCCCCAGGCTTTTTAATTAATGAAAAAGACCCTTAAGGTCAACCTGTCATCAACTTTGTATATGTGGCTTTTTTTTTGTGCTGTTTTGTGTTTGCTAGTATCCGTACGGTTGTGGCCGACCTAACACCTGCCTTAGCAAATGCTTTAGGACCGTAACCAACAGAACACCTAGTAAGATGGTATGATTCCCTATTTTAGCTTCTCTATATTCCCCTTATTCCCCTGCCCCCCAAGCATTTTTCTAAGGCGGGAGTATGGGAGTACGGGAGTGAGTGGCCGTAGGGAACCGACCTGGGACATGGGTGGTCGCAGGTGCGTTTTAAGCTTGCCATCGTCGGCCACCTAGGGGTTCGGCCCCGTCGTTGGCTGGACCTAGGCGAAACTTTAGTTAATTTCCTGTTTAGGTGTGAACCCTCTTACCCCCGGGATTCCTGTTAAGGCGGGGGCGTGCTGGGGATCGACCATAGGAAACCGACCTGGAACATGGGTGGTTGCAGGGTCCTTTGGTGCCTGGGTTCGGAGCCCGAGGTCTTTTTGTGCCTCGGGGTTATGCCCGAGGTCTTCGTTGTGTCTCGGGGTTAGGCCCGAGGACTTCGTTGTGCCTCGGGGTTAGGCCCGAGGACTTTTGGTACCTCGGGGTTAGGCCCGAGGTTTTTTTAGTGCATTGCACGATGTACTGACAAGAGTAAGTTTCCAAAGCAAACTTTTCAATTTTATTTAAAAAGTAACAATCTGTAACAATTGTCCCATCAGGGCTACATGGAAAGAATTTTCCTTATAATACTAAATTCCTGTAGGCAGGTGCTACTGATAATACTTGCGGAGGTGTTGCACGTGCCAAGGATGGGCGAGATCATGCCCGTCCATGCTCTGTAGCCAGTAGGTTCCCGGTCGGTTGACCTGAGTTACTATATACGGTCCTTCCCAGTTTGCTCCCAACTTCCCATAGCTTGGGACTCTGGTAGACTGGTTCACCGCCATAAGGACGAGGTCCCCGACTTGAAAGCTACGATGCTTCACCTTACTATTGTAGTACCGCGAGACCCTTTGCTTGTAAGCTGCCACTCTAAGATAGGCCTGGTCTCTTTTTTCTTCCACTAGGTCTAGCTCTGTCCTGAGGGCTTCTCCATTATCTTGGCCATTGAAGGTAGCCACTCAGTATGTGGGCAGCCCGAGCCTGCTAAGGATGTTTCTTTCCACAAAATGCTCCATCTTTCGCTCGGTTATTGTTGCCAGGGGCTCGGCTTCCGCCCACTTGGTGAAGTAGTCAACGGCTATTACAGCAAACTTAACCTGCCCTTTCCCTGTTGGTAAGGGACCAACGATGTCGATCCCCCATTGGGCGAATGGCCAGGGGCTATGGACCGGGATCTGAAGTTCTCCCGGTTGGTTTATCATGGGAGAGTACCGTTGGCACTTGTCGCATCTTCGAACGTACTCCTGCGAGTCTCGGGCCATGGTTGGCCAGTAATAACCTTGCAGTAGGGCCTTTCTGGAAAGTGTCCGGCCTCCTACGTGGTTCCCGCACACGCCTTCGTGGATTTCAAACAATATTGCTTGAACTTGCGTAGGATGAACGCAGCGGAGGTACAGGATAGTGAATCCTCTCTTGTAGAGGACACCGTAAAAAATGTGGTATCGCGCCGCCCGGTACCTGACCCGCCTTGCTTCCCCTTTGTTGTTTGGCAGCCCTCCTGTTGCCAAAAATGTCACGATTGGATCCATCCAGCTGGGCCCCATAGCGACCGGGTCGACCTCCATGCCCTCTGAGTTGATCATACTTGGCTCGGGCAGGAATTGTATCCTTATCCCAGGCAAGTCTGACTTAGACGACGAGGCGAGGCAGGCCAGCCTGTCAGCTTGTTGGAAACAATTTCCAATCGCAGCGGAAAAATTGCTTTTAAAATTTTTTAAAGCGGATCAAACTCTTATTCGATTACATATGATGAAGGGTGAAAACAATATAAATTCACCTTTGAGATCTGTTGGATCCTTTTGAGAACTCTTCGTATCCTTCTTTCCTAGCAGCCTTAACCTCTATGACTTCAAGATGCACACCAGGAAGCTAGGGTTTATGTGGGTAACCCTAAGGAAGAAGATAACTTAGAGAGTATATTAGAGAGAATATATTTTGGCTAATATATCAAAAGCCACTAAAGTGGCCGGCCCCCTCTACTCTTATATATAGTTATAGACCATCTATAACACTCTCTAACCCTAGTTATCTTATCCATGCGTCCAAACACCTGTTAAGCTAGAGATGGGACTTCTAGGGTTCATTAACCTGGCTAAACTAAAATTGATTTCCATCCAACTCAACTCTTAAATTTAGGAAAAAAATTTTAGTAAATTATTATCAACTCTACTATATGACAATAATTGAACTCCAGATTTAATAAACATATTTACCCGAAGATAAAACCTAGACTTGTATAATAAAATACAGTGATGTTCCTCTACCAAACGTATTCGTAATTATTTCTGGGATTAGTGTATCAACTATACTGTCAACCCGAAATTAATTACTTCTTATTATCCTTGAGCCCCAATCACTTCTCATAAATTACTGAACATGACAACAACGGCTTGCTGACAAGACTGCAATTCTCAGTAATTAACCCAATGATATTCTCAAGGGAATACTTACTCTGTACAGAGGGTAGATTCCATCTTGACAACTAGTGTTCACAATACTGTTCACTTAATTACCCAAGATATCCAGGTGTTGATTTGTGAAGACCTCACTGATTGATAAGTCAAAATAATTAAGTTAACAGCTTGTGTTCACAGTTATCTCAGGATTAAGAACATGTGTCATATACAAGTTTGAGTACCTATTAACCTATGACAGCTTATTGTTAATAGGTTTAACTCAACGTCCGTCAATGCACCAAATGCACTACCACATTAACTTAGAGTCACTACTCTAATGATTGAGACTTTTCATTCCACTAAATGGAAGTTAATGTGCTACAGTCTAAACCTGATAAGCTATCCATACTTATCATTAACTGTGACAATTTTTAACAACTGCCAGTGATGATTTATATCTCCTATGTGTCAATCTAATTAACACAAATAAATCTGACAATATTGTTAATGGATAAACACACCAAACCATTCAACTCATGAATAACACAT
This sequence comes from Hydrangea macrophylla, assembly GCA_033977485.1. Lineage (NCBI taxonomy): Eukaryota > Viridiplantae > Streptophyta > Magnoliopsida > Cornales > Hydrangeaceae > Hydrangea > Hydrangea macrophylla. Next base: position 77,872,225 of record CM066983.1, on the reverse strand, counting down.
ATCTGAATATGTAAAGATGCTCATAAATATACGAATCAAAGATGTCTGATTACAATAACTAACTGGTTTGAGGGCATAATCCCAACAAACTCCCACTAGCACTCACAACCAATTAGGATTACATCTAATGCCTAGATTGTCCAAGTGACGATCAAAAACCTTAGAAGGTAAGGCTTTAGTAAAGGGATCAGCAAGATTATCTGTCGTGCTAATCTTAGTCACTACAACGTCGCCACGTTGTACTATCTCTCTAATAAGATGATATTTTCTTTCCACGTGCTTTCCTCCTTTGTGGTTCCTTGGCTCCTTGGATTGAGCAACTGCCCCACTATTATCACAATGAAGACTAATAGGGGACTGTGCCAATGGTACCACTCCCAGTTCTATCAAGAACTTCTTGAGCCAAACAGCTTCCTTAGCTGCCTCACTAGCTGCAACATATTCAGCTTCTGTTGTGGAATCTGCAACGCATTTCTGCTTGATGCTTCTCCAACTTACAGCACCACCCCCAAGAGTAAACACATATCCAGACGTCGACTTTCTCGCGTCCTTGTCTGACATGAAGTCAGAATCTGTGTAGCCAACTGGAGCTAAGTCTTCTGCACCATAAATGAGCATATAATCTCTAGTTCTTCTCAAGTACTTGAGGATATGCTTCACTGCTGTCCAGTGATCTGGACCGGGATTGGACTGATATCTACTGACCATGCCTACAGCAAAACAGATATCCGGTCTGGTGCAGAGCATCGCATACATAAGACTACCCACTGCAGAAGCATAGGGTATCTTAGCCATGCGATCTTTGTCCTCCTGAGTCTTGGGACATTGACTCTGAGACAGTGAAAGTCCATGCCTAAATGGTAGAAACCCCTTCTTGGATTTATCCATGGCAAACCTAGTCAGTACTTTGTCAATGTAGGAAGCTTGAGATAATCCCATTATCTTATTCTTCCGATCCCGAATAAGCTTAATCCCTAAAATATAGCTTGCCTCACCAAGATCTTTCATGTCAAAATTACTGGCTAGCCACACTTTCACCGTTGAAAATACTCCTATATCATTCCCAATGAGTAGGATATCATCAACATATAGAACTAGAAACACCACCATGCTTCCTTCACTTTTCTTGTATACACAAAGCTCATCCATATTCTGTTCAAATCCAAAAGATTTGACAGCCTGGTCAAAACGAATGTTCCAACTCCTGGATGCTTGCTTAAGCCCATATATGGACTTATGCAGCTTGCATACCATACCTTCCTGACTATCAGCTATGAACCCCGTGGGCTGCAGCATGTAGATGTCCTCGTCTAGATGGCCATTCAAGAATGCCGTCTTGACGTCCATCTGCCATATCTCGCAATCGAGACACGCTGCAATGGATAAGAGAATTCGGATGGACTTAAGCATAGCTACTGGCGAGAAAGTTTCCTCATAGTCAATGCCCTCTCTTTGAGTAAACCCTTTCGCTACAAGCCTAGCTTTGAAGGTCTCTACCTTCCCATCCGATCCTCTCTTTCTCTTGTAAACCCACTTACAGCCAATGGGTTTAATATTAGTAGGTGGATCCACAAGTTCCCAAACCTGATTGGAGTACATGGACTCCATCTCAGCTTTCATAGCTAGTTTCCAGGATTCTGAATCCTGGTCAGCAACTGCCTCCTCGTAAGTGGTAGGGTCAGAATCAGGTTCTTCGGGAACTACTTCATAAGCTTCTCCCAAGAACGTGAATCTTTCAGGTGCCCTGATAGTCCTCCCACTACGACGGGGCTCTCCCGCAGGAATCTGTGAGGGTGTGGTAGTTTCAGTTTCAGTTTCTTGATTAGTTATGACTACTGGGGATTCTGAGGGCTTTTCTTGAACTTCTTCTAGAATTATCCTTCCTTTGGGTTTGTGGTTCATAATATAATCCTCTTCCAGGAAAACAGCGTTTGTGGTCACAAACACTTTCTGTTCCCTAGGATTATAAAAGTACCATCCTTTTGTTCCCTTTGGATATCCCACAAAATAACATACTTCCGATCTTGATTCCAACTTCCCAGTGTTCCCCTTCAGCACATGTGCTGGACAACCCCATATCCGAAAGTGTTGCAAAGAGGGCTTTCGTCCACTCCACAACTCTCGGGGTGTCTTGGGAACAGACTTAGTTGGAACATGATTTAGTATGTATTTTGCTGTATCTAAAGCAAAACCCCAAAGAAACAATGGCAATTCAGAATAACTCATCATAGACCTAGTCATGTCTAAAAGTTTCCGGTTCCTTCGTTCTGCTACACCATTCTGTTGAGGCGTGCCTGGTGTAGTCAACTGAGATAGAATCCCATTCTGTGTTAGATGGTCAATAAACTCATTAGATAGATATTCACCACCTCGATCTGATCGAATGGCCTTGATACTTTTCCCTAATTTCTTCTCCACTTCAGCCCTAAATTCTTTGAACTTTTCAAAAGAATCGGACTTGTTGTGAAGTAGGTAAACGTATCCATACCTAGAGAAGTCATCAGTGAATGTAATAAAGTATTCATATCAACCTCTAGCTCTAATGTTTATTGGACCACATACATCTGTATGTATTAAATCCAATAAGTCTTTGGCCCGATTACCTTTTGAAGAAAAGGGTCTCTTTGTCATTTTACCCTCCAAACAAGATTCACAGACAGGTATAGGTTCTACAACTAAGGAAGTTAAAATACCTTCCTTCACCAGCCTGTTAATCCTGTTCAGATTAATATGACCTAGCCTCATGTGCCAAAGTCTTGTTGGATTATGTGAAGGTTCCTTTCTTTTAGCAGGCGTGTTTGCCATTAAGTTATTCAATTCCATATCAGATAATTCATAAGATACAGGTTTCACTAAAAACAAACCATTTGATAAATTACCAGTGCAAATAAAAGAACTATTCTTTTTAATCACAACTCCAGAATTAAAACAACTGAATAACCTTTATTCGCAAGTAATGAAACTGAAATAAGATTTCGCCTTATAGTAGGCACATATAAAACGTCTGATAATACCAAAGTTTTATTATTAGGAAATACTAAAACTACGACTCCAACTGCAACAGCTGAAACTGTTGCACTAGATCCCAAGGTAAGCTTGATTTGCCCATCACTACACTGGCTGGTCTGCCTGAACCCCTGCAACGAATTACAGACGTGATTAGTGGCTCCCGAATCAATACACCAGGTAGTTGAAGTATCCGTTAAATAACTTACTTCAATTACAAGAGATTCGATCATACCTTGGGCCTTCTTCGTAGCCAAGTATGCAGGACAATTTCTCTTCCAGTGCCCTAGTTCCCCGCAATTGAAACATTTTCCTTTGGGTTGCTTGGCACCTACCTTTCCTTTTCCCTTACCATTTCCCTTCTTGATGCCTCCAGTAGGACCAGTTGTACCTTTATGAGCCTTGTTCCCTTGCTTCTTCTTCCTCCAGCCTTTGCCTTTAGGCGTAGGCTTAGAAGAGGCAGCTTTCTCAATATTGAGAATTGAAGACTCTCCCTTGACAATCCCCTCCGTTGCCGTTAAAGAGTTCATCAATTCACTCAATGAATAATCAACCTTGTTCAAATGACAGTTCAGTTTGAACTGAGTGAAAGACGATGGCAGCGAATTCAGGACAATGTCAACCTGAGTCTCAAGGTCGTTTTCGGCACCCAGAACTTCCAGTACATTAAAATAACCGATCATTTTTAACATGTGTTCACGCACTGGTGTTCCTTCCGACATCTTAGTGTTTAAGATCATCTGCATGGTACTTTGCCTAGCAGTGCGACCTTGGGAACCAAACATCTCATTAAGGTTGAAGATCATATCTTCAGCTGTGGCAACTGACTGATGTTGGTGCTGCAACACATTTGACATAGATGCCAAAATATAGCAGCGGGCCATCTCATCAGCCTTTTGCCAACGAGCATAAGCGTCATCAGTCCCAGCAGGAGCATCGGGAGCTGGAGGGGCAGGGCAAGGTGTGGTGAGAACATACTTGTACCCCTCAACAGTCAAAACTATGTCTAAGTTCCTTTTCCAATCCACGTAATTAGGTCCAGTTAACTTGTTTTGGTTGAGAATAGTGGCAAGTGGGTTGAATCCAGACATTGTGATAGCTGAAATTAAACAACAGACATGTATAAATAAATGAACATCATGCTATTTGACAATAATATGTCGTATTGAAGTCCTCATAAACAATACAAAATATAATGTCGTCAGAATATCAATTTATAAAACAATGCCTCCGAGGGGAGGTCATTACTTTATAAATTGATTGGGAAACCCATCATAATCAACCGCTATGTAACTCTTACAAATTGAATTATGACTCCTGACTCTTCAGTCTCTAATGACTTCATTAAAACTCCGAGGAGAGTCTCTTAATGAAACATTAGTCTAGTGTTTACCATCAATTAGAATCCAATGACATCCGTTTCAAGTAGTGCCTCCGAGGGGAAGTCATTCTCTAATACGTCTCATTTATTCTATCTTTTAAGAAATTCATATCTAGTAACCAATGAATCAAATACCGTCCGAAGGGAATGATCACAGATGAATCTGTGACTCGCGGTATTCTATTCATTTTACAATGAATTATTGATGGAAGACCGTGAGGTTACATAAATTGTAAACCTCTCTCCCACTAGATTATTTGAGATTGAGGATTTTTATATGGTCCATACATTCACACTTTTATATTTAAAATTTCATTTTTAATAAGAATTTGAACTTTTACGTTTAAAAAAAATGTTTTAAAATTTTTAGAATGAAGTATGGATCCATTTTGATGTTCAACATATTTATATTAAGCATATAAAAGGACATGAACAACAAAAACTGAAAGAGCATGCATAATAAAACAAATAAAATGCAATTTAAATGCCCTTCTCTCTCATGACTGTCTTCATGAACTCTTCATGACATCCTTCATGTTGGCACCTTCTCCCTTGACTGTAAATTAATCCCTACGCTAAGTTACATTTATCCCTATACCCCTTGCGAGGTGTACAATGATCTAAGGAAAAGATAAATGCATACTGACCTAGGGAAACCACTACAGCTCTCCTTTGCATAGGAGTGGAGCTGCAGTGCCCTTTACATTTTGCCATAAAAACCATAATAATATTAAAAATAAATTTGTCATGAGAGATTAGGGTTTTTATGAACTGCAAGGAAAAAAATTAGCATATGCATATATTGGCAATATCATATATGGCAACTATACATATGAATCAAATTCAAGATAATAAAGCTAACACAAAGACTTATGGATTTCCAAAATTAATCCAAATCTAATTTGGACTAGTCTATTAATTAAATCAACATGTATGTTTCTAGTTTAAAACCAACAAATATAATGATAACCCCAATTTACTTTCCAAAAAAAATGTGAGAATAGAATCAGTAATTATTTTAAACAAGGAAATAAAAAAAAATTTCCTGTTAGGAAGATATATATACACCATATATATATATACAGAAACTTTTGACTTCCCAAAAGTAATTATAATGTTTGGAAATTAATATAGGGTACAAAACTCTATTATTCAATATAATGGGTTACATCAACCCACTATTTTACAAGATCTAATCAAAAAAAAAATTTGGTAGCAAAAGAAACAAAATAGCCCATGGATTACCAAAGAAAAAAACGCAGCTACCATGACTATCATGGCCACTGCCCATGCTAGTGATTACCATGTGCGCAGCCATGTGCACAACTCATGCACATGGTGGAAACCCAATGGATCCTGGTACCCACGGCCAAGATGAGAAAAAAAAATAAAATAACAATTTTTTTTTTCTTTTTGTTTCATACAGCCGCCACCCTAGAAAGCATGTAGATCATACCATGCATGTGATATAGAAGTTCTATAACTTCAAACACCCAAGGCTTTGACACAGTGGGTCCAATCATGACCTCTTATAAAATATATACTATGAGATCAAATTATCATTCCTTTGATTTTGATAAAGTAAACATTGAGATTAAAACTGCCATGTATCAAAAAAAACATGCAAGCTAATATATATAGTGTGGCCGAAACTGTTAGAGTTTTTTTTTTTTTTTTTTTTAAAAAACTTTAATGGCCGAAACCCTCTAGAACCATATTAATGTTAATAAACCATTTGGAAATCCATAAACTAATCATATGCAAGGAATAAGTAGGCTCTGATACCAATTGTTGGAAACAATTTCCAATCGCAGCGGAAAAATTGCTTTTAAAATTTTTTAAAGCGGATCAAACTCTTATTCGATTACATATGATGAAGGGTGAAAACAATATAAATTCACCTTTGAGATCTGTTGGATCCTTTTGAGAACTCTTCGTATCCTTCTTTCCTAGCAGCCTTAACCTCTATGACTTCAAGATGCACACCAGGAAGCTAGGGTTTATGTGGGTAACCCTAAGGAAGAAGATAACTTAGAGAGTATATTAGAGAGAATATATTTTGGCTAATATATCAAAAGCCACTAAAGTGGCCGGCCCCCTCTACTCTTATATATAGTTATAGACCATCTATAACACTCTCTAACCCTAGTTATCTTATCCATGCGTCCAAACACCTGTTAAGCTAGAGATGGGACTTCTAGGGTTCATTAACCTGGCTAAACTAAAATTGATTTCCATCCAACTCAACTCTTAAATTTAGGAAAAAAATTTTAGTAAATTATTATCAACTCTACTATATGACAATAATTGAACTCCAGATTTAATAAACATATTTACCCGAAGATAAAACCTAGACTTGTATAATAAAATATAGTGATGTTCCTCTACCAAACGTATTCGTAATTATTTCTGGGATTAGTGTATCAACTATACTGTCAACCCGAAATTAATTACTTCTTATTATCCTTGAGCCCCAATCACTTCTCATAAATTACTGAACATGACAACAACGGCTTGCTGACAAGACTGCAATTCTCAGTAATTAACCCAATGATATTCTCAAGGGAATACTTACTCTGTACAGAGGGTAGATTCCATCTTGACAACTAGTGTTCACAATACTGTTCACTTAATTACCCAAGATATCCAGGTGTTGATTTGTGAAGACCTCACTGATTGATAAGTCAAAATAATTAAGTTAACAGCTTGTGTTCACAGTTATCTCAGGATTAAGAACATGTGTCATATACAAGTTTGAGTACCTATTAACCTATGATAGCTTATTGTTAATAGGTTTAACTCAACGTCCGTCAATGCACCAAATGCACTACCACATTAACTTAGAGTCACTACTCTAATGATTGAGACTTTTCATTCCACTAAATGGAAGTTAATGTGCTACAGTCTAAACCTGATAAGCTATCCATACTTATCATTAACTGTGACAATTTTTAACAACTGCCAGTGATGATTTATATCTCCTATGTGTCAATCTAATTAACACAAATAAATCTGACAATATTGTTAATGGATAAACACACCAAACCATTCAACTCATGAATAACACATATCTGAATATGTAAAGATGCTCATAAATATACGAATCAAAGATGTCTGATTACAATAACTAACTGATTTGAGGGCATAATCCCAACACAGCTCTGGTGTTTTCTTCTCTGGGTATCCGAGTGATGGAGAATCCTTGGAGCTGTTTGGAAGCCGGTCGGGTATTAACCGCTCAGTGTCGTACAGAATTGATAAATATTTTGAAGGGCATAGTGAGGGAAAAAGTTGGCCTCAAGGACCTTTTTATTGCTATAAAGGTGAACTATACAGAAGCCAGGGGCAATTATAATAGCCTTCCCGGTAAAAAAAATAAAAAAAAAAAAAAAAAAAATGGGGGAATGCCTTCAAGGTCCTTGGCCCTTCAAGACCTTGACCTCCTCTTCCAAGGCCGCCACCCTCGCCGTCAATCCCTCTACAGCCAGCTCCAGGGCATGGACGTCCACCCCCCGCAGGGCGGAGTCCATCTGCAGCTCGTCGCCCATCTTTTCCACCTCCTGCAAACGACTCTCCATGTTCGCAAGAGAGAAGTTCGACCATGATCTGGGCATACGAAGACCGGCGGATGTCTCTGGCCGGCTCCTTTTCGGTGGAGGCTGAGGTTCTTCCTCCACCTCTTTCTCCTTGCCTTTCTTGGAGGGGCCCGGTGGGGGACTTGCGCCCTCAGAAGAGGTGGAATCGCTGCTGGTGGACAAGGTGACCGGCCCCTCGGACAGGCCCGTCCTGCCGGCGGGGCGCGCCCCGGTCGCCATGGATCGGGTACAGCGGCGCGACCCAGAAGCTGCAGCGGCAGGAGCAGCAGAAGAAGGTCCAGCGCCCATACCATCCGCGGATCTCCCGACCAGATAAGAGAACGACAGACCGGCCTCAATAGCTTAGTCAAACGCCTCCGTGTCATCAGCAGTAGGGGCAACTCCGCGGAGGGCGGCGAAGGCCTGCTTGCAATGATCAGGATTGTAAACTGCAGGAGGGCAGAGACCGGCATCCTCCAGCCAGTTGCCGGCCACCACAACCCAAGGGTACCGCTGCCATTTCTTGTTCGGGAAGTCCAGGCCTTGGACAAGATCCTTTCCCTCGATCCTGGGGCGGAAGTAGGGGCCTCCGTTGTCGATGCCGAATATGTAGCACCTCGCGACGTCGGCAGACCGGAGGAACAATCCCAATCGATCGTTCAGTGCCGATATTCCCCATAGGAGGCGGGCAACGTTTGGGCGGCACTTGTGGAGGGGAATGCGCAACCCCTCAAGCAAGTCGCAAAAGGAGACCGGCAGGGGGAAGCGCAATCCCACGATGAGCAGCAGATAGCTGCTGATGAGGACGAAGGGAAAGGCTATTTCCTCCCCCTCAATGAATGGGCGGACCACTACATCGTCTGGGATTTGACAATCCTCTCGGAACGCTTTAAGCCCTTCATCTGATGTCAGGTCAATATGCGAAGCCATTTGATGTAGATGAAAGTCTGGGAAAACAAAGACGGCAGAAAAGAAGGGGCTCGGAGTGTTTTGCTCAGGCGACTCAGTTGATGCTGTGTAGTGAAGAAACAAGGTTGAATGAGTGCTCCTTATATAAGCAGCATGAACGGTTGGGATCCAGTTTGATCGGATGGCTCACATACTCTCCCGCCGAAACTGTCGTTTCGGGCACGTGGGGCGTCGCCTCAGAAAGCGTGAGCATTAAATGCGCGACGTGCTGGTTTAGCTGCTAGCTGGACGATTCGGTTACTTCTTGAACTGGATGCTTTGAGTCCGAACTATACCTATAACCAGCAGGCACGTGGCGTTGGGGATCCTGGGCCTGAAGAGTTACCGCTCGGTCGATGTGTCGCCGGGTCATTCCAAGTCAGCCCCGTTCCGGCGGGGGTCCTGATCCTTTCCCGGCCGGTATATGAGAGGCGTTCTTAATTTTCAAATCTCATCTGACAAGGCGTCATCTCAGCTTTGAAAATGGGGGGCAGTTGATATGTCCAGAAATATTCTGCAGCAGTCCCACCGCCACGTGGTCAGCTAGTAGCCCGGGAAATCCGGATTTGGATCGAAGAAGTGTTCAGCTGTGGCTGCCCGGGGTACCCGGCAGCTCGGGTACCAGGAGTGGTGAGGCCCCCGGAGACGCGGCGTGAATCATGCTTCCTATAGTTTCCTTGTACGGCAGCAACTCTACTAAGGAAGAATCAGTGGTTTTCTAAACCACTTAGGAAACTCTCCAAACATTGTACAAATCTATTGTAATTGGATTATGCTTCCTAATCTAATGAACTTACCATGTAAAGGTGGACTCTTGCACCTATAAAAGAGCCCACCTATCCTCTCTAAGGGGATCGGAATATCAATTCTATAAGCATACAAGCACATATTAGAGAGCTCACCACCATACACGCATACACCCGGCTGGTATTACTGGTAGGGCCGCTCACCATTGTTGGCTCACCAGGCCCGCCGGTGATCTGCTAGTGAGACGCGCACAGACGCGACCGTGGACGTAGGTCACCTTATTAACGGGGCCGAACCACATACAAATCTTTTTGTGGCTTTATTTTCTGTCCAAACTGTCCTTACCAATTTTCGGCATCATCAGATAATAAAATTGAATTTTATTTTATGCTCATAAATTGCTATTTATCTTCTGTAGATCACCGCTAAAAATGTCAAACTTCAACACCCTTGCTAAAATTCTGGATACCAACCGTTTGACTGGACCAAACTTTGATGATTGGTTTAGGAACTTAAAAATCATTCTTACTTCTGACAAAATTGCCTATGTCTTGGATGGGCCAATGCCGGATTCTCTTCCGGAAGGATCCACTGAGGAAGAGCATGACACTTTGAGAAAGTGGCAGGAAGATGAAATAAAGGTGAGATGCTACATGTTAGCATCCATGAGCAATGAGCTTCAGAAGAAACATGATTCATATAAAAGCTCAACCTCTATTCTTCTTCACCTACAAGAGTTGTATGGGGGACAAAGCAGAACCGCAAGGTTCAATGTTTCAAAAGAACTCTTCCAGGCCAAAATGGCAGAGGGGTCATCTGTAAATGAGCATGTGCTTAAGATGATCGGTTACATTGAGCAACTCGAAAAACTTGATGTAGGCATGGATGCAAATTTGCAAATAGATTTGATCTTACAATCCTTGCCAGATTCATTTTCGCAGTTCGTTATGAACTTCAAAATGAGCAGGATGACAGTTCCACTGCATGAGTTGCTAAATATGTTGAATACTGCGGAAGGCTCTATCAAAAAGACAAAGGGATCTGCTCTTGTCATTCATGAGGCTTCTACTTCCAAGTCCAAGCCCAAGGGTAAAGGAAAATGGAAGGGACAGAAGTCCAAGGTGAAGGCAAAGGGCGGGATCAAGAAAGGATCAAGAAAGGCATGCCCGCAAATGATAAGGGTAAAGGAAAGTGTTTCTTCTGTGGCAAAGAAGGACATTGGAAGAGGAACTGCAGAGAGTACCTTGCTTCCATAAAAGACAAACCTTCTGAAGGTATGTCTAAATTGCTTTTTATAGAAACTAACCTTTCGGTTAATTCTGTTTCTTCTTGGGTATTAGATATCGGAGCTAGTTCTCATATTTGCAATTCGTTGCAGGGATTAAGGGGAAGCAGAAGGCTGAGTAGAGGACAAGCTACTCTTCGAGTGGAAAATGGAGCAAGTGTTGCTGCATTAGCCGTAGGGAGCTACTATTTAGCATTACCATCTAGCGTAGTTTTTGAATTAAAAGATTGTTTATTTATGCCAGATATCATAAGGAATATTATTTCTATTTCTGCTTTATCTAGAGATGGTTATAAATTTGTTTTTGAGAAAAATAAATGCACATTTTATTTAAATGATGATTTAGTTGGTTCTGGCATATATTTGAATGGTCTTTATTTCTTAAACTTAGATAATGGTATTAACTATATTGAGCAAGCAAAAGATAAAACACCAAAGAGACCTAGAGATGAAGTTAATCCTACTTATATGTGGCATCTTAGATTAGGTCATATTAGTGATGATAGGATCAATAAGTTGGTTAAGGATGGACACTTTCGCTCATTAGCTTATGAAGATTATCCAACTTGTGAATCTTGTCTCATGGGCAAAATGACCAAATCACCCTTTGTGGGACATGGGGAAAGAGCTACCGATATACTTGGATTAATTCACACTGATGTGTGTGGTCCTATGAATTCAATTGCAAGAGGAGGTTTTTCGTACTTCATAACCTTCACCGATGATCACTCACGGTTAGGGTATGTGTATTTAATGAAATACAAATCTGAATCTTTTGAAAAGTTCAAAGAATTCAGAAATGAAGTAGAAAAACAAACTGGAAAAAGTATTAACGTTCTTCGATCAGATCGAGGAGGTGAATACTTAAGCAATGAATTCTTGGACCATCTCAAGGAAAATGGTATTTTATCACAATGGACTCCACCTGGAACACCACAATTAAATGGTGTGTCCGAAAGGAGAAATCGTACCTTATTGGATATGGTACGATCCATGATGAGCTACACAGATTTACCTATATCATTTTGGGGATATGCGCTTCAAACAGCAGCACATATACTGAATAGGGTGCCAACCAAATCTGTTCCTAAGACACCGCATGAGATATGGCATGGGAAGAGGCCTAGTCTTAATTATATTAAGATATGGGGTTGTCCAGCCTATGTCAAGAAACTAGAAGTGGACAAATTGGAATCTAGGTCAGTAAAATGTAGATTTGTGGGCTATCCGAGAGAGTCGTTGGGATACTATTTCTATCACCCAAGCGAACAAAAGGTGTTTGTTAGCAAGTTTGCCGTATTTCTTGAAAAAGAGTTTATTCAAGATGGAGGCAATGGAAAAGTGATAGAATTAGAAGAAATGTCCTCTGAACCACAAACCAACATTGACCAACATGAGGAAGAGTCCTCAAACCCTATTACAGTAGCACCTTCTATCACACAACCTCCACGTAAGACTAGTAGGACTCTCATACCTAATAAGAGATACTTGGATCTCCATCAAGGTGATGAGGAACTCTTTCATTGTGGAGACAATGGCGATAAGAGTGATCCTACTAATTACAAAGAGGCGATGTCAGACACCGATTCGAGTAGATGGCAAGTTGCCATGAAATCAGAAATGGATTCTATGTATTCCAACCAAGTCTGGACTTTGGTAAACCCGCCTCAAGGTATTGTACCTATTGGCTGCAAATGGGTTTACAAAAGGAAGATAGGCTCGGACGGAAAGGTAGAGACCTACAAAGCTAGGCTAGTGGCAAAAGGTTACAAACAAAGACAAGGAGTTGACTATGAGGAAACCTTCTCGCCAGTAGCCATGCTAAAATCCATCAGGATTATACTTGCTATAGCTGCACACTATGACTATGAGATATGGCAGATGGATGTAAAGACCGCTTTTCTCAATGGTCAGATTGAGGAAGAGATTTACATGGAGCAGCAGGAAGGCTTTATATCCGGTGGTGAAAACCACAAAGTGTGTAAGCTGCAGAGATCCATTTATGGACTCAAGCAAGCATCTCGAAGTTGGAACATCCGTTTTGATGAAGCGATTAAAGCATTTGATTTTCATCAAAATATGGATGAACCATGTGTGTATAAGAAGCTCAGTGGGAGAGCGATTACGTTCCTAATTTTGTACGTTGATGACATCCTCCTCATTGGGAATGATGTAGGAATGTTATCATCAGTCAAACTATGGCTTTCACAAAACTTCTCCATGAAGGATTTGGGAGAAGCATCTTATATACTGGGTATAAAGGTTTATAGAGATAGATCTAAGAGATTGCTTGGTTTATCCCAGTCCTTATACATAGATAAAGTGTTGAATAGATTCAACATGGCAGATTCCAAGAGAGGGATGCTGCCCTTCAGACATGGAATTCATCTCTCGAAGGACATGAGTCCTAAGACACCAGAGGAAAGAGAAAGCATGAGCAAAGTACCATATGCTTCAACAGTGGGAAGTCTCATGTATGCTATGCTATGTACCAGACCTGATATCAGTCATGCTGTAAGTGTTACAAGTAGATATCAGTCTAATCCAGGTATGGACCACTGGATTGCAGTGAAGAACATCCTTAAGTACTTGAGAAGAACTAAGGATATGTTCCTTATTTATGGAGGAGGAGAATTGAGAGTTGATGGTTACACGGATTCGGACTTCCAGTCTGATGTGGATGATAGAAAATCCACATCTGGGTATGTGTTTACCCTTAATGGGGGCGCTGTTAGCTGGAAGAGTTGTAAGCAAGATACAACGGCAGATTCCACGCCGAAGCAGAATACATTGCTGCTTCAGAAGCAGCAAAGGAAAGTGTATGGATTAGAAAGTTCATCAGTGAACTAGGTGTAGTTCCAACCATTGAATCACTTATGCCTTTGTACTGTGATAACAATGGGGCGATAGCTCAAGCCAAGGAACCAAGGTCTCATCAGAAATCCAAACACATTCAGCGTCGATTCCATATGATTAGAGAAATCATTGGTAGAGGTGATGTGGAGATACAGAAGATAGCATCCGCAGATAATGTAGCAGATCCATTCACTAAGGCCTTAACCCAGCAGCAATTGGATCGCCATCTTGAGAAGATGGGTATGAGATACATGGTTGATTGGCTTTAGTGCAAGTGGGAGATTGTTAGTAGTATGCCCTAAAAGCCAATTAGATTGGAGTAGTGTTTTAGGAATATTACCTTGTAATAACAGTTTTACATTAATAAAGGGCAATATTATTATTTATCATTATTGTTGTTTAACATTTATATGATATGTCCATAGAATTAAAGTTGAGAAGGTATGTACTTAAAGAGTTAAGGAACAAGACCATATACTTCTCAGTTGCTTTATTCTAAAATTGTTCTTAGTCGTAGGATTATTAAATTGGGCATTTGATAATCCGGTTAGACTAACATGTGCCATGTTTATTTTATATGATAAAATATGACTAGTCTTAAGTCATCAGTGTGGGGACACTAAAGCAGACATATGGGTGTTTGTTATAGAACAAGTTCACTGAACATGATCAACTATTAGGAAAATCCAAATGGAGTTTTATTTATCTATCAATGGATTGTTCTTAGTTACAGTGGTACAAGTAATCCTTAGACCTGAGACATTACTGTTGTCTTGTGCATAAGTTATTATATTTTAACGTGCACGGTGTTTATGTTTTAATCAAAGGCATATTCATGTATTGTTGGGTATAATAAGTCATACATGGGGACATGTGAATGTACAACAAGGAATCTATCACTCTCAAGTGAGGGAGTGAATGTCCTATGTGATCTTCTATGATATATCTCAAGTAAAGCTCCCTGGCCAGGGCAGGGTGAGAATTAGAAAGAGTTTTCTAATTTCACCAAATAGAGAAATATCAATTAGTTCGAGAACATATAATTAAATCTGGGTTTGATAATATGTCCATTACCCAAGAGATTTAATTGGGACATTATTTGATAGAAGGATTGAATTGTATGGTAACTGTTAACGGAAATGTTCACTATTTTTCAGACTGTCTGGGGTGTGTCATGATATACTGTTAGGTGTCACTCATGACTAGTGGAAGCCCAGAAATAATAAATATTAATATTAATTATTTCTACAAGGGAGAATTAGAAGAGGTTCTAATTTAAATTAATTAGAAAGGGTTCTAATTATAATACTTTAAAAGTACTAGTACCTACTACCAGATTAGTATGAACCTAAGGGGTCACACACAAAAGGGCAATGAGTAATTGGAAGATGTTGTGAGGGGCTACTTAATATTAAGTTGTTAATATGGAAGTAGTATAATAATACTATTAGTTTATATTTGATTTAAGAAAGTCTTCCAATCAAATATAATTTCCTAATTAGATTAGGAAAGGGACTTATAGCATTATTATATATATGAGGTATAGAAAACAATATATGAGCTAGCACCATAATATCTCCCATTAATATATACCTCTCAACACTACAATTCGTACAGCCACTTTAAGGCTTAGAGGGTTTCAATTTTCTTCAATTACTTGGAAGAAAAATTGAACCTTCTTCCAATTAGCGAGTTGCTTGTGTGGATACTTTTAGAGGTCGGACACTTGGACGATTTGGTGAATTGTTCGTGGGACGAACTAGATTCAATATTTTGTAAAGCACGCTTCAAGGGTAACTATTCTATTAACCCTCTATGGATGTTGTATGTATTTTGTATATATCATAGACTTGATCATGGGTTTAAGGAAACCATTAAAATTTTTGTTTTCCGCTGCGCGAACCTTCAAGGGTTCCACTTGGTTTTCCTTCACTTTGCATGTATATTCCAAGCATGTTTATTTGACCTGCACCGAAAGCTTGTCCACATAGAGTCTCTAGTGCACTCCCCATGCCCAGTTATGGAAATCGAAACCAGAAAGGAATTAATCGGTATTAAAAATTTGATATGAATTAAAAATTATACTAAATCGACCAATCAAAGATATATAGGTATGGGTCTTGTCATTCTACTACATGTAGATACTAAGACGATATTGAGTTAAAACTTCAAAAGGACAATTAGAAAGGTACTAGTCGCATCACTAAATAAGGACAATTGAGTAATTTTACGATCACGGATTGTTTGGAAACTTGGTTAAATGTGTTCATTTTAACCAGATGATCTCGACTTTTTTTTTTTTGTTCATTTTAAAATTCATACTTTTAGATATAGAGTAAGTTAGCATTTCCATATATGTATATATAACTGTACCATTATACCGATAGAGAATCCGGCGATGACATTGTTTGCAATGGAAACAGCAGCAAGTTCAAGAGTTCCAATATGGCCAGCAAGGACTTGAGTAATAGCACCCAGCATGTATTGGCAAATGGATGTGAAGATGGCCGGACCAGCTAGGTACCAAAGCTTCCTTGATTCAACAATGAATTCTCTAATGAAATCTTCAACTCCTTTGATTGGCTGAATATCATCAATATCCCTACTTAAGGTGCTTGATGGTACCACAATTGGAGCTGGGACGTTCTCATGTGGTTGCTCTTGGTTATAATGGTCTTTTTCTCTTGTGGAACTTACTGGGTCCCTACCAATCTCCATCTTTATGTACTGTGTGTTTGTGTGTGTGTGTGTGTGTTTTGAAAGTGAGCAATTGGAATTTGTTTATATATGGAATTTATATAGACATTGGGCCTGAAATACATTGCCATGGTCACGTAGTGAGTTATTGGAGGTGCATGTACCAAAACATAGCCATCTCTTTAATTTCTTTCTTTTTTAAGTTTAAGACAAAGTGTGGAACCGCCCTTACTTTATACAGTAATGATTAATTCAAATATATAATATATGGTTTAGTCAAAGTCTCACTTATTGTTTGTTTCTTATGAGAGCTAAGGTTATATTAATCTGATCAAAACTAATTTTAATAGAGTTACAACTAGGCTATATATGTACGAATTCTTATGCAAGAAGTGGACAATCGCCAGGTCAGCCAGAAAACCAGATACTTAGTGTGGAATTTAGCCCCCTGGAGAAAAGTGAGAGAAAAAGAAGAGAAACAAGTATAGGGTAGAAAAATGCAGAAATGTGATGAATGATAATGGGCATTATTGTTAGGGGAAAGCAATTTATGGAAAAGATCAAGTAGAGAATCATGTAGATAATCAAGGAAATCTGATTTTCAAATTCTAGATCCATATATATCCATCTTTCCATTACTAGTATTCCCATAAAATTTTTTTGAGGGGAGTATTCCCATAATTGATGACTTATAGCTGTAAAGGGACCATTATTGATGATTCATAGGTAAGTTTTAGGGGTGTAAGATAACCGAGAAGAACCGAACAGACCCAAAAATAAATTTAATGAATATTAAAAAAAAAAATGTTATATATATATATATATATATAGGTGAGGTTCTAAAGTGAAATGAGTTGAGTGAACTTATCCAGTGAACTGACTTTTAAGCCTAAAAGAACCCTCCCGCTGACCCGCGGATTCTTTTAGGCTTAAAAATCAGTTCACTAGGTAAGTTCACTCAACTCAGTTCACTTTAGAACCTCTCTCTCTATATATATATACATATATTTATATATTACCTCCGTCCTATTTTATGTGTCCATCTTGGAGAATCCAACTATTTAAGGGGACAAAAAGAATCTACACCTACTTTCCACAATTGCCCATAATCATTGCACTTTCTTTTTTTATTTTGTTTTGTTATTGATTGCAAGAAAGGGTAGTTGGGGAAACTAAGTAAAATTTGTATACTAATTTAGAAAAGTGGACAACAATTTTGGGATATCCCAAAAAGAAAAGATGGACACATAAAATGGGACGGAGGGAGTATAAGAAATTAAGCCTATAATTCATTGCATATGGCTTGATATTTTAAAACTGTGTCTATAATTACAAGAGATTCGGGAAATAAAAATTAAAGTTGTATACAAAGAAGATATCCGATGACAAGAAGAAGGAAAGCCAGGACGACAAGAAAATGGAAAGCTAGGAATCTGAGTAGAGGGACTCCCACACTCCGTAATAGCACATGTTAATACCACAAAGAGTAATATTTGAGGCACTAACAAATTCTACTAACACTTACACTCATACTCTATCTCTCTCCTAGTGGTACTGTAGGGTCCGCAGTGAACCCAAAGTGCCACTAGGAGAGAGATAGAGTGTGGGTGTGAACGTTAGTGGAATTTGTTAGTGCCCCTAGCATTGTTGTTCTAATTGATCATTGATCGATCATTAAATGTGAGTTGTTCCCACAAATAGACGAGCAAATATTAATGGTATTAACAAAAAAAAAATTGTTGATCATTAAATGTGAATTGTGATCATTGCATATAGAGTAATGCTAGGCACACCTAAACGGGACACTTAAACTATCCACTTGTTAATGTGTATTTTCAAAATCATTCATCAGTTACCAAAAAAAATTTAAATTATTTTACGAAATGCCATGACACATCAGAAGGTGAATAGTTAAAAAATTGAATGAGAAATTGGGTTTTAAGTTTTTGATAATGAATTAGTTTGGTCATGTCAAACGGTTTAATTGTTCTAGAATTTCTTCCTTTTCTTTTTGTACTTGACTAAAAAAAAGGGCGAATAGGTACTGTTTCAAAAACAAGTTCTGGACTTGGTGTATATAGATATCAAAGGTGTATATAGATATCAAAAAATTGTTTTTTATTTTTATTTTTTTATTTATGTATATATATATGTATATATTATTTTATAAACAGTTTATAAAACAGATTTGTTTTGGTCATATGCAATGGATATATTACACTGTAGTTTGCGCCAAATTTTATTTTGAACTCTCTAAAATTTTTTGCTTCAATTAAGGTGCCTATTTTAACCCGAGCTTCAATTAAGGACAAATACGGGATTGACGGAATAGTGGACGGGTTAATTCTATTCATCTAATCCAAAAATCCCATTCTTTTAATTTGTAGATCTTCCCATTCGTTCCCTTGGTGATATATTTTAGTGGTTTAGGAGTTGAGTAATGTTACACCTACACTAAATTTTACATCTAACAATTATAGCATTTGATTTCAGTAGGCCCTATGTGGATTCCACATGAGTCCTACACGAAATCCACCAGAATCAAGAGTCAGAATGTGTTGAGTGTGAATTTGATATAAAATTTAATGTGAGTGTAACATTTTTGTTAGAATTTATCATATATTCTATCATATATAAAATTCTATTAAAGTGCATCACATGTGTATCATACCATTTGTTAGGCTCCATCGAATATGCATTGTACATGCAACTTAAATGTTGTACTTGGATTGTAAAAAATTCTACTATATACAAAATTAGTGATTTTTAAAAGCAAAGTAATTTTGGTGCAAAAATGTGGTCCTTGGATGCTAAGATATTATACAATTTTCAAAGGTAGAGATTTTCAAAAGTAAAGTTATATATATATATATATATATTTTTTTTTTTTTAAAGTTATGTGGTTTTCAAAGTTTATAACAACTTGGCACAAAATGTTGTAACTTGGGATGTATGGTGCATCACTTGTATGTATGTAGATGTCCCTACTATACATCAGGAAAGAGAGAATTCTATGATATGACCAAGTGGTTTGGTTGGGCCATACGACCAACTTTTGTTGCTGCGCAGAAGCCAAACGTAATGTTGTTAGGTCACAAAAATCATAGCCACTTGTCAAAACATCATACTCAGGTCACAAAGATAGTGGAGCAACAACTTAGCTTAGTTGGTAAAAATACGCTATATGCTACACTCATTGCCGCTTTCTCCCCCTCTCCCTCACCGGATTGTAGGACTTATGTCCTAGTACAAGACCACTTACCAAATGATTAAAAAAAAAAATTTGTACCAAGTCACAAAACTTTACTTAACGATTTGATCGTCTCATATTAATTTTGTCTAGGTCCAAAACATTATACCCGAATATACTCATGTTTTTTGAGAATTCTACAACGAATCACAAAAAGAGTGATTCATCTGAAGCAAAATAATCACACAAGCATTTGTACCTTGTAGGAGACATTGAATTTCAAAAACCAAAAGTGTTTGAGTGAACAGTAGCTCATTTTTGGACTTTCACATAATGCATTTGTACCTTATAAGAAAAATTTGTACCTTATAAATAAACTTTGTATTTTTCTAAAATTTGTTTGCAACTTATATTTTTTGCTTGTACATTGTGTAATAAATCTTGTACACGATTTTAACATTTGCATCTTGACATGATTAGTTTGTACTTTATAAATACAAATATTTTTATTGAAAGTCCAAATTGATTCCGACAAAATATAAACATTACTTTGTCAAACTTTTAAAGAAAATATTTATACTTTACCATAATCAGTTTCTGAACTTCAAAGAAATTATTTATACTCAATATTAATTTGAACCTTAAAAAAAAAAGAAAAAAAAAAAAAAATTTTGTTTGTTAAGCCAACGGGAATGGGGATGTTCAAAAAGAAAATTTTCCATTTGATGATTGACACACACATGTGCTTTGGAAGGGTGACCTTTTTCTCATTATAGGAGAGAATATGTATAGGCATAGCCAAATTCGAGGAATTCTATTCTTTTTGCAGATCGGAAATGGAAATGGAAACCATAGAAGAACACACACCACACTCTGAATCGAACGAGAAGAAGAAGAAGAAGAACACCACCACCACCACATCAACAACAACAATAATCCCAAACGAGATCATCTTCTTCGACATACTCACAAGACTACCAGTGAAATCACTCCTTCAATTCAGGTGCGTCTCCAAACTCTGGTCCTCTTTCATTCTCAACCCTTCCTTTACTAACCACCACCTCTCTCGCTCTATCGATCGTCGGACCACCCACTTCGGCATCCTCATCGCCGCCTTCAACCGCCGCTCGTTGGACCACCACTTCCTCTCCGCAACCCACATCGGCGGCCAGGCGACCCACCTCTTCAAGCTCTCTGATTGGGCCTCCCCTTATACCTTGTCCGAACACGTAAATGGGTTGTTTCTGATTCACCGAAATGGGTTCAAAATTGTTAACGATTCGGTTCGTATTTTTAACCCTAGCACTCGTGAAATTGTTGAGCTTCCTTATACTGACCCAATTGTGTTCTCTCACTCTGTGCAAAACCATGTTTGTTACTATCTAGGGTTTGATGATTCCACTAGTGGGTTTAAAGTTTTGAACATTAGGGTTAATAAATTTAGGAGTTCTACAAGGAAAGTTAGTGCAGAGGTGAGAATTTTGGATTTGGGTTCTTCTGATTCATCATGGAGGAAGAAAATTGACCCTTTGTTCCCTTTTGATGTTATTGGGAATGATTGGTTGTTTGGTTGCAGAGAAAGTGTTTGTGTCAAAAGTGCTATTCATTGGATTTTATGGGAAGAGAGAGTTATTTTGGCATTTGATTTGAGGGAAGAGATATTTCGGATAATTCCTCTTCCGAGTGGGGCAGTTCCATTGGTAGAACCTCAACCTCCTCCTGTTGGTTTTACGGTGACAGAGAACAACAAACCTTATATGATTCATATCAATGGAAAGTTGGGTATCATATCTCAATTACTGGATTCGATGGAATTGCTTATATTGGAGGATTATGAAAACCGGATATGGATTGGAGAGAGTATTCAATTCCCTTTTTGGGCAGGGTTAGATAGTTGGTATCCTAGGTATGTAAAACACACTGGAGAGATCTTGTTAAAACCGAAGAGGATGCGGAGAGATTGTGTGTGCTTACCTTTCTATGATATGAAGAAAGGAAGCTTTAGAATTGTCGATATTGGTTTAGCTCCTGAATTGTTGGCTCCTGATGTTGAGATTACATTTGCTAGTGATTATATTGAAAGTATCGTGGGTTTAAGGAGGAATGGCTGAAGGGATAACTCTAATTCATCGAGTTTCACGGTTTGTAATTGGGGAAGCATTATTGGGGTCTCAAGTCCAAGAACTGCGAATTAAAGATGTAAAGAAAAGCTTGGTGTTTATTAGCATTTGGCATGCTTGATTTGGCTAAAGATGTTTTGTATGGTGTTTATGTTTTAAGCTTCTATGAGAACTAGTCGACAACCCGTGCAAATGCACGGGAACTTGTCAAAATGCTATCTGAACTTCATAATAACATTATAGTAACATTATAGTCTCTTGGAAGATATAATCAAGTTCATAGTCTGAGAAAATAAAAATAAAAGTCCAAATAGCTTCTTCGCATTGCAAGTGTCTCTCATCTTAAACATCTCATAAGCAATTGGTACCGTTGAATTCACCAGGTTGCTATATAATTCACCAGTGCCTAATTCCACCACAAAAAATCCCCAAGTTAACATTCAAGATAACTGCATAAACATTATCAATTCTCCAAATACATAATTCCAGTACACTCAACTATACATTATATAGACACACATTATGCATATATAAAAGTACAAAGCAAGGCCTTGTGATCTGATGAGACAAAAATGACAATTCAATGGACAACAGGAATAATCGCACTCGATCACTCAGTTTATGTATCATTTTGCATAAGCGCCTCCATTATTAAATTTCTTAAAAGATTAGAAAAACCTTATAAAGAAGGAAGATTACCAGTATATGCCTCGTGAATGGCCTGGAAATTTTCTCAATGTATTCTTCCGTCAAATTTGAAATATCTGAAGTGGAACAACGATCCATACTTCATTTCTGCTCCAAATCAACAAATTTACTTATTAGCTATGAGTATAAGAAAGTTTATTTGCACAGAAAATTCCTTAAAGCACACCTAATAACTGAGTAAAACATATAGATTAATAGGGGTCTAATTGGGAAAAAAAAATTACTTTTGAAATATATTTCTCTAAAAAATCACCATCAGCCTTATTCTAAACCACATCTCAGAGGTTGTACATCCAAATGAGAAGTCGTTTCACTGTAAAGACTTAATCTAAAGTTAGGTTGTTATGTTTGCTTACACCGTGGCCTATTTTCTTCTTCATCTAAGTCACAATAGCATCTCTGTAGGTTTCATAAACAACTTGTCAAACTCATCTATTTTTCATAATTTCCTAAGCTTGCTAAAACTTCCAAAGTGAACTAAATATTTTTGATATGTACAAAACTTGCATCATCAGTTTGGCGAAATTCAGTTAGAGAGGGTAGTTGCTGGTCCCGCCCGGGTTCTTTGCCTGGTCCCAGTCATCCCAATCAATAGGTCGGGATGATCTCATAGGTGCAGCCCATCGCGGACATGGCTCAGCTCAACCACAAGATGTGGTCCAAAATCTTCCAAAACAGTTTCCTAATCTCGCTAGAGGACTAATGGAATGTAAATATTGTTTCCAAGTCCAATTAGAAAACCCACCCGATTTATGTTAATCACACTCAATCTGATTATGTTACCTTATCAGTAGAACTTCCATGTATGAGGAGTCTCTCGTAAGTATAAAAGAGACCCCTAACCCCTTATATGGGGGACAATCATTCATATTCTTGAGGAGACTCACGACAACTTCGTGTAATCTGCCCGGTCGACCTCTGGTACTTCCAGTCTGTTGTTGGTTCATCGAAGGTCACCGGCTATTCTATAAAATAGTGAAAGTGCTAGACACACCCGTGGATGGAGGCCACTTCGTTTATAGGGTCGAACCACATACAACTTTCTCTTGTTTTCTTTCTCTTACGTTATACCAAATTTTGGCATCATCAGTTTGGCGCTGTATGTAGGAAATGACAGTTTTTCAGCAATAAAATTCTTGACTGGTCGCCCTGGATTCTCATAAGACTAAGAAAGTTGTTCAGCCAATCGGTCATGCGGATCCACCGGCCCCGGAGCCGGTGGCACTACCCATGACTCCAGAACAAATCACTACGGTTCTCGCCCAACTTTTGGAGGGTTAGTGTCAAACTCAGCAGCAATTCGAAGCCCTGCTAGCTCAACAGAATAAGCCTCCGCAGATCGGGAGCGTGAGGCGTGGTCAGACACCGGTACGATTCCGACAGTGTGCCCGAGCTAGGCCAAAATCTCCACAGTTTGTAGGTCAGTCCGGGAACTATGAGCATGGTCGGGATCCAATTCGGACCCGGCAACATGCCCGGGCGGACCTGGGCCGCGTGGGGGATGCTAGAAACATTATCAACGATAGGCGCACTGTCAGTATTCCAGGTTTCCTGCAGAATCAGCCAATGAATTCATGTGTGAGCAAAAATGATCTCACATCATTTGAGATGTAAATTTTGTATTAGAATTTGAAAAGCATGAATATCATTACTCTTTTGAGTTTAAATTTAGGACAAATGAGTTGTCAATGTTGGGTGTAATGAAATCCAGTAACAAACAACCACGTAAAGTGACAGCACACATTAGGCCAAATCCATAGAGGGGACAAATTATTCGGTGAGCTTGTCACACCATGTATCAGGCTAACATGGTGCGACACCCCAATAACTTAGTTACAGTGGCATGATAGTTAGTTTTTGCTAACTATTTTCAGGAACACATCCTTCCCCACTAGTTAAAAACTCATAATTTTAGTGGTCACATGGCCACATGTGATTGGATGTCACACCACGTCACAGTGACGACATGGTGTGACGAATTCACTAAATTATTTTTCATTTTTATCTATTTATTGAGAAGTTATTCAATAGCCCGTCACACCATGTTGTCACGGTGACATGGAGTGACACACAATCACATGTGGCCATATGACCACGAAAGCTTTTGACGTGGGAGAAGGATGTGACCTTGGAAATAGGGGTAAAGATATATTATCATGCCACTTCATCTTAATGGCCCCATATGTTTGCACCCAAAATATATATTTTGTACACATGACCGATTGTTTGGAGTATTTAATTAAAAGTGCTTGCCAAATGTGTTTCTTAAAATGTGAAAGTGGCAAATTTGCTCATCGGCTATGACATCATTGGGAGTTCTGCTATCACATTGACCAAGGAAACATGGGACCACTGCCCAAATGGCATTCGGCCATGACCTTTCAAATTTGAAGTTTGAACCATTCTTTGGCTAGGAGATCATGTAGTTATCATCGCATAGGTGAGGCTTATTTTGGTCTCATTGTGTTTTTATCTGTTCAGCATAAGCCAAAGCCGAATTGACCGAACTAAATATGTGAAACTGCTTGTGTATCAACATCATTTTGATAATGCTTTGAAACACTTAGTGGAGCCCCATTTTTTGTTGACTTATTCAAATAGCTTTCAATGTGTCACCATAATCCATCCATTCAGTTTGGCATCATCAATTCGGGCAAGCATTAGTGAGGACTAGTTCAAAGCTTTGGTTGATCAAGTTAATAGAGGTGGAAAGCAACTGTTGTCCTGGACTTAAGCGCTTAACGGTCCCCTCTCCGTGTTCCTGACCAGTCATTGCAGCTCGTTTTGGAAAACTTCACGCTCTATGTAGCGTTTGCCCTGTTCGGTGACTCTTGATCGGAGTCTTCCCGGTGTGCTTCCTGGTCCTCGGTTTTTCTTATGCCACCTCTGTTGGTCCTTTTCCTTTCCCCTACGATCCTTCTCCTGAGTTTGTCTCCCACCTTTCTCAGATGTGCCATCCTTGACTCTTCCCAGACATCTCTTTTGACTGTTTACCATCTGTTTGTCATTCAGAACCTGCTTTTTTTCTCTCTCTCCTACCACCACCAACCCTTCTCATTTGGTCGGTGGTCCCCCCATCCATATTTACACCAGATCAGTGGTCCCCTCAAACTCTGTTTTCTTTAATCCTACCCACTTGTACGCTGTTTTGTTTTTTAATGGAGGAACGCCCTTTCCCAATTGATTTCCAAGACCTCGAATTTGTCTTGCTTTGAAGACTCTCTGTCTCTTGAAGAAGGGGGTGAAACAGAAAAGGACGGAGCCATAGTGCCTTTGGTGGGCAAAGTCATTGCAGATAAGCTCTAAACCCCCACGGTATTAGATCTACTCTCTTTAAAGCATGGAACCCAATAGGAAAGTTGGCTATCTCGGATTTAGAGGTCAACATATTCTTGTTTGCTTTTGGAGATACCCGCGATTATCAAAGGATTATGCGCCAAGCTCCTTGGTCAGTGATGGGCCACCATATGGTGCTAAAACCATGGACGCATGGCAGAATCATTGAAGAACTCAGATTAGACTTCACACTTTTCTGGGTACAAGTCCAGGGGCTCCTACTGTTTGCACCTAAAAAATACACTTTTTAAATCAAAGTTGTTTAAGGCCGATTGAATCTTTTTAATCGGACTATGAGACCGATTGCAAAATTGATAGCAGTAATTGGTTCAAAGTTGATCGGGCCAGATAACTTTTGAATTATCTTGCAATGATCGAGCTACCTCATCAACATGGAAATAATCGGACTACCAGTCAACTCATTCGGATTGATCAAAATTTGGGCCATCAATATTTTAGCCACTTTGATGTGTGCCGTGCAATATTTAATCAATTTGTAAAGTGATGTGATGACCTTACCTCAGTTGGCAGTCGGTCTGACCTTAGAGACCGATTCCATCGGTTATGCATTGAGGTGGTTAGTAAACAAGCTGAGGGGCCCACCATGATTTAGTCTATGGCCATTCTAACGTTAATGAATTTGGCAATGTAGCCATAGGGCAAGGGATTGGCAGTATAGGTTTTCCCTTGGTTTCATTGTGTCATTTGATTGATGATGATGTAAGCATTGGTACGTGATTGATGGTGACCAAATTAAGTCTGATCACTTAAGCCCACACGTGGCCACAGTAACTTTGTACAGTGATTCAGTCCGATAAGGGGATATGTGATACATATTTGATCTCTTTACGGGAAGTGTATCACTCTACAAACTCTCAATGTGATATATAGATATTATCAAATTAGGGAAAATATTATCACTTAAGAGGGTAATATTATTAGCTTTAGGAAAGATAATATTTTTGAAGATAATATCAACATATTCTGGAAGTTATCTCTTACTTGCAAGCAAAGCAAGCCGAATCAAGCATCAATATTGACCACATTCAAGATACAAGATATATATGCATATACATATATGTATATATTTGAAGATATGGAAGGCTTTATCAGTTTATGGGAGATAAATGTGGTATATTTTACCAGATTATTTTTGAAGATGATTTCTACTTGCCTTATCTCTACCGTCAGGCCGCTATAAATACAACAGGCAGGCCAAGCAGTCAAGGCGCTCCGCGTCACTTCGACAACTGCATCCAAAAAGCATTCAACATGCATTCTTAGTTTTTTAGGCAAATAAAAAAGCATCCTTTTTTATTTTCTTAGGCTTTCTTAAGCATTAATTACTTCTTGTAATTTCTTTTCTATTTATTAAATAAAAGTCTATTTTATTTAATATCTCTTTCATCGCATGTATGGCTTGTGCGCTTCAGCACTGCCATAGGACTTTTGGTGAGGGTACTTTCCTACTTATCTCACACAGTCGTTTTGTTAGAAGTCAGATCATGAAACCTTGTGTATCACTCACACAAGTGCTATCGGAGCCACTATTGGGCCAGTTCAAGAGATCGATCTGGCTGGAGGACAACTACCTCTCTAGGCTAAAGATATGAGGATTAACGTTGAGATGGACACCAGAGCCCATCTCAAAACTGGTTTCCTACTCAAAAGAGGAAATCTACCTGATGTTTGGATACAGTTCAGATATGAAAGACTATCTGATTTTTGCTATGCATGCGGAAGGATCAACCATACAAAAATGCTGTGCACAAGCGAACTTAAAATCCTCACTTCAATCCTAGGTAACCCAAGGCAAGGGTCATACTCGTATGGACCATGGCTGAGAGCTAAAATGAAGGGAAGAATCCAGAAAAACCATCGAGAGCACAAAAAGTATATTGAAGACCGGAGGCCACTGGAAATCCACAAAAACCAGCATAGATCTGTGGAGCATAAGAGGAAAGGAATTTCAACCTGGGAATCTGTGGAAAAAAATAGAGGCCCTCAGGTGACTGGCGCTGACGACGAACCATCGAAAAAATGCCGAAGTTCATAAATCGAGAAATTTCAGCACGGTACCCAAAGAGCCGACTGCACTCTGTCATCTTGCTTGTTGGAGCCCTCACCCGCCAGCCTAGAGTGCAGTATGAGTCACTGATCGGCGACGAATAGTTGCCGTTTATAGTCCTAAAAATACGCTTTGTTAGCCTATTTCATGTAGTTATTAGTTATTTTTTAATAATTATTCTAAATTTTGTAGGATTTGGAGCTCTAACTTGAAAATGCACAAAAATCCAATGATTAGTGGCTTTGGAAGTCATTCTGGGCTCAAAAGATGGTTCCGATGAAGGATGAATGCAGTAGCAGCCTCGGAAAATTGTATTTTTGACAATTAATACTTCAGATTTGAGAAATTTCTCCAGAGATATAAAATGTAGATCTTTGAGTTACGGACGCGTGGCCGCAAACGGTGAGTCAATCCGAGGTCCGAGTCAAAAGTTATCGCAATTCTACGAAAGTGGTGCAGAGCAGCGGAAAATTTGAGAAAAATCTGGAAATTGCCCAGGTCGCTGGAGCGACCCGCGCGAGCGACCCTTTAAAAAAGTCAAAGTTGTGTATTTTGAGGCCCTGAAGAGCCCTGTGCGATCTGAATTGGTTAAATACGTCCAGAAACGTAAAAACAGCAGTTTTAGCGTGATTTGACTTAGGAAAGCTTCCTAAATCCTTCCAAACTCTATACAAATCCTATTCTAAATCAACTTTAGATATACAAATCATTACACACTATTATACACATCAATATACAGCCATATTATACATTATTTTTCAGCTATTTTTGAAGAGAGGAAAGCAAGGAGAAGAAGAAGAAGACCAAGGATTCACATGGCCTCCTCCATCAATCTCTTGCTGTTCATCAATTCTATGGCCAACTAAACCTAGATCTAGGGTTTCAATGAAACCCTAGCTAAGTAATAGGGTTTTATTTATGTATTTCTTTTAGTTTTATTATGTATGGATGATGATTACATGTTTAGAGGATTTTTTATAATAAAATCGTACTTCTATTGATTAAATCGTTACTTTCAAAGTTTATTCTTGTCTTAGATCTATTTTGACTGTGATGTGCTTAATGATCTATATTTGCTGTGCTTGTATAGATTGTTTACATGTAATGGTGCTTTATTGAATTGTGCTATCAAGTATCCGAATAGTCCATGCCTAGGCTAGATGGATTATGTCACAACCCTAGTTTAGTGTGGGATAATTCGTGCTAACCGAAGATGGATTATGTTGGTGCTTGAACCATAGTTATTTTCTTGATGGAGGAATTGGGCTTGTAGCTACAATTCCCCATTATCATCCAACATAATAGGCTAAAGTAATTCATAAATATTCCTTATTATGAAGCTAGTGGTGGATTTGCAATCCTAGGTTCCTTAAACATATTTATAAAAACAATTTTAAATCGCTTTCGTAATTTAGATTTATTTTCACTGTTATTAGTTTAATTAAATTCAAAATCAAAACCTCGTTCTTTTAATTAATAAAATTTAGGTTTTAAAATTAAACTGCGATAGTTAATCAATCTCTGTGGGTTCGACCTTTACTTCCACACTGCAAATCTTTAGAAAAGTAAAGTATACTTTTATATCTTGATATTGACAACATCAATTTTTGGCGCCGTTGCCGGGGATTGCAAATTACTAGCTTTAGTTTTAGAATCTTAGTTTAGTTAATTCGTAAATATTAGATTAACTTTTCTTTTTCTTATTTTTTTTTTCGTTTTTGTTTTAAGTTACTAACATTTTTTTTTTATTTTGTAGTTTCTCGAGTCATCAAATCCTAACGTTTCCGAGTGGATTAGCTAATCACATCAAAGGAGCTTACGCGAAAAAATAATAATAAAATAAAATAAATTGCTTCTTTTGAAACTCGCTTTAAACCACTGTAAGTCAGGGCGCTGTGACGCACTATTTGCATTAGTTTAGGGTTAATTGCACTGCATTAGCTAGGAAACCCGGGGCGCTGGGTTTGTCGCGGTCATTGCATTACAGGATAATATTCATGCATCACAGTAGTTGAGTGCTTGTTATCTTAGTTGCGTGATTGCTATTTGTTTTTTTTAGTTGAGTCAGTTTTTGTTTTTAGTTTACTTTCTTTTAGTTTATGTTAGGTACACGTTCAAATAAACCGGAATTAAAACCTTTTGACTCTGAACTTGAACGTACATTAAGACTTAACAAGTCTTCAAACTTAACTTCTAGGACTAGGTTTTTAATAGACGACGATTTGACACCAAAACCAACGTCTTTATTTGAATCCGAAATACGTAGTACCCTTTCAAGATTAAAGAAACCACGCTTTCATAACATAGAACCGATTAAAATGGCAGACATTGGAAATAACAATAACAACCAAAATAACAACAGAGATAATATGAATAATCTTAATATACCGCCACCTCCTCCGCTTAAAAATTACTTTATTCCGACGACTTACACGCCACAAACATGTATTGATTTACCGGAGGCGACGGAATCTCACTTTGAAATAAAGTCGTCTACGATCTCGTTACTTCCGTCTTTCCATGGCCGTCTAAACGAAGATCCATATCAACACTTAGGAGATTTTCAAGATATATGCTCTACTTTGAAAATTCAAAATCTTACTGATGATGAGTTAAAATTGAGGCTCTTTCCATTCTCTTTAAAAGACAAAGCTAAGTATTGGCTTCAATCACTGGAGCCAAACACAATTAGAACATGGGAAGACTTACACACCGCATTTTTACAAAAGTTTTTCCCTATTATGCGTACGAATCAGATAAGGAAATCTATAACAAACTTTATAATGCAAGATGGGGAATCACTTTATGACACATGGGAAAAATTTTAAGAATTATTACGCTCGTGTCCACATCATCAGGTTTCTAAGTGGCAACTTGTGCAGGTCTTCTACGAGGGACTTATTCCCTCAGTCCGTAACACTGTCGATGCCGTTTTTGCGGGTACATTCCTACACAAAAGTGCCGACGAGGTCTGGAAAATCTTTGAAACGTTAAGTGAGAATTCGATGCATCAGACTGTGTCGGTACGTTCGGAGGGATATCATTCACAACCTAAGAGAGAGGTAAAGTTCGAGTCCAGTCAGTCAATTGAAATAAAAGAACTATCTAAAAAACTTGACCGACTTTTAACAATGAACCAAACGACAGCCTCACCTTCTTCAGAAGTATGTGCATTATGTTCTGATCCTTCACATTCTATACTTTCATGTCCATCGGCAAGTCAATTTTCGGAATTCGTGGAGCAACACATTAATTCTATTCAACAATACCCACGAAATAATTATAATTCGAATAATAATAATCCGGACGCGCCATGGAGAAACCATCCTAACTTCTCGTGGAAAAATAATAATAATAATCCTAATGAGATGACTAATTTTCCTAATGCATATCGACCTCAATTTCAACCTAATCAATACCAACAACCGCTTCCTAATTCGAATCCTTCAAGGGGTAATGTTTTTGAGGAAAAGGTGTTGGCGTCCCTTAAGAATATTGAAACTCAAGTCCAAGCACAAGCACAAATAGTGCACTCTCATACACAATCCATTGCGAAGCTTGAATCCCAAATGGGACAACTAGCTACTGTAGTGAGTCGTAGAAACGAGGGGACGTTGCCTAGTCAAACAATTCAAAACCCTAAGGGACAATATGAGGTTAAGGGGTCGAATGAACAAGTAAATGCCGTCTCAACTAGGATGACTACACGAGAGGAGGTGATAGAAACCCCTAATAAGAATGAGAATGTGATAGATATGAACATCAACTCTAATAAAGATAGAGGTGAGGACGTGAATCAAAGTAGAAAAGAAAATGAACCGGTTCCAACAAATTATATTCCGAAGATGCCATATCCACCTAATATTGAGGAACCGTCTCATCTTTCAAAGAAAAAGTCAAAAGTCGAAGATATACTCGAGGTATTTAAACAAGTTAAAATTAATATTCCTTTCCTCGACGCTATAAAACAAATTCCCGCGTATGCTAAATGTTTAAAAGACCTTTGTACACAAAAGCGCAAAATACGCAGTCACACTCCGAAAAAGGTCTTCCTCACAGAAAAAGTAAGTTCAATTTTTCAACACGCTCCTCCGAAGTATAAGGATCCCGGTACGCCTACGATTTCGTGCGTCATAGGTGACACTATCATCCATAGGGCTCTCCTTGACTTAGGAGCTAATGTTAATCTCTTACCTTATCACGTTTATAAACAACTAGGTTTAGGTGAACTTAAACCTACGGCCGCTACTATTCAATTAGCGGATCGTTCTATTAAAATACCTAGAGGAATCGTCGAGGACATCTTGGTTAAAGTTGATAAATGTTATTATCCTGTCGACTTCATGGTCCTTGACACTGAACCCGTACTAGATTCTAGGAAGCACACTCCTGTCATCCTAGGTCGTCCATTTTTAGCTACGGCTAACGAGCGTGTTAACTGTCGAACGGGGGTAATGAAAGTGTCATTTGGGAACATGAACTTAAAATTGAACGTTTTTAGTGCTATTGATCAACCTCCTAAAGACGACGATAACCTATGTGAGGCGGAATGTGATGTGAGACGGAATATTGAGCCTAAGAACGTAATAAATATGAGTGCGGGGAATAATATAGTAGATGATGAGTGGATGAATCCTAATACCTCGGCCCCTAATGAAGAATTTACTCGAAAGGTAAAGAATCGATGTAATAACGATAATGGTGAGCCGTTAAATAAATTAACACATAACGACCTTGTTTCGACGTTTCACCAGAATCTCCCTATGGCCTTAAGAGGTACAAACTCTGATTTACGACCTCCTTGAATATTGAGTTAGAACGGTCTAGCTGAAGACGTAAAAGTTAGCGCTTCTTGGGAGGCAACCCAAGCTTTATTTCGTTCATTTTTCTTTGTTTTTGGGTGATTTTAGTCTGTTTTTGAGGTTCTGGATAGGTTTGGGGGTTGGAGTAAAATTGTTTTTAATTTATATGCATAAAATAAGTGAACCAAGAGAAAACCCCATTCTCGCGCGCGCGGCCCGCTCGCGCGGCCCGCTGGCGCGAGAATGTGCCTTAGACGTTTTTCCTTTGTTTTTCTTTATAAGAGCCTCGGGTTCTTCTCGCACCTGATCTCGCGGGCGCGAGGAGTCCCGCTCGTAAAAAAAAAAAAAAAAGAAGAAGAAATTTTGGGATTCGCGCGCGCGACGGCCGCTCGCGCGGACCGCTCGCGCGAATTCCCCATTTTTCTGTTTTTTTCCCTTTTGTTTTCTATATCCTTCCCCTTACCTATTTTATGTGTGTTTCTTTTCTGTTTAGTTTGTGTTCGTTGTTTTATTTGTTACATTTATACTTTGTCGTTTATTTCTTTTCCATTTGCTAGTTTAGTTTAGTTTTGATTAGTTTATCGATTTATATTTTATATTTAGGTTTCATTTATTTTTAATATTCTTGTGTTAGTTTCTTTTCGTTTCTCTAGTATTAACAGGTACATTGAACTTTATTGCTATATTTCTTTGTGTTCACCTGTTTTCTGCTTGTCAAGACCAAGGTACTATCGTTCCTTTCTTACATATTCTCTGTTCTTTCGTTTTATTGTTTCATTGGGGACAATGAAAGGTTTAGGCTTGGGGGTATGCACACACATGCACATTATTATGCACTAATTTTAAAATTTTTCAATAAGTGTGTTTAAATAAACGATGCTGCCGACGTTTTTGCAATCTCGAGTCGATACTTCTTGTTAGATAACTTGGATTGTTATAGAATGATAAACAAGAGAAGATGTAATTAAATATTTGCTGAAGTTATGATGTAATGTTTTAAGATATGTATCATTCGAATCGTAGTTTTATATCATAAATTTGCACACAAACCTATGCACTGCACGTAGTCGCTTGAATACATGTTTGATATGAACTATAATATGATTCGGATTTCTAGATAGCACATGGTGGAGACTAAGCCATTGAGCTTTTGAGCCTGTCTTTTCTTTATTGAGGGTTATAAACATATTGTGTTTATCGAATTTTATTGGAATAGCGAATTAACTTGTTGTTTAGTCTCATTATTCTTGTTTTGGTTGATAGTCAAGTTAAAATAGTTATTACCATGCTAAATAATCTTCTGTCGTACATGTTGAAGAACCATATAACCATAGGACATGATTATAGGCCTTCTTTGTTTATTACCGACCGATAAATGAAAAATTTCCTTAGTTCGTCCTTTGAACCGTTAAAATGCCATTTCTTTCTTTAATTACCATTACCCTTGTTTTTGCTCAACTTGATCGACTTGGAGTATACCACTGAGAGATTTGTCAACTTTTAGTGGTGTTAAGGCGATGTGTGATTGAGAAGAAGAAAATAAGATGCTATTGGGGCAGTTGCTTGGTATTCGATGAATAATCATTTGAGAAGCAAGAAAAGAAAAAGGAAAAGAAACATAATACATAAGAGAAAGGTTGAAAAAAAAATGAAAGAAAAAAAGAAAAATGAATGAAAAGGAATGAAGAGAAAGAAAAGATGAAAAGTTTGTAGAAGAAGAATGAAAGAAATCGAACATGCCTTACAATGTCATTCTAAAACTACCTAACTAATTCTTTCTATCATTTTTCATTGCCTGAGCCACATTACAACCTTTGAACAGTCCTATTTGATCCTAGAAAACATGGTTTGGATATGTAAACGATAGGAGGGGGATTAAAACATGGTAATGACTAATTTTTCTTGATTGTTGGCATCTTATCCATGAGACTACTATTCTTTCGTGTCATGCGTCTTTTTCGAGTCATATGTGAGCATTTCTCGTTTTGAAAACATATTTCCTTTACTCACATATTTTAGAAAATTACACCTGTTTCTGAGTGTTTTATTTGAGAGTGTAATTCATTGTGAGATTCGTAGTCGAGACATAGTTAAATGGTTATCCGAAGTATATTCCAAGTTCATAACATGCGCGTGTTCATTTGACTACCATATCACACACGTGCAATTTTATGAGAAACTCTATTGATTTATACGATGCATGTGCTTGGGATTGTTTTTCATGATTTAAGTGGACGTTTGATTCCATTTCTTCTTGTTCGTTATTCTATTTCGAATCATTGTTTTATAATAAGGAGTATTGAATATTATGTTTTTCATTTTTAATAAAAGTTGTTGAATTTATAAGTTAATAAAGATGGTTGTGGGTGACTTGTTGACGAGAACCCTCACGAGACTTGACTCGTCCGACTAGGGACACCTAGAGGTTTAAAAGGCTTGTTGCATATGCTAAATGCAATCGTGATCCATACGAAAATGGAGTAGTATTTGTAGTAGTAGTTTTATTTTTATTTTCTTTGCTCGAGGACTAGCAAAGAGTAGGTTTGGGGGTGTGATCGGCGACGAATAGTTGCCGTTTATAGTCCTAAAAATACGCTTTGTTAGCCTATTTTATGTAGTTATTAGTTATTTTTTTAATAAGTATTCTAAATTTTGTAGGATTTGGAGCTCTAACTTGAAAATGCACAAAAATCCAATGATTAGTGGCTTTGGAAGTCATTCTGGGCTCAAAAGATGGTTCCGATGAAGGATGAATGCAGTAGCAGCCTCGAAAAATTGCATTTTTGACAATTAATACTTCAGATTTGAGAAATTTCTCCAGAGATATAAAATGTAGATCTTTGAGTTACGGACGCGTGGCCGCAATCGGTGAGTCAATCCGAGGTCCGAGTCAAAAGTTATCGCAATTCTACGAAAGTGGTGCAGAGCAGCGGAAAATCTGAGAAAAATCTGGAAATTGCCCAGGTCGCTGGAGCGACCCGCGCGAGCGACCCTTTAAAAAAGTCAAAGTTGTGTATTTTGAGGCCCTGAAGAGCCCTGTGCGATCCGAATTGGTTAAATACGTCCAGAAACGTAAAAACAGCAGTTTTAGCGCGATTTGACTTAGGAAAGCTTCCTAAATCCTTCCAAACTCTATACAAATCCTATTCTAAATCAACTTTAGATATACAAATCATTACACACTATTATACACATCAATATACAGCCATATTATACATTATTTTTCAGCTATTTTTGAAGAGAGGAAAGCAAGGAGAAGAAGAAGAAGACCAATGATTCACATGGCCTCCTCCATCAACCTCTTGCTGTTCATCAATTCTATGGCCAACTAAACCTAGATCTAGGGTTTCAATGAAACCCTAGCTAAGTAATAGGGTTTTATTTATGTATTTCTTTTAGTTTTATTATGTATGGATGATGATTACATGTTTAGAGGATTTTTTATAATAAAATCGTACTTCTATTGATTAAATCGTTACTTTCAAAGTTTATTCTTGTCTTAGATCTATTTTGACTGTGATGTGCTTAATGATCTATATTTGCTGTGCTTGTATAGATTGTTTACATGTAATGGTGCTTTATTGAATTGTGTTATCAAGTATCCGAATAGTCCATGCCTAGGCTAGATGGATTATGTCACAACCCTAGTTTAGTGTGGGATAATTCGTGCTAACCGAAGATGGATTATGTTGGTGCTTGAACCATAGTTATTTTCTTGATGGAGGAATTGGGCTTGTAGCTACAATTCCCCATTATCATCCAACATAATAGGCTAAAGTAATTCATAAATATTCCTTATTATGAAGCTAGTGGTGGATTTGCAATCCTAGGTTCCTTAAACATATTTATAAAAACAATTTTAAATCGCTTTCGTAATTTATATTTATTTTCACTGTTATTAGTTTAATTAAATTCAAAATCAAAACCTCGTTCTTTTAATTAATAAAATTTAGGTTTTAAAATTAAACTGCGATAATTAATCAATCTCTGTGGGTTCGACCTTTACTTCCACACTGCAAATCTTTAGAAAAGTAAAGTATACTTTTATATCTTGATATTGACAACATCAGTCACATCATCAAGTCAACAGTCCAAGCCAAAAATCATGTCGTAACCCAAAGTACCCTCGATACCAGGCCAAAACAAACGCACGCTTATACACTCCAAGCCCATACCTACCATTACAACCAACTGAAAACCCAACCTATCATTCCGTCAGTACACCCAACCAACCCAATCCCATATATTGAGCCCAGCCCAAGCAGTAAATTACATCATACCCCAACTCAGACAAAACCCATCTTCTCCTAACCCCAAGGCCATCATCAGTGTAGAACCCAACCCATGTCAATACCACAACCGTAACATGAACCCAGAACCATATCACCCAGAACTTACCATGATCTCTAGAATCATTCTGATTCAAGGGGTGGACCCTCCAACCCCTCCAGCAGAAGAAAACCCAGATGAGCCTATAGCACACCATATTAGGAAAAGAGATCTCGAAATCCTTACTTCCAATGTCCATTCCAAGAAGCCAAATACTCTGAGTCTCAACCCCAAATCCCACCCACTCAACCCATGCCGGTCACTCCCAAAGATGACTCATACCCGCTCGAACCCAAGCAAGGGGTGGTATTTTCGAACAGCAACAATAGAAAATCGAACCCAGAAAGAAGAAGAGTCAATATCAAATCTCTTGCAAGGAACAGAAACATGGCCTCCTCCAGTGGGGTAATTGTCCTAGAGGGTGCAGAGGCAAGCTCACAAATTACACATAATGCCGACGAGGAGGGTGAAGCGCCCCCTCTTGGCCAATGTTAATCGTCAGTTGGAATTGTCGCAGACTTGCCCGAGCCATGACAGTTAGTGCTCTGAGGGTGCTGATAAGAAACCATTGTCCTGAGTGTTTATTCTTATCAGAAACAAAGTTATGTTCATCCAAAATGGCTTCCTGAATGATCCGTTTGGGTTTCCCCATTTTTTTGATGGTCCCTGCAGTTAAAAGGGTTGGCGGTCTTTGCCTTGCTTGGCAAAATGGTGTCGATTTGGTTACCTCGGTTGCCAACAAAAATATGATTTGTGCTAAGGTTTTTTCTGACCCTCCCTCAAGTCCATGGGCATTCACTATGGTGTATGGTCCTCCTTATTGGAAATCTAAAGCTCAATTTTGGCTTAGTTTAGATTCTATGGCCGAATCTACAAACATTCCTTGGCTCTCCTTTGGTGACTTTAACTGTGTTGCAAACCAGACAGAGAAACAAGGGGGCAGGCCTTTTGCTTGTTCCTCCACGAGTGGTCTTACGGGCCTCATGCGTTCACAAAACCGTATTGATTTTGGATCCTCAGGTATCTCTTACACTTGGGACAATAGGAGACCAAGCTGGTCCAATATCCGACAAAGGCTCGATCGTGGCATGGCTAATTCACAATGGAGATGCCTTTTCCCTAGAGCTACAGTGCGTAACCTTCCGATCACCATCTTCAACCACTCTCCAATTGTGATTAATACTTTTGGAGAAAAATTCAAAATCCCCAAGAATTTCAAATTCGAAGCCATGTGGATTAGGGACCAAAGTTGTGGGTGGATTGTAGAAAATATCTGGCGTAATACACCCACTTTTGGGTCCCCAGCCTTCCGTTTCTGCCAAAAACCGAAAGCCGTTAGGAATGCCCTCGTGGACTGGAATAAGAATCACTTTGGCAAGATTCAATCCAAAATTAGTGAAAATTTGCAGTGCATTGCAGCTACCCAAGCTTCTGATCCTTCTATGGAAAATATGTCCAGATTGGCGACCCTTAAAGCAGAGCTGAACGAAAATATGAGAAGAGAAGAGATTATGTGAAAACAAAAATCAAGGATCAACTGGCTTAAGGATGGTGACAAAAGCACTCGGTTCTTTCACTTGTCTACCATCATTAGAAGGAGGAGGAATGCTATTGATCTTTTGAAGAAGGAGGATGGTGTTTGGACGGAACACCCCAATGAGATCTCTGATACCTTTGTCGCAAAGTTTCAAGAGATTTATCAATCCTCTGTGCCAAGCTTTCCCCCTGATCTTAAAGGTCTCATCCAGAAATGTGTCAACACAGAGGATAATCATGACCTCTATCGCATCCCAAATGAAGCTGAAATTCGAGAAGCCATGTTCCAAATCGGATCTCTCAAGGCCCCGGAGTCGGATGGTATGTCAACTATTTTCTATAAGACTTTTTGGAACATTGTTAAATGTGATATTGTTGCCACTGTGACTAGCTTCTTTTCGGGGGGATTAATTCTCAAAAATCTCAATCACACCAATATTGCCTTAATACCGAAAATCCATTCCCCTTCTTGTGTTAACCACTTTAGACCAATTAGCTTATGCAATGTCATCTACAAGGTCATCTCTAAAATCCTTTGCAATAGGTTGAAACCTTACCTTGGAAAAATCATCTCCCCAATGCAATCTGCTTTTGTTCTTGGTCGTTTAATCCATGATAATAGCATCATTGCCCAAGAGATTGTCCATTCCATGAGAAACAAAAAAGGGAAAGGTAGGGTGATGGCAATCAAATTTGACATGGAAAAAGCCTACGATAGAATTGAATGGTCCTTTCTCCTAAAAGTTTTGAAATGTCTGGGCTTCTCCAATACTTGGTGCAATTGGATTAACCAATGAATTCCCACTGTTTCTTTCGCTATTCTTATGAATGGCAACCCCACTGGTTTTTTTAAACCTGGCAGAGACCTCCGCCAGGGGGATCCTCTATCCCCCTTTCTTTTTATCTTGTGCTCTGATGTGTTGTCCAGGATTATTCAAAGAGATGCTGATAATGGCCTCATCAAAGGCATTAAAGCTGCGAGATTCGGCCCCTCTTTCAACCATCTTCTTTTTGCCGACGATCTGATTGTCTTCGGTAAAGCAAATCCAAACGAAGCTCTGAATATCATGGATTATTTGAAGAACTATGGCAGATGGTTTGGGGAAAAAATCAATCACAGCAAGTCTAAAATTCTTTTCAGCAAGACTGTTTGTCTCGAGGTGGCCAAATCTATTTTAGGAGAAGTTGGGCTTACAAGGGCCCCCCCCCCCCTAATTCCAAGTATTTAGGCATGTCCCTCATGTCTAGTGGATCCAGGAAGCTTGTCTTCTCTGATATCATTGAGAAAGTTACAAAACAACTTCAAGGCTAGAAAGCTTCGCTCCTTCTTAAGCTGCTAGAGGTACCTTAATTCATTCTGTGGCCATGGCTATGCCAATGTATACGATGTCTATTTTTCCTATGCCTATGTCCTTGTGCAATAAACTGGATTCTCTTCTGCGTTCCTTCTGGTGGGTGCATGGGGAAGGTAGAAAAAGTGGTCTTTGTCTAAAGGCTTAGGATAACATTTGCCTCCCAAAGAGTCGAGGGGGCTTGGGTTTCCGAAGGATGTGGGATTATAACAAAGCTTTGTTGGCAAAACTCAACTGGCATGTTCAATCTAATGTGGAAAAATCGTGGGTCCACCTCGTCAAGGGCAAGTACTGTCACAACAAACAGTTTGCAGAGGCAATCCAGAAACCGAACTCATCTTAGGTGTGGCAAGGCATTTCAATGGCTAATTCTATTATTGGTAAAGGAGTCTGCATACTTCTTGGTAAGGGTGAGCAAACCAGTGTGTGGGAGGATACTTGGGTTCCCTCTTTGGATCATTTCAAACCTGTTTGCAGGTTGACTTCTGATCGGGAGAGAACAAATCCTATTTATACACCTTAACGAGCATTTGTTAGTATCTTTTTATCCTGTTTTGTATATTTTTACTTCGTTTTCTATTTTCTGACAGGTTTGCAGAGGCATCCTGTTTTTGTATGGATGACAGTCACGTGTTCAGAGGATTTTTATAAATAAATCGTACTTCTATTGATTAAATCATTGCTTTCAAAGTTTATTCTTGTCTTAGATCTATTTTGACTGTGATGCGCTGTCACGCCCCGGAGTAGCATAAATAGAGAAAAATAAATTTCCTTTATGGGTCCATAGGGAATGACAAGTGAAAGTCACCGATAATCCACAATATCGCATAATAGGAACATGAAACAACAATTAAACCACTACGCATTATGAATTACTGAAAAATAAATACATTCATGTTCTGCTCGGGTTCGATCGATTGAGGTCCTCTCGATCGATTGAAGAAAAGTGATGTTCGATCGATTTAAGTCTTCTCGATCGATTGAAGTTCAAGTGGTCTAGATCGATTGAACTCAGTTCGATCGATTGAAGTGAATGGTCTCGATCGCTCGAACTCATTTCGATCGATTGGGATCAGTGATGTTCGATCGCTCGAACTCAGTTCGATCGGTCGAACTTCGTCTTCTACAGATTCTGCCAGTGAACGTGCAGAATGTGCTAGGGGTGTTTGGGTTATAATTAATACGTCCAGAATATGTAAAACATCATAACTAAGTTACCGAGTGAGTTTGGAACTCACCAAAAATCGTTAAGGGCGCGTTTGGCAAGCTTCGAAACCCCGAGCTTTAATGGCGGCCTCTCTCTCTCTGCCTTGTCTCTGTCTCTCTCTGTCTCCTTCTCTCTTTCTCTCCTTCTTCTTGTTCTTCTTCTTCTCAGCTGTGAGTGTATATATATATATATATCTATAGGTGTGTGTATATATATATAGATATATGGAGATATGTGAATATAATATATATCAACACACAAGCACACACTCTCAACTCTCTCTCTTGTCACAAGAGTTCAGCAAACCCACCACACACACGAATGCAGTGTATATATAGGAGAGGATGGGGTGCAGGTGGCAACATTTGCGCAGAAACTGGAATTCTGATAATTACATTCTCGATCGATCGAAGTATGTTCGATCGATCGAACTCAGATCGGTCAGTTAGATCGATTGAAAACAGTTTGATCGATTGAAGTGGGGACCACGTATTAAATTTATGTCGGTAGGGTTTCGATCGCTCGAAAAAGGGTTCGATCGCTTGAACTGAAGGGTCTCGATCGCTCGAACTAGCTTCGATCGATCGAAGATGAAATTTCTTGAATGGTCAAATGAAGTATATAGAATCTCTCTACATTAAATATTTATTGAAAATACGGGGTATTACATCATCCACCACCCAACAAAAGATTTCGTCCTCGAAATCAGAAACATACAAAGTTTAAAATAAAAACGGAAATTTCTCACGCATTTCTGACTCTAGTTCCCATGAAGCTTCTCCTTCATCATGATGCTTCCACTGAATCTTGACTAATGGAATCTCCTTATTCCTGAGCTTCTTGACTCCACGATCTAAAATGCGAACTGGTCCTTCGTTGAACGTAACATTGTCGTTGACTTCAATATCCTCGAAGTTGATTTCATGCGCTGGGTTATGAATACATTTCCTCAGCATACTGATGTGGAAAACGTTGTGCACTCCTGACATCTTCGGGGGCAATGCTAGGCGATAAGCAACTTTTCCAACACGCTCTAGAATCTCGAACGGTCCGATGAATCGTGGCGATAATTTGCCTTTCTTCTG
Organism: Hydrangea macrophylla; assembly: GCA_033977485.1. Taxonomy (NCBI): domain Eukaryota; kingdom Viridiplantae; phylum Streptophyta; class Magnoliopsida; order Cornales; family Hydrangeaceae; genus Hydrangea; species Hydrangea macrophylla. Next base: position 77,829,997 of record CM066983.1, on the reverse strand, counting down.
ACCAAATCTGACGATGCCTCGAACAGGCGAAACCTTGAGTAGCACATGATCTCCAACGGCAAACTCTAAATCTTTGCGTCGCTTGTCAGCATAACTTTTGTGTCGGGTCTGAGCTGTCTTCATCTTCTCATGTACAATCTGAATCTTCTCACTAGTCTCTCGTATCATCTCTGGCCCAAGAAGTTGAGTATCTCCGACTTCAGTCCAACATAACGGTGATCGGCAAGGTCTTCCGTACAAAGCTTCGAACGGCGCCATCCCTATGCTCGAATGATAACTGTTGTTGTAAGCAAACTCTATCAGAGGTAAGTGTGTCTCCCAAGAATTCTCAAAATCAATAACACAAGCACGTAACATGTCTTCCATTACTTGATTAACTCTCTCCGTCTGTCCATCGGTCTGTGGATGAAAAGCTGAACTCAAGTTCAATGTTGTTCCCATCGCTGTCTGGAGACTCTTCCAAAATTCTGCAGTAAAGCGCGAATCTCGATCTGATACAATAGAAACAGGTACTCCGTGTAACCGTACTATGTGTTGCAGATACATTCGGCTCAATCGTTCCACTGGATACGTCATACTGTAGGCAATAAAATGTGCTGTCTTCGTAAGTCGATCCACGATTACCCAAATAGCGTCATGATTCTGCTGCGATTTTGGTAATCCTACCACAAAATCCATGGTGATGTGTTCCCATTTCCATTGAGGAATTGGTAACGGCTGTAGAAATCCAGGTGGTTTCTGATGTTCTGCCTTTACTTGTTTACAAGTAAGACACTGAGAAACATATTCAGCCACTTCTCGCTTCATTCCTTCCCACCAAAAATTTCTCTTCAAGTCCTTGTACATCTTTGTACCTCCAGGATGAATCGTCATCCGTGATTTATGAGCTTCATCCAATATGTCCTTCCGGAGATTTTCTTTGTCAGGTACACAGAGTCTACCTTTACATCGTAAAGCTCCATCTGTACTAACACTCTAGATCTCAGGTTCTTTTGCTGCCATCTTGGTGAACCATAACTTCAAATCCTCTGCTGTCTGTTGAGCTTCTATGATACGGCTGATCAAAGTTGGTTGTACCATCAGACATCCAAAATGTTGTCTTTCCATTGGTTCCACTGGCTGAAACTTGAATTCGGCTAAAACTTCCAATGCTTTCCATTCTCGAATTAGCAATGCAGCGATCACTAGTCGAGGTTTACGGCTCAAAGCATCTGCTACGACATTTGCTTTACCTGGATGGTATTGCAATGAAAAGTCATAGTCCTTGAGTAACTCCATCCATCGTCGTTGTCGCATGTTCAACTCCTTTTGAGAGAACAAATACTTCAAGCTCTTATGATCGGAAAACAGATCAAACTTTTCTCCATAGAGATAGTGTCTCCAAGTCTTTAATGCAAACACTATTGCTGCCAATTCCAGGTCATGCGTCGGATAATTCTTCTCGTGTACCTTCAATTGTCTTGATCCATATGCGATAACATTCCCGTCTTGCATCAGTACACAACCCAATCCCTGGTGCGATGCGTCACTGTAGATCACATATCTTTCTCCACTCTTAGGTATCGCAAGTACCGGTGCAGAAGTCAATTTCTCTTTTAACTCCTGAAATGCATCCTCATGCTTGTCCGTCCATTCATACTTCGTCTCCTTCCTTGTTAAATTCGTCAGTGGTCCTGCTAACTTGGAAAATCCTTCTACGAATCTTCTGTAATATCCTGCTAACCCAAGAAAACTTCTGACCTCTGTTGCATTGGTCGGTCTATTCCAGCTTAAGACTGCATCAATCTTAGATGAGTCCACAGAAATACCGTCCTGAGATATAACATGTCCCAAGAATTTGACTTCCCGTAGCCAAAACTCACACTTGCTGAATTTTGCATACAACTTGCTATCTCGAAGTGTCTGCAAGGCAATCTGTAAATGCTCCTCGTGATCCTCTTCTGTCTTTGAGTAGATCAGTATATCATCAATGAACACTATAATGAATTGATCCAGATATGGTCTGAATACTCTATTCATTAAATCCATAAATACCGCTGGCGCATTCGTCAATCCAAAAGGCATAACTAGAAACTCGTAATGCCCGTATCTTGTCCTGAATGCAGTCTTCGATACATCCTCTGGTCGAACTAACAGTTGGTGATATCCAGAACGTAAGTCGATCTTGGAAAAGATCCTAGATCCTTGTAACTGGTCGAATAGGTCATCTATACGAGGAAGTGGATATCTATTCTTGATCGTAACCTTGTTCAACTCCCTGTAGTCTATACAGAGTCGAAGTGTTCCATCCTTCTTCTTTACAAACAGAACTGGTGCTCCCCAAGGTGACGTACTCGGGCGAACGAAACCTAAGTCTTCAAGCTCTTGAACTTGCTTCTTTAGTTCCAACATCTCAGTTGGTGCCATCCTATATGGAGTCTTGGAAATCGGCAATGTACCAGGTACTAATTCCACACAGAAGTCTATTTCTCTTTTCGGTGGAAGTCCTTTAATATCCTGAAATACATCCTGAAAGTCTTGCACAATAGGAATCTGATCCATCGTGAGCTCTGTACTTGTACTCTCGATCGTAGCCAAATTACTCGTAAGAAACATATCGCTCGTCGGCTGACACTGAAATCTAATCGTCGGCCTTCCTTGTCTCGGAAATACAATCGTCTTAGTAGGGCAATCCAAATTGGCACTATACTTAGTCAACCAATCCATTCCTAGGATAATGTCGAACTCGGACATTGACAGAACTACCAAGTCTGCTGGAAGATTCCTATCTCCCAAAGTCAATGGGCAATCTTTACACACTTTACTCAACTTAACTGTCACTCCCAAAGGTGACACAACATTCAGTGTTGACTCAAGTGTCAGGGGTTCTAAACCCAATTGACGCACAATCTTAACAGCAATAAATGAACGTGCGGCTCCAGTATCAAATAAAGCTTTAACTGGACTATGAAAGAGTACAAGCGTACCTTCCAAATGTTGCTGCTCATCAGCGTTAAAGCCTGCTTCTCTTGGAATGATAGCATTCATCCTTGTCTGATCTGGAGGTCCTTGTATCCCTTGAATTGATGCTCCATAATATCCTCCTTGTGGTGCACGACAATCCTTACTTAGATGTCCTGGCTTGTTGCAATTCCGACAGACAATATCCATTCTGCGATTAACTCTAGGGGCTGTACAGAATCTGGCAACGTGCCCTGGCTTTCCGCAATTAAAACATCCTCCACTATTGCTTGGCGGTGCTGTCAGTAGTGCCTGCGGCTGTGATCCTTGCTGGCGATATTGCTGGGGTCGAGTATAGCCCTGTTGTGGCTTTCTGGTTCCTTCCCAGGTTCTCTTATTCCCTTGGAAATCACTCTGAGGTCTCCAACCTTGAGTATTCCTTGGTGGCAAGTTATGGAAATTCCTCTGTTGAAAACTTCTAGATGACTGAGATCGATTCATCTGTGGTTGTTGTGCTGGATAAGCATCCTTCTCTAATCCTGCAGCAAATCTGACAATCTCTTCAAAGGATTGATTCAGATGACCAACCATCATATGCCTGAGATGGGGATTCAATCCTTGGTGAAATCTCTTCACTTTCTTCTGTGGCGTGTCTATCATATGCTGAGCAAATCTGGATAGACGCTCAAACTGTGTTGTATATTCCCTGACATTCCATCCTCCTTGTACCAAATTGAGAAAGTTCCTTTCCTGTTGATCTCTCTCATCCTCTGGGAAATACTTCTCCAAAAATCGTCCTTTGAATGTCTCCCATGGCATAGCTTTAGCAGCATCGATCCCAATAGTGGCTCGCTCGGCTTCCCACCAATCTGCGGCGGCATAAGTAAGCTGAAACGTAGCAAGGCGACGCTTCTCTTGTTCGCTGCATTCCAATGCTTCAAATATCAACTCCATTTCTCTTATCCATTGTTCCGCTTTCCATGGTTCTGTTAGTCCATCGAACTTCTCTGGACGTAACCCACGAAAATTTGCTAACAACTTATCTCCAGTCTGTCTTGGTGGCGGGGGTGCAAAAGGTCTCTGGTGGGTGGAATGATTATAAGTATCCCCCACATGCTCCATCCTCTGCATGAAAGCTTCGAAAATTCCCGTCGGATCCATCCCTTCCGGAATAGGTGCTCCATTACGTGCTTGGTGATTTCTCAAGGGTCCTACCATGATGATAACGAGTATTGCCTACAAGAGACATATTGATGAGCTGAAAGTCTTCTCGTAGAAACGAAACCAAGATAGAACGAAAAGCAACAAGAACTAACAGTTCTACAAGACAACACATCAAACAACCAACAATCAATATCAAAAGTACTGCTCGTATATATATAGATATCAAAAGATGTACCATGGAGTACACAGTAACCATACCATGTACCACGTGGGACAAGGCTAAAACAGTACTAAGGTCAACTACTACTGTCTATACAAAGCTATGGTCAAATAGCTATCTCTCAAGCTCCCAAAAATCTAGTGGACAACATGTCCTGATAAAACTAACAAAAACTAAGTCTTGCAGGTCCTGACTCAAAAGTCGTCAGCGTCTGATCCTGCTGGTGGTACCTCATCCTCTGAATCAATCTCCATCTCCTCGAGTGGGTCATCCTCAACTGGTGCAACAAGATCTCCGACTACAACTCCTATATCCCAATCCTCTACTATCTCTGCATCATCATCCTCTATACCGTCTGCTATCGCCTGGTTAGCGACATCGACTGCTACTGCGGCGAATCCATCGGCTATATCAAGAGCTCCTGCTATGGCTGCCTCTCCCATAACAAAATCTGCTGGCTGTGCGACCATCTGAGCTATCCATCCTACTGCCATATCGGCCATAGCTGCCATATGCATAATGGGTCCAGCTGGTATCTGAAGCACAACTGGTGCCTCTGGCACAACTATCTCCTCATCGGGCGCATCCTCATCTACTACTATGTCTGCCTCAACAGCCTCTAGGTCTGGTACTGGATCCTCTGGCTCAAACTCTGGCTCCTCGGGGTCATCCTCAGGCTCATCATCATCTGCATCATCTGCATGCTCATCCTCTACTGGGTCCTCGTCGTCTATCGGTTCCTCCTCTCCATCTCCGTCTATGTCCTCATCGGCATGCTCATCCTCAGGCTCCAGGTCCTCATCCTCCTGAATCGGCTCAGGCTCTGGAACTGGTACATCGGGTACCGGCGATAGTGGTGGTGTTGCTGGCACTGGTGCAACTACAGGCTCTGGTGGACCGGCTACAATAGCTCTCAACTCAATCTCATCCATCTCGGGCTTACTCTGAACTAACCGTAATATCTCCTGGCAAATGTCTCTACCAATCCTCGCAGTATGGTAAGCATCCATACGCATCTGCGTCGGGTGAGTCCTCTCTGTCACATAAAGTGCTCTCCACATGTCCTCCTCCAAATGTCTACTAGCTATCTGGCACACACGCTCACGATAAAACTCCGGGTCAGCTGGCTCCACGGTATCCCCATGGATCACGTGTCCTCCATAAGCATCGGTAACAAACTGATGAAACTCTGGATCCATGCTATCCTGCAAAGGAAAACTATCTATCGTCAGAAAGACGAACTTATCTTATACTCATATCTCATCTCAAGAAAATCTTAAATACTAGAACCAGATGGTGTGGAATCCATCAGTGAACGACAATATCAGAACCTAACCGTAATATAACCAGGTGCTCTGATACCAAAAACCCTGTCACGCCCCGGAGTAGCATAAATAGAGAAAAATAAATTTCCTTTATGGGTCCATAGGGAATGACAAGTGAAAGTCACCGATAATCCACAATATCGCATAATAGGAACATGAAACAACAATTAAACCACTACGCATTATGAATTACTGAAAAATAAATACATTCATGTTCTGCTCGGGTTCGATCGATTGAGGTCCTCTCGATCGATTGAAGAAAAGTGATGTTCGATCGATTTAAGTCTTCTCGATCGATTGAAGTTCAAGTGGTCTAGATCGATTGAACTCAGTTCGATCGATTGAAGTGAATGGTCTCGATCGCTCGAACTCATTTCGATCGATTGGGATCAGTGATGTTCGATCGCTCGAACTCAGTTCGATCGGTCGAACTTCGTCTTCTACAGATTCTGCCAGTGAACGTGCAGAATGTGCTAGGGGTGTTTGGGTTATAATTAATACGTCCAGAATATGTAAAACATCATAACTAAGTTACCGAGTGAGTTTGGAACTCACCAAAAATCGTTAAGGGCGCGTTTGGCAAGCTTCGAAACCCCGAGCTTTAATGGCGGCCTCTCTCTCTCTCTGCCTTGTCTCTGTCTCTCTCTGTCTCCTTCTCTCTTTCTCTCCTTCTTCTTGTTCTTCTTCTTCTCAGCTGTGAGTGTATATATATATATCTATAGGTGTGTGTATATATATAGATATATGGAGATATGTGAATATAATATATATCAACACACAAGCACACACTCTCAACTCTCTCTCTTGTCACAAGAGTTCAGCAAACCCACCACACACACGAATGCAGTGTATATATAGGAGAGGATGGGGTGCAGGTGGCAGCATTTGCGCAGAAACTGGAATTCTGATAATTACATTCTCGATCGATCGAAGTATGTTCGATCGATCGAACTCAGATCGGTCAGTTAGATCGATTGAAAACAGTTTGATCGATTGAAGTGGGGACCACGTATTAAATTTATGTCGGTAGGATTTCGATCGCTCGAAAAAGGGTTCGATCGCTTGAACTGAAGGGTCTCGATCGCTCGAACTAGCTTCGATCGATCGAAGATGAAATTTCTTGAATGGTCAAATGAAGTATATAGAATCTCTCTACATTAAATATTTATTGAAAATACGGGGTATTACATGCGCTCAATGATCTATACTTGCTGTGCTTGTTTAGATTATTTACATGTGATGGTGCTTTATTGCTTTGTGCTATCAAGTATCCGAATAATCCATGCCTAGATTAGACGAATTATGTCACAACCCTAGTTTAGTGTGGGATAATTCGTGCTAACCGAAGATGGAATATGTTGGTGCTTGAACCATGATTATTTTCTTGACGGAGGAATTGGGCTTGTAGCCACAATTCCCCATAATCATCCAACTTAATAGGCTAAAGTAATTCATAAATATTCCTATTATGACGCTAGTGGTGGAGTTGCAATCCTAGGTTCCCTTTACATATTTACAAAAACACTTTTAATTGCTTTCATAGTTTAGATTTATTTTTATTGTTATTAGTTTAATTAGAATCAAATCAAAATCCGTTTTCCTAATTAACTAAAGTTAGGTTTTAAAATTAAGTCGCTGTAGTTAACCAATCCCTGTGGGTTCGACCTTTGCTTTCACACTACAAATCTTTTGAAAAGTAAAGAACATTTTTTATATCTTGATATTGACAACATCAACTTCCAAGCCCAACTTTCCTAATGTAATGGCCTTCACTACCATCAATGGCAATAGTTGGAACTTGGAGCTGATTTACAGCACTTTCACTACTGAGTCTGCCAATGCCATCCTTAACATAGACATGCCTACTGGGAGGGATACTGATAAACTTATTTGGACCCCTGACCCCAAAGGATCCTTCACAGTAAAATCTGCGTACATTACAGACTAGCACCGTAGATTGAGTAATGTAAATGGGCTGACCCAAATTTTCTGGAATAAGCTTTGGAATGCAAATCTTCATGAGCGCCACAAAGTCTTTCTGTGGAAGGTTGCTTCATCCGCCATCCCTTTTAAAGCTACTTTAGCATCTCGGTTCCTGATTGAAAATACTTCTTGTGTTTTGTGTGATAATATCACGGAGTCCCCAGAACACCTGTTTCTTTTGTGTGATGTGTCGAGAATCTTTTGGTGTGACACCAGATGGCCACTTGACTCCTCGGTCTTTGCCCAAGATGGCATTGTTAAATGTATTCACAACATTATTAATCCTTCTCCCATTCTTGGTCTCCATCAAGAGGATGGTCAGCGATTCACTATTTATGCAACTATTGTGATGGAGCAGATTTGGATCCTTAGAAATAAGGTGCTTCATGACCAGCTCTCTGTGGAAATACCGTTCTGGAAAGAGCGCATTGACACCATGGCTCTGGAGCACTAGCAAGCCCAGATTAAGAGCCCAAAGGACCCCACACCACCTCCCTTCTTAAATGGCAGCCACCTCCTGTTGAGTGGGTTAAAGTAAATTTTGATGTAGCTGTTAGGGAAAAGTTTTCTTCCTTAGCGGTTGTTATCAGAAATGACTTAGGCTCTATTGTCCATACTTTTGTTGAAGAAAGGACCTCTCTGGTGGACCCCCTTATGGCAGAAGCTCGAGCGGCCTTTCGGGCTATTTCGGACGCAGCTTGGTTGGGTTTTAAAAATTTGCTCGTGGAAAGTGACTCCCTTCTTGTTTGCTTGCCTCTTAAAGATTGGACTTCCAAGCCGGATTGGTCAATTGACTCCATCATCAGGGATAGCCAAAAGTTGCTTGATGTTCTTTTCACTTTTGGAATGTCCAAACGATTCATAGAATTGCTAATTGTTTAGCGCACAATGTAGCCTAATGGGCAGCGAATTCTCATCGTTCTGGAACCATCCTTCTTGGTGACATTCGCCCCTCTGTTGCTGCGGAATGGAATCAAGAGGGCTAGTTGTTCCTTTTTTGTTGGGTCTGTTTGTTCTTGGTTTTCTTAATGAATTGTTTCTCAGCAAAATAAAATAAAATAAAATAAATAATAGAGGTGGAGCCCTGAAATATTTGAGAAGTTCCAATACATTGTACATGACAAGTGGGACTCCCAAGATGCATGGAAAATGACAAAGTGGGTCTTATTAATGTCTCATACATTGATCATTTCAAGAAGACCAAGCTTCCCCAGCAAGCTTCACATCTTCCCCTATATTTATCCACATCCGACTAGTGAAGAAACTCTACAGCAGCTCTCTCCAACAACTTACCACACCAAACAAGCTTCAACAGCATGTCTTTTTCTTTAAGCATTCAACAATAGCTCTTTTTTGGCTTTCAGTTAAACCTTTCCTTAGTGTTCTTACACTGTTTTTATTATTGCTTTCTTAGGCTTTGCATTTTCCTTAGTGCTCCACTGTTTTAATTATCTTTTACTTTCTCAAGTAATTGTAAGTTCCTTTCAAGCAATATATTTCCATTTCAATGGTTTTTTCTTCTCTCTCATGTTCAAGGTTAGTCAAATTTCCGTGCTTTATTTTATTTTCACCACTCATTAAATTACTTACTTCAGAGTATTAGAACCTTAAGGGAAGGGAGCATCCCTACCCATGGGCGAACGCACATAGGGACAAGAGGGGGCAGTTGCCCCCCTCAACTTTTGAAAATCAATATTTTATTTGATAAATTTCACACATTATTCATTTTACCCCTTAATTACCCCCCTCAACTTTTTAAAATCACTATTTTACCTTATATATTTCATACATTAGTCATTTTTGTCCCTTATATGCCCCCCCAACTTTTCAAAAAAATTTTTTTATCTTATATATTTCATACGTTATTCATTTTTGCCCCCTCAACTTTTCAAAATAATTCTTTCACTTTACATATTTCATACTTTATTTATTTTTACCTCTTAATTGCCTCTCAACTTTTCAAAAAAACGCTTTCAAGCTAAAAAAAATCGGATCGGGGACCCCTGCATAAGTTTCTGCCTCCCTGGACAAAACTCTTGGGTTCGCCCCTATCCCTACTTACCCACAACGCCTTATTAACGGGTCTTAAAATTATAGGAATAGATTTGGTTACACGTTTGGGCATGCCGTATAAGGTCCAGACACGCTCGGTCAATGCAAGAATATTTTCTACCAAACACCATGTTATTGAAGTTGGGCTGTGCTGTTTGAATAACCTCTCAACTGTGCTGGATGTGTTGTGCTGTGCTGTTTGGGGATGTCAACTACAAACAGCAGTTATGCTCCTTGGGCAATTGGGAATGTCAACTGTGCTGTTTGAGGATGTCAACTGCAAACAGCAGTTATGCTCTGCTGTGATTGGTCCTTGGGCAATTTGGAATGTCAACTGCATGTATGTGAATTTTTTGAGCATGTACTCTGCCTACATACAGGCATGCTGGGGGTAGTGTGGAAAGCAATAAACCAGCGCGCGCGTGTGTGTGTGTGGTTGTGCCCTACACCTACACCTACACCTACACCTACAGGCCTCTAGCCGGATTCCGCACAGAGGCAGAAATTCACACAGAAAAATCGTCCCTGTGACACATATAGCATAGCATAGCATAATAGCCAATTCCACCAATTAATTCTATTCGTTTGCAGATATCGAAATGAAAACCATAGAAGAACACACAAACCCTCCAGTTCCACTTTCACCACACTCTGAATTGAACGAGAAGAAGAAGAACAACACCACCACCACATCAACAACAATAATCCCAAACGAGATCATCTTCTTCGACATACTCACAAGACTACCTGTGAAATCACTCCTTCAATTCAGGTGCGTCTCCAAACTCTGGTCCTCTTTCATTCTCAACCCTTCCTTTACCAACCACCACCTCTCTCGCTCCATTGCCGATCGTCACTTCGGCCTCCTCATCGCCGCATTCGATCACTGCTCGTTGAAGCACCACTTTCTCTCCGCAACCCACAACGGCGGCCCCGCGACCCACATATTCAATCTCTCCGATAGGCACCCCCCTTTTAGCTTGTCCGAAAACGTAAATGGGTTGTTTCTGATTCACCGAAATGGGTTCACGATTGTTAACGAATTGTTTCATATTTTACACCCTAGCACACGTGAAATTTTTAAACTTCCTTTAATTCGCCCATTGGGGTTCTCATTCTATGCGGAAAGGCATACTATTTGTCACTATCTAGGGTTTGATGATTTGACTAAAGAGTTTAAAGTTTTGAACATTAGGGTTAATAAATTTTGGAATTATACAACGAAAGCTAGTGCAGCAGTGGTGAGAATTTTCACTTTGGGTTCTGATTCATTATTATGGAGGCAAGTTGAGCCTTTGTTTCCTTCTGATGTTAATGGGTGGGATTGGTGGTTAGGTGCTGCCAAAGAAAGTGTTTGTGTCAATAGTGCTATACATTGGATTTTATGGGATGAGAAAGTTATTTTGGCATTTGATTTAAGGGAAGAGAAATTTCGGGTAATTCGTCTCCCCATTGGGGTAATTCCATTGGTAGACCCTCCTGTTGGTTTTACAGTGAGAGAGAACAAACCTTATATGTTTAATATCAATGGAAAGTTGGGTATCATATGTCAATTGCAGAATTTGATGAAATTGTTTATTTTGGACGATTACGAAAACCGGGTATGGATTGGAGAGAGTATTCAATTCCCTTATTTGGCAGAGTTACATAGTTCTTATCCTAGGTATGTAAAATCCACTGGAGAGATTTTGTTAAAACCAAAGAAGATGCCGACAGGTTGTGTGTGCTTACCTTTCTATGATATGAAGAAAGGAAGCTTTAGAATTGTTGAAATTGGTTTACCTCCTGAATTTTTGGCTTCTAATGTTGAGATTACATTTGCTAGTGATTATGTGGAAAGTTTCGTGGGTTTAAGGTGGAATGGCTAAAGGGATAACTCTAATTTATAACCACATCCATTGTGGCCGAGTCGTAAGCTTCTTGAGTGTATTACCCAACCCAAGAGGTTTAGTATTCGAGTCACGAGGAGCGTGGCCACTGGGAAATTCACTCGGCGACTCCAGGGCCTCGGGGGATTAGTCGAGATGCGCGCAAGCTGGCCTGGACACCCTGATTACCAAAAAAAAAAATAATAATAATAATAACTCTTATTCATCGAGTTTAACTGGTTTGTAATTGGGGAAGCATTATGGGAAATTCAGTTCAAGAGGTGAGAAATAAAGATATATAAAAGGAAAGCTTGGTGTTTAGCAGCATTTGGCATGCTTGATTTGGTATGTTATGTATCGTGTGTATGTTTTGAGTTCTATGATAATGTATACGTAGTATTTACTAGTGCTTCTCTGTGTACGTAAGTTGGAATAACTGTTCTAGTTTGTGTGTATATGCTAGATGTACTAATGGAAAATATTTGTGATACCAATGTCTTGTTTGGATTGGGGGAGTTGGGGAGTAAAGAGTTTAATTAAATTCGGGATCAATATGGCTTGTGCGTATTGAGCTTTAGAAAAGAAAGGGAATGACTGAGAAGAGTGTAGGGGTCTAGTCTTCAAAAGAAAAAAAAAATAGGGATTCTATAACCCGTTATAAACCACTTCTTGGCTTTCGATTGTTGTAATTGTGAAGTGCAGAGTATGTTTGATTGGTTGATGTTAGTGGGTATTCTTTGCGTTGCAATTCACTACTTTGCTTGGACCCGAAGACAATGTCTTAAGTGTCTTAATAATGCATCTGTAAGGCAAACTGATATTGCACCACCAACTTAAAAATAGCCATTTTTGGTGGTGGTCCACAGCTTATGTAAAGTGCTGGTAGGGGCAGCTGGAAACAATTCTAATTTCTACCCTTTGGTTTTTGAGTTTTTCTTCACAAAATGGCTGCTCTCAGAACTTGCACCAAGCGTGGCTCCATTGTTTCAACACAACCTTCTCTGCCTTTAACATGCTTGTTTAACACTTCGACATTGATGTTGCACCACCAACTTCTCACCCATAAATTTAGTATTTGTGTTTTCATGTTCAAAACATTAAGATTGTTTATATCCAATTTGCTAATGTTTCGGGAATTTGTTATTGTCAACACACAACAATCTTGAGTTCAATATGCCGTTTAATACATCAATAATGATAGGTGCACAACGAATTGCACAAACGTGCAGTACAGTGTTGGACCTTGTGCTGAAAAGCCTGCACACACCTTTTTGTGTGTACATGCTTTTCAGTACTAGGTCCAACATTGTATTGCACGTTTGTGCAATTCGTTGTGCACCTATCATTACTCTTAATACAATCGGTAATCCAGGTGATGGCTAAATGAATCGGCCTAAGGCTTAGTTTGACCCCCATGTGGCTTTTTAAAAGTGGCTTATGAAATTTATTATTGAGTTTGATAATTTTGTACAAGTGACACATTCCTCTTCAAAAAAAAAAAATTTCATGAAATAAAAAAGCAACATTAAACTTTTAAAAGCTCAATTCTAGAGCTTTTATAAGGCCGCCAAAAAAGCCTTTATTCAATTTTTACAAAACTCATAAACTAGTTACCAAATGAATTAACATGGATTTGTACTTTAAAAAAAGGTGAAGCAACAAAATGTTGGCCAAACTAAGCCTAAATAATAAATATGATTATTGGTGATCAGATTATCGTGCACTAACCAGATGCTTACTACGCTAAAATATAATGGCCTGTTTGGGTATTGAGTCCAATCACTATTGACTGTAAATTAAAACCATCGTGTTTAGCTAAGAATTTAAAAATGAGTTCGGGGAGAATGAATGTGTGTGTGTGGTGTGTGTGTGGTGTGCGTGAGAGGTCCTGGCTTTAGCATTCTGAAGATCTATATTGGTTTATATGTTTAATTCATCATATAACTCGCATTCTGATGGAAATTGACAAAAGACTATCCTCATGGTTTTTGGATTCTCAGTTACCCATCAAGTATGGTATAATGAGAATAACAGTGCTGTAGTAACAACCTACTACGTAAAAGGCAATAATCTAAAGGCGGCAATTATATCGCCTTCTCGAGCCATCTTGGCAGTGTCAATGAAGCTTTTATCCCGAGTCTGACAAAGAAAACCGCATACAGAAGATGTAGCAAGAATATGAAGAAAGCACAATTAAGCAAAAGCTGTTCAAAGGAAAAGGAACCAAATTAGTTTCCCTTGCACACACGAGAATATGACAAAAAAGAAGAGGTGCCTGAGTCAAATTTACCACGGCTCCAAATATGACATATATCACTTCCATTGATGGAATTGTATTGACGCCTATGGCAGTAAATAGGTATGTGAGCGAAGCGTGAATGTTTATGGTGATCTACACGCAAAAAAAAAAAAAAGAAGAAGAAAAGGAACTTCATAAGATAAATTGTCATGTAGAACAAATAAAAGATCAGAGATGAAGGGCAATTGGTTACCAAAGCAACTATGTTTTCTCGTATCAAGAAGGAAGCTATTAGAACATATCCCATGGTACCCATAGCTCTAACCTGCAAATTACCATGGGATCGGTAATTCACTCAAAAGAAAGGGAAAGTATTGCATTGAAAAGTGGAAAAGATTCAGGGATAAGGGAGCAAACAATACAAATGTGCACAAGAAAATTGAAAGACCCCAATTCGCCCTCGAACTGCAAGTGTATCAAAAAAATCACCCTTTAGTTATTGCAAGACTATATCATTCAGCAATTAGATATATAAGTTCAAACAATATAGAAAGGTCTCAAAAGTGCTCTCCAACAGCTTATCAAATTTGTTGCAATTTTCAAATGGGCAATGCTATTAATAGCAGCTTCCCACATGCACAAGCACACTATAACCGTTGGATGAGATTTGGTCTCGAGATAGTAAGTAAAAATATTATTAAATAATTATCTATTCACAATTCAATGGTTGTAGAGTACTTGAGCATATGAGTGTAATAAAAGGAGCTCGGCAAAATTGCAACTGATCTACTCAATGTAGAAGCCAGAGAGACAATAGAAATTATATTATGCAAATGAGGGGGAAAAAGGATCAGAGATTCAGAATTGAGCAAGGGGAAAGATCAAAGCATTTATAAGGGAAACATGGCCTGCGTTTATTGTGTTACATTTGGGTATAATTTGTAGCTTCCACAAATTTTAAGAATTACACACAAAAAAAAAAAAGTTTAGAAAGATTACGAATACTTTGAAATGATAATTGCTGAAATCTATGAATGAACTCATTGCTTGGCGCAAAAGTTGGAAGCACGGGCCATCAAGCATGACAACTTGGGTGAGTCTATATGCAACCATTTTGTGCAAATTATGACAAAGGTCGGGTTTATACCAGCGCATCCCTCCTAGTTAGGACTCAATAATACACGGGAGATCCAAATTTTGCTGTGATGTCTATGCCTCAACTATAGAAACAAATCAACAGATAACTTGAACAATGTACATACCTCCACAAAGATCCCATGGTGAAGCCAACTAAACCATGCATAAGCTGTAAAAGAAAGATTGAAGGCAAGGAATACTCAGGGATATTTCCTTACACTTTAGGCAGTGGTAAAAACAATAGCAACAAATTAGATGAATTTAGAAACGTGTATCCACATAAAGTGTTAGTGAGGTGTAAGTTACACCTCACAGAGCTCTAGACCTGGCAAATGGGCGGGCCTGAGCGGGTTCGGGCTGGGCTGAGAATGGGCCGGGCTGAAGCGGGCCGGGTTGAGGTCGGGGTCATATATAACTTGGCCGGGTCGGGCCGGGTTTATATAGGCAAGCCCGTTATTTTATTTATTTATTTATTACTATTATTATTTTTTAAATCAACCCACATCCAAAGAAAGATATGAGGGGAATCATAAAAATAAAATAAAATAAAATAATTCCCAAAACAAAGAAAAGAAAAGGAAAAAACAAATATACATGCAGCTTACATGTTATACATTTATATACATTTACATATACATACATTATAAAAGAAAGAACTATCACCAAATTGCTACTGTTTTGAACTTTATATTATTATTATGCATATACATATATGGGATACACCCACATCAAGAAAAATCAACCAGATCACAAAGTAAAAAAGAAGTGTGTGTGTGTGTGTGTGTGAGAGAGAGAGAGAGAGAGAGAGAGAGAGAGAGAGAGAGAGAGAGAGAGAGAGAGAGTATATGATTCCCTTATACCTTTTGGTCAACATTCTTGAAACAATTAGAAAAAAGAAGTAAAGAAGAAAGGAAGGGGACAATAGAAAAACCAGGGAAGGAGAGAGAGAGACGAGAGAGAGAATTTGGGGGCGGCTGGTTACGAAGAAGTAAGGAGAAACTAGGGTAAATACATTTCGGGCTTCTCACGGGCCTAGCTTAAACCCTCCAAGTCCGCACAGTCCCTTTTACTGAAAAAATAAAAACCTCCTTAGGCCCGATGTTAAAAATTCCTCAAGCCCGCTTTTACTCAAATTCGGGCTTTTCTTGGCGGGCTCACTGGCATGGGCTTGAATTGCCAGGTCTAGGTGTAAGCCTGATAACAGATCAACGAGAGATCTGTAAATGCTGAAGTACACTGTTGGTATGGGAGATTGATGAACTTTCAAGAGAGAACATCCAATATGTCAATGCATCCAAACACCCACAGGCTAAACAACTATTCATGGTTTTGAAATTCTAAAAACTAACACAAATCTATACCATTGATCAGAAAGGAACGTTGTAAACTTGTAACGTAGTTGGAACCTTGTAAACGTAACATTCGGAAAGTAAAGAACACAGACTAATCACAGTAGCAAGCACAAGAGTAAGACAGATACTGTAAGAAGGAGAGAGAGAATTTCACTGCACACTTACCAAATAGGTTAATGCTTTCACAGGACCAGCTAAGACAAATAATAGCATTGTGGTTGCCACCTGCCCGTATAAGAAGATTATCCCATATTCAGAAGACATATTTTGTTTAATAATACTAAGGTTCGAAAATAGTAGGCTGCAGAGAGTGACAAACCATAGTTTTTCTACCACCTGCGACGCCCCATCTCATTGAGGAGATCACTATTGGCAACGAGAAGAAACAGCCAAAATAATTCTGTACAAAATCAAAGCTCACATTGAAGGTTTTCCAGTCATATTTAGAAAAGTAGTACGAAAAGATAGAAATTTACATGGACAGTTTGGAAACTTATGCATCACTGTCATGTCGATTAAGGGCAGTATATTTTAACGATCTATTTTCTGCCTGAAACAAAGGACAAAAATTGACACATTGGAATGCAGGCAAAGATTCTCAGCAAAAAGGCATATAAGCTCCATATTATTTCTCCTTCCACCAAATTCAAAGCCACTTTAGAGAAGATTACCGAGTTTAATAGGTAGCCCAACCATACTTCACATAACAGTGATGAAAATTGCAAGATCAAGGAAGACATGAAGATTTAAATTTATGTCTATATGCACAGATAATGGCAAGTCAGCGTCTAACTATTAGATGAGGCTAATGGATATCTCAATCTGTGCCAAACAGAATAATATAACAAGAAAAAAGAATCTTGGTGCAACACAAAGTTTGCTTTACCTGGGCTGGAAGTCACAGATTTGAAACATGGAAACAACCTCTATGTATGTGGAGGTAAGGCTACGAGCATCTAGCTCGCCAAAACCTGACAGTAGCAACAACCTCATTTTCGGACATGTATTAGCCACCGTCAATTCTAAGCTACAAAATGTTATTGGCCTTAGAGCCTTCTTTTAGAGTATCTTTAGCATTAACAGAGTATGAATTTTGTGTACTCTTAGGGTTTGTTTGGTTATTTGATTTAGTGAGGGAAAAGATGGAGGAAAACCTTTTCCTTAGTTTGATTAATAAGGAAAGCTATGAGGAAAATAGGAAAGAATAGAGAATAATTTGAGTAGTAAATTAAACAATTTGGATGTTGTGGGTCATTTCCCTTCCTTTACCCATAAATTACAATTGCATTTTGGAATTTTTTAATTTTTAATTTTATTTAAGCAAGAAGGAAAACACGAGGGAAGTAGTTTCCTTCTTGTTTTCTTGTCCCTTTTCTTTTCCCTCACGAAATCCATGAACCAAACAGAGCCTTAGAGTCACTACCCGCACTACTCCTAAATCTGACGCAAGTATGTGTTTTGAATGGAAAGAAAGATCTAATAAAAAATACATCATCTTTTTAACTCCAACATATTTCCAAGTTACACTTCTAATTAAACTTATTACTTCTTCTTGAAAGTAAGATACTTGACTTCACTTTAAAATTGGAGGCTAGGATTTTCTTACAAAGGCGAGTATTGCCATCCAACAAACTCTCACCCTATCCAACCTATTTGGCAAAGATCTTATATCCTATCATGTTTCTTCCTACTCTCTCTCTCTCTCTCTCTCTCTCTCTCTCTCTCTCTCTCTCTCTCTCTCTCTCTCTCTCTCCACACACTTCTATGGAAAATGGTAAATTAAAAATAAAAAATAATTCCATTTCATTCCCTTAGTACCCTAAACACTCTCTCTCTCTCTCTCTCTCTCTCTCTCTCTCTCTCTCTCTCTCCACACTTATATATGGAAAATGGAAAAATAAAAATAAAAAATTATTCCATTTCATTCCCTTAGTACCCTAAATTCTTGAACAAACATCCTACTCAATCTTCCTGCTCTGAAGAATTTCTCTACTAAATTCCCTTTACTCCAAACATTATTCAAAATACATTTGCTACATTTTCTTCATTGGTCCAATTTAACCATAAAGGAGAAGATTAAGATTTAGGGCGAAGGCTCCATAGTCCATTCCTATGTATATCAATCAAAGTATGCCTTGTCCATTTTATCAATATCCAAGGCAATGGATAAGAAGAAACTATGGCTAACATTTACAATAAGTACAATTCGAAATGCATATTTCACATCTAAAATCTGAAGTTTCTCACAGCTCAATCATGGATAAGATAAACCTTTTTTTTTTTTTTGTTAATTCATTCATTTAGGTCACACCAACCATTCAATGAAAAAACACCAATTACAATTACAATTACTCAATCCAAAATAATTACCTCAATTGCAAGAGAATTGCTCAAGAAATAAGCCAAACCAGACACGGCCGCAAACATCGAACACTCCACCAATCTCAAAGTCTTCTGGTAAACCTCTCCGTCAGGCGCCAAGTCCTCGAACTCCGTCGAAGCACCAACGGCGGCGCTTTCCTCCTCTCCATTGCCCCAAACCGAAGCTGAATTTTCTGAAACCCTAGCAGGTCTGCAACTGAGCTTCGGTTTACAGAGAGAAATTAGGGGAATTGAAGAAAGAGTTGAAGCGGAGGAGAGAGAACTGACGGCGAGAGAAAGTTTGTGTTCATGAGAGATTTGTAGAGAGAGAAAGTGAGGTGGAGAGTGAGAGGAACAGTGAAGGGTAGTTTGGGAAATAAGAAAAGATGAACTCGGTTGATGAAGATGATGAATCTTGAAGAGATTCATCGAGAAGAAGTTATGTTTGTTAAGTTTTAACTCTCTCAAGACTCAGAGCGGGAGTTTAGAGAGAGAGAGAGAGAGAGAGAGAGAGAGAGAGCGCTCTTTACTGTTTAGAATGGGCTTCTGTAAATAGGTAGAGCCCATTTTTAGATTGGGCTTGAGGTGGTGGGCTTTATTACCTGGGCTAGCCCACTTAAAGTACCCCTTGTATTTCTCTTTTGGGAAAACATAATGACACCGTTGTTTACAAGGTTTTGTGAGAGAAAACATAATAATGAGACCATTGTTTTACAAAGGTTTTGTGAATTAGACAACTAAACATGAAGAAAATAATACGGAAAATCTTTATCAAGAAGATGTCATTTTTTATTTTATTTTTTTTATAAACAGTCCTAATCATTGAAAATGTCTTATGAATGACCAATTATTTCTTATTATATACCGTAAAAATGACGGTCATTTTGAATTTGCATTTTATTCTGTGTCTCGCTTGGAATTTACAGGTATAAGTCACAGACTCACAAACAACATTTACTCCTTATTGTCCGTTCTGATCTGCTTATGCGGCACCAACAAAATTTTTTTTTGCTAAAATTGTGTTAAGGTTCTCAAATTATTTCAATTTTTTTTTCTTTACTATGTAAATAATAAAATTTTCTTATTATTGTGTGTTTCTTAACATCATAACATCATATGTTGGTATAACTCAAGTGGCAAAGAGTTTGATATTTATAAGTATTTTCCAATGCATAGGTTCGGTGTTCGAACTTCATTCCTTCCCAATATAAAATATATATATAATTATCATAACAAAGTTTGGTGTCTGCAGCTGGTGACAAAGCCCAAGGAAAAAAAAAAGAAAAAAAAAAAAAAAGAATGTTTGTACATGAAATATGTCTAGTTTGTCGATGAAGGTGTTGGTAAATTGCTGTTAATTGTTAATCATACACACAATCCAAAAAATTAGGGACAGTTTAAAGAAAAGAGTGTGGCTGAGAATGCAACAACATGATTAACATCAATTTTTAAACTTTTTAGTTATTTAAAACAGCTGTGCTGTACTAGTAAAACAATTGTTTGTGGCTTCCAATGATGCATGGGGATCGGGCGTGCTTGGCGCGTGCATCCTAATCATCATGTCTTAAAATAGACGTGCTTATGCTATGCCTTCTGGCATGCCTTGTGCGTATACTATATATACTCTAGAGCGTCGTTTGGTAGGACGGATAAAATAATCAGATTGAACATAATAAAATGAAATTGAAGTGGATTAGCATTTTTGTCGGACAAGTTATTATGCTGTCATGTGTTTGAAATATGCTGGATAAAATTATTGGATAAGTAGGTTTATCGTAATCCTGTATTTGGTCGCACTGGAATATAAGTTTCGGATAATGACTAAATTATTGCTTTTAAACACACAAAAAAAAAAGTTACTCTTTTTTTTTTTTTTTAAAGATTAAATTTAAATAATAATAAATAAAATTTATAAAAAAAAATCTGGAAAAAGAGAAAAAAAAAAAGGAAGTAATTTTGGGGGAAAAAAAAAATAAAAAAAGAAAAAAAAAATATTCCCAAGAGTTATCCCGAACTCCCCTAAATGAGAGTTTGAGATAAAATACACATACTCCGTGCGCGCACCAGACACTGGATTGGATAGTTTTTATCCAATCCAAACCCCTTATCCTATCTATGAGTAATGCTGTGCTTCCTAAATCTTCATCCCAAATCTCCATTCCAAATAATATAGCCGTAGGACCACTAAATTTTGATTAGAGGATATTAAAGTGAGTCACAATGGTCCCACTGCCACATCATTTGGGATGAGAATTTAGAATTAAAATTTGGGAAGCATAGCAATACTCATACTCTATACGTACATAAGATGTAATTTCTTTGGTTTAGAATATGGGTTTTGTTAACATGTGCCCTTAGGGCAGATATTAAGGTTCTAAAAGTGGAAATAAATAAGGGAGATAGTGTGAGTTTTAGTGTCGGTGTGGGGTTCAGTGTATGTCTCCCTTATTTATTTCCACTTTTGGAGCCTTATCATATGCCCTAAGGGCACATGTTAACAAAACCCTTAAAATATATATATATATATAAATATATATTTACGGTGAGGCTGTAATTTCTTTGGTTTAGAATATATATAAAAATATATATTTACGGTGAGACTCTTAAGTGAACAGTTAAGTGAACAGATTTGAATGCACTCAGTGAACATGTGTTTTATCCTAAGGGCACATGTTATGATGTTAAGGAGCTTAAAGTAATTAAAAATACATGGAATATCCATACTGATGAAAACAGAAACATATATATATATATACATATATATATATATATATTTACATATATTATAATATTTGAGATCAGTCCAAACCTAATCCTATGCTATATCCAATGGTTCCAAGAATTGGTTTTAAAAATTCCGAATGTTCTTAAAAAGTTTTGTTATCAGAAGTCTGTGAGTTATCTGAAAATAAATTTAAAACTTTAAATCACATAGGCGGAAATTGAGTTAGTGTAATACTTATTTTTAATAAATTCCCAAATAAAGCTAATTTGAACACCCTGTTATGATGTTTCCAGAAAACTTATTTGTTTCTCTTTGTGTTCTTTCTTCCTTTTGGGCTTTTTTGATACCTTGATTAGTACTTGGAACTCTTTAATTAAGAATGTTGGTAATAATGCTGCATCTTCACATGATTCCCATTCAAAAGAAAAATTTTCATCTAACAAAAGTCATTCTTAAAAAATGCGTCAAACAAACTTCACGTAGGGCCTCTTTGCAAATGCATAAAATAGGTTTTCATTTAGTCGCACTCTCATTTTTCATCTAGATTTTATGAGAATTAGGGTTATATATGCTAGTTTGAGAAATAACCCGGTCTAAGAGAATTTTTGAATTTAGCATGGTTGTATCAAAATTTTAGAATTGGTCCACTAGCTTAGAGCATCCACAATAATGGGACTAGCCTAGAGTTAGATTTTGGATGCAAATAATGCAGTCAAAATTCTTTGACATTCAAACTGTGCATACTAAACTGTTTAAAATGTACCAATCTTTTTTTTTTTAACCCCCCAAAAAAAAGGCATGTGCCAAACGGATTAGACAAAATCGTTTGGTTCGGCAACAGTTTTGTGCAATCCGTTTCACTATAAAACGGTTTTAGCTCCATCATTTGCATGTACTATAGTAAAATTTAGACATATTACAAATTGAAGTTCCACTATCCTACCAAATTTAACTTTATATATCCTAAGTTATGATATACACTTGTAACATCAAAACTTAAATTTGTCCTAAATTCTGGTACAAACTCTCACTATTATAAATGTTCTTATAAACCAATTCTTTATTTTCCCAAACAATACTTACTTTCAACTTTCAAAAATGGTGTAGTTGGACCTACTCGAAGTTTTTTCCTGGAAGTTTCAAACAGTTGGATTCATGTGGCCCCTTTGACATTTACTATCATTTTGTCATGACATCCTTTGGCATTGTATAAGTATTTACTCAATGAAACGTGCTTCTAAATTCCTAATTACTTCTACAATCAATGTCTTAGAAATGGTGCACTAGTGTTACGTATGGCCCACGCAATATAGGTTTGTCAATGTAACACGTGCTCTGAAAAATAAATCAGAACATCATCATCGAATGAAGACGCAAAGACGTGGACGAATGAAAATGGCTTGTTTATTCACGAATCACGCTCAGTGATGGACAAGTTATTCAATGAGACCGTAACCACGCTAATTACACGGTCATATGACCTCTAAAAATAAGAACACATGCAATAAATGGCGCTAATTATACAAAGTCAACAACTAATTGTCATATTCCTCTAAAAATAGATATGAAACAATGCGTGAACTAAGAAACAATATTGAATATAACGAGTGTAGATTCCTACATAGTATCATAACCTAATTAAAATCGTGAATTCATCTGGTCCCCTTATTTTCAGAGGAATTCTTATCCAACTAATCAAAAAAATCTGCCAACACAGCAAAATTTAAAAATATGTGAAAGAATATAAAATCCTAGTTGATATCACCGTGATACCCAATATTTACTCGTGGACTAAATGGCCTAGTCCATGACCTTTACAAATATTTGTTTTAAGAAATTGATTATATATTTAATGCGTAAGACTTTAAAACTAATTTATATATTGGCTCACAAATTGTTTACATTGACAAAATGATTCACGCGTATGCACAATTGCAAAAAAAGAAAAAGAAAATTGATTGCATATATTTAGGCCTCGCATGGTAACGTTGTAATTTTTTATTTTCAGTTTTTTGGTTTTATTTTTTGTATTGGGAGTTGACCGTGATTAATTCAAAAAACGAAAACAAAAACTGAAAACTAAAAACTGCAATGTTACCATGTGAGCCCTTAATTTGTAAGACTTTAAAACTAATTAACATATTGACTCTCACAAATTGTTTAATTACTTTGACAAAATGATTCACGCTCATGCACAATTGCAACACTCATTTTCATAAGAGTAATGATAGAGATACAACTCATTCTTATACCTCATTTATAATCATATTTATCTCTTTCTTAAGTGGCACCGAGACCCATTGAAATTAAACAAACTCCACAGTGCCATTTAAAAGAAAGATAAAAATAGTTGTAAATGAATTATACCCTTATCATTGTTATTTCATAAATCATAAATGAAAAGATTACCATATGTAAGAAGAATTAGAAACTCCGAATTTATCAACTCTCAAAATAGGGGGAAAAAAATTCACATAATAAAACTCTATTATTTTTTATACAAAAATAAATTCACAAGGAAGTATAAAAATATAAAAAAAAAATTAGGGTAAATTACACAAACCTCCCCTGAGGTTTGTCTTAATTACACGGACCTCCCCTCTTGTTTCAAAAATTACACAGACCTCCCTCGAGGTTTGTAATTAGGTAACAAAACGCCCCCTCCCCTAACGGTCCGTTAGTTTTTTTTACATTAGCCTCCCTTGAAAATTACAATTAGCCCCCTAATATTATAAAATTGTCATACTAAGTCCTCTTTCTCTTATATTTTTGTTCTAATTATAAAATCCCTCCTCCCTCCTATATTTTTGGGTTAATTTTTTTAGCATTAATTTATATCATCTACACAAAATACATATAAATAGGTCCAATTTTTTTTTCCTCCGAACAAACCTCTATCAAGCGCCCCCCTTTGTATTAATTTTCTAGATCCGCCCCTATCCCTATGCTTCAAAAGTGGACACTTAACCCCCTGTGATTGTGGACTAAAATGAAATTGTTATGATTTCACTCAAAACTGACAAAAATTCTAAAATTGGTTAAAAATATAAACACTTAACCCATTTTGTGATGTTAATTTTGGGGTTAACGCTCTTTGAGTGAAATCATAACAGTTCTATTTTAGTCCACAATCACAGGGGGTTAAGTGTCAACTTTTGAAGCATAGGGACAGGGGCGGATCTAGAAAATTAATAGGGGGGGGGGGCTTGATAGAGGTTTGTTCGGGGGAAAAAAAAATTTGGACCTATTTATATATGTTTTGTGTATATTTTGTGTAGATGATATAAATTAATGCTAAAAAAATTAACCTAAAAACATAGGAGGGAGGAGGGATTTTATAATTAGCAAAAAAATATAAGAGAAATGGGGCTTTAGTATGACAATTTTATAATATTAGGAGGGTTAATTGTAATTTTCAGGGGAGACTAATGTAAAAAAACTAACGGACCATTAGGGGAGGGGGCGTTTTGTTACCTAATTACAAACCTCGAGGGAGGTCTGTGTAATTTTTGAAACAAGAGGGGAGATCCGTGTAATTAAGGCAAACCTCAGGGGAGGTTTGTGTAATTTACCCAAAAAATTAATTACCTCCGCTTGTTGGTCTGAACCCTTGTGTTGTGGGTGGTTGAGATTAATTGATCACAGTCTGAACCCTTGTAAGGGCCGGCCCTGAGGGTAAGCGGCACACGCGGTCGCGTAGGACCCCCCTTTAGGCAGGGCCCACTCTAAAAAATACTAACCCAAATTTATTATTTAAATAATCAATTAGTAATATTTGTAATATTTATGCTAATATACAGAGGGCTCCCATTTAGAAGTACGAGTATGGCCCTCAAAATCTCAGGGCCGACCCTGACCCTTGGTTGTGGGTGATTGGAATTAATTAATCACATCACATTAATATGCTGACGTGATGTGACAGAATCACTAAATAATTTCTCCTTGCGTTGCCATACAGGGTAGCATAACTAGAGACTGAGCATTGGTGCTCCCGCGTCAAGACAAATCCTGGTTTTGCCACAACCTAAACATAAAGTGTCTGTCACTTTAATATAATAATGTGGTATGACAATCTCACTAATAAAGTGTTGTGACAGAATTAGAACTTGTTCGTTTGACATATAAGATGAGGAAATTGGACTCATACAGTGCAATCCTAGTTTATACTTTATACTAAACTCAGGTGGAGGATTACTCTCAGATCAGTTGCATTTTCAATACCAAATTTATATAATTTACATAAATAAGCTACTCCTAAGAACAAGTCAGTGAGGATAGATAAGAGAATTAGTGTCATTTTGCACACACAAGTCAAGACTTAATTAGAAAGAGATTGAAATCTTTTTTTAAAAAAGGGCATGGAATGACACATTGAGTGATTGATTGATTGATACAAGCCAGGCCGATAGATATGAAGACTTTTTATAGGTAAGGCGTGTCATACTAGCATTACTGTAATGAACCTTTTTGTATATGATAGCAACAGTTGTGAAAGAGAGAGAGAGAGAAAGATGTTTCATTGCTTCACTCAAACTCCACTGATGCAATTCACTTCCCCACACAATATTTACCTGCATGGACCGGCCGGACAGTACATTTTCTGTCAACTATTTCTAGTAATCAAACTGTTCCTCGGAATGAAAACGTAAAGGTAACGCCTCTTTTTCTTGCCCTAAAAAGTCATGGTATAGCATGCATCATCCATGGTGTACCCCATTTCTTGAAATCAATTACACTCTCAGCTGTATCCACAGCCCTAGTTCATCATCACAGACCTCTCTCCCTCTCTCCATCTATTTAAAAACATATATATAGAGAGTCCGATTTTAGGCTCATACTCGCTCTCTCTCCGTCCTATTTTATTTGTTCATCTTTCTTTTTTAGGATGTCCAAAATTATTATTTATTTTCTAAAATTAGTTTGCAAATTTTACATAGTTTTTCAAACTACACTTTCTTACAATCAACACCAAAACAAAAAAAGAAAGTACAATAATTATGAGTAATTGTGGAAAGTAAATGTAGATTCTTTTTGTCCCCTTAAATAGTTAGATTCCCCAAAATGGACACATAAATGGGACGGATGGAGTATTAAAAAACAGACTTAAGAGACGAATTGTGTAAAGATTGATAAATTTTTACAAAAAATTGAAAAAAGTGAGAATTTTTCAATTTTTTTATGAAAATTTCTCAATTTTTACACAATTCATCACTTAAATCCATTTTTTAAGATCCAACTAAAAATACAAACTATAATATATATATATATATATTTATATATTAGTTAATACTAATATCAAAACAATTTTAATAATACCAGAATAAAAAGTATAACTAAAAATTTTAGCATCACATTCTAAAAGTTAAAACTAAATAGTAGCAAAACTGTACAAAATAGTATTTCGTGCAACCTTGTTAAACATTAATTGGTACCTACTAAAATGTTTGTATGCAATGGTACCAAACTAAGGAAGTATTATATACAATTTTCTGTTTGTATATATATATATATATATATATAAAACCTTTGCTGTCAATTCCATCCTTTACGTGTACCTAAAAGCTTTTAAAGTCCTTGGCACAACATTAGATTTTGATCTCTTTTACACTCCAAAACTCCCCACCTCGCAGGTTCAATTGACACCTCTCTCTCTCTCTCTCTCTCTCTCTCTCACACACACACACTCACACATCTGTTTTATACCAACTCAAAAACCCATCTTGATCCCCTCAACAAAAAAAAAACCATCTTGCTGGATCGAATTCCTGTCCAAGTTCTGTACTCTTTTTGTCTAAAAGACTCGAACTTCTCAGAAAAAAGCAGAGAAACCATGAAAGACAGAGGCAAAGCTGTAGAAACACACAAAGACAACAACTACTCAGATTTCAACTACTCTGCTTCAGATCTTCCATGCAAAAAACACCCATCTTCATCCTCAGTTGGAATCTGCGCCCAATGTCTCAAAGACAGACTCATCAAGCTGGTCTGCTCAGACTGTGGAGAGCAGCGTCTCTCTTCATGTTCTTGCTCTGAAATCTCTTCAAACCCAAAACTATCCAATGTTGATGTTGGAAGTGTTGGAAGAGTCTCATTCTTGATAGAGAATGAGAGAACTGATCAAACCCATCAATCAAATAATCAAAAACCCAGAAATGGAGATAGAGATAGATCAGAAGAGATTTTCTTGCTAAAGAGAAGTAGCAGTAGCTGTATTGAAATCAAGAAAGGTGGGTTTTGGAAAATTGGGAGACTTTTCAGGAAGAAAAGGTCCCATCTTTGTGACAGAATTGGTGGGTTTGATGAGAAAAGTGGTGTTTGGGTGTTTGATAATATGGGTGTTTCAAGATCAAGGTCTTTATGCAGTTTCAGAGGTGGGGGACTCAACGATCAAGAAGAGGGTAGTGAATTTGCATTTTCAAGTGCTAAAGTTTCAGACTTTAATGGAGGTTTATATGGATCAGAACCAAGAAAAAGTGGTGCTAGGGGTAGTTTGGATTCTGAAAATGGTGTTGATGTCAAGTGTTTGAAAAAGGGTGGTACTACAGATCTTGATAGTGCCTTGTTTGGTACAAATAGAAGTGTTTTTCCAATTAAAGAGAGTGATTTCAATGCCATGGATGACTCAAACTTCATTGATTTGCATCTTGATTTATCATCTGAATCAAAAACAGAGTACTCTGCTCCAAAATTGAGTGACTTGTCAGAATCAGATCATGGGTTTGTTGTTGGTTCTTTGGGGAGTTTGTTAGGAGATGGGATTTTTAGCAATGGAGGTTCATGTAGGATAACAGTGAATGAAAGAGAGAATAAGAGAGGGAGTAAAGGGTACAAGGTTTGGAGATGGATTTTCAGGCATCATCAAGCTGGTTGGAGAAGTTGAAGTAATAAGAGAGGTGAAAATCATATCTTGAAAGCTTTGATGCTAATGCAAGTATTATTAGCAAATTTACTTAAATGGATCTTTTGTTCATACTTTAGAGAGAGAGAGAGAGAGAGAGAGAGAGAGAGAGAGAGTTAAAATGAATGGAACTCAAGTCTCTTTCTATTTCATGTTTGAGTCCCTTTTTGTTTCCATATTCCTAGCTATGTTAATCAATGAATGTTTAAGTCTGTACTTTAAAGAAATGAGAAATGAGAAATGTGAATGTCATTATATCTATGAATACCATGAAAGCAATCTTCTTTAGCTGTATTGAAGTAAAATGGACCAATGGTTGAATTTCTTTCAAAATGATCAATTAATCAACGGATGAATTCTATTTTGATATCTGTCAAATGGAAGAATAGCAATTTGTAAACTCAGATTCATTTTCAATCTCAATTCTCAATTACAATGGTATCTGTATATATAATGCACTGAAAATAACTTACATTATGATGCACTCTGTATATAATCAGTCAGCAGATTGACTAGTCATTACAGGGGACTTGTTTGAAGTTGTCTTATAGTCGACTATGCTGCACACACAAGTATGAGTGACATTAAAGATAACTAGTAATAGTTGGGCAAATAAGTTTCACAAATACTTATTAACACACTTAATCTCTCTCCTGAGTGACACTGTAGGGTTCAGATAATTTCAATGGATATTACAGTGCCATCCAAGAGACAGATAAAGTATGTTTGAAAGTGTTTATAAAACTTGTTTGTGCCTCTAATATTGTTAAACTACCAATATCAAAAAGAGTAATATTTGAGGCACTAACAATTTCCACTAACACTTACTAACACACTCTATCTCTCTCCTAGTGGTACAGTGGGGTCCGCAGTGGGCCCTGCAGTACCACTAGGAGAGAGATAGAGTGTGTTAGTAAGTGTTAGTGGAAGTTGTTAGTGCCCCTAGCATTGCCCTATCAAAAAACACTTTGGTACATTTTTTTTAATGCAAATAAGACACTGCTCCAACACATATTGGTCCTCATAGTGTCTATATAATAACTTCTTCTTTTTTTCTTTTCTTTTTTGTGCTAAGGAAAGTGACTATATATATATATATATATATTGATACTTATTTAGATTATGACAGAACATAGACACACATCCATCCTATCCTAATTCCAAAATCTCACAATGATCACTTATTTTGACTGCTGATAACATGAGGCAAGTAAAGGAATCCTCTAAGGAGATTTGAACCCTCAATCTCCCAATTGAAGAGAGAGATCATATCAATTGGGCAAAACCCGCTTGGTAGGAACGTGACTATATGTTACTGCTTGCATGATATTGCACAAATCGATCAATGATATTATGAAAGAGTATGTTCAAATTACAAGAAAAGATGTAGGCTATGTTAGTTCATGAATTTAATGAGGGAGAAAAGAGATATAGAGAAAAATATTTATATTTTTTCGGCTTATAAAGAAAAGGGATAGGAAAATAGAAAAGAAAGAGGAAAAATAAATAAATAAATAAATAAATAAATAACTAAATAAATAGTGAGATAAATTAAGATTTCTAAAAAAAAAAAAAAAACAACCGTCCTCTTCTTTTCTTGAATTCGTATTGTATTTTGAAAAAAAATTATTAAAATAAAAGGGAAAACACTAGAAAATTTTATTTCCTTTCTTTTTTATCTAATTTGTTTAAATTCGCAAACCAAACATAGTTTTAAAAGGAATGCCATTGGATCCCATTTATATGACCAAATTAGCACAACCCATCAAACAGTCGGCCCAAGCCCAGAAAATTTGGGGCTGGGCTGCAAGAGCTAGGGCCATGACGCTGTCTGCTCAGCCCCTCAAAGTGTGGAGCAGAGGCCAGTCCAACCTCAAAACCAAGAATACGGAGGCTGGGGACAAGTTCGGTCTTTGGCCCAGACATTAGAACACCAACCCACAAGGCTTCTATTTTTGGGTAGGACTTATGAAACCAAGCAGGATTCGGCTAGGATCATCATATTAGCCCACATCCTAGTCCTATTTTCAAGTGCATTTTTACTTAGTATAAAAGCACCACCCAGGTAGGGGTGGGCACATTTCGGGCCAACCGAAGTTTCGAACTAGTTCAGTTCGATTTGAACCTGAATCAAAATAATTTCAGTTTGAAACCGAACTGATTTTACAAGTACAGTTCAGTTTTCGATAGGATTTTTTAACCCGAACCCGAACCGAATTTTCGAAGTTTTAAAACATATAAAATGCAATTTCCAAAATTAGGGCTAAACAACCTAAACTAAAGCAGCCGCCCCTCATCTCTCTCAGATTCTCAATCTCTCTCATCTCTAATCTCTCAACTTCTCAAATCTCTTATCTCTGATCTCTCAACTGTGAAGTGGTCCAAGTCTCAATGTCTCATCTCTGATCTCTCTCTCAACTCTGAACTCTCTGATCTCTCATCTCGTATCTCTCATCTCTCGTCGGTCTCATCTGTGAAGGTCTAAGTCTGAAGTCTCATCTCTCATCTCTCTCGGTCTCATCTGTGAAGGTCCAACCTCCAACTCCGGAGCTCGCATCCCCCTGCCTGCAGTGGCGCGCCGGCGACCCATACCCCTGCCTGCGGCAGCGTGACTCAGTGAGTGAGGTATGATGTTGTGATCTACCCATCTAGGTATGTATCACTACATGATGCATATTAATTACTTGTTAAGACTTTGAAGTCCTTGTTCTTATTCTTTTAATTTGTTATTCCTGATCAAGCTTCTGAATTATGAAATGCTCATTTAGCTATTGTATATACTCATTGGTTTGTCAGAATAAAAATGTTGATCCGAATAACTTTCCAACAACAATATTCATGTTTGTGTGTGAATGAAAATATATAAATTAGGGTACAAGGATCAACTAAAATGTGAAGAGGAATTCTTCCCCAGATTCTAAATTTCACAACAAAATGGTTTTTTTCCTCTTTTCATTTTTCTCTCTTACCAAAAAAAACAAAAAACAAAACTTCGGTTGAGATTTAACCCGAAGTTTCGAATCGAACCCGAACTTAAATTTCGAAACCGAACTGAATTTTCGAAGTTTATTTCAGTTCGGATTTCGGTACCAAAATTTCCAACCCGAACTGAAATTTTTGGTTCAAATCCGAACCGACTGTTTGCCCACCCCTACACCCAGGTACGCTAATCTAGGACAGCACTTGGGTGCTTTTCACTCAGTACTTTTTGTGCTATTTTCTATCACAGTAGTGGGACCCAAAACAGTTTTTAAAAAACTATTTTAAAGTGTTGGGTCCCACTTCTGTGAAAGGGAACAACACGAAAAGCACTGAGTAAAAAGTATCCAAGTACTGTCCGCTAATCTATACTCTTGAATACTTGTTATTCCTCTCCTATCTAGAATAACTTTCTGAGGAGACTTTAGGTCCAACCCATCGTCTTTGCTTATAGGTAATCAAGCCCAGTTCCAATGATTTAGCACTGCGCATATTTTGACTACACCCATGACATAAATCAGCAATTTGAGGTAGTACATTAGTAGTTTGCAGTAAGGTTTCTTTTAAGGGTCAATTAAATATAAGGACAATTTATAGTAATTATGTTAGTTAGGACAACTAAAACGAAATACGTATATCAATAAGTCCCTCAATCTTTATTGGACATAAATACCCTCACTACACATCATATTAGTGTATACACATTTCCTCAAAATTGCAAGAATAGGTACACCGCCTATAGCAATTCCGATTACCAAACCAGTAGAAATCGTCGGCGATCAGGAAGTGTCCGACTGCGGCAGAGGCGAAGGTGTGGTTGTCAGAGCTGGTATGGCCGGTCGTGGCGGAGATATCGAAGATGGAGTTACAGATGTTGCGATGGTATCAGATTGGATGGAGGGGCCAAAGTGGTCAGAAGCGCCGGTATCGTAGTTGCCGTCGGTTGTGTATCGGAGTTGGCAATGACCCCGACATTGGGGATGACATTGTTGGAAGATATGTATATACATATATGTTGGATATACAAAAAATATATATATGCATATGTACATACGTGTATGTGTTATATATATATATAAAGTAATAGTATATTTCAAAGCCAATTTTTGATTTGTGGGTCCACTTGTTTGACCTATTAAAATCTAATTCTTTCAATTTAGGCAACTATGCAATGTTAGGAATCTTATCCCAACACCTCACATATTTATCTCCTATGAATACTCCCATAATTAATTACATTAATTTCAAAGAGTTGCCTATATATTGAGAATTCATCTTCTTAACGTATGAAGAAAAAAAATAGTACATAATATATATTTCTCCTCTATTCCTATTTTTCGATCACTGTTTTTCCTTCACCACTATTAAGCAAGGTTGTTGATTGTTCCCTTCACTGTACGAGTGCATGTTAGTGGAGACAAAGCTGTTGAATCCTGGAGGGTAGGCCGTTTAAACCTTCTGCACTGAGATACCATCTCAGAGAGGCGGAAACTATTCTTAAGGACAGTGTCTAGTACACGCCACAGCAATCCGATAAGTTTCTATTTCATACATAGTTGCATTCTATATATTTGTCTATTTTCCAACAATCTTAAGAATAGTTTAAATGGATGCTGCTATGTTAACTGCTACCGAGGCTATGTCCGACTTCACTAAAATCAAATCTTTCAAAGGCTCAAATTTTAAGCTTTGGTAGACTAAGGGTGCGTTTGATAAAACTGAAAATTAAGTGCTGAAAATTAAGTGCTGAATTTTAAGTACTGAAAATTTTAAGTGATTGAATTTATAATACTGAAAACAGTGCTTCTACTACTGAAATAGAATGCATTCAGTGATTATTTTCAGTAGAAATTTTTCACTTAAAGTTTTCAGTGATTTTTTGGCTGCTTTTTCAATTAAGTGGTATGTTATCAAACGCACTAAAAAGGAATAAGTGCTGAACCTTTTCATTTTCAGCACTTAATTGGGTTATCAAACACACCCTAAGTTACTGTTGGTTCTTGATATTGCTCAGGTAGAATTTGTTTTGGTCCAACCAAGACCAACAGAAGGGTCTGAGAATTTTGAAACCAAATTGGCGGAATGGGAAACCGCAAATAAAATTTGCAAAAGCATAATTCTGAATGCACTTTCAAATGAGCTTTTTGACGTTACCGCTCTCTTAAGAATGCTCATGAAATTTGGGATGCATTGGTGACAAATTATATCATTGAAGATGTTGGTATTAAAAAGTATACAATTGGCAATTTTTTTAATTTTAAAAATGACCGACTATAAGCATGTTTCTTCTCAAATTCACGAATTTCACATTGTTGTTTTTGAACTCACCAATGAAGGCATACAATTACCTGAACCATTTGTAACTGGTGCCTTGGTTGAAGTATTTCCAGAATCTTGTAAGAGTTATAAAAATATGATGAAGCATGAGAGGAAAGAGATGACCCTAGATGAAGGAATTGTTCACATCCAAATTGAAGAGAAAAATAAATTGCTTGACAGAGCTGAAAAAGCGAAAGCTATGGTTTCCAAAGCCAACCTTGTAGAAGAAAAACCAAATAAATCCTATCGAAATAATAGGAGGCAGAATAATCGGTATGATTACAACAAGCAACTTAAACCCCAAATGTAGACACCCCATTTTGTTTAAAACGGTCGCGATCCCACGAGGGGACCGCCCCCCACCTTTGGGGCGGGCGCGACACCAAACTCAAAATAATTTTAATAAGAAGAAAGGTTTTTGCTATGTTTGTTGAAAACCTAGCCACCATGCTGCTTAATGTAGACATAGGAAAAGGAACGACCAACCTGCCCCTACATCTAATTTGGATGAGGCTACATCTAATTTGGATGAGGCGGATGTTTTTGTGGCAGTCGTTTCTGAGACTAATATTGTGGCAGGGGAGAAGGACTGGGTAGTAGATTTTAGGGCTACCCTATATATATATATATGTGTGTGTGTGTGTGGTAACAGAAGTGCTTTTACCTCCTACACCCCTATAGATAGGGGTGTAAATGAGCTGAGCCGCTCAACAAGGGCTCGAAGCTCGGCTCAATAAAGGCTCGGTTCGGCTCGCTCATTTGAGCTCGTGAACACGGTCGATTAAGGCTCGTGAGAAGGCTCGCGAAAAAGCTCGTTAATAAGTTTGATAAAAAGCTAGTATAGTGACTTTTATATACATAAATTTATTATAAAATTAATTAATTTTAGAGAAAATATGATATATCTTGTAAATATATTTGATAAATGATTATTTTATTATTAAACTATATAGTTTAAAAGGGCGCGCGAAAAAGATCATTAAAAAGTCGCGAGTACTTGAAAGTTCGGCTCGTTTAAGCTCGTGAGCAAGCTCACAAGCTCGTAAGAAAGCTCGCGAGCAGGCTCGGCTCGGCTTGTATACACCTCTACCTGTAGGGGAAGGAGAGGAACAAGTATTCATGGGGGACTCTATGTAACAACCCTAAAATTTCTAAGTGTGTAAATAATTAATTTAATTATTATTTTCAGTTAGCAATATTATATGAGTGAGGCTATGTAAGACACGTGTTCGAAAATTTTAAGTTTGGAGGACATATAAATTAAATCATTAGTGAGCCCGTTTAGTTTGTGTTACATTTTATAAATTTATATTTGTTAAAGAAAGTGAATGGTTGCTATGTATTTTTTTTATATAGTGTTTACAGGCCCGCGAATGTGTCAAATAGTATATCTGGTATTAAAATTAAGTACCCATATCATGTACACCTGTTGGACTACTTATTTTAGTACTTTGGAATGTATTTTGGGCCCATCTGAAGCCTTTTTGTGAGCCCGTAAGACAAAAAACGGGATTTTATATGTGTAAGTGTTATATTATATGTGTTGTGTTTGTATTATATGTATATACATAGATAATATATCCTACGGTTAGTTAAAAAGGAAAAAAAAAAAAAAAAAAGAGAGCAGCCACGAGAGAGAGAGAGAGAGAGAGAGAGAGAGAGAGAGAGAGGGGAGGAGGACGAGGAGGAGGAGGAAGAAGAAAAAGAAGAAGAAGAAGAAGACGACGACGAAGGAATAACGAAGAAAATGGTGCGAGTTATTCGGATCCAGATTCGCGTTCGTAGTCTGTTCAATATCGTTTTCAAGTGCTTAATCGCGTAGTGAGTTGATCAAACCCTTGTGTATATGTGTATGTGTATGGATATAGACATATAATATATATATATGCATTACTTCGTATACATATTTTGATCTCATGGCTGTTTTGGGTATCTCTAGATTGTGTACTGTGATATTAGTTTATTTATTTTTTACACAAAAGGACAAAGACCTACATAACCATAAGAGATTCTTGATTTTTAGTTCATCCTTAAATATTATAGGATAGATTCTTTTTTTATGATTATTAAAATCCAAATACTAAAAAGTAAATCCTAAAGGATTTTGAAACTTTGACTTAAAAGGGTGCTGAAAGTTATTAATTTTTATAGGGTTGTGTGTTGCTTATTTTAAGTTTTTGTTCGCAATGGCCCAGGCAAAACGCTATTCTGAACAACTTTCGTGTGGAGTTTTTCCCAATTCTGCATTGTTTGGGCATAAATTTACAATTATAGTAGAAGTGAACAAATGTCTCATTGAATATTTTACACTATGGAGAATATGATTTCTGATTATGTGCTTCATGTATGCTAATATTAAATGTTTTGTTGAGGTAACTGTACCTGAAATAATTGGTTGTATATTGTGAAAATTTTGATGAAAGGTAAACTAGATACGTTGAATAATATATTGATGATCTTGTAATTCGATCGGAAAATAATGTGGAACGATTGTTATGGGTAAATTGATAAAACAATATATTTTGAGAAATTGGAACGTATCTAAAAGACAGAGGTGTGATTGGACTATGATGAGACGGAACTATGTGATAAACGTGAATTTCACAAAAATGAGAATAATACGAACGATAAACGATAATGGCAACATAATTCCTTTAGTGTTCACCGTACCCCATTGTATGATGTATTTTGGTAGCTCGACTTGCGGAGTGTACCTTTCCCAGTGGCTGTGTGATCAAGCTGGCCTAAGTCTTATGCCCGACTTATTTATTAAACATTTTGGCATAGTGGCCAACCTTCCGTTTGTACATCTGATTTGGTTGATACCCCACCCCAATTGGTACTGGAGTGGGCGTTGGTATTATGTTTGGGGACACATGGGATATATGTGTGGGCCATACCATGGAGGGTGGCCAAGGTGAACACAAAGATAAATTTAATACTAATAAATAATAAAAATGGATTATTTCATAAGACTGGTAAGCGTGGAATAATGAACGCGATGTTTAAGTTAGAATGTGGACGGTTTATATATGGAATTGTTCGCCTGATTTGTGATCATTCGATTTACAGGATGGTGGGCCCACTAACTTTTATGCAGGGCTGGCTCACCATAGATATCCGACGGGTAAGTAATCGGTTAGTATTAGTTAGGTTTGGGACTGATAAGGAAATAAATTCAATTGAAGATTTAAATGGAGCATGTCTTGGAGAAAAATTTGGAACTAATCAAGAAAATCAAGAGGCCATTATTGTCTTCAATAACTAATCACACAATCAAGGGAAATCAAGAGCCCAGTTAACTATAAAAAGTTGATTTCTAGCTTGCCTTATTTCTCTACTTTCCCTCTGTTATTGTAGCTATATATTGCACATATTCATCAATGGAAAAGTGTGCTTCTCTCCATCAAATATTTTAGATTTCTTCATGGTATCAGGGCCACAACCTGCAAGCTCTAACACCTCTAGTTTTTCATATCAAATGGACGAAACTAAACTCACCATTCAATCCGTCCACCAGTGCTCGAGTTTAATTTTGATCAAAATTACTAGCACCAACTACCTGATGTGGTGAACCCAGATTCTCCATCTTGCTCGCAGCCTAAGTGTGGTTCATCATCTCCAAGATGGTAAAATACCTGCTATAGAAATAGAGGATGACAAAGGAAACAAAAGCCCAAACCCGGTTCATGCTACCTGGATCAACAACGATGGGCTTATCTAGAAGCTGAATCCACCACGGCGTACCAAATGTGGACGTCACTTGAAGAACAACTCCTTCCCATCATAGTTGAGAAGGAAGGGTTGTTGAAAAATATGCTCGTGACCATCAAAAAGGGTTCACGATCTCTTGATGAATACTTAAAGGAGTTAAAGTGTATCTGTGACAATCTTGCAGCCATCAAGAAACCTATCTCTGATTTAGACAAGGTTTTTCAGTTTGCTCGCGGCTTGGGACAAAAGTATAAGAGTTTTCGTCTTGCCATGATTACGAAACCTCCATACCCAAGCTTCAATCAGCTTGTTCTTGCGCTTCAAGGGCATGAGGAAACCATGGCTGCACAGCGAGAAGAAGAGAAAGTGTGCCTTGGACAAGCTCAAGCATTTTTTGGGCAGCGTGGTCGTGGCTAAAACAATCGAGGGGGCAGAGGTGGCTTCAATTCTAGAGGTCGAGGCTTTACTCCAGCTGGACGAGACAATACTCAAAATGAGGGACAAAACTCTCAAGGTAATAACAACAATTAGTGACAGCTGACTCAAACAATGAACCAACAGAGGCAAGAACAAACTCAACAATGGCAAAACTGCAATAACAGCAATGGTAAGGTTACATGTCAGATTTATGGGAGATCAAACCATCTTGCAATCAATTGTTGGTATAGATTTGATTATTCATACTAATTCAAAGAGCTTCCTCAAGCTTTGCTGCCATGGCTCTCAATGATAATGATCCTTCCTTCTATGTCGATTCAAGAGCTACGTCTCACATGATTAATGACCCAGGTAAATTATCTCATGTCAAACCCTACAATGGAAATGATGTTATTTACGTTGGGAATGGAAATAGCCTACCTATTACCTATACCGGAGACACTTGTGTTGACACGAAAAATGGAAAATTAAAACTGAAAGATGTTCTTGTTTTACCTGAGTTAAAAAAGAATTTGTTATCAGTTGGCAAATTTACTTCTGATAATTCTTGCTCCTTTGAATTTACCTCTTCTGGCTTTATTATCAAGGATAAAAAAATAGAGAATGTTAGCAAGGGGAACTAAGAGAGGGCAGCTCTATGCTTTGGATGAACTATTTCAGGGGGCTTTCAGTGCAATAAGGAAAAGCGGCTCCTCTTCTATCTGGCACCAGTGGCTTGGCCATCCTAATCAAAAGATTTTGTCTTTGTTGAAGGAAAAGAAAGTCATTGATGTCTCTAAATGGATTACTACACCATCTGTATTTGTTAGTTGTCAATTGGGGAAGAGTTGTAAGCTACCATTTAATTCTTCGAATAAAATTTCTAAGTTTTCTCTTGAAAAGATTCATTGTGACCTTTGGAAACCTGCCCCTATTATTTCGAATCAAAGATTTCGCTATTATGTAATATTTGTAGATGATTATTCTCGATTTACATGGCTTTATCCTTTAAGGAGAAAATCAGATTTCCTTGGATGCTTTCAAAAGTTTCAAAAACTTGCTGAAAATCAATTTGATCATCGAATCAAAATTTTCCAATGTGATGGTGGCAGTGAGTTTAGTTCAAACCCCTTCCTCGACCTTATTAACAAGAATGGAATTCAGTTGCAAATCTCATGTCCAGGTATACCTGAGCAAAACGGCATTGCGGAAAAAAAGCATAGGCATATTGTTAAAATGGGTTTGACCATGCTCTTCCATGCAAATTTACCCTTGTCCCTTTGGGTTGAAGTGTTTCTCACGACTGTCTACTTGATTAATAGATTGCCATCATCATCTTTGAAAAATGAGAGTCCTTATCACAAGCTTTACAAACGGCATCCAAACTACAATAGCTTGTGGGTTCTAGGGTGCCGATGCTTCCATTCTCTAAGACATCATGGTGGTACCAAGTTCACAAAGAAGACATACCTATGTGTCTTCTTAGGTTATAGTTCGCTTCATGATCGGGAGAGAACTAATCCTAATTATACGCCTTAACGAACATTTGTTAGACCATTTTATCCTGTTTTTGTATATTTTTACTTCGTTTTCTATTTTCTGACAGGTTTTGGAAGAAATCAAGTAAACCAGGCTAAACAGGGTGAAAAAGCACAAAGAAAGAAGCTGAAAAAGCCAGTTCGCGCGCCCGACCCGCGGGCGCGAAAATCCTAGAATCGCTCGCGCGATCCGCGCGCGCGAAGTCCAAATGTCGCGCTCGCGCGACCCGCTCGCGCGATATGTGTAAAAACCAAAGTTGCGTATTTTAGTATACTGAAGACTCCTGTGCAAACGAAACTACTGAACGACGTCTAGACTGTAAATTACATCAGTTTCAGTTCATTTCGGGTTAGGAAGGCTTCCGAAACTTGTTGTAAATCTATATATACTCTATTTTACTTCAATTGAAGGGTTACACACCCATACATACACATTCTACAACCATACTTCCAGCCATTGAAGGGAGGGAAGCAAGGAGAAGAAGAAGAAGACCAAGGGTTTCCATGGCCTCCTCCATCAACTACTTGCCATCCATCACTTCCATGGACGGTTAGATCATAGATCTAGGGTTTCAATGAAGCCCTAGACGAGTAATAGGGTTTTATTTATGTTTTTATTTTAGTTTTATTATGTATGGATGACAGTCACATGTTTAGAGGATTTTTATAAATAAATCGTACTTCTAGTGATTAAATCATTACTTTCAGAATTTATTCTTGTCTTAGATCTATTTTGACTGTGATGTGCTCAACGATCTATGCTTGCTGTGCTTGTTTAGATTGTTTACATGTGATGGTGCTTTATTGATTTGTGCTATCAAGTATCCGAATAGTCCATGCCTAGGTTAGACGGATTAGATCACAACCCTAGTTTAGTGTGGGATAATTCGTGCTAACCGAAGATGGATTATGTTGGTGCTTGAACCATGAGTATCTTCTTGTCGGAGGAATTGGGCTTGTAGTTACAATTCCCCATATTCATCCAACGTAATAAGCTAAAGTAATTCATAAATATCCCTATTATGAAACTAGTGGTGGATTTGCAATCCTAGGTTCCCTTTACATATTCATTAAAAACACTTTTAATTGCTTTCATAGTTTAGATTTACTTTTATAGTTATTAGTTTAATTAAATCCAATTCAAATCCGTTTTTCCTAATTAATTAGACTTAGGTTTTGAAATTAAGAGCTGTAGTAATCAATCTCTGTGGGTTCGACCTTTACTTCCACACTACAAATCTTTGGAAAAGTAAAGAACACTTTTTATATCTTGATTCTGACAACATCAATTTTTGGCGCCGTTGCCGGGGATTGCATTACTACCTTTAGTTTTATAATCTTAGTTTAGTTAATTCGTAAATATTAGATTAGGTTTTCTTTTCTTATTTTCCGTTTTTGTTTTGAGTTACTAACTTGTTCTTTTATTTTGTAGTCAACGTTTCCGAGTGGAGCAGCTAATTACATCAAAGGAGCTTACGCAAATAAAAATAAAAATAAAAATTAAATAAATTGCTCTTGTGAAATTCGCTTTAAACCACTGTAAGTCAGGGCGCTGTGACGCACTATTTGCATTAGTTTAGGGTTAATTGCACTGCATTAGCTAGGAAACCCGGGGCGCTGGGCTTGACGCGGTCATTGCATTACAGGATAATATTCATGCATCATAGTAGTTGTGTGCTTGTCGTCTTATTTGCGTGATTGCTATTTGTTTTTTTTATTTATTGAGTCAGTTTTTGTTTTTAGTTTCTTTTCTTTCTTTTAGTTTATGTTAGGTACACGTTCAAATAAACCGGAATTAAAACCTTTCGACTCTGAACTTGAACGCACCCTAAGAGTTAATAAGTCTTCAAACTTAACTTCTAGAACAAGGTTTTTAATAGACGACGATTTGACACCGAAACCAACGTCTTTATTTGAATCTGAAATACGTAGTACCCTTACAAGACTAAAGAAACCACGCTTTCATAACATAGAACCGATTAAAATGGCAGACATTGGAAATAACAATAACAACCAAAATAACAACGAAAATAATTTGAATAATCCTAATATACCACCACCTCCTCCACTTAAAGATTATTTTATTCCGACGACTTACACGCCACAAACTTGTATCGACTTACCGGAGGCGACGGCATCTCACTTTGAGATAAATTCGTCTACCATCTCGCTATTTCCATCCTTCCATGGCCGTCTAAATGAAGATCCATACCAACACTTAGGAGATTTTCAGGATATATGTTCTACTTTAAAAATTCAAAATCTTACTGATGATGAATTAAAATTGCGGCTCTTTCCATTCTCATTAAAAGACAAAGCTAAATATTGGCTCCAATCTTTGGAGCCAAACACAATTAGAACATGGGAAGACTTACACACCGCATTTTTACAAAAGTTTTTTCCTATTATGCGTACGAATCAGATAAGAAAATCTATAACAAACTTTGTGATGCAAGATGGGGAATCACTTTACGACACGTGGGAAAAATTTAAAGAATTATTACGTTCGTGCCCACATCATCAGGTTCCCAAGTGGCAATTGGTTCAAGTCTTCTACGAGGGGCTTATTCCCTCTGTTAGGAATACCGTCGATGTCGTTTGTGCGGGTACCTTCTTGCACAAAAGCGCCGACGAGGCTTGGAAAATTTTTGAAACTTTAAGCGAGAATTCGATGCACCAAGCGGTGTCGGTACGTTCGGAAGGATATCTTCTTACACCCAAACGAGAGGTGAAGTTTGAGTCGAGTCATTCTATTAAATTTCAAGAATTATCTAAAAAACTTGACCGACTTATGACAATGAACCAAACGACAGTCTCACCCGCTCATGAAATTTGTGCATTATGTTCTGATCCTTCACATTCTATCCTTGCATGTCCATCGGCAAGTCAATTTCCGGAATTCGTGGAGCAACACATTAATTCTATTCAACAATACCCACGAAATAATTATAATGCAACTACTAATAATCCGGATGCGCCATGGAGAAACCATCCTAACTTCTCGTGGAAAAATAATACTAATAATCGTAATGAGGCAACTAATATTCCAAATGCGTATCGACCTCAGTTTCAACCTAATCAATACCAACACCTGCCTCCTAATTCGAATCCTTCAAGGGGTAATGCTTTTGAGGAAAAGGTGTTGGCGTCCCTTAAGACTATTGAAACGCAAGTACAGGCACAAGCACAAATAGTGCACTCACACACACAATCCATTGCGAAGCTTGAATCCCAAATAGGACAACTAGCTACTGTAGTGAGTCGTAGAAATGAAGGGACGTTGCCTAGTCAAACAATTCAAAACCCTAAGGGACAATATGAGGTTAAGGGGTCGAATAAGCAAGTAAACGCCGTATCAACTAGGTTGACTACACGAGAGGAAGAGGTAATAGAAATTCCGAATGAGAATGTGAAAGATATGAATATCAACTCTAATACGAAGAAGGGTGAGGACGCGAGCCAAAATAAGAAAGAACAAGAATCGGACCCAACGAATTATATTCCGCGAATGCCATATCCACCAAATGTTGAGGGACCGTCACATTTGCCCAAGAAAGGGTCAAAAATGGAAGATATACTCGAGGTGTTTAAACAAGTTAAAATAAATATTCCTTTCCTCGATGCTATTAAACAAATTCCCGCTTATGCTAAATGTTTAAAAGACCTTTGTACACAAAAGTGCAAAATACGTAGTCATACTCCGAAAAAGGTCTTCCTCACGGAAAAAGTAAGCTCTATATTCCAACACGCTCCTCCGAAGTATAAGGATCCTGGTACGCCTACGATTTCATGTGTCATAGGTGACACTATCATTCATAGGGCTCTCCTTGACTTAGGAGCTAGTGTTAACCTCTTACCTTATCATGTCTATAAATAACTAGGTTTAGGTGAACTTAAGCCTACGGCCGCTACTATTCAATTAGCGGATCGTTCTGTCAAAGTACCTAGGGGAATCGTCGAAGACGTCCTAGTAAAAGTTTATCAATGTTTTTATCCTGTTGATTTTATGGTCCTTGACACCGAACCAGTGATAGATGCTAGAAAATACACTCCTGTTATTCTTGGTCGTCTATTCTTAGCCACGGCCAACGCACGTGTCAATTGTAGAACAGGGGTGATGAAAGTGTCGTTCAGGAATATAAAATTAAAATTAAACGTTTTTAACGCTGTCGATCAACCTCCTAAAGACAACGATAACCTATGTGAGG
This sequence comes from Hydrangea macrophylla, assembly GCA_033977485.1. Classification (NCBI taxonomy): domain Eukaryota; kingdom Viridiplantae; phylum Streptophyta; class Magnoliopsida; order Cornales; family Hydrangeaceae; genus Hydrangea; species Hydrangea macrophylla. The sequence continues at coordinate 77,786,558 of CM066983.1, read as the reverse complement.
CGGAAGGTGAGGTAAGACGGAATATTGAGCCTACCAAAGAAATAAATGTGAGTAACGAAAAAGATATAGCGGATGATGAGTGGATGAACCCTAATACTTCGGACCCTAATGCTGAATCTACTCGGAAGGTAAGAAATCGATTTGAACATAATGACGAACCATCAATCGAATTAATTCAAAGCGACGTGATTTCTGCGTACCACCGAGCTCTTCCTGATATTATTAGGGGTACAAAATCTGGTTTTTAACCTCCATAAAATCTTGAGCTAGAACGGTCTAGCTAAAGACGTAAAAGATAGCGCTTCTTGGGAGGCAACCCAAGCTTAATGTCGTCTGTTTTCTTTGTTTTTGGGTCCTTTTGGTCAGTTTGTGAGTTTTCTGGACAGGGTTGGGGGGGTGGAGTACATTTATTTTTAATTTATATACATAACAGAGCAAGCAAAACGAGAAATACCCTTCTCGCGCGCGCGATCCGCTCGCGCGAGGCCTCGCTCGCGCGGCCCGCTGGCGCGAGAATGTGCCTTAGTGTTTTTTTCTTTCTTTTTCCTTATATGAGCCCTCAGGTTCTACTCGCGCCTAGCCTCGCGGGCGCGAGGTAGCTCGCGGGCGCGAGGGGGGGTCTCGCTGGCGCGATTTCAAAAAAAAAAAAAAAAAAAAAAAAATTTGGGATTCGCGCTCGCGCGATCTCCCATTTTTCTGACATTTTCTTTTGTTTTCTATATCTTTCCCCCTACCTATTTTATTTGTGTTTCTTTTCTATTTGTGTTTATTTGGTTCAGTTTAGTTCGTGTTCGTTGTTTTCCTTGTTATTACATGTATACTTTTTCATTTTATTTTTTTTTTCCATTTGATAGTTTAGTTTAGTTTCGAGTAGTTTTTAAATTTCTATTTTATATTTCTGTTTCATTTACTTTTAATATTCTTTTGTTAGTTCTTTTCGTTTATCTAGTAGTAACAGGTAACATTGAAATTTATTGACATATTCCATTGTGTTCACCTGTTTGTCATTGCCGAGATTGAGGTACTATCGTTTCTTTCTTACGTACTCACCTTTCTTTTGTTTTATTGTTTCATTGGGGACAATGAAAGGTTTAGGTTTGGGGGTATGCACACATGCGCATTAGTTATGCAAAATTTTATAAAAAATTTTAAAATTTTTCAATAAGTGTGTTTAAATAAACGATGTTACCAACGTTTTTGCAATATCAATTTAATCTTAATTTGATACTTCTTGTTATGTAACTTTGAATTGTTATAGAAGGATAAACAAGAGAATATGTGATTAAACATTTGCTTAAGTTATGTTGAAACGTTTTAAGTTATGTATCGTTTGAATCGTAGTTTTATATCATAGTTTTGCACAAAAACTTATGCACTGCACGTAGTCACTTGAATGTATGTTGGTTGTGAACTATAATATGATTCGGATTTCTAGATAACACAAGGTGGAGACTAAGCCCAGTGAGCTTTTGAGCCTATCTTTTCTTCATTGAGGGTTATAAATACATTGTGTTTGTCGAATTTCACTTGAAATAGAGCATCTATTTGTTGTTTAGTCTCATTATTCGTGTTCTGGTTGATAGTCAAGTTAAAATATTTGTTACCATGCTAAATAATCTTCCGTCGTAAACGTTGAAGAACCATATAACTATAGGAAATGATTTTAGGCCCTCTTTGTTTACTACCGACCGAAGAATTATAAATTTCCTTAGTTCGCCCTTTGAGCCGTTAAAATGCCATTTCTTTCTTTGATTACCATTATTCTTGTTTTTGCTCCGACTTGACAAACTTGGAGTTCACCACTGAGAGATTTGTCACCTTTTAGTAGTGTTAAGGTGATGTGTTGAAAAAGAAGAAGAAAATAAGATGCTATTGGTGTAGTTGCTTGGTATTCGATGAATAATCATTTGAGAAGCAAGAAAAGAAAAAGGAAAAGACACATAATACAGAAGAGGAAGGTTGAAAAAAAAATGAAAGAAAAGAAGAAAAATGAATGAAAAGGAATGAAGAGAAAGAAAAGATGAAAGTTTGTAGAAGAAGAATGAAAGAAATCGAACATGCCTTACAATGCCATTCTAAACCTACCCGATTAACCCGTTCTATCATTTTTCATTGCCTGAGCCACATTACAACCTTTGAAAAGTCCTTTCTGATCCTAGAAAACATGGTTCGGATATGAAAATGATGGGAGGGGGATTAAAACATGGTAATAATTAATTTTTCTGGATTATTGGCATCCTATCTATGAGACTACTGTTCTTTCGTGTTATGCGTCTTTTTCGTGTCGTATGTGAGCGTTATTCGTTTTGAAAACATATTTCCTTTACTCACATATTTTAGAAAAATTACACTTGTTTCTGAGTGTTTTACTTGAGAGTGTAATTCATTGTGAGATTCGTAGTCGAGACATAGTTGGATGGTTATCCAAGTTATATTCCAAGTTCATGACATGCGCGTGTTCACTTGACTACCATATCACACACGTGCAATTTTATGAGAAATTCTATTGATTTATACGATGCATGTGCTTGAGATTGTTTTTCATGATGTAGGTAGACGTTTGATTCTGTTTCTTCTTGTTCGTTATTCTATTTCGAATCGTTGTTTATAATAAGGAGTATTGTTTATTTGTTTAATAAAACTTTTTAAATTTCTAAGTTAATAAAGATGGTTGTGGGTAACTTGTTGACGAGAACCCTCACGAGACTTCACTCGTCCGACTAGGGACACCTAGAGGTTTAAAAGGCTTGTTGCATATGCTAAATGCAATCGTGATCCATGCGAAAATGGAGTAGTAGTTTATTAGTAGTTAGTTTTTATTTTAGTTTTGCTCGAGGACTAGCAAAATGTAGGTTTGGGGGTGTGATCGGGAGAGAACTAATCCTAATTATACGCCTTAACGAACATTTGTTAGACCATTTTATCCTGTTTTTGTATATTTTTACTTCGTTTTCTATTTTCTGACAGGTTTTGGAAGAAATCAAGTAAACCAGGCTAAACAGGGTGAAAAAGCACAAAGAAAGAAGCTGAAAAAGCCAGTTCGCGCGCGCGACCCGCGGGCGCGAAAATCCTAGAATCGCTCGCGCGATCCGCGCTCGCACGAACCGCTCGCGCGATATGTGTAAAAACCAAAGTTGCGTATTTTAGTATACTGAAGACTCCTGTGCAAACGAAACTACTAAACGACGTCTAGACTGTAAATTACATCAGTTTCAGTTCGTTTCGGGTTAGGAAGGCTTCCGAAACTTGTTGTAAATCTATATATACTCTATTTTACTTCAATTGAAGGGTTACACACCCATACATACACATTCTACAACCATACTTCCAGCCATTGAAGGGAGGGAAGCAAGGAGAAGAAGAAGAAGACCAAGGGTTTCCATGGCCTCCTCCATCAACTACTTGCCATCCATCACTTCCATGGACGGTTAGATCATAGATCTAGGGTTTCAATGAAGCCCTAGACGAGTAATAGGGTTTTATTTATGTTTTTATTTTAGTTTTATTATGTATGGATGACAGTCACATGTTTAGAGGATTTTTATAAATAAATCGTACTTCTAGTGATTAAATCATTACTTTCAGAATTTATTCTTGTCTTAGATCTATTTTGACTGTGATGTGCTCAACGATCTATGCTTGCTGTGCTTGTTTAGATTGTTTACATGTGATGGTGCTTTATTGATTTGTGCTATCAAGTATCCGAATAGTCCATGCCTAGGTTAGACGGATTAGATCACAACCCTAGTTTAGTGTGGGATAATTCGTGCTAACCGAAGATGGATTATGTTGGTGCTTGAACCATGAGTATCTTCTTGTCGGAGGAATTGGGCTTGTAGTTACAATTCCCCATATTCATCCAACGTAATAAGCTAAAGTAATTCATAAATATCCCTATTATGAAACTAGTGGTGGATTTGCAATCCTAGGTTCCCTTTACATATTCATTAAAAACACTTTTAATTGCTTTCATAGTTTAGATTTACTTTTATAGTTATTAGTTTAATTAAATCCAATTCAAATCCGTTTTTCCTAATTAATTAGACTTAGGTTTTAAAATTAAGAGCTTCATAAGGGCTATCGATGTTTAGAACCAAAGACGAAAGAGTATATATCTCTCGCCACGTAGTGTTTGATGAAGAATTCTTTCCATACAAGGCAATAGAAAAAGAGTACCTCAATTCTCCATTCATGGTGTCCCAATTTCCCTTACTAGATGAATGGTTTGAGAAGACCAAAATACATTCAGATTCATTGAATAATCATACTCCAAAAATGGGATCATTGACCAAACAAAATGAGGAAAAATCCCCTATTTGTAATGCTAACAATTCAGATTGTTGTGATTTTCCTTTTAGTTCAGGTCAAGAAGATGCACTTGTTGAAGATGACAATAAAGTTATTTGTGAAAATTCCACCAAAAATGTTGATGGAGAGTCAACCTGGAAATTGAAGAGGAAAACTTACCTCTATCACCTCATAGTCAACACACTGATTCTGATCATGAAGAATCATTAATGGAGGATTTAGGCAACCATAACTTGCCTCCCTCAGATCCCACCTCCACTCACAATACCGATTCGATTGCCCATCAAGATAAGCGTCCCATTCAAGATCACCATCCTCCAGCATACCTGTGTGACTACGTGTGTCCTTTGAATAAAACCAACGTAGCTCTTATTGTACATGGAGATTTTCCTACCGAACCAAGAACCTTGAAGGCTACTCTTAAAGACTCAAGATGGATTGGTGCCATGCGTGAAGAACTGGATGCACTCTATGCAAAATCATACGTGGATACTTGTTCCTCGCCCCGCCAACACTAATAATGTCGGGTTAAAATGGGTCTTTCGGCTCAAGTACAAAGAAGATGGAACCATTGAGTGATTTAAATCCCGACTCGTAGCAAAGGGTTTTACTTAGATTTCTGGACTCGACTACAATGAGACTTTCATCCCAGTTGTTAAACCCACAACAATTCGACTTGTCATCTCCATTTTTCTTTCTCTCGGTTGGTGCACGCGACAGTTGGACAACAAAAATGCCTTCTTACTTGGCCATCTCAAAGAGACAATGTTTATGGAGCAACCACCTAGATTCTTGGACTCACACCTTCCTAATCATGTGTGTCTCTTGAAGAAGTCACTTTACGGGCTCAAGCAGGATCCCCATGCGTGGTTTGATCGACTCTCGCAATTTCTTCTTCATCTCGGGTTCTATTGTAGTAAGGCAAATTCTTCTCTTTTTGTTCTACACACAAACAATGTCATTATATTTCTCCTTATTTACGTTGATGATATCTTGGTGGCTGGAAACAACTATAGATTCATCAATGATCTCATTCAACAACTTGGGTTCGAGTTTGCTGTCAAAGATTTGGGACCTTTTCACTACTTTCTCGGTATAGCCATTAAGCCTTTTCAGGGTGGAGTCTTTCTCTCTCAAGCAAAATACATTCAAGACCTTCTCACTCGTACTCAGATGCTTGAAAGCACATCTAATGCTACACCAATGAGTCTCAAAGAGAAAGTCTTATCATCAGATCATGATCCTGTTGATGCCTCTTCCTATCGTAGCATCGTTGGAGCACTCTAATATCTCATTTTCACTCGACCTGATATCACTTATGCTGTTAATCAGGTTTTCCAGCACTTCAATAATCCTACCATGATCCACTTGAAAGCAAGTAAAGTATATCCTTCGATATCTCAAAGGGAGACAAGACTTTGGTATTCGTTTTCTCTCCAACAACTCTTTGTCTCTTTATGGCTTTTGTGATGCAGATTAGGCTAGTTGCCCTACTACTCGGCAAAGTACTTCCAATTTTTGTATCTTCCTTGGTGCAAACTGTGTTTCGTGGAGTTCCAAGAAGCAGCCTACAGTAGCTCACTCCAGTTCCGAAACTGAGTACCACTCTATGGCATCCGCCACCGCTAAAATTACTTGGCTCACTTTTTTGCTCCGAGATATTGGTATCCCACTCTCCAAACCTCGTCAACTGTTTTGTGATAACCTTAGTGCTCTCTATATATTAGTAAATCCGATGTTTCATGCTCATTCGAAACACATCGAACTTGACTACCATTTTGTTAGTGAGAAAGTGGCAATGGGAACTCTCATCACTCGATATATCTCCTCTTCCTCGCAACTAGCTGATATCTTCACAAAACTCTTACCTAAAGCTGCCTTCACACTACTTCGAAGCAAGTTGGGTGTCCATTGTCATTCCCCCTCCAACTTTAGGGGGCATGATAAGCAAAGAAATTCAAATGAAGATTCAAATGGAGCATGTCTTGGAGAAAAATCTGGAACTAATCAAGAAAATCAAGAGGCCATTATTGTCTTCAATAACTAATCACACAATCAAGGGAAATCAAGGGCCCAGTCAACTATACAAAGCTGATTTCTAGCTTGCCTTATTTCTCTACTTTCCCTCTGTTATTGTAGTTACATATTGCACATATTCATCAATGGAAAAGTGTGCTTCTCTCCATCAAATATTTTAGATTTCTTCAGGGACCACTGCCACCGCATTGAAAGAAATCTAAAAGTAAGATTTTGTATTATAATCTTGAGTACTAAATCGTGGAGTCGACGAATCATTTTCAATTAGACTGCATAGCGTTGCGTAATAGACTTAACTTTTACCTTGGAAGATCTTACACATGTACTAGTGGTGGAGTTTAATTCTATCAGTTCCAAATTTCAAAAGGAAGTGTTATAACTTTGATTTGTGAATGTGGGATGTTTAAAAAAAAAAAAAAAGGTGTTTAAATGGTTTTAAAAAGGATTGAGAACTATCTCCAACTGAGTTAGAATGACCTAAAAATGTTTGGAGTTTACCCCATTTGAGAAAGGAATCTTGAATCATTTTATTAAACCAAAGGGAAGGTACGATCCAAATTTCCTCTGACTCGGTGACAATTTTGCAAAAAAAAAAAATGTATATATATATAATAAAAAAAACAAAACAAAGCATGGTTTAGGAAGTTCGTTTCTACCCATCGTTTTCACCGTTAGGTTTCTTATTCGAAAAACTATGTTTTGACATACAGTTTGAGTCAAAGGTAAAATGATTAATTACTTTGGAATTACTTAGCGAGGAAAATTTTGTAAAGGAGAATGTTAGTATCTCATATGTGGTTTAATGGTACCGAGGAAGTTGAACTGTTGCAATGGTAATAATGGAATTGTCATCAAAGGTTTTAACCGAATAGTATCAATGAAGTTAGAAGAATTTGAGATCCGTTGGTAAGAAGTATTTAGTGAGGGAATTCGTGCAATCAACCATGTCACTAGGGGAGCACTGTTATGAGTATATATATAATGCATATGCGAATAAATAAACTATGGTGGGTATTTGCTTTGTGAATAGATAATGGGTTCGATGGGTGACAGGTGGTACCAATATTTTCCTCCTAGAAATGAGTTGAGAAGTATTAGTTGAAAAGAAGGGACCAGCAGGAAGATGGTGCTTAACATCTGATAGGGTGAGTATGAACTTCTTGAGATATGTATAAGGGTATGTTCAGACTATATTCAGGTATGTATGGGGTCACAATAACTAACAATGTATTGGGATAAGTATCGTGTTCTCGAAAGTACTACGTGGGAAAAATAGAGTTTCTATAGGTATCGGTAAGAATTAAAATGATTATTGCATTAGTATTATTGGCACCGAAGAATTTATTCGCAGCAATGAAGTTCATTATGGAAAATTGGGTATATACTGAAGTGATAATTACTTATACTTGCAGGAGATTGGAATTCTATGAAGGGAATTATCGAACACATAATTTAATATTTCTGGTATTATCATCATATTTGGAGTTTGACAATGTTCTTCCTATGAACAAAAAATAGGTATGGCATGCAAAATATGGGAAATTACTTATAGAATTGAATACATGATGAAGAAAATAGTGGAAGCTCATAGTAGGTTAGTGTTTGGGAATTTGGTAACGTGAAGATAATAGTTGTGGTAAATCGAGATCAATGGCATTTGGTATATGCATTTCATGTTTTAATGCTTTGACATTGTGTAACGGATTCGAGCCATGTTATTCGAGAAGATCTAACGTGTGTTGAATATTCGGTGCGAATCCTTGATATGAAGGATCATATTATTGTGAACCAAGGTAATACCTCTTGTAATGGTACAATGGCGTAGCCATTCGGTTGAGAAACTACTTGGGAACGAGAGGATGAGATTCGAGCAAAGTACCCGCACTTATTCGATTCTTGAGGTAAGAGTAAGTTTGGGGACCCAACTTCCTATTAGGGAGGGAGAAATGTAACACCCGTACCCGATAAACGGGTTAATTATCATTTGTATATGCATTGATTAATATAATTAGTGTATAAAAGGGATTAAGGGGAGGCTTGGACTCACCCGTGAAAAAGTGTTCAGTAAAGGAACACAGTTGGAAAAGTCCCCAGTGAGGAGGGACATGTATTGGAATGGGACCCAGTGAAGGGCCAGATATTAATATTTGCATTTTAAATGAATAGATGCATTTTTATATGATTATATGGATATTTGTTAAGTTGCTTCCATATTATATTGTTATATGTGTTAGCAATTAGTATTAGTTTGGACACCCAAATAAGGGTATAATTGAAAAAGAATTATAATTAGTAGGTGCGATAGCAACTTCACAAAATATATGGGACCCACGTTGGGACCCATACGGGACTTAGACAAATACTCATTAGATAATTGGGTAGTTAATGGAATGTTTGGGGGATTTCATAATAGGAACTTAAGAAAATCTGGGGATGCAAATGAAAAGAGGAAAAATTGAGGCTTTGACACCTCAACATATGTTGCATGGGTGTGTATGTGTCAAAATAGAGAGTGAGACTCTCATATGTGCTGGGAATTAAAACAAATAAAAGAAGAAGAGCTCACCGAGAGAGAAGACGGAACCGTCACCGACGTCGTTTTCCGCCGTTCCGTTGGCGCCGTTAGTCCAATTCGAGAACCGAAGCCATTTTCGGACTCGTGGAGGTGAGGCGATCGTTCCTATACCTTTAATTTACATTTTAATTGTCGGATTTTGGTAGCTCACACTAATCGGTAAGACGCCGTCTACCGAAATCTAGTAGGATTAACTTTGGAGAAAAATTGGGCTAGGAATTGGTAAATTCAGCACTCCTCTAGCTTGAATTTGGGTAGATCTTGATAAGGTGAGTTTTCTACACTAAATAATGGTTGTGTTTAACTATGTTCAAGACATCAATGATGTTAGAGCTAATGATTTATGCGTAGGAGCCAAGTGAATGTTCTTATTGCTTTGATTATTCATATTTAGAAGACATGGAGAAGTTAAAATGTGAATTGCATGTTAATTTGATGAAATTATATGTGCCTACATGTTTATGTACTATATGGTTATGTGGTAATCAATGAGCACTGGAAAAATGATTCATCGTTGGGAGTAATAAGGGTGGTGAAGAGGAAGAATCCGAGAAATACGGAAGTCCAAGGAATAGAAGTGGCCACGGGACCAAGGGAGGTCTTCGGGTCTGAATGAATCATTGAACCGGTGACTCGACGATTACAAATATGATATATATGTTGATTGTTGCATTGCACATGTTAAACATTCAATCATGTTTAGATTACTCACTAAGCGTAATGCTTAAGAAAACCATTTTCTGTTTCTGTTGTGGTAAATAACAACCACCGCAAGTACAGAGCAATGCCCGGAGAGAAGGTGACGCACTCGGGAATGGGGGAGAGAATTAGAACTTGTAAATATGTTTTAAACTTGTGTTAGAGTGTAACTTGTGGCTTGGGATCCCTAACTAGTGGATTGAAACCTTGACTCATGTGTTTAATATCAACATGAAGGAACTTATGTAATTTTCTATGTTAATGTTAATATTGGGTAAGTTGTATGTTTTGATTATTCTGGCAAGTCCGAATATGTATGTTGTAGCTTTTGGGTATGTTCCGCTTTGGAACTAAATGCTTTAGAATGGTTGTAACCAAATGTTTTAAACGATTTGTAATCTTTTCTGGAAAGGCTATATGAATGGTTGTTCTTGAAATCAATTAGGAGTGATTATTTGTTTGGCTCATTTGAGGTGGTATACATTTGTTTTAAATGAGGGAGAAAACTTGTATAGATACTTGTCATGTCTCCCAAAGTTTTTGCTAAGTTGGAAAAGTGTTGGTTTGAACTGAATCCATTGCTAATAAGTTCATGTAAAAGGGTGTGATTTAAAGGAAATTATTGGATTGATTGAGGTTATGTTCATGAATTCGTGTTTGAAGAGTTTAAATTTATGTTAGAGAGTGTTCCTAAATGGTTTTAGAGTGGTCCTTTAAAGTTCCATGAGGTTTGGGTTGGTTTTGTATATGTTGTAAAACTTGCAACAAGACTTTGTTTTTTTTAGCAGCAGCAAAATACTTGCTGCAGAGAGTTGGACTGAGCGAACTCTGCCCTGGGTTGAGCGAACTCTGGGCAGAATGGTTTCTGCAGAAGTTGGATTGAGCACATAATAGTTGTGCTTGAGCTAACTCTTGGAAGAATGTCCTTGGGTGTATTCTGCTGAAAGTTGGATCAAGCGAACTCAAGTTGGATTAATCCAACTCTTGGCAGAATGATCTAGTGCTTGAGTATAGTCAATCCAAGATAAAAATGAACATAACTTGGTCTAGAAAATTTGTATTCACGCGCCGTTTTCAACATTGAGTTCCTTATTTGAAAAGCTATCTTTTAAGATGAAAACTCGACAAAAATCTTAAAAGACCATTTTACCCTTGGGGTTATTTACATGCAAATGAGTTTTATTAAGAGTTTAAAAGAGAGTTTAAGCTTGTTTAATGCTATATCCATTGGGGACATGCCTTAGTGGCATTGCTACACGTGTCCCAATTTGCCCGAGGCGGGTTAGGGTGTGATAATTTTTGGTATCAAAGCAGTAGGCTAGAGCCTTTGGGGACGAGGGACGTATGACGCGTAGTGTGCACACAACGACACATAGTTGCACGAACATGCATACACGTTTATTTAGCATGCTTAAAAAGTTATTTAGCATGCATAGCATGTTATTTATAGTAGCATGCATGGGAATGATCTTGTGGATGCTAGGCATCATTGTCTAGTAATGGATCCGGAAAAGAGATAAACGTCTCCGGTAAGAGTGGACCAAGTGGAACGAGTTGTTGAAATAGTAGTAAGGGTAGTGGAAATCAGAGCATCCTCAGCTGAGGAAGAACATAAAATCCCAAATCCTGAGGTAAGAATGGAATAATCGACCACGAAGGAGTTTCCAACAGAGCTCCGGTAACATCAAGAAGGTAAGAAATCAGGAGAAAAATGCAAGTGAAAGTCTAGCTGGGCAAGTGTAAAAGAGCAGATGTAGAAAGTTCATCAAGTAGTACACTGATAAAGAGAAAGCCCCGTTATTCAATGTGTAATAAGCAGCACTGGGATGCATGTTGTCACATTATAGTCTGTTATGTTTATAGACGGGTCGGGCATATCACAAGGAATTGTCCACGTGTGAGTACAAAGAATAAGGGTTGGTATTAAAAATGTGGTCAATCGGGTCACCGGGCACACAACTGTCCTAAAAGACAACAAGAAGGTCCATGTTCTTCGATATCTAAGGCTACTCCAGGATCTGTTCAACCGTCAAAAGGAAAAGAACAACAAGAGGATAGAAGCTCCTAACTTATGTTTGAGTTGCCATGTACTTCAAGTAACAGGTCAAATTATTAATTATTGTCTTATGAGTAATTCTATTTTCACAAGGGATACAGATTTATTATATCATAGCAGTTCTTGAGTAATCAAGGATAATAACAGGGAATCTCTAGACCTAAGATATGGCTTTAGTATGCAAGGGGGTAAATGAGGTAAAAACTGGAATGGTGCTTGTGTAGTATTGGTTACAAGGGCATTGTTACGGGGTGGAGTCTTGAGTTGAGTATTGTGTATGGTATGGATACGGACTTCTTTCCGTATATGGTGTATCATCAGGTATTATACTGAAGAAGATTCTTTCTGTATAAATTTAGGTGCTTTATTTCAAAGGGTCTTCTATTATCAATTGAATTATGGAATTCTTACAGTGTTGGTATGTGACATCTAAGACTATGGTATTCTGGAATTCTTATAATATCGATATTATGGTTATTTGGTTGTACTCGGGCATTCTATTTTTATATTCCGGGAACATCTATCGCATTACGGATATTTTTCTTCTATTGTGTACATGGTGATGTATTGATTATCATCAATGGAGAGTGTTATTCTTCGGTTCGAAGACATGCTATAGTTTGTATAAACCGTCTGGAAGTATTGGAGAGTATCGAAAATCCGTAAATAGAGGAAAGGAAATGTGCAGTACTATGGGAGATATATGTGTATTCTTGGATTGGAGTGGTAATTCGGACATCTACAAATTTACGGTTTAATGGAAAGATATTCAGAGGTTACATGGGTGTGCATATATAGGGTGTTGAGGAATCTCTCAACTCGATATGTTACGCTTCTATTTGGGTATTCTTATTATCTTTCTCCAGAGTCTTTCTTCAAGAGGAGACATGAATGAGTATGGGTTCAGTAAGAGATTTCCATGCCGTGCATGATCATAATACATATGAAGCATAGCCGCAGTTCACGTATGATGGAATCAATTGTAGCCACAGAACCATGTTCAAAGAGATAAGTGTGATTGTAATCAAAGTAAGATTTTGTATCATGATCTTGAGTACTAAATCGTGGAGTCGACGAATCGTTTTCGGTTAGACTAGATAGCGTTGCGTAATAGACTTAACTTTTACCTTGGAAGATCTTACACATGTACTAGTGGTGGAGTTTAATTCTATCAGTTCCAAATTTCAAAAGGAATTGTTATAACTTTGATTTGTGAATGTGTGGGATGTTTTTGAAAAAAAAAAACAAAAATGTTTAAATGGTTTTAAAAAGGATTGAGAACTATCTCCAACTGAGTTAGAATGACCTAAAAATGTTTGGAGTTTACCCCATTTGAGAAGGGAATCTTGAATCATTTTATTAAACCAAAGGGAAGGTACGATCCAAATTTCCTCTGACTTGGTGACAATTTTGCAAAATATATATATATATAATATAAAAAAAACAAACAGAGCATGGTTTAGGAAGTTCGTTTCTACCCATCGTTTTCACCATTAGGTTTCTTATTCGAAAAACTATGTTTTGATATACAGTTTGAGTCAAAGGTAAAATGATTAATTACTTTGGAATTACTTAGCGAGGAAAATTTTGTAAAGGAGAATGTTAGTATCTCATATGTGGTTTAATGGTACCGAGGAAGTTGAACTGTTGCAATGGTAATAATGGAATTGTCATCAAAGGTTTTAACCGAATAGTATCAGTGAAGTTAGAAGAATTTGAGATCCGTTGGTAAGAAGTATTTAGTGAGGGAATTCGTGCAATCAACCATGTCACTGGGGGAGCACTGTTATGAGTGTATATATAATGCATATGCGAATAAATAAACTATGGTGGGTAACTGCTTTGTGAATAGATAATGGGTTCGATGGGTGACAGGTGGTACCAATATTTTCCTCCTAGAAATGAGTTGAGAAGTATTAGTTGAAAAGAAGGGACCAGCAGGAAGATGGTGCTTAACATCTGATAGGGTGAGTATGAACTTCTTGAGATATGTATAAGGGTATGTTCAGACTATATTCAGGTATGTATTGGGTCACAATAACTAACAATGTATTGGGATAAGTATCGTGTTCTCGCAAATTCCTTATTCTGTTTATCAACAGCTTGGATTAGGTGAGCTAAAGCCTACTCGCATAGTATTACAACTTGCTGATAGATCTACAAAATACCCGCGAGGAATTTTGGAAGATGTTCTTGTCAAAGTTGACAAATTTTATTTTTCCAGTAGATTTTGTCATCCTTGATACAGAACCAGTATTAGATGCTAATGTGCAAATACCAGTCATTTTTGGAAGGCCCTTCTTGGCTACCATTGATGCCACTATTCGAATCCACAGTGGTATGATGACTATAGTATTTGGAAATATGATTTTAAATATTAAAGTTTTTTCTAATCCACAACATCAAGAAGAAGATGAGAATATTGAAGAAGTTCATGCTATTGAATCTCTATCACAATATTTTAGCTTGACTTGTTGTAATGATCTAGTAGAATCCATTATTAATAACTCTATTCAAAAACTAGACAATAATAATTTGCAAGAACATCTTATGAGTCAAGTATGTTTTAATGAAGATTCAACAGAAGAAATAATTCAAGAAGCAATGTGGACCACACATTTTGAACCTTTACCACCAAAGACTACATTAACACTTCCATCTAATTTACAAATTCCACAGTTGGAATTAAAAGAACTCCCTAAAGAGCTTAAATATGCTTTCCTTGGTAGTAATAATACTTATCTCGTAATAACATCATCTCTTCTAGACTCCAATCAAGAAAATAAACTCATTAATATGCTTCAGAAGCATAAAAGTGCCATTGGTTGGAGTATAGTAGATTTAAAAGGAATAAGCCCTTCAATATGCACTCATAATATACATCTTGAAGATAATGCTAAAACCTCAAGAGAAATGCAAAGAAGACTTAATCCTATTATGCAGGAAGTAGTTAAGAAGGAAGTTCTCAAGCTACTCGACATGGGCATTATATATTCAATATCTGACAGTAAATGGGTAAGTCCAACACAAGTTGTGCCGAAGAAAGCAGGAATTATAGTTGTTCTGAATTCAAAGGGAGAATTAATTCCTACTCGTGTCACTATTGGATGGCGTGTATGCATAGACTACAGAAAACTCAATGCTGTAACCCGTAAGGATCACTTTCTTTTACCTTTTATGGATCAAATTTTAGAAAGAATAGCGGGTCATAAGTATTACTGTTTTCTAGATGGTTATAGTGGTTACAACTAAATAGAGATTGCATCAGAAGATCAGGAAAAAAAACTACTTTCACATGTCCATTTGGAACTTTCGCCTATCGCCGAATGCCGTTTGGTCTTTGCAACGCACCTGTGACCTTTCAAAGGTGTATGCTAAGTATTTTCAGTGATATGGTAGAAAAGAATTTAGAAGTTTTTATGGATGATTTTTCAATTTTTGGGAAATCCTATGATGATTGCCTTAGCAATCTTCATAAAGTTCTCCAAAATGTGAAGAAAAATTTTATAACTGAGGAATTTTCATGGCAGTTCTGATGATGACCAAGGCTTATTAGGTGGATACTCCTACTACAGGAATTTAATTTAATAATCAAAGACAAAAAAGGAGTATAAAATGTGGTAGCTGATCACTTATCCCATCTCACTTTTGAAGACAATACTAGTGAACCCTTACCTATTCAAGACTCTTTTCCTGATGAACAGTTATTTTCTGTAACTTCCCTGCCATGATATGCTGATCTTGTTAATTATTTACGCAATTGGTCATCATCAGATAAAAAGAGATTTCTAGCTATTGCTAGGCATTTCTACTTTGATGACCCATATCTGTTTAAATATTGTGTCGATCAGGTAATTAGGAAATGTGTTCCTAATGAAGAAATCGAAAATGTACTTTTCATGTGTCATTCGTCCTTTTGTGGAGGACATTTTTCATCTCGAGTAACTGCCATAAAAATTTTACAAAGTGGTTTGTATTGGCCAACTCTATTTAAAGATTCATATTTATATTGTAAAGCTTGTAACCGCTGCCAAATGTTGGGCAGTATTACAAAAAGAAATCAAATGCCAATGACCCCTATAATTACAATTGAAATCTTTGATTGTTGGGGCATTGACTTTATGGGACATTTTCCTCCATCTTGCCAATATGAATATATTTTATTAGTAGTCGAATATGTTTCAAAATGGGTAGAAGCTATTCCTACAAGAAAGAATGATCACCATACAGTTATTGCATTTTTAAAAGATAATATACTTTCTTGATTTGGAACTCCAAAAGTAATAATAAGTGATCAAGGAACTCATTTCTCTTACAAGCCATTTGAAAAATTAATGAAAAGATATGAAGTGATCCATAAGGTGTCAACTGCATACCATCTACAAACAAATAGACAAGCTGAATTAGCTAATAGGCAAATTAAGTATATTCTCGGAAAAACTGTTAATTCTAATCGTAAAGACTGGTCTTCAAAATTAACAGATGCTTTATGGGCATATAGAACTGCTTATAAGACCCATCTAGGGAAGTCTCTCCATATAAACTTGTTTATGGAAAATTTTGTCACCTACCAGTAGAATTAGAACATAAAGCATATTGGGCTACTAGGACTTTAAATTGTAATATTGAAGAGGGAGGAATTTTAAAAAAATTACAATTAAGTGAGCTTGAAGAAATTCGTAAAGATGCATATGATAACGCCCGAATTCATCAAGCAAGAACTAAAATGTATCATAATAAGAATCTTTTGCGCAAAGAATTTACCCCCGCACAAAACGTTTTGTTATATGACTCAAGACTACATCTTTTTAGAGGAAAAATGAAATCTCAATGGACTGGTCCATATATAGTAAAAAATGTTTATCCTTATAGAATTGTCGAGATTGAGGACCCTAAAGATGGAAATATATTTAAAGTTAATGGACATAGATTAAAGCCATTTTTAGAAGGATTTGAACCTGAGTTGGAGTCCATTCCTTTGGAGGACCCTAACTATAATACTCCTTAAATATCTTAAATCATAATTAGTATAGGACATAGTGTATCAGAGTATTTATATTTTCATAGTCTTATACTCTTAATTAAATCACTTTTTATACATGTATAAGTTAATTTTGTCATTATTACTCTATCTTTTCTTTGTTTATTTCTTTTTATTACAGGTGTTATCCTTGGCTTCTTTTTCTCATCTCACTCATTGAGGACAATGTCAGACTCAGTTGGGGGGGACGGTGTCACGATTAACACCTGTTTGTTTATTTTATCTTTATTTCTTAAATTTTTTTTTTATCTTTCTCTAGAGAAAGATACACTGAAAAAGAGAAAATGCCTATATATAGAGCTTAAACTCTAAAAGCTTTACCCATCTCTCTTTTTCCTTTCTTTTTCTTCTTCCCTCTCGCCGCGATCTCTCTCTCGTCTCACTCTTTGCAACTCACTCTCTCCCCCGATCTCTCATTCTCTCTCATTTATCTCCCCTTTTTTTTCCTACGATCTAAAATCAAGATCCACTCTAGCGATCACTAAAGGTAAGATCTATAATCCAGAGAAAAGCTTGATTTTGATTTTATTTTCTATAATTCTGATCCGGCTTAAATCTTAAATTTTTAGTTTTTAGATTTTTCTTTTTGCTCTTTTCCATTATTTAACAAAAATATAATACATAAGTTGTAGGTATCCACTCACCAAAGAAGCTTGGAAATACTACTCGATCCACGACCCTACCAGGTTCTCAAATTTCCAGGAGACAGGTGATGTTTTTCCATTTCAGTTTTTAAACAACAAAAAAATGGACGACGTGCTAGCTATTGGTCTTATGAATTTTGAACTTTACCTTGTTATTATCCTAGTTCTTACTATGTTAGTGCTGCGTTGCCCTTGTTAAAAAATATATATATATATATAAATGTAATTATTTTTCCTAGTTTTCTGTTAAAAAAAAATGAATGACTCAGACGTCGGAACTCTTATAATTTTTGAAGTTTATATCATAATTCTTCTTATTACTATTGTTGTAATGATACATTGTCTTAAACTTTGTTAAAAAAAAAAAGAGAGAAAAATGTAGTTTTCTAGTTTTCTGTTTAAAAAAAAAGTAGTTATTAGAATTTTTTTAAAAACAAAAAAAAAAAAAAGAAGAAAAAAAATATATATATATTTTCTTTTTAGTTTCTGAATGTATATATATATTTCTTAATATAATTTTTTTTAGTTTTTAAATAAAATTCTCACCCACCCCCTCTAAACTCTCTTTAATTAGATCTTAGTTGATAGTTGGAAGGAGTGGAGAGTTGAGTCTAGCCTCTCTTGCTGACTGAGAGTATAAAAAATGGATCCAATAGTCGATGACCAGACGTTAATAGGTCGCTCACTTGTTTCTGAGCAGAAGAAACCCTTTGTTGGCACTAGCCTTTATGCCATCAAAAGGAAAGCTAAAAGGTTAGGATTGTGTTTGAATTGTTATAGAGAAAGATGTCCTAGTTTAATTGCTCATAATGGCACATCTTTTAAAGTTTACTACTGCTACAAAAGACAATTCAGATCGAAACAAAAGAAAATTTTGGTTGAGAAAGTGGACTGGATCCTTTGATACCCAAATAAATTTTTTTTCCCATCCCTCATTTCTTTTTATTGTTTGTTTTTAAATTTTTTTTCAGTACATTCAATAATTTTCAGTCAGGTCAGACTTTAAAATGATCCTACGTGTACATCTGGCTTTCATTAGCTAGTTCGATAGAAGTAGTTTGCAAGATCCCAACATCACCAGATATGTCTAGTGCGGTGAATGACTCTAGAGGTATCAAAAAACTAGGTAAAGCCAGAGTTATCTCCTAGCCTCTTACTAATGTTTTAGCTTGCTAGTGATTCTAGACCCATCTCTTTTACTAGAGGTGGATGGGCTATCATGACAACATAGACGCTCCGGATTCCGTAGCCTATTTTGTATAGGTGTAGAGGATTTTAGTTGCACCATGTATGTATCCAACTTAGTGGATGCACTTAGAATTTTTCAGAAGTTTTTTTTTACTCTGTAAAAGATAAATTTGACACGTTAATGTTATTTTGGGTATGTTAATAGCATAAAACACATTGTCACATGTTTAACTATTTTCAAATGCTAGAAACTCTTTAAACTTTGATGATGCCGAAAATTGGTAGGAGAGATAAGAAGAAACTGACAACAGGTTTGTATGTGGTTCGGCCCCGTTAATGAGGTGACCTACATCCACGTGTTGCGTCAGTGCGCTTATACTAACAAATCACCGGCGGGATTCAGTGAACCTACAAAGAGGACGGCACTACTGGATCACTGACCAGGTATATGCATGTGTATGTATTCTGCTACTCTTGGGGAGTTAGAATGCGATCCCCTTCAATGGGGGTGGATGGCCTCTTTTATAGGTGCAAGAGACCACCTGTACAAGGCAAGTCTGTGATTAGGAAGCTTAATCTGATTACAACTGATTTAAATGAATTTAGGAGAGTTTCTTAAGTGGTTTAGGAAACCACTTGCTCCTTCCATTTAGTCTCCTAGCTGGGATAGAAAACCGTCCAGAGGCTGGCTGAACAAGCAACCGCACCTTCTGGGGGTACCCTTATGTGGGGCCAGTATGGAGTGAACGCCCGGACTTCTGACCAAACCGGGCAGTTTTGTGTGGCCGTGCGGGATGGCTGAGTAGTTAGTCTGGATTTGAGATGACGTGGCTACTCTTTACTGAGGTGGAGAGACCTATCTTTGACCTGCTATTTTTGTACGTATCAGCTACCCTCCATTTTCGAAACTGATGCGATGCTCCATTAGATGAGGTTTTGAAAATTAGTACTGCCTCTGGGAAACCGTGTGGGAAAGAGGCTGGGATTTTACCCGGGACATGACCGGTCGTGTTGGTCTTTTGGGGCTAGACCGAGCAGTGGCTATGTGGGCTCGGGACCGACTTCTGCCACTTGTCAACTGGTCACTGGCCAGGTCAGGATCCAACGTAGCCAGTACGAACGTAACTGAACTGTCATGTCCTGGCATTAAATGTGCGCAGCTTTTGAGGCGACGGTTCACGTGCCTGAGGTGACAGTTGTCGGGTGGTTTTGGCGGGAAAGCACAGCCATTGGATCTAATCCGATCTTGGCCGTCCGTGCTTCTTATATAAGGAACACTCGCTCATTTCTTTCATTCCTGCTGTCAAACGATAGATACAACCGAGCAATTTTAAGAGCAAGAGTTTCTCGACCAAGTCTTTCGAGCCCTTTTCTGCGTTCATTCTCGTAAGTCTTTTCTTCCCAAGTTTCCATTTGCTGCATTATTCCTTTTCCCTTTTCTTTTTCTTTATTTTTGAGTGAGGCTGGAGAGAACGAACCACCTAGGATTTGCCCAGGAGTGGGATTTCTTTTTCCTTAGGTTTACATTCTTCATTAGGACGGGAGGCGTGGCTGAGCGGTTGAACCGATCGGGTTGTCCTATGTCAGTTCTGCACGAGTGTTATCTGACTGTGAGGGCCTTGTATGCTCTACCTCTCAGTGTGTAGCTTTACCTCCCCTATACGTCAGTCTTGGGGTTCCAGATTCATACATAGGCCGCCAACTACTCCCTTACCCAGCCACTGGGAATTTAGAGATGTGTCACTCCAGTTTTGACTCATCCTCCCCGATCAGAGAACGAGCGGTCTCGATCAGGGACGCCGGACACGAGCCTAGATCCACCTTCTACGACCCATTCTGATCAACATAGCAAGGTGAGGATCCCTGTCAAGGTGCCCGATGACGAGGTGGTTCAGGGCATCCCTGTTGCCTTGGTGTCTGGAAGGTCGGGTAGTGAGAAGTCAAGACCAAATAGCTCCGACGTTGTGTTTGCTTGCGAGCGAGTCGCGAGCATCTTGTGTGCCCTTGACTTGGGTCGAATTAGGGATAAGTACGACATTCCCGAACACTTCTCTATGGCCATGCACGATGGCGGGGCCCATTTGCACGAATCGGGTTTCGTCACCCTATATGAGGACACCCTTATGGCTGGCCTCCGTCTTCGTCTTTACCCTATCGCCCGGGATGCTCTTATATACCTCGGGATCTCCCCCAGGCAGCTCACCCTGAACGGTTGGAGGTTCTTGATGGGGGGCCATCTCCTTGTAGGCCCAAGTCCTTGGGTACGAGCTCACCTTACAAGAGTTCTTTTGGACTCACCGGCCGTTTCAAGTGCACGGGGAGGCCGGGTTCTTCTCGCTAGGGGCCAGGTAGGGGAGAAAAATAATAATCAACTGCCCGAGCAATAATAGGGGGTAGAAGAAGAAATTCTTCTAAGTGTCCACCCTGGGCTTTTGCGAGAAGGCACCGGGCTAGCAGTTGAGGACGTCCTGGGCAGGGAAATTGAGGAGTAAGACCTTACCCGTTTTCTTCCTTCATTTTACTTCGCTGGCTCTACTAAATTTTGAAGCTCATTTTTCTTTTGCAGTGGGATCTGTGGACACGCCCAGTATTCCTGATGAGTGTCAGGCGAGGATCCTTTCATTGATTGAGGACCCTACTGGCGTGAACGACCTCTTAACCCGGTCGGGAAAGTCCGAAGGTCTCGTACCAACCCAAGCACCACTTCGAGGCTCCCATCTTCTCCCCAATTATTCCCGGTATGTAGTCCAATTTCATCCTCGGGATGCTTCACTACTTGTTCGACTTCATACATAACTGATACATCCTTATTTGTCTTACAAAGATGCCTCCTAAAGACGCGGTGGCTCTGAAGAAGAAAGAGGCAGCCTTGCTGCCCCGGGCGGGTCAGAAGAGGAAGAAACAGGACCTTGTTGAGGGTCAGAAGTTGAGGAGGATCTCCCGGGGTATCACCATCCAGGCTGACAAGGAGGCGGTCGGAACCTCAGCGCCCGGGGTCACCATCGCTATACCACCGAAGCTGTCCCCACTGCCAAATCGGTCGGGGTCTCCTTCCCCAGCGTGGACGAGCCGGCCCGTGTGGTACAGTCCGCGAAGCCAGCGGTTGAGACGGCGGATAAAGTCCGCGGGAGAGGCTGGACTGGATTGCTACAGAGCCAGGTGGATAAATGCGCTCTGCTGAGAGGCTATAATCGGCTGGCTTTACAGCGTCAGCCATATGGTAAGTCCTTTTGCACACTACACTAATGCCACTTATTTTCCTGTCCGGGATGCTAACAACTGTTTCCTCTTGCAGGTCGGCTGTATAACAGCAGGGGCCGAGGATACC
Source organism: Hydrangea macrophylla (assembly GCA_033977485.1). Lineage (NCBI taxonomy): Eukaryota > Viridiplantae > Streptophyta > Magnoliopsida > Cornales > Hydrangeaceae > Hydrangea > Hydrangea macrophylla. The sequence continues at coordinate 77,764,682 of CM066983.1, read as the reverse complement.
TTGCCCGGGTTAGCTGAGAGGCTGGCCGCTGTTGAGGCATCCTTGTCCAAGGAGAAGGCGGCCCGGGAGGCCGCAGATTTTGCCTTATCCGTGGAGGAGGAGAAGTCCAGAGCCCTTGCCTTGGAACTGGGGGAGGCACGTGAGACGGTCTCCACCGAGCGGGTCGCTTGGAAGCCAGCGGAAGCCAAGGCTGCGGTCGCAGAAGCCGAGAGGATAACTGCCGAGAAGGACACGGCGGCCGTGGAGGCGACCCTTTCTGAGCTTAGCGCTACTCGGAATGCGGAAGCCAAGGACGTGGAGGAAGAATTTGAAGCAGGATTCCTCAAGGGTTACGCGGACTTGATCGAGCGGGCGGACCTGACAGAGGGGGTTCTGCTGACCATCCAGACTGGGACCTCTCCGGCTACTTGTGGGCGGAGTCCAGCTACTGGAGGGAGGATCTGACCACTGCGGAGGTCGACGCTGAAGCTGCACCGGTCGGGGACTCGGCCCTAGGACTGAAGTCTGCCGTGGAGGGGGAGGGCGAGCAGACTGTGGTCGTTGTTATTTTGGACTTCCTTTCTTTTTTTTTGGGAGGCTACTACAACTGCCCCCTAAGGCAATGTACAGTTTTTTTATTAATTAATGAAAAGGTCCATTGAGGCCACCCTTTGCACTAATTGCCTTTATTACTTGTACATTGTTTGTGATTGCCAATACACGACCGGTTATTAGTTACTCGGAACCCTTGCCTTAGCAAAAGATTTAGGACTGTAATCGGTAGAGAATACTTGGTCTTTCAGGGACCTATTATGTAGGTCCCGCTCGGGTGTAGTATAGGTTTGTGACCTGTTTACTACCCGAGCGGTTTCTCTGGGTATTGTAGGTACTTAGGAATGTTAGGTGTCCTAGGATTCCAAATCCTGTTAGTACCCGGTGTGATTTCCTATTCAGCCTGGCACTTTCCCTGCCCCCTAAGCTTTTGCTAAGGCAGGCGTATAGAGGGAGTGACAGTAGGAAACTGACTTGGAACGTGGGCGATTGCAGCACCTAGGGGGATTTGCCCCTATCGTTGGTTGTGCCTAAGCGAAGCCTGTGCCTCAGGTTATGGACCCGAGGTCTTTTGGATGCCTGGGGTCTGACCCCAAGGTCTTGTGAGTGCCTGGGGTTTTACCCCGAGGTCTTTTGAATGAACAATCATGAAGAAGAATTGTTCGACAAAAAAGGGAGCTTTTACTATTATATGAATAGAATTGCTCGGGCAGAGCTACATGGTTCCTGGGCAACATTATTTTCATGCTTTATTGGAAATACTTGCAGAGATGCTGTACATTCCAGGGTAAGATAGGTCTTGTCCGTCCAGAGTTTGTAACCAGTATGTTCCCGATTGGTTGACTTAGGTAACATTGTACGATCCTTCCCAGTTCAGTCCTAATTTACCATGGCTCGAGACTTTTGTAGACTGATTTACCGCCTTTAGGACGAGATCCCTGACCTGGAAGCTCCGACGCTTTACTTTGCTATTGAAGTACCGGGAGACCCTCTGTTTGTAGGCTGCCACTTTCAAATATGCCCGGTCTCTTTTTTCTTCTACCAAGTTAAGCTCTGCTCTGAGAACATCTTCGTTGTTCTGCTCGTTGAAATTTGCCACCCTATACGTAGGTAACCCGAGCTCCGTGGGTACTACTGCCTCAAATCCATATATTAGTGAGAATGGTGTCTCGCCTGTTGCCGCCCAGGGGGTAGTGCGGTAGGCCCACAGGAGAGTCGGTAGTTCCTTTGCCCAAAGTCCTTCGGCATTTTCGAGCCTGGTCTTGATTGAATGCAGAATAGTCCGGTTCGTCACCTCGGCTTGGCCATTGGCTTGAGGGTGCTTGGGAGAGGAGTAGTGATTTGATATTCCGTAGCTCGAGTAGAACTACCTGAACACCAGGATGTCAAACTGCCTTCCATTGTCGCTGACCAAAACCCGGGGAATGCCGAACCTGCTGAGGATGTTTTTCTCAATGAAGCTCTCCATCTTCTTCTCGGTGATTGTTTCCAAGGGCTCGACCTCTGCCCACTTGGTGAAGTAGTCTACGATGATAACAGCAAACTTAACTTGTCCTTTACCCATTGGGAGGGGACCAACTATATCGATGCCCCACTGAGCGAACGGCCAGGGGCTGAATATTGGTGTTTGGGGTTCTCCCAGATGGTTGATCAAGGGTGAGTATCTTTGGCACTTTTCACATCGTCTGACATACTCCTGGGAGTCCCGGGCCATTGTCGGTCAGTAGTAGCCCTGCAGTAGGGCTTTTCGGGAGAGCGCCCGAGCTCCTACGTGGCTACCACAAAACCCGTCATGGATTTCCTGTAATATTGCTTGGACCTATGTGGGGTGGACACAGCGCAGATATGGGATAGAGAAACCCCTTTTGTAGAGGATGCCATCAACGAGGTGATATCTGGCTGCACGGTACTTTATCCGGCGGGCTTCTTCCCTTTCTTCTGGCAGCATACCGGTTGTCAGGAACACAATGATTGCATCCATCCAACTTGGTCCTAAAGTGACCGGTTCGACCTCCATGCCTTCCGAGTTGATCACGCTCAGCTCGGGTAAGTATTCTATCCTTATCCCAGGCAAGTCTGACTTAGAGGACGAGGCGAGGCAGGCTAACCGATCGGCGCTGGTGTTTTCTTCCCTCGGGATTTGTGTGATCGATAAACCCTTAAGTTTTTTTGTGACCGTTCGAATGAGGGCTAGGTAAGCTACCATGTTATTTTCCCGAGCTTCGTATTCCCGATTCACTTGGTTGACCATGAGCTGGGAGTCGCTGTACCCTTGAACCTGCTACGCACCCATTGAAGTAACCAGCTGTAACCCTACCAACAAGGCTTCATATTCGGCCTCGTTGTTAGAGGCACGGAACCTGAAACTTAGTGCATAATCAAGCTGGATTCCGTCTGGAGTAGTCAGGATGATGCCTGCCCCGCTTCCTTGTCTGTTGGAAGACCCATCCACGTAAAGTACCCAGGTCGGGATATTTGATTACAGACCGGGCGGTAAGTCGAGAGGGCTGAGCTCTTCAACTTGGTCCTCCGGGTACGTGAACTCCACAAGAAAGTCCGCCACGGCCTGTCCCTTGATCGTCGTTCGGGGCCTGTAGGTTACTTCAAATTCCTCCAACTCCAAGGCCCACTTGACGAGTCTTCTGGACGTTTCCGGACTGCTTAAGATCCGGTGGAGAAGCTGATTTGTTGCGACCACGACTGTATGGGCCTGGAAATACGGACGAAGTCTCCGGGCGGAAGTGATAAGGGCGAAGGCGAGCTTTTCTATGCGAGAGTATCTGCTTTCCACGCCTTGTAGTGCCCGGCTAGTGTAGTAAACCAAGATTTGTATCCCATGTTCTTCTCGGATGAGAGCCGAGCTGGCCGCTGAAGGTGACACTGCCAAATATAAGAACAATTCCTCGTTCGGCACGGGAGTTGAGAGTAAAGGGGGTGAGGCCAAGTACTTCTTGAGTTCCTAAAACGCCTCCTCGCACTCTCTTGACCACTGAAAGGCCTTGCGGAGGATTTTGAAAAATGGCAGACAGCGATCGATTGCCCGACAGACAGCCCTGTTCAATGCGGTGACCTGCCCGGCCAAGCTCTAAATATCTTTGGTTGACCTGGGTGACCGTATGTTTATGATGGCCTGAATTTTCTTGGGGTTTGCTTCGATACCCCGTCTGCTGACTAGGTGTCCCAGAAACTTCCCGGACGCCGAATGTGCATTTGGCCGGGTTCAACCTCATCTCGAATTTCCTCAAAATGCTGAAGGCCCTGGCCAGATGTTCAAGATGGTCAGACTCGTCTCGGCTTTTGACCAAAAGGTCCTCCCGATTGAATCCTTGAACATATGATTAACCAGGCGTTGATAGGTTGCCTCGGCGTTCTTGAGGTCGAAGGGCATTACCTTATAAAAGTACGTCCCTTGGTCCGTGATGAAGGAGGTCTTCTCTTTATCCCCGGGGTGCATGCTGATCTGATTGTACCCCGAGTAAGCGTCCATGAACGAGAGGAGTGCATGTCTGGCTGTGGAGCCCACGAGGAGATCTATCCTGGGCAACGAATAGCAATCCTTGGGGCAGGCCTTATTTCAGACCAGTGAAATCCTCGCACATTCTCCACTTTCCATTGCTTTTCTTGACCAGAACCACATTTGCCAACCATTCGGGATAATGGACCGCTCGAATTGAGTTCGCCTTCAGGAGCTTCTCGACTTCTTCACATACCGCCGCCTGTCTTTCAGGCACCATACCCTGCCTTTTTTGCTTAATCGGGCGGGAGTCCGGGTTGATGCTGAGATGGTGAGACATGACCCTCAGATCTATCCCGGGCATGTCTTCATGGCTCTAGGTGAAAACATCTTGGCTTTGCTGCAGGAATCATGTAAATTTTTCCTTAAGGCTTGGCTCCAAGAGAGTGCCAATGCTAACGCACCGGTCGGGGAACTCCGGGTCCAGCACCACTTGCTCTAGTACTTCCACCGGGCCTACTCGATCGCTTTGGTCCCTCGGGTCCATTTCTTGAATGCTCAATGCTTCAGTGATGGCCTCTCCGCGTAGGGAGCTGACATAGCAGCTCCGAGCAGTCACTTGGTCTCCCCGCAAGCTTTCAGGCCCCTGGGGGGTTGGAAACTTGACTACTAGGCTGGATGTTGATACAACCGCCTTGGCTTTGTTGAAAGTTGGTCTCCCGAGTATGACATTGTATGCGGATGGCGCTTCCACCACCATGAAGTTTGCCAATACAGATGTTTGCTGGGGGTAGGTCCCCATAAGAATTGGGAGTTCGATGGCACCGAGCGGTTATGTGTTGGACCCATTGAAACCTACCAGGGGAGTGACCACTGGTCGGACCCGATCCCTAGATATCCCGAGTTAATCGAACGCTGAGATGAACATGATATTAGAGGAGCTGCCAGTATCCACCAATACTCTTTTAACCACGTAGTTTGCTACAAAGAGTGTCACCACCAGCAGATCATCGTGAGGGCAGTGCAGGCCTAGCGTATTCTCGGATGAGAATACTAACACATCGGTCGAGGGGAGCTGGTAGATTGAATATGCCAGACATCCGAGCCGGATGCCCGAGCATGCCTCTTCCTGGTTGATTATGAGTTCCCTCCTCCCGACGTTCTTTTAGAGATTACATTGATTTGTCCGAGGGGTCTCGGCTGCTCTGAAGCCCGGCTGTCTTGTCGAGGTCGTCTATCTTCTGCCACAAACTTGGCTGGATGGCCCTGCTCAATCAGTTTCTCAATGGCGATCTTAAGCTTAAAGCAATCCCCTGTGTCATATCCATGGTTTTTGTGGAAGTGCCAAAAATTATCCCGATTTTTCTTACCGGGTGAGCTTTTCAGTTTTGCCGGCTGCTGGAGTACCCTCTGGGTCTCAGCGGCGGCCATGACCTCGTGGATAGGCCGGGAAAGTGGTGTGAAGGTAACCGGGGCCTGATCCCGACTGCCTCTCTGCTGGTCTTGTCTGGGCTTCTTTCACGGGCCCCTCTCAGAGCCCTCGCATTTTTGTTTACCTTTCGGGGACTCGTCCTCAGCGAAGCTGGCACGTTTGGACTTCAGAAACTCCTCCATGTCGATGTACTTTTTGACCCTTTCTGAGAATTCCACTAGGGTTGCCGATCGGTCACGATGAATTGACGTAGAGACTTTGGTGTGTTGAACTCCCGAGCAGAAAGCCACGATAGCCACTGTTTTGTTCAAGTGACAAATTTGGAGCCTCTGCTGATTGAAATGGTCCATGTAGTCCTTTAGGGATTCCCCCTTACGTTGCTTAACAGTCAGTAGATGGGTGTCTGGTTGTGACCGGTCGAGCATCCCTACAAACTGACTAATGAAAAGCTTGGTCGATGTCTTGAAGTCATCAACCGTTCGGGGTCTAAGGGCGTGGAACCACTGCGCGGCTGGCCCTTTGAGAGTACTGGGAAAGGCCAGGCACAATAGCTCATCGACGGTAGTGACCAATGCCATTTGGGCCTTGTAGGTACGAATGTGATCCACTGGGCTCCCTGTCCCGTCGTAAGAGTTGAGTTGCGGTGGTTTGAATTTCTGCGGGATGGGGAACCCAGTGACCCGAGCAGTGTAGGGAGACTCGATCTCTATGTTGGTATGATCATGGCATTGCTTGCAGCTCAGCTGCTTGATCCATTTGTACAGGTCCTCGATTCGAGCCTCCACGTCTTTCCGCTCGATCTTCCTTTCTACGTCCGAGTAGTAGGTCGGATCGGATGACGAGGCCTCCTCTTCGAAGTGCGTTGTCTTTAGGGATAGGACTTGGCTCTGGCTTCGGGTAATCGTGTGCCTAAGGTCCCTCCGGCTCCCGACTGGGGGATCCTCAGCTGATTCCCGAGCCATATGTCTTGGCCCCTCCCTTCTGGTGGCGCGCCTGCTGTTGATGATATTTCAGGCATCCTCTGTCCGGCGCGGACGCCCCTGAGTGCGTTGCTGGGTCTGCTTGGGAGTCTGTCTATGCTCACCATTCCTGAGCCACCCTCTAGCTGATGGGGACAATGGCTCAGTATAGGCACGCCTTCGGGGTCTGATATGCTCCTGATCGGGTGTGCTTTTCTCGGGCTGATCCTCGATCAGCGGCGGCTTTTCCTGTTGGACTAACAGTGCTTCAATCTGTTGCTGGGTTCGCTGCTGGCTCTCCAGGAGTTATGCAAGGGCCGTGATAATCTGCTCGGGGGTCAGGGAGGCAGCCAGATGCCCAGACTGCGAGTCCTCCTGACCCATCGGGGCAGTGTTCTTCCTACCTTTCTTCGGCAGCATGGTGATCAGTCAGAGATTTGTTAACGGGGAAACTGTAGTACTTCCCACAGACGGCGCCAAACTGATGATGCCGAATATTGGTAGGAGAGATAAGAAGAAACTGACAACAGGTTTGTATGTGGTTCGGCCCTGTTAATGAGGTGACCTACGTCCACGTGTTGCGTTAGTGCGCTTACACTAACAAATCATCGGCGGGATCCAGTGAACCTACAAAGAGGACGGCACTACTGGATCACCGGCCGGGTATATGCATGTGTATGTATTCTGCTACTCTTGGGGAATTAGAATGCGATCCCCTTCAATGGGGGTGGATGACCTCTTTTATAGGTACAAGAGACCACCTGTACAAGGCAAGTCTGTGATTAGGAAGTTTAATCTGATTACAACTGATTTACATGAATTTAGGAGAGTTTCCTAAGTGGTTTAGGAAACCACTTGCTCCTTCCATTTAATCTCCTAGTTGGGATAGGAAACCGTCCAGAGGCTGGCTGAGCAAGCAACCGCCCCTTCTGGAGGTACGCTTATGTGGGGCCAGTGTGGAGTGAACGCCCGGACTTATGACCGAACCGGGCGATTTTGTGTGGCCACCCGGGATGGCTGAGTAGTCAGTCTGGATTCGAGATGACGTGGCTTCTCTTTGCTGAGGTGGAGAGACCTATCTTTGACCTAATATTTTTGTACGTATCAAACTTTAAATATTTTGAAACAGTGTAAAAATATTTACTGAATCTAAATGGATGAGTAAACATAAACTATGCAGTTTAAAGACAAGTAGTGGAAACTAATTAACTCATGTGAGCTTTTGTGCCAATCTTCCTTTATAAGGGTTGCTATTATTTTCAGTCTCATTCTTTTTATCATATCACTCGTTGAAAGTCTCATTATTTTTCTTTTTCTTTGACCGATCATTAGAAGAGAACGTTCGGAATTTACCATTAGAACTTCTAAATTGGTTGAATGAACAAAGTCAATCTATGTTAAAAATGATTCAGGCCATCTTTTCTTTCAAATGCACCCCCCTTCACCTAATATTTCCTTATTCCTCTCCAAATCATGCATTGCTCCACTTGAGAGTACAAATCTCACTTATATATCCATGTATGTGATTGGATTGTAATGATATTGCAAGAAGTGGTAAAGAAAGAAAGGAGTTGATTTAAAAAAAAAATAATGAAAAAAAAATGAGAAACTAAAAAGAAAAGAAAAAAATACGGTACAAATAATAAAAAGGAGAAGAAAAAGAAGTGGTTGGAATGAATTGTGCAAACACTCCAATCACATGCTTAGAACAAATACACCGCAAATCCTACTCATCTTAATTTCTAACCTACCAGTCAAAGTCCTAATGATTTAAAAGAAATTGATTTTTAAATTTAAGTGATAAGGATGTTCTCCACGGTAAATCGCTATTCTAATGCTAAGCATTCTTTCATAAGACTTATTGTACTCCAAATGCCTATATATTGAGTCATCAAAAAAATGGAAGCAATTCTTCTATCTTTGCTTCCCTACCAAGTGAGATGTTCTCTACACCGCTTTTTGAGAGTTTCTCATTAAAAGAGTGAAATCCCAGTGAGATTTGAGTTAAAATTACAAGTTTTATGACTGTTAAGAGTTATGTAAACTTTCAAGTTAAGATCAATTGCTTGACTTTTCAAGTACACACTGTAAGTTTAAAGAGTATAAAAAATGCTACCATTGACAAACTGTGAGTATATGTTTTGCATTACTATTACATACTTGGAAATTTCATTTTATTGCCAAATTTAATCTTATCTGTTGTAAAAGGAGAAAATCTACCTTTATTTTTATTTTACTTTATTTTTACATTTTAAAAAAAAATTAAAATTGGATTTTGTGGGTACATTCACTGCAAACCCTCACGAGACAACACTCATCCACTAGGGGTAACCTAGGGGTTTAACGGCTTGTTGCATACACTAAATGCAATCGCGATTCCTGTGATAGTGAGTTAGGTTTTATTTTCCTTAAGTTTATTCCTACTTTTTAATAAAACTTTAGAACAATTTCTCTTTTACTTCATTGCTAGGGACTAGCAATAAGCTAGTTGAGGGGTGTGACAAACACTGAATATTGCACATTTATGTGCCAATATAATAGATATAGTGCTCATTTAATACCCCAAATTTCTAGTTTTACATGCATATTTGAATTAATATAATTTAATGATGATGTCACTCAAATGCGTGTAATTATGTGTTTTTACATATTTTATATGTTTAGGTGAAAATGAAGTGAAATAAAGGGAAGAAAAGAAGTAGCAACCACACCATAGTGTATCCCTTAGTCAAAACATGAATAGTAACAAATAGTCAAATTCCTGTAAATTTCATAAACAAACAAAATGAGAAGCTTAAAAAAAAAGACTACAACGTAAGTAACATCCAAGCAATGATTGGATGTTAATATAGGTATATAATATTTTTTTTTTGTCTTTTTCCTTTCATTCTCTATCTCTCTTTCCCTCTGTTCTTTTTTTTGTCTCTCTTCTTTCTTTGCAAGATTTCAAACATGTCAGAAGATGAAGAAAACAAAGGCAGAAAAATTAAAAAACGTGGACGCGTGAAGAAAAATTGACAAAACGCTCTGCTTTCGTTCCTATTCAGTGACGAACAGGATGATGAAATTTCATCTCCTCTCATCTATAAATAGAAGGAGCAAGAGAGCCACAAAAACCAACAAGCATCACAACAGCTTCACACACACTGTTAGAGAGAGAATAGTTTAGGAAGGTTATCATGTGAGCACTTCATATTGTCCCTAGAAGTAAGAAACTTTAGTTTTTCTTTGCCTTTTCTAGTTCTAGTAGTTATAAAAATTTACTTTTTTGTAATTGATGATTTCATGTTCCAAAAATATGTAGCAAAACTTTGTGTACTGTATTTCTCAAAATAAAATATTTGTTTTCGTGTAGGTCTTTTGTCAATTTGTAGTAGTAAAAATATTCCTATTAAAGTTTAGATTTAATATTTTTAGTCTATTAGTACTTGTAGTTGTCCCCTAAAATAGTTTGAAATCCCAAATTTCTAGTTTTTATAGCAATATTTTTATTCACTAGAAGACAGATTTTGCAAGTAAATGCCAGCTTTCTTAGCCACGTAGTTGTTATAATCACCTACCAAAGCCCCAAGCACACCATACCCATATCTCACTCCCAAATTAGATTAGGATTTGGTTTGGCCTTGCTTATGTTCTTGGAGTTCAACCACTGTGACCCCACAAGAATCCAAAGTCAAAGGTTTAGTATTTTATTATTAATTCAGTATTTCCATTTATAATGTATTAGCCTAGTTGAACTAAACTTTGTTATTTTGCAGATTCCACAAATTCAACTCCAACTCATGTTAAGTGGAGAAAATATATATTAATATTAGTTTTCACCCTTACCTTAGTTTTGTAACTTTAATTTTAATTGGACGGTGATTGTGTGCATCTATTCAATTTATCTTTAAATTTTATTTGGAAGACAGTTTCAATTCCAAAATAGTAGGCTAAAACTTTAATTAGGGATTTGCAATAAAAACTTAGAAATCACAGCTTCTGTGCACTAATTTTAAATGGGCAAATTTATCTAGATGGATTATTTTTCCATTTATGGCAAAAAATATCTATGTATCTATAGTTTATGATCATTTAACATATTTATATACTATGGCTATATTGGGCTCAAATGATTACATATTTGAAATAAGAATCTAATTATGTGGATTGTTAAACTATGCCTTTTGTCATAAAAAACACCGAGCATACTCAAACAATTCATATGACAAAGCTTATATTTCAAATAGTGTATATATATATTTCAAATAGTGTATATAAATTTATTTCTATCCATTAATGAACATGCAATTGTGCAGTGCCAGAGTGGTGGGGACTGAGCGCCGAATAACCCACATCCGCGACGGATCACGGTTCGAACTTGGCTACTGTCCAATTGCCTTTTTATTTTTCTTTAAACCAAACGACGTCGTTTCATATCAAACCTGACACACTTGATATGACCTCGACTAGTGAAAGTTTATTTTTAAATAAAGAATGACTCTGCGGTCTTAAATGCCAAATCTTTTTCAAAAGTATAAAGGTTGTGGGATCTAGTGTTAGTTTGCATATTCCCAATTCCTTTAAATCATTTCTTCCAAGTTAATTAATATTTTTTTGTTTTTAATAGCTTAGCTTAAATATTTGTATTATTTTCATTTCTCGCTATAATAATATCCATAAAGTCATTCGATGTAAATTTAGCTTTTATTTATTTTTCTTCCTTTTCTTACTAGTATCTTAGTTAATTTATTTTGCACTGTTAAAATCTTTACCGTAAACTACTTGGGAAAAAATAACTTTCCATTAGTTTTATTGCAAAAAAAAAAAAAAAAAAACTAGTAGTTTAGTAAAACCCCACAAAAATCCATCATCTTTTATTTTCTTTTTAATTAGTGACAAAATAATTACTGCCTATCTTTGTTTTCCATTCCCTGTGAGTTCGACCTGGACTTCCAGAACTTTATTACTTGTACGATCACCTACACTTGGGTGTTGATAAGAAAACGCGTCTAGGATGTCGTCAGAGCCATATTTATGATACTATAGTATGAGTTGTATTTGTAACAACCTGCATTTCAATTTAATTTAAATGTACATTTCACATTCAATTTGTATTCCTGGTGTTAATTTAAACTGCTAATCTCATTATTTGAATTTTAATACTCGTTTTGATTCATATTTAAAATTCTTATTTGGGGTCAAACCATAATTTCCATAAATGTAGAAAATTACTTTCTATCAAAATTGAAAACTATACCGATACTTTTTGTACAACTAGGAATGTGATTCTCACGCTTCTATGAATTTTTGTATTTTATTTTAAACCATAAAATACCAGTTTTATTTTAATCTACGGCTATACCGCGTTTTAGGTGTGGGAGCACATGAGCTCAACCACACCGGGGGATTTCTTTGCCTTTCTTGGAGCCTACATAATTTTCAGTATATATGTTTATATCTCTCAACAGTCTCTCATCTAAAAACTCTATGTTTATCTCATTCTCTCTCAAATTCTCTCAACACTCTCTTGCTCTCTCAAGATTAATACCCACACACAGATTATATATGATATATGCATACACACAGTTATACATACATAGATACATATATATATATAATTCAAGAAACGGAGGAGTGAAAATCTAACGACGGATCATTCGACGAAAACATTGGCGAAAATTCTCAATCTCAAATTCTTTGAATAATTACCTTTGTGAGTATTTTAAACTCACTCCAAATGTAATTTGTGCTCAATTACTGTTTGTATGTATATATATGTTGATCACCATATCTAAATTTCTTCAAGAACTCCATAGTTCAAAAACATGGATTTTCCAAACTAAATCAAAATTCGTTTTCTGAATGAAATATGAAAGATTATAGTATGTAGAGTATACGATTGTAAAATTAGAGCTTAATTCGTTCGTATGGCGACGTATGATTAAAACGAAGTTTTGACATCTTTCGATTTTTCATAAAATTCGTGAGCTACGGATCGATTCACGTTAAATCAATTTTGGATTCATGTTCCTTGCGAAAAACCGAAGAGAATCATATATTATAAGGTATGGAAGTGTTAAGATTTCAAAATGGTTCAAAAGACCCCCCCTAAAATTGAAACAGGGGAATTCTGGGGAAGAAGACGAAGATACTGCTGAAACTCGCGCGCGCGATCGCACGAGCGAGGGTCGCGCGAGCGACCCCTCGCGCGATTGGCCCGCGCGTGCGAGCTGTGTATTTCAGGCATACAGAAAAGGTTTTAAAAAGAAAACGAAAAATGGGCATATCGCGCGAGCAGCCCGCGCTCGCGACCCCTCGCGCGCGCGACTTTGGACAGTTTATGATTTTTGCTTGTTTTATGTTAAGGAACTGTTTGGGTGAGGTTTCATGGACTTTTAAAGCTCTGTTTGGAAAATTTACTAAAACAGAATCCTTTTGGTTATGTTTGGATGATTAAATCAATGAATTACGACTTATTTATCCCCGTACGCATGTGGTTCCTTATATCAGCATTTTGCTTCACATTTAAAGTTTCATGACATTCATATGGAGTCTGTTGTGCATGTATGGGGGTAGTAGTCAAAGTGAAAAAGAGTAATGGTCAGTGTGGTAAAGAGTGTGTGGTTGAGATTGTGTTGTAGACACTCCCTGGTAAGTGAGTACCAAAGTGTGTTGTGGTTGAGATTGCGGTGAGAGTATCTTTGTAATGCGACGGGGGCAAAATTGGACACTCTCTGACGCCCATGGTAGCGTTAAAGTGTGTGACGCCGAACTTGGACATTCCCTGGCACCCATGGTAGTGCTAAAGTGTGGCCTACGGACACTCCCTGGTACCCGAGTCTGGATACTGTGTGAGGTTACCTCCGGTATTTGCAAGGCGGATTAGGTACTAAAGTGTGAGGCATTGGACACTCCCTGGTACCCCGGACCAAGGTGTGAGGCAAACTGGACATTCCCTGGCACCCCTGTGCTAAAGTGCGGCTATCGGAGTATTACAAGGATACTGGTGTGAGATAGTGGGTTGTTGTGTTTGTCGAGAGAAAAGAGTTGGTAAGATGAGATAGTGCATTGTTTTCATACACGGTCACATATATGTGAATTATAGATTTCAAATGATATTGTGGTTGTTTTCTAAAATGAATTCTTTACTTTAATGTAAACTTGCTAAATTGAAAGGGATTTGGAAAATGGTAAATGAGTATGTATTACATTCAAAGTTATGTTTTTAATACTCACCAGCTTCTTGAAGCTGACGACGTTGATGCGTCCTGGACATTCGTGTTCAGGCTTTTCAGGTTATGACTACGCGGGGCCTTATGACTATGCAAATTAAGAACAACTATCTGACGAAGAGTTTACTGTTATATGTTTTAAGTTAAACTGAATTTTGTAATAAGGATGACTGTAATAGACTAGAGATATTGTTTTGTTTAAGGCGGTTTGTGCCTTTAGAGACCCCGTGCTGTAATAACTATTAAGTTAGAAAAATATTGTAAGCCTTGATTGCTCTGCTCTGATTATTATTGATTATTGTTGTTCGACGTTAGGGACGGAATTGATCCTTCAAACTGTCGCGACCTACGGGTCCATAAAGGAAATTAAACGCTTTCCTTATTTATGCTACGTCGGGGCGTGACAGTATTATTTAGATTGGGAACGGTGTAGTGGCTCTTGACCAAAGAATGTCTAGAATTTATTTTATTTCCGCTGAACTCTGTACGTAGATTTAATTTAATGAAAATGATTTTTGTTTTGTAAATTGAAAAGGGAATATTATTTTCAAGGAACGCTATTTCTTTTATAATAAATTGACTGTTGGGGAATACAGGTTTAATAATCAATTTTATTTAAAACAAGATCATGTGCTTTTATTTAATGAGTATTAAATATTGTTTTCAATAAATTATCTATTAGCCTATGTGGGGGTGTCACTCTCGGGATTTTGGCAATTGAATATTAGTCCGGATACATGCTTTGGATTGAAAATTTGGTTGTACAAAAATCGGGGTGTGACACTCCAGGCCCTCATCTGTGATTGGCAAAGGGAAGGTGAATCTCAAGTTGACTTCTAGAAAAGTCCTCTCACTCTCTGATGTACTTCACGTGCCTGACATTCTTTAGAATCTTGTGTCTGTTTCTTTGCTTGGGAAAGTGAGTGTAAAAGTTATTTTCGATTCTGTTAAAGTTGTAATGTCCAAAAATGGAATATTTGTGGGGAAATGTTACTACAATAATGGTCTATTTATGTTGAATGTTTTCATTATTATTAATGAAAATGCGACTAGTTCTTCTGCTTACTTGCTTGATTCTAATGATTTATGGCATGATAGACTTGGGTATGTAAACTTTTCTTATATTAAGAAAATGAAAGAATTAAGCATTATTGAAAATATAAAAATTACTAATAATGAGAAATGCCAAGTTTGTTCAGAAGCTAAAAGCACTAAAAAGCCTTGTAAAACAAAAACAAGTATTACAAAGAGAATACGAACTACTTGGTCTAACACACTCAGATTTGGGAGATATGAAAACCACTATATCTAGAGGTGGCAAAAAATATTATGTAACATTTATAGATGATTTCTCAAGATACACAAAAACATATTTACTTAGAAGTATAGATGAAACGGAAGAGAAATTCATAAAATACAAATCAGAAGTTGAAAATAAATTGAATGAAAAGATAAAAAATACTTAGGTCAGATAGAGGATGTGAATATGAATCTGACCCTCTTAACTCATTTTGTGAACAACATAGCATTGTACATGAAGTAACTCCACCTTACTCACCAGAATCTAATGGAGTAGCTGAGAGAAAAAATAGAACCTTAAAAGAAATGATGAATGCTATGTTAATTAGTTCTGGGGCACCCAACAACTTATGGGGGAGGCCATACTTTCTGCTTGTCATATTCAAAATAGTATATTTTTTAAGAAAACTGGTAAGACTCCATATGAATTGTGGGAGAATCATAACCCTACCCTTAAATACTTAAAAGTGTGGGGGTGTTTAGCTAAGGTCTTACTACCAGAACCTAAGAAAAAGGAAAATTTGGTCTAAACAGCTGATTGTTTATTTATTAGTTATGCTGAAAATAGTGCTGTATATAGATTTTTGGTTCTTAAAAGTGATGTGTTAGAGGCAAACACAATTATGGAATCAAAAAATGGATATTATTTCGAACATATTTTTCCTTTGAAAGCACCTATTGAAAAAACGATAATTCAACATAATAATGAGTCTAATGTTAAGTCACTTGAGCCAGTTGAAATGGAATTAAGGGGAGTAAACGTGAAAGGAAAGAAACAAACTTTGGAGATGAATTTTTTACTTTCCTAATGGATAGTGATCCTGTGAGCTATAGTGAAGCTGTATCCTCCCATGATGCTCCTTTTTGGAGAGAAGCTATTACTAGTGAGATAGAGTCTGTTATGGGTAATCACACTTCGGAATTAGTAGACCTATCTCCTGGTACTAAACCAACAAGTTGTAAATGGATATTTCAAAAGAAATTAAAACCGAATGGGTCTATTGATAAATTCAAAGCTAGATTAGTAGCTAAAGGATACACTCAAAAGAAAGATGTAGACTACTTTGATACTTATTCTCCTGTGGCTAATATCATCTATTAGAATTCTAGTTGCTCTAGCATCCTTATATAAACTCGTAATACACCAAATGGATGTTAAAATAGCGTTCCTAAATGAAGATTTAGAAGAAGAAATATACATGGAACAGCCTGAAAGCTTTGTAGTTCCTGGAAATAAAAATAAAGTGTGTAAATTAGTTAAATCTTTGTATGGCTTAAAACAAGCACCAAAACAATGGCATGAAAATTTTGATGCTATAATGGTCTCTAATGGATATATTGTTAATGAGGCAGATAGATGTGTATATCATAAATTTGAAAACAATATTGGTGTAATAATTTGTCTTTATGTGGATGATATGCTGATCTCAGGCACTGATATGGTTGTAATTAGTGAGACCAAACAATTGTTATCATCTACTTTTGATATGAAAGACCTCGGTGAGGCTGATGTAATTCTTGGAATAAAGCTGACTAAAATCGATGAGGGTTTTCTGATGTCACAACAACATTTTGTGGAAAAGATTCTACGAAAATTTGGTCACTTTGACTCTAAACTAGTGAGTACCCCATATGACTCAAGTATACAATTAAAGAAAAATGCAGGAAGTAGTGCATCATAATCTAAATATGCACAAATAATTGGTAGTCTTACTTATCTTATGAACTGTACTAGACCTGACAAAGCTTATGCTGTTAACAAACTTAGCAAATATACTCATAATCCTACTAAAGAACATTGGACTGCCATATGTATGATACTTAAGTACCTTAGGGGTACTATTGACATTAGTTTAAAATATTGTGGATTTCCCACTGTACTTGAGGGGTATAGTGATGCTAACAAAATCTCTAATTAAGATGAGACAAAATCCACAAGTGGGTATATATTTACCCTTGGAGGAGGTGCAGTTTCTTGAAAATCTTCCAAACAAACTTGTACAGCTCGGTCCACTATAGAATCTGAGTTAATCGCCTTCGAAAAGGCAGGTTCTGAGGCTGAGTGGCTTAGAAACCCCTTACGAAACATCCTTTTTATGGATGAGACCAGTTTTGTTTGTGTCGCTACATTGTGATTGCCAAGCTGCAATAGCCCGAGCTTGAAATAAGACCTATAATGGCAAAAGTAAGCACATTCACCTAAGACATAACATTGTGAGACATGTGTTAAATGATGGGGTTATATCCCTAGACTTTATAAGGTCAGAGATGAACTTGGCCGATCCTCTGACCGAACCATTAGGTAGAAAACTAGTGAGTCGTACATCGAAGGGGATGGGGCTTATGCCTATAACAGAAATAGTAACCCAACATATGTGAATGGAGATCCTAGGAATTAGGTTCATATGGGTAATAACAAGTTACTGGTTGATTTGATGAGGCACTATCTATTCTATTTTGTTTTGAGTCCATCCCTATCATGTAGATAGTGTAGACTGCAATGAGTTAGGTTGAGTCTTAACTCTTAATGAATTTATAGTTCTAAATGGATGGTGTGCTTAGAGTTGCAGTGCACATTTGATGGATTCACCTATATGAGTGTGGAAGTGGGGCCGCTTCCTTTGAGAATTAGGCAGGTTCTCTAGAGCACTCATGAAAACCAAGTACGGCGCATGGCCTATTTGTGCTAACCCGCGTTACAGCCTTGCTTAATGAATGTGATGTGGATCATAAGTACAATGACTCATATTAAGAAATAAGGTTCATAGAAATTTTAAATTTCACCAAGTTTTTGTGAATCAGGTCTTATTTTCCCTAAGTGTTAGTTCATAGTCCAAAAGACACCAATGCTGATGCATTACACTAAAGTGGTTAATTTTATTACTATAATTATTTTTTTTTAAATTGCCTTCGAAGCTATTGAATCCTAGAGGGTAGGCCGCTTGAACCATCTGCACCGAAATACCATCTCAGAATTTCACCAGTTGTGTATCAGAGTCAACGATGACCCTGATGTTGGGGATGACATTGTTGGAAGATATGTATATACATATATGTAGAGGTTGTATATGACTTGTCCTCTGACTGTCACGTGACCTGTTGAAAATGTCTTTATAAGTGCTGACCTTTGGTTTGGGCATTGCTTTTCAGAAAGCATTTAAGGTTTGCGAGTTTGTCAGCCTTTACATGTTCAAAATTTTACAACTTCATGAAATTTTACCTCTTATCAAAATTTGGTGAAATTTTACCACTTTTAAATAGGGGTATCATCGTCATAAATTAAAAAAATCATTCCTTATCAAAATTTTACCACTTTTTAAAATTTCACCACTCTTCAAAATTTGGTGAAATTTCATCACTTCAAACAGGGGTATAATCGTCATAAATGAAAAAAAATTATTAATGATAAAAATTTCACCACTTTTAAAAACTTCTCCACCCTTCAAAACTTGGTGAAATTTCACAACTTTGAACAGATGTATAATCATCATAAACGAAAAAAAAAAACTTTATTGATAAAAATTTCACCTCTTCAAAACATGGTGAAATATCACCACTTTGAACAGAAGCATAATCGTCATAAACGAACAAAAAATCATTACTGATAAAAATTTCACCACATTTTAAAATTTCACCACTCTTCAAAACTTGGTGAAATTTCACCACTTTGAACAGGGGGATAATCGTCATAAACGAAAAAAAAAAAAAAAAAAAAAAAAAATCATTCCTGATAAAAGTTTCACCACTTTTTAAAACTTCTCTACTCTTCAAAACTTGGTGAAATTTTACCACTTTGAACAGGGGAATAATCGTCATAAACGAAAAAAAAAAAAATTATTAAGCCATTACTTTTAAAATTTCACCACTCCTCAAAATATGGTGAAATTTCACAACTCTGAACATGAGTATAATCGTCATAAACAGAAAAAAAAAATTACTAAATTAAAATTTTCACCACTTTTTAAAAATTTACCACTCTTCAAAACTTGGTGAAATTTTACCACTTTGAACAGAGGTATAATTGTCACAAACGAAAAAAAAAAAATCATTACTGATAATAATTTAACCACTCTTTAAAACTTTCTGGAATTTCATCACTTTGAACAGGGGTATAGTCATTATAAACAAAAAAAACTTATTATTGATTAAAATTTCAAAACTTAGTGAAGTTTCACCACTCTTCAAAACTTAGTGAAATTTCATCACTTTGAACAGGGATATAATCGCCATAAAGAGAAAAAATCTTTTCTGATAAAAATTTCGTTAGTTTTTAAAATTTCACCACTCTTCAAAACCTAGTTCATCACTTTGAACAGGGGTATAATCGTCATAAACGAAAAAAAATCATTAATTATTAAAATTTTAAAACTTGGTGAAATTTCACCATTGTTTCAAAACTTGGTGAAATTTTACCAATTTGAATAAGGGTACAATCGTCACAAGCGAAAAAAAAATAATTATTGATAAATATTTCAAAACATGGTGAAATCTCACCACTAACGAAAACTTGGTGAAATTTCACCGCTATGAATATGGGTATAATCATCATAAATGAAAAAAGAAATCATTATTGGTAAAATTTCACCACTTTTCAAAACTTGGTGAAATTTCACCACTTTGAACACGGGTATATTCGTCATAAATGGAATAAATGGTTACTGATAAAAATTTCACCAATTGAAAATTTCACCACTCTTCAAAATTTGGCAAAATTTCATCACTTTGAACATGGGTATAATCGTCATAAACGGAAAAAAAATCATTACTGATTAAAATTTCAAAACTTAGTGAAATTTCACCTCTTCATAACTTGACGAAATTTCACCACTTTGAACAAGTGTATAATCGTCAAAAACGGAAAAAATTATTACTGATAAAAAGTTCAAAACTTGGTGAAATTTTATCACTTTGAACAGGGGTATAATCGTCATGAATGAAAAAAAAATTACTGATAAAAAGTTTACCCTTTTTCAAACTTGGTGATATTTTCACCACTTTAAACAAGGGTATAGTCGTCATAAATGAAAAAAATATATCACTGATAAAAATTTCTCCACTGTTTAAAACTTGGTGAAATTTGCCACTTTGAACAAGGGTAAAATCATCGTAAACAAAAAAAAATCATTACTGATAAAATTTTACCACTCTTCAAAACTCTGTAAAATTTCACCACTTTGAACAAGGGTATAATCGTCATATGCGAAAAAAATTATTACTAATAAAAATTTCAAAACTTTTTGAAATTTTAGCACTCTTAAAAACATGGTGAAATTTCACCACTTTTGCCACGTCCCGACGTAACATAAATGTGGAAAGCGTTTAATTTCCTTTATGAACCCGTAGGTCGCGACAGTTTGAAGGATCGATTCCGTCCCAAACGTCGAACAACATAAAACCATAATCAGAGTAGAGCAATCAAGGTTTACAAATATTTTTCTAACTTAATAAATATTACAGCACGGGGTCAACTAAGGCACACTCCGCCTTGAAAGCAAAATAATATCTAATGTCTATTACAGTCATCCTTATTACAAAAGCCAGTTTGTATCTTAAAACACATAAAGTAAATTCTTCCTAGGATAGTTGTTCTCAGTTCGCATAGTCATATTGTTCAGCCTGATCATAACCTAAAAAGCCTGAACACGAATGTCCAGGACGCATCAACGTCGTCAGCTTATTGAAGCTAGTGAGTATTAAAAACATAACTCGAATGTAAAACATGCTCACTTACCATTTTCCATTTTCCAGTTCTATTATTCCATAGATTAATGCCATAGAAATGAGTTTACAATTTGGAACAGTAGGAATAACATTAGTAAACTTCTAGTTCATATTACATGTGACCGCTTATGGAGACAATGCAACCAAACTCATCATCCTGACTCTTTTCTCTCGACAAAACATAATAACCCACTGTCTCACTCCAGTATCTTTGAAACACTAAGATGACCACACTTTAGCACAGGGGTGCCAGAGAGTGTCCAGTTTGCCTCACACTTTAGTACGGGGGTACCAGGGAGTGTCCAATGCCTCACACTTTGACCATACCACGCATGTCAGGGAGTGTCCCTAGGCCACACTTTAGCACTACCATGGGTGCCAGGGAATGTCCAAGTTCGGCTTCACACACTTTAGCGCTACCATGGGCGCTAGGGAGTGTCCAGTTTTGTCACCGTCGCATTTCAAAGATACTCTCGTCGCGTTCTTAACACATCACACTTTGGTTCACCATTACTAAGGAATGTCCACACACAACTTAACCACATACTCTTTCCACACTGACCAAAACCCACATGCATGTACAACCGACTCCTTATGTATGACATGTGACTATATTCAGAAGAGTAAATCATCGAAACATGAAACAACGAGCGTACGGGGGTAAAGAAGTCATAATTCATTACTTTTATAATCTAAACATAATAAACATGGTTCTGATTCAACATAACTCCCAAACAGTACTCAAACAGCCTTTTAAATTTATTCCAAGCAGTCCCTTAACATAAAATAGACTAAAAGCAGAAGATTGCCAAGTCGTGCGCTCGGACCGCTCGCGCGAGGGGTCGCTCGTGCAGGCCGCTCGCGCGATATGCCCATTTTTCGAATTTCTTTAAAAACTTTTCCAACTGTCAGAAAACTACAGGGATCGCGCGCGCGGACCGCTCTCGCAATGGGTTGCTCGCGCGATCGCGCGCCTGAGTTCATGCAGTGGCTTCATCTTCTTCGCTGAAACTCCCCTGTTTTCAATTTGAGGGTCCATTTTGACCCATTTTCAGAATAGAAGTTATATATATCATATAATATATGAATCTCTTTGTTTTTCCGCAAGGATTAAGAATCCATAATCAATTTTACATGAATTAATCCGTAGCTCTCGGATTTTACGAAAATCCAAGAGACGTCAAAACTTCAATCCTAATATACATTCTCAATTGAGTAAATTAGACTCTAATGTTGTAAACATGACCTCTACATACTGAAATCTTTCATATATATCTAACAAAACAGATTTTGATTGAGTTTGAAAATTCATGATTTTTCAAGCTATGGTTATCAATATAAGATTTTCAATGGAGTTTCACATACTAAGCTATACACATAGAAATTAGGCATGAAATTACATTCATAGTGAGTTTAGAACACTCACTGAGATTGAGAAGAAAGAGATTGTTGAGAAAGAATAGCAATACAAGAATTCAAATTGAAGCTTGGCTATGGATGAGAGTTCTCTCTCTCTCTCTAGAAATTTCTGTAAAAATAAACTCCCTGCACTCTCTCTATTCTCTAGAACTCTCAGTTGAAAGGATGCAGAATGTGTGTGTGTGTGTGTATGTGTGTGTGTGTATGAGTGAATGTGAGTTATATAGATGATCAATTGTGGGAACTTGGCCACCAAGAAAAACCTTCTATACACCACAATTCTCAGCTCTGATACAAAAGGAATACACATCCGTATTAGTTAAAATCAACTCTCAGATTAGCCAAGGGTCAAGTGTAGGTGTATAGGGGGCAAGTTTGAGTTGTTTGGGAATCTAGCTTATGGGCACAAACCAAATACACACCAAAGAAGCACAACCAAACAAGGCTCTATCAAGTTGCCTAAGAATCACTTGTCATATTTGGCAAAATGACTTGTGGTCTTAAGTTAGCACAAAAACCCAAATCATTGACAAACAAAGCCCTATCAAATGATTAGTTTTCCATAAATAGAAAGAAAGTAAATGTCTAATCTATCTTTACATCACTTCCAAAATCTGTGCAAGTTCATCGCGGCGCGGATAGTTTTGAACATAAACTGGTATTTTTGCGATGTAGTGATCACCACAAAATACAGAAAATTCATCTTAATGTAAGAAATGGTTTCCTTGTTTTATAAAAATACAGTTTGAGTTAAAAGAAAAAATTTCCACCGTTTTGAAATATAGTTTTGAAATTCAACACTAGCATCTCTTAACTTTATAAAATTGTAGTTCGACCCCAACAATATTTTTAATATGAAATAAGCCATTAAATTATAAGACGTGACAATTGAAATAAAATAAAAGCAGATAATACAAATTGGATTTAAATAAGAAAATGCAGATACAAATTTAAATGAAAATGCAGGTTGTTACACCCTTCCTCCCTTAAACAGGATTTCGCCCCCGAAATCAAGACTAACTAGTCCTGAAACAACTCCGGGTAGTTCTTCCTCACATCAGTCTCCACTTCCCACGAGGCTTCGTTCTCGTCACGATGATTCCACTGAACCTTTACCAACGGAATGTCCGTATTCCTCAGCTTTTTGATACTCTGATCTAGAATTTTCATGAACCTCTCCTTGTAAGAAACGTTATGACTCATCTCAATATCGTCAAAACTTACCACATGCGAGGGGTCTCGTATGTACTTTTTTAGCATACTCACATGGAATACATTGTGAACCCTAGACATCTTTGGTGGTAGCGCGAGTCGATAAGCCACTTTCCCAACACGATCCAAAATCTCAAACGGTCCGATGAAACGCGGGGCTAACTTCCCTCTCTTGAGACCGAAGTGTACTACTCCTCGGGTCGGTGAAACCTTAAGAAATACATGGTCCCCAACACTGAATTCCAAATCTTTCCGGCGTCGATCGGTATAACTTTTATACCTGCTCTGTGCGGTTCTCATTCTTTCCTTGACCAAGGAAATCTTCTCGTTGGGTTCTCTCACCAAATCTGGTCCCAACAATTCTGTATCTCCAACTTCTGCCCAAAACAACATGGACTGACTGATATTATCACAAAATAACATGGATTGACTGATATTGTCACAAATCAGGAACTACAAGTACATCTTTTAAATTCAAATGTCCTTCATGTGTATTGACACAAATGTCATCAGTGTGAGATATAGGTAAACCATTTCCATCCCCAACATAAATTACATCACTTCCATTATATGGTTTTATGTAGGATAGTTTTCCTGCATCATTTGTCATGTGCGAAGTAGCTCCAGAATCAACATAAAATAAGTGATCATTTGAATAATTGATAGCGAGGGCAGCAAGGGATGGAGAAAAGTCTTCAGATTGATATGAATAATCAAACTTGTACCAACAATCAATAGCAAGGTGATTTGTCTTCCACAAATTTGATAGAGAATCTTACTATTATTCTCAGTATTGTTCGGAGGTTGCTGTGGTCTAGAAGGATTCTTATCCTTCGGTGAGATGTTATTGTTTTGACCAAAATTTTGGTCATTTTTTTTATTACCTTGAGCATTATACCTTCCAGAAGGAGGAAAACCCCGACCTCTTGAGTTGAACTGTCCATGACTTCCTTGACCATTTCTACCATGACCTTATTGCCCAAAGAAGGCTTGAAGCGTGTTCCAAGAGCATCTTTTCTTCATCTCTTTTTGCAGTTTGTGATTGCTCGAAACCTTGGAGAGCTAAAAAAAACTGAGAAAAGGATGGATAGGGTGGTTTGGTAAGCATAGCAATCCAAAAATTCTCATAACTTGGACCCAAATAACGAGCAAACTAGAACACCTTATGAAGATCCAGAACTGGCTTCTTAATGGCTGCGAGATTATCGCAAATGGACTTGAAATCTCTAAAATAATCATCCAAAGATCAAGATCCTTTCTAAATGGTCATTAACATTCCTTTTATGTGACCTTCCTTCTCAACTGTGACGGGAAGAAGTTGCTCTTCAAGTGATGTCCAAACCTGATACGCTATTTCTGAACTAAAGATAGAACTTTGCATGTCTTCTTTCATGGTTCCGAGTAACCATGAAATGACCAGGCCATCGTTTGTAATCCATGACTCATAAAGTGGGTTGGAACCTGTACTATCCTTCTCATCCTCTATCTCATCCTCTATCTCATCAGCAGGTTTATCATCAATTGTAAGATGATGATAAAGTCTCAGACTTCGGACTAGAGGCATGACCTGAGAATGCCACAGGAGGTAATTGGTAGTGGTTAGTTTGACAGAGATCAAACTAGAACATTGATGAAACGAATGGATTGTGAGTTGTGGTTCCTTTGGAGATGAAGAGGTTGACATGTTTTCAGGGCTTGCGGATAATAGCTTTGATACCATGAGAAACTCTGAGTTATTTGATAAAGGAAGTAATGATTTTCATTAAACAATTGCACAGAATATATGTATCTTTGTGCAAGCTAATTACATGGAAATAACATAATAAAAGGAGTAATGACATGGGCTATTTACAGCATATGTTAATCATCTAATAGATGTTATTGACCCTTGACTATCTTCCTTGATACTATTGCCACAATCAGACAAGTTTGTTTCCTTAACAAGCTCTTAACAAACTCTGCATTAACACCTCCAGAATAGTTTCCCTTACCAATGTTTGGGCACAAACACTCTATCTCTCTCCTGGGCAGCACTGTGCGATCTACTGAAATTATCGGACCCCACAGTGCCACCCAAGAGAGAGATAGAGTGTTTGTGTAAAGTGTTTGTGGCCCTAGCATTACCGTAGCCAAATAATATAACTAGATTGTGTAAGTCAGTTAAAGTGACTAAAAATGAGGAAAAACAGGAACAACAAACTTATATGAATGTGTTTGTTTTGGAATCCCTTATGGTTGGTTTTTGCAATGCGCCTCACTTTTTGCTTAGGCATTAGACGGTCTGTGGATCGTTCAGGCACATCAGTATTTTTTTTGAAGAATTTTGGTTTTCGATGACCGTTTGCAGAGCGTGCGTCGATGCGGACGTCTGGACAGGTCACACAGTATATGAATGTTTTCAGATTTGGATGGACTCGACAGAATTTAATTTCAATTTGAAAACCTATGTCACACCCCCGTTCCAAATTTCCATAGTTTTAACATGCATATTTGATTTTGTGAATTATCAGTGTGATTTGATAATTGGATGAGGTTGACTGTGAGTCAACGGTGAGGTGTCAGTAAGGGCACGGGAATTTGTAATTATTGCATTGGCATAGTTAAGTGACATTTATATGATTTAAATGTTATTTGAAATATCTGGTATTCTTGTGAATAGTAAATTATACCTGTGTAGTATAATTTCTGGTAGTTTTGATATTGTTATATATCATTTTGAGAACTATAATAAGAACGTGAGTGACACATTATACAAAAGGTAGGATGTGTAGAGATTCCACAGAATTTAGTTTTCGGACGTAATTTTGGACCCAAACAAGACTTAGTCAAAAACTTTTGTAATTTATAAATTTCACTCGTAAAGGCATAAAATGGATGTGCGTGAAGTTTCATGGATTAATTAGATGGTTGAGAAACTCGCTGGGAGGTAAACACAATTCCCGAGAAGTTTTTCTATAAATAGAAAGGGGTGAGAATTCATTTATCACAAATTTTTCCTAAATATCTGGAGAGAGGAGAGAGAAGGTGATTTGGTGGCTACGACTTCACGACGCCGATCGACGATCATTCGTTCGTCAGATTTTCACCAGATTTTAGATTTGAACTCGTGGATGTAAGACTTATGTTTTGGTACTCCTTAGGCCGCGTTTGGCTTAGTTTTCTAAAAAGTCTAATTTCTAGAATTTGGGGAAAATCAGGTAAAACTTGTAGGAATCGCGTATAATTTGAGATCCGATATTTATTCGGGCCTCTAGTCGACCCTTCAAAGTGTTGGAGAGATCGCACGAGGTATGAATTCTAGATCTATGCAATATATGGATTTTCATGTTTTGAATATCGACTTTGATATTTTTGGATCCGGGCGAAATTCATGTTTTAATTAGGCCCGTTAATTATGCACGTAAAACTGCGATAAAAACATGTATATCCGTTTATGCGAGCATGCTATACGTCTACTTGGGTCAAAGGGGAGTTTGGTGCAAATTCATCTGGGATATAAGCTCCTCGAACCTTGAGGATTGAGATTGTGAATGAGAATTTGATTGTGGTTGTGTCTAGTATGGAGGTGGGCCCAACCAGGACACGGTACCTGGTATGGAGGTGGGCCCAACCAGTGTACGAGATGCATGGGAGATGTGTGCCTTCCATAGCATCGACCGGAAGAATGCGTACCACTCACCCTAGAGACTATTTCTATGTGTTTTAGATGCTTAAACCATGAATTATCATATATGCATACATTTAGAATTGTGCACTCAGCATATAACTGAGCAATGGAGATGTACTCCATTGCAGGTGATAGGAAGCGAGAAAAGAAGAAGCGGGAGGAGTGAGGCCGAGGAGACCCCGGGGAACCACTTTGTCTATATCTTTTGTTTTTTTCTAAACTTGTATAAGGAGTTGGAGAATTTGTATATGTTGTAATAGACGCATGGATTAGCTCATAGCACTGTAATCTTGTGTTAGAACACCTGTAATTATGTTTTAAATCCTTAGTGTATCGTTGTGATTATCTTGGTTTCAGTGTGGGAGAACCTTGTTTTGATTTGCTGCAGTTTGGGCATTTCTGCCCAGAATCAGTCGACTAGGTCCCCGATCAATCAACTGGTTTCTGGGTTGTTTTAGGTTCTGAAAGTGAATAGTGGAGGATCAGTCGACTGGTTCACTTTTCAGTCGACTGGATCGCTTGGGATCAGTCGACTGATTGAGAAAACAATCAACTGGATGGGTCCCCAGAGCATGGCTTTCTGCCTGCATAGTATTCCAGTCGACTAGACCTAATCATAGTCGACTGGACCGGGCTGTAAAAATTTAAAAAAAAAAACATTCTGCTTGATGGCCAGTCGACTGGATCCCCGATCAGTCGACTGGACCTCTGTTTCTCAAACTAAATTCGTTCTAAACAATTTCAATTGGTCAAAACTTTGTATAACTCTGATTTTAATGGGTTTTACTTATCTTTTTCACTGCTGTTTTCACTTTAATGGATTTGGATGAGCCTTGGTGGCGTGCCATATGTCCTATTTCCGCACATAGCAGGATGGGTTGTGACAACCTACGCATGTTTGGATTAGAGAACGTGCGAGACCTTATATATGGGACCTTTTTGGGTCATAATTTTCCACATTGAACTTTGAAATTTTCAGATTATTTGTTCTGGTCATTTGAAGAACATTTTGGTTCAAATTTGAAGATCTTTGGAGAGATCATTTTGAATATTTGTGAGCTTTTCTAGTGAGAGGTCTGGAAGAAGAAGTCCATTTACGGAATTGAACTTCATTCTATAAGGTTTGGGAATAGACTTCTTGACAAGAAATGCATCTCTAGAATGACCATTTGGAGAAGCCAAAAATCCTGAGTTATCAAAACAATAATTTTGCACTTCCCCAAAGTCAGAAACTTTTTATACACAATTACAATTTTATCCCTTATTTTACATATTAATGTCATCTTTATCCAAATTCCATAACTAATTATATACCCCTAGCCAATGGATATTGGTTAAGGGTAATATTGGTAAGTAGGTATAAGTTTGCACATTTCCATCCAAAAAAAAGAAAGAAAGGTATAAGTTTGCACTTTTCAGATGTTGCTATCAAACGTATGTGCAGAGTGAGACGCGTTTTTATTTTAAAGTCACTCATTCAACAAACAATTATTTCTTTAAAAAAAAGCCTTCTAAATAAATCCATATTGAAAAGTCTAATCCTGTAATGAATTTTTAAGACGTTGTGCTAAACACCACCTAAATAATTCATTTTGCCCCGTTGACGTAAGATTTTTCGAACCAAGTACAATATGGTTCTTGTGTATACTTTGTGTTGTGTTTTGCTTTATTCATTTCTGTTTAAATTTAGGATAATTGTTTGTCACATAAGAATCTCACAAACAAGATACATAAACCACAATGTATCTATCTCTCTCCTGGTGGGGTTCACTTACACTGTGGGATCCAAAGAAGAGAAAGATAGACACATAAAGTTTATGTATCTTATTTTTGTGAGATTCTTATGTGCCCCAAGAGTTATTCAAGAGAATGAACATTGCTAACCCACCAATCAAACAAAACGTGGCTACAACAATTGGATTTAAAGTTTGTGACAGACTTTTGACTTGGTCACACAAAGAAAGAACCAGGCAATTTGCGATCTATCTTTTGGCATGAAAGGACCAATAAGACACAAGAATCTTCTATACTAACAATAAGGAAGGCTTGGTTTAAGGTCCCTAAGACTTGGTCTATTTAGACTAAAGGACATTTCTCTCTAAATGAAAAAAATTTCCATGGAACGTAGGAGACCACCACCACCATCTCTCTTTTTTTTTCTCTCTCTCTCTCTCTCTCCATAGCCACTACCACCATCTCCCTTCTTTCTCTCTCCTCTTCCCTCCATAGCCACCACCATCGCGACCACCACCACCGAAGCCGTTGCCGCTGCTGCCACTACCATCAAAGCCGTCACCCCCACCACCATCTCTCCTTTCTCTCTCTAACTTTCTTTCTCATCCTCCCTCCATAGCCACCACCACCATCTCTCTTCTCGCTCTCTAACTTTCTCTCTCCTCCTCCCTCCATAGCCACCACCAGAGCCGTTGTCCCCATCATTGGTCAAGATCTAGATGTAGATCTAGATCTAAACATCATCGCCATCACTGGTAACTCACAATCTTAGTCGACCACCATACAAGGCGATTTCATAATCATCGCACATGCATATTACCAAGTATGCAAATTAGTTGTAGAATTTTCAAAAATCAAGTTAAATTTCACATGAACAACATTAAGTGAAATTTCACTCAAGATATCAATTATCTTAATTGAAATTTATTTAAGATATCTTAAGTGAAATTTTACTCTTATTATTTTGTTAAGCAGAAAGGCAATCTTCAGCTGAGATATTGGTGGTTGTCAGAGTTCAGTCAAGTGGTAGGGGGTGGTCAGGGATGCAAGGATGATGGTGGGATGTCGAAGAGGTGGTGGTCAAGAGGTAAAATGGTGGTGGTCGCTGGAGATGGCAGTGGTCACTAGAGATGGCGAGGGTGGTGATCGAAGATGGCAGTGGTCACCGAAGATGGCGAGGGTGGTGATCGGATGTGGTAGGGGTGGTGGTCGAAGGTGGTGTGGGTGGTGGTAATGGTAGCTAGGGTCTGGTTAGGGTTAGAGGATGAAGATGAGGGTATTTTGGTCTATGGAAATTGGGAAAACTTATCCCCAATGTTTACTTTAAGTTGTCCTTAATCCCAATAAAGCTTCTCTTAATGACATTTTCACCAATTTTTTCTAAAAATAAAACTATCATTTTATACACAATCTAAATATAATTTGAACTTCTGTTGACATCTAGTTTTATTACCAATAAATTTCCCATAAAAGAAGCTGACTAAAAATAGCTTTAAATATTAACAAGTTGATCAACACAAAAAAAAAAAAAAAAGCTAGTAATATATGAATAACTTAGCAAAGAAAAGTATGTATCAAAACCCAGCTGGCACACAGATGTTAGCCTGATGATATTTAGTGACAGGTTCATGTTTTTTAACCCAACCAGTCAAACTTCAATAATTAGTTTATTCTTAATGAAGCTTTCATGAAGGATCATCTATGGAAGGAGTCATTTACAAGAAGTCTTTGAATCTTTCTTTTTTATTTTTAAAATGCTTAATAAATGGAATTTAGATGCTATCAAACATAACAAGGAGCCAATTATATAATAAACCTAATCGTGTACAAGGCATATGAGCAAACATGCAACCATTCCTGTGAATTGGGATAGTAAATTCAAACTCATAAGAATATTCTCACAATGTTCCTAATTTAAGTCAACAAGTAAATTACGTTACTTGTGTAGTTGTGTTAGTTGTCCAAGTTATTTGAACTCAAACATCCTTTCCTGTAGATACACACACACACACACACACACACACACACACAAACATACATGAAAAGTTTTAATTACAAGGTAGGAAAATATATATTTGAGGGTAGTTTTTGGGAGAGATGTATGTAACCAGGTCTCTTTCTTACTACATAAAGTTTCCAGAAACCCTTTCACAACCACCAGAGGGTCCTAATTCTGGTTATCTAGTGCTCCAAGATGAAGAATCTGAAACTACTACTTGTTTTGGAATGTGCAAGAACCCATATCTCGCAAACTTGCCATTCCCTCAGAACAAGGAGTTAACCATTAGCTACTCCATAGGCTATCAAGAGCATAAAAGAACTTATCAGGATGCCGTTTTCCTCATTCCAGTTCTCAATCAACCGCTGGGTTCTAATCGCTATTACGCGATAAAACCACATAGATCACACAAAGGGTATGTATAATGAACTTGTACTGTGCGTAATCTATATGTTCATAGTCGTTTGTTTTCTGCACAACTTTTCATTGCATCTAGTGGCTAGAATATGAGCTCGTCTGGTATTGCTGTAATAATAAGAGATATAGGTTGTTTTTACTGCCTTAAATTGGATTTGAATTTTGAAAATTTAGCGAAAAAGTATTTATCAAATGGACTCAAATCTCTCAATAATCCCAAATAAGTGATTGTTGTCCCAAACAAGGTGATCCAAACAAGCTCTAAGATTTAGGAGTAGTGCTCAATAAGAGATCTGCCCCATACTACGCAACTAGAATTTCTATCCAGTATTGCAAATAAGTTTTCTGGAATACTCCTTGCAGAAAAATGAATTCTAGATTTTAAAGGGATTGGATTATTTGTAATATGTATACATCAATCTTATAAATCAGCTATACGAGGACCCAAACACCTACGATAAATTTTGTTTGCCCACCGAAATTGTACAGATCACAACTTCTCTCAAGGGTTATTACTATGTAACCAAATTGTTTTCCTAGATATAACGAAGCTTTGCCTAACCACCTCTAATTCAAATTTCCTTTACAGGGAAGCATACACTTGCTCAACGGAGGAAGACAAGGTCATCTGCTATTTTCGCAGATGCGTTAAAGACGTAAAACCAAGGCCATTAGATCCTCAAGACATATACCAGCAATTTGAGATCAATCTTTATATAAAAGCTTGCAGAAGTGGTAGTTTCCATGGAAAATCCATCACACCAGATGGGTTTCCTCCAACCTTCTTGAGGAGAAAAGGGTGGGAAATTTCCCCCAAAACCCCCAAAGATTACAAATTGGGTGAAGCTCTGGGGGTCAACACTGTCCTTCGAGCCCACCTTCCAGATTTCAACTTCCCGTTATCCTTTAAGAATTCAAAAGCAACTACCGTTGGAAAGTGGTATTGTCCTTTTATGTTTATCAAAGAAGGAGCGTTGAGAGATCATATGAAAAGGTCTATGTTTTATGAGATGACACTAGAGCAAACATGGGAGCAAATATTTGCTTGCGAGAATAACTATAACGAAGGGAACAATGTGTTTGTGGATGCTCCCGTTAAAAAAGAAGTTATTTTTCTCGATCAGAGGGAAGCTGTTTGGGATGAAAGAAATGTGGTTGATGGGGCGATATGGTTTACAACTCATGGGAGCGTAGGAGGACAAGTGAGTGTGGGATTGAGTTTAGCAATTGTTGGGAGAATAAAATGGGAGCAAGAAAGAGTTGGGTGGAGTGGATGGGAGGAAAGGCAAGTGAACGTGAAGAGAACAGAGGAGTTTAGAGGTATTGGTGGGTGGAGCAAATTTGGTTGCTATATGTTGCTTGAAAGATTTGTATTGAAAAGAATGGATGGTAGTTCAGTGATGACATATGAGTTCAAGCACACTCATCAAATAAGAAGCAAATGGGAATCAGATTATGTACCACTCCCCTAAAATAATCAAGAAGTTCTAATATATCTTATGAGTGTGGGTGTACACTTACCCTAGTTATGTTTGGTGTGATTTTGTATTTAGTGTTCAACATATTATCAAATTTAGAACTTTTGTGTGATTGAGATTACTAATAGGGTTTATTTGTGTTTGTTATGTTATCTTCAAACTCTTTCCTTTTTCTTATTTTCTTCCAGCTTATGTATTTTAAGTTTCTTATAACAACAACAACTGAGGGGATTAATCCCTATTAATCAAAAACACACTATAGGACACAAGTATTCGGCAAGCAAGGAGGTACGTAATATAAATCAAGCTAGAAGTAGTCGAAGCAATGGGGATTGCCTGGACCTCACAAATATAGAAGTCCTTCCAAGTTCCAACTCTAATGCAGTAAATTGCACTTTTTACCCTTCAATTTGGTGACAGATTTTACTTTAGTCCCTATATATTCAAAAAAAATATATATATATTTTTGTCCCCCATTAGATGTTTAAATTTTGGTCCAATACCAAACTGTGGTGAGTTATATTAAATCAAATCGAATCAAATGCAATGGTTGCAAAGAGTATCACTGAAATTTAGATAAGGTGAATTGCATATATTTATGCACTAGATATGACAAATACACTCACACGTACATATATGAGGCCATTAGGTCCTAAAGACATTTACCAGCAATCTGAGATCAATCTGTGGAGAAGTGGTGGTAGTTTCTATGGAAAATCCATTGCACCAAATGGGTTTCCTCCAACCTTCTTGAGGAGAAAAGTGTGGGAAATTTACACTAGAACCCCAAAGATTATGAATTGGGTGAAGCCCCAGGACTCAACACCTCCCTTCGAGTCAACCTCCTAGAATTCAATTTCTCGTTATCCTTTAAGAATTCAAAAGCAACTACCGTGGGAAAGTGGTATTGTCCTTTTATGTTTATCAATGAAGGAGCGTTAAGAGATCAGATGAAAAGGTCGATGTTTATGAGATGACACTAGAGCAAACATGGGAGCAAATATTTGCTTGGACAATAACTATAATGAAGTGAACACCGAGTTTGTGGATGTTCCTATTAAAAAAAGACGTTATTTTTCTTGATAAGAGGGAAGCTATTTGGAATGAAAGAAATGTGGTTGATGGGGCGATATTGTTTCCGACTCATGGGAGCATAGGAGAACAAGTGAGTTTGGGATTGAGTTTAGCAATTGTTGGGAGAATGAAATTGGAGCAAGAAAGAGTTGGGTGGAGTGGAGGGAAGAAAAGGCAAGTGAAGGTAATTAAAGAGAGCTGAGGATTTTGGAGGTATTGGTGGGTGGAGCAAATTTGGTTGCTATGTGTTGGTTGAAAGATTTGTATTGAAAAGAATGGGTGGTAGTGTGGTGATGACATATGAGTTCAAGCACATTCATCAGATAAAAAGCAAATGGGAATGAGATTATGTATCATTCCCTTAAAATAATCAAGAAGTTCTAATTTATCTTATGGGTGAGGGTGTACACTTACCCTAGTTATATTTGGTGTGATTTTGTATTTAGTGTTCAACATATTATCAAATTTGTAAGTTTGTATGTTTGAGAGTACTGATAGGGTTCACGTATTATGTTCTCTTCAATGTCTTTCCTTTTTCTTACCTTCTTTTACTTGTATAAATATACATATATATATATATATATACATACATAAAGTTGCACAACAAAAGCAAGCAGTTTTAAGTAGAGTTAAATACACTTGCAATCCCTGTGGTTTAGCCGAGTTGCACTTACTCCCTGTGCTTTAAATTTTTGCACAAATACCCCCTGTGGTTTGGCTAAAGTGCAACTGTTAAAATTTTGGCACTAATACCCCTTGTATTATTTATGTAGTAGATGTGACGGCGTGGCAAGAACGAACTGCTTGTACAATTTGGGTAGAGCCGCAAAACGTTTTAAAGAGAGCGACATGGTCCGCGACTAGGCCAAGATTTGTTAAAGAGGCTACTGATCTCGTAATTATGTTCCAATTCTATATAAATATTCCAATAAGAAGTCGCCTAGTTTCAGTAGCCATAGCCAGATAAATCTTACTCCAAATATACATACCAATGCCTACAATTTTTAGTGTCTTCCAAGTGTAAAGGGTTATGTTCAGCACTTTATTTTTTATGGCATCGTCATGTTAAAATGTAGTTATACTTTTATTTTATTGATTTTTGGAGCTCTATATATATATAGTTTTTAATAGTTTCACATTCATGTTTGGAAATAAATAATTGAATATTAATCCGGAGAGACATCAAAGAATATGTACAATTAATATGATGTTTGACAAATAATATCATCTCCATAAATTTAAATGAGACAATTAAATAGATAGTTGAAACATACTTTGATTTTTGATAAATGAGGATTAGGCTAAATAAATTGTGTACAAAGAAAAGCAAGGTCAAAATTTCTCTTAAAAATAAGATTTTATTTACTAAAAAAGTTAAAAAAATACAACATGCAGAATGTCTGACTTCTGATTCAATTAATTTCGTCTATGTTCGAACCGTCTGAAATTATTTTATGAAGTTATCAACGTCGACCTTGTTTTATGTGTTAGAAAATTGAGGTGTGAATGAGGAGACAATGTTTTAACGGCGTTTGTCTTGAAGCGCCGGGAATTAACGGCGTTTATTCAAAAGCGCCGGGAATTTCTTAGCTTCAGTTTTTGAGAAAGTTCCAGAGGGGCTTTCGACCGGTCGACCGGGTCAACTCGACCGGTCGAGCGGGCCCAGAACTGGAAAAAGTTTTGAGAAAGTTTCAGAGGGGCTTTCGACCGGTCGACCGGGTCAACTCGACCGGTCGAGAGGGTCCAGAACTGAAAAATTGCGACTTTTCATGTCTCAACTTCGAATTTGAACGATGTATATCTGTTCTATTGGTTTCTAAACGTGCATTTACATACATAGACATGTTCTAAGGGTGTTGGGACACAAACGTTTGTGTAGAGACATGTCTCTTACCCTATAGACACCTCTATATATACATTTATGTTAGTTAATTTACAGATAGTTCATGGAGTTTATGTCCAGATTCTGTCTCTTCTTTTACCTAATTTCTTGAGTCCTTTGAGAGCAATTTATTTACACAAATTCTGCAGAAGTTAATAGAGATTGTTGCCTCTATTAACTTAGATCGTAGTATCCTCAAGACAAAGACGTCATAGTCCACTTGCAACCGTGTGTGGAACATAACTTTGTTTTCGGACAGCGTATTTAATGCGTGCTCGATCTTTGAAGTTCTTTTTCTGTATTTCATTGTTTCTTATTCATTTTTCAAGTACCCCAAAACCAACATTATGAAGTTATCAACGACCTTGTATGGATGGAAATGCTCTTCTTTTGGTTCATGTCCATTTATACGTAGGTACATATAACATCCTGATGCTAGACCTTGTCTTTGAATTGAATAAGTTGTATGTAGGGGTTGATTGTGATTTTTATTTGAATAATATTATGATTCTCAAATTTGAATCTCAACTTTGCTTCTCAAATACTTTGTCAATTGCATTACATGCAGTGGTATATGTATAACTGTTAAAGCATTTGAGAATAAAATTCAGGACGCATAAACACCGAGCTCCGGTTGAGTTGCTAAATTGTGATTACTGACATTCTTGCATTATACAATTGTAGGGAAGATATTTGAAAAAGTGAGAAAAACAAAAGTAGTTGGACACTGTATTTTTGTATTTTATTTTTCTTTGCATGGCTATGGAGAGCCTTCATCTCTTGAAAGAAATTATTTTGGGAATTTGTTAATCAGAGGTAATAAGGAAGTGGGTAGCTGGTAGCCCTCCGCAGCGCTCTATATTTATTTTCCTTTCATACTCTCCTCGCTATTTGCCTTGGTAACCAAATAAAGGAAAGTGTTTTCCTTTCTTTTCCCTAACCAAATTCAGGAATCAAACATAACCTTTGTCTTTGGATGTTATTTTTAGAGATTCTTTTAGCCACGGCGAAACCTTTTTTCTTTGGCATACTTTGCATAGAAAGCCATTAGATCATCCAAAGAATCAAACTCCATCCCCTCTATTGGCTCATCTAGTTTGTCTTCTAGATTTGTTACTTGATCGTTATCATGCTCAATCTCAACAAGTTCATCATCATCCACGCCTATATAAGCACTAGATACTTCTTCGCCCATTTTTCTTTGGCATACTTTTTTTTTTAACCACATTCGATCTCTTTAGTATTTTCTCTCTGATATCAAATAAATTAATTCTCACTCTTTCGATAAAGATCTCTCTATCTAATCTCTTGTCACCACTTTCACTTGAACTAAAGGCATACAATCTGAACCAAATTGACCTCCAGTCTCAAAATAGTAAAAATCCACTAACCACAATGCAAAATTAAATCTACAAATCACAATGCAAAATTAGGTAAATACAGGCTTTTCAGCACAAAGTCCAACCCTGTGTTGCACGTTTGTACAATTCGTTGTGCATTTCGTAGTGCACCTATCATTACTCATGTAGTACAATCTCTAAGCAACTGTGAACCAGCGTCCCCAAAAAATAACACTCAAGCACACACACAAATTGAAGTTCTATTATCAAGAAAAATGGTATGACAACGTATATACATATATATATAAAAATATAAATTTTCTCTATATACATATATATATACTGTATATCTATTTTTTTTCTTCCACTTTGAGTTTTTTTTTAGCTCAGTTCACATGGAATAGAGAGAGAGAGAGAGAGAGAGAGAGAGAGAGAGAGAGACAATCAGTATATATATACATATATATATATATGTAATCAGATAGAGAGACAGAGGTTCAAGAGAGTGAGAGAGAGAGAGAGAGTGTGTGTGTGTGTGTACCTTGCCGCCGCCGATCACCGATTCCTCTCCATCAGCTACCACCGCCGATCCGGTCTCTACGTCTGGTTGGATTAGGGCTCTCAATTTCATTTGAGAATTTTCTCCAAATTCCATACCCAAATTAGGGGGGAAATCCCAAATGAGATAGAGAAGAGTTTTTAAAGTGAAAAGTGGGGCTCACAAATTTTCTCTTATTTACTCAGCTACCTCCGTTGTGCAATTCGCTGTGCAATCCATAGTCGTGTATCATTTCTGTAAAACTAATTCTACATATTTACTCCCTCTTTAATTAGGAATATGTTAACCAAAAAATAATAAAATTGAGGAATATTCGTGATTTTTATTTTTTTGAGGGATATTTGTGAATATTGAAATGGGGTACTTGTGTATTTGTGCACATGTAAATTTCTGACTTATGTAGAATTGGAGAAATTACATATAATATAACTAGACCCAAAAAAAATACAGCCAAAAAAAAGACCCAAAAAAAATAAAGTCACATCGGGGGCGCTGCCCCCAAACCCCCGTATTTAGGCCTCCTTGATAAAAAATTCTGACTCCACCATGTGCGAGGATGTGGACGTCTTGACAATACGTGAAAATTTGTAGATTTGATGAATTTGGCAGCATTTAATTTGAATTTGAAAACCTATGCATGTTTGGATTAGAGAGCGTGAGAGAACTTATACATGGACCCTCTTGGGTGATAATTTGCAACTTTGAACTTTGCAATTTCAGATTATTTGTTCGGGTCATCTGACGAACATTTTGGTTCAAATTTGAAGGTCTTTGAAGAGATCAAAATGAATATTTGTGAGCTTTTTTGGGAGAGGTCTGTGAAGGTTTCTTATAAAACTCTCTTAGATCTTATAAGCATGAATTTTTAAAATTGATCACGCTCCCCGCCCCACTCAAGAAGAACCCTTTGAAACCTCGTAGCGTTTAGCACTTTCCCGCCCCCACTCCCGATCCCGCCTCCTCTCCCGTTTCGTGCAACTTAGTCTTAGATACATTATAATCATCCGTTTGAATTAATTAACAATTCTTTTGCTTGGTGGACTTAGAATTTCTCCTAACCACGTACAATTTTGTTCTAGTGTGTATTTAGATTTTTTTTTTTTAACACCATTCAATTATATTAAGAAGGGGGGATAATCTCCAGCTTTACAAAACCTGACTAATGACTTCCAGCCCCACCAACTAATCTGCCTCCTAACTAAGACAGGCAAACGCATGGTATACGTACAAAGCTAAAACACAGATATACCCATATCAGACCACCACTACCCCCCAGGAAGACACCAATTCCAACAAAAAGTGACCATTGTGTGAATGAGATTATTTTTGCTACCCCATTTTTAGTTGCCCTTTATTCCCTCAAGTATTTATTGGGTGACATGTGTCCCATTTCATTCCTATTTTGCCCTACATTTTTAGCATAATTACTGCAACGAGACACATGCCAACCCACTAAAACCTGGGGTGTGTAAAAGAAAACCAAAAATGGATGAGAAAAATGTTGTCCGTGTGTTAGTTTATGTTGTGTTTTGTTTTTATTCGTTTCTCCTTTTAAATTTGTGGTGCTTGCACAAGAGTATGAACATTGCTGACCCACCAATCAAACAAAATGTGGCTGCAATTGGATTTGAGTCTGTGACTCAAGACTTTTGACTTAGTCAAAAACCTTTATAACTCGAACTTACGTTGACATTTTGTTTTATTATAAAAAATCTTCCGATAAGTACCCAAGAAGCAGCCTAGAAATTGCTTCAAATATTACAAATATGATCAACACTGAAACAAATTGTCATATATGAATTGCTCAGCATAGAAAAGTATGCATCATTGCATCATAACCCAGATGGCACAAAGAAGTTAGCCTGATAATATTTTGGTGATAGGTTCATATAATAAAACTCAACCAGTCAA
This sequence comes from Hydrangea macrophylla, assembly GCA_033977485.1. Classification (NCBI taxonomy): domain Eukaryota; kingdom Viridiplantae; phylum Streptophyta; class Magnoliopsida; order Cornales; family Hydrangeaceae; genus Hydrangea; species Hydrangea macrophylla. Next base: position 77,725,380 of record CM066983.1, on the reverse strand, counting down.
CCTTCAATAATTAGTTTATTCTTAATGAAAACTTTCGTTTTAAGGATCGTCTATGCAAACAGTCATTTTCTTTATGCTATGTTTTTTAAAAAAATTTCTCAAAAGTATTTCTCAAATAATGTGGTAGTAGAGCCAGGCAAATAACTTCTAATCAAAATTCAACTGGTCACACTATTTTAGGCCTGACCCCACTGCCACATCATTTGAGAAGCAGTAAAGCACTTTTGGAAAGAAAAAAAAATTTTAGAAAACATAACATTACTCTTTTCTTCAAGTCTCTAAGGCTTTCTTTTCTTTTTAATGCGTAATAAATGGAATTTTGATGCCAGCAAACATAACAAAGAGCCAATATAATAATCAACCTAACCGCGTACAAAGGCATATGAGCCAACACACAATCAGTTTCTGCGAACTTGGGATTATCTTCATAGTCAATTTCCAACTTACAAAAAATATTCTCACATCGTTACAAATTTGACAATTCAACAGATCAATTACATTACATGTGTAAGTTGTCCAAGTTATTTGAATTCAAACACTCTTTTTCTTGTGTATATACACAAACATACATGATATTATAATTCTAATTATAAGGCAGGAAAGAAATATATTGGAGGGGAAGTCTTTGGGAAAGATGTATGTAACCAGGCCTCTCTCTTACTACATAAAGTTTCCAGAAACACTTTCACAACCACCAGAGGGTCCTAATTCTGGTTATTTAGTGCTCCAAGATGAAGAATCTGAAACTACTACTTGTTTCGGATTGTGCAAGAACCGATTTCTTGGGGACCTGCCATTCCCTCAGAACAAGGAGCTAACCGTTAGTTACTCAACAGGCTCAGGAGAGAACAGACATACTTCTATTGATGATGTTGTCCTCATTCCAGTTCTCAATCAACCGCTGTCTTCTAATCGCTATTACGCTATAAAACCACATAGATCACACAAAGGGTATGTATGCAATCACATAATGAACCTTGTACTGTGCATGACATGTTTTTTCTTGTGAAAAGGTCACTGTGCATGACATGATCTATATGTTCATAGTCAGTTTGTTTTATGCACAACTTTTCATGTGTTAAAAAAATAAATAAATAAATCAGTGCAAATCGGGAAAACAGCTTGTTTCATCTAGTGGCTAGACTAGGAGCACGTTTGGTGTAATAATATGAGAGATTTAAGCTGTTTTCACAGCCTAAAAATGAATTTGATTTTTTGTAATATAATGAATAATTATTTTTCAAATGGATCAAATCTCTCAATAATCCAACTAAGTAATTGTTGGTTGCAAAGAAGGTGATCCAAACGGACTCTAAGATTCAGGAGTACTAGTGCTCAACAAGAGTTATACCCCATACTATGCAACTAGAATTTCCATTTAGTATTACAGACAAGTTTTTTGAAATACTCCTCGCAGAAAAATGAATTCTAGCTTTTCAAGGGATTGGATTGTTTACAATACTTGTACACTAATCTCACATATCAGCTATAGGAAGGACCCAAACACCCAAGATAAATTTTTGTTTGCACACCGAAATTGTACAGATAACTTCTTTCAATGGCTATTAGCCTATTAACCTATTACCATGTAACCAAATTGTTTTCCTGGATATAACGAAGCTTTGCCTAACCACCTCTACTTCAAATTTCCTTTACAGGGAAGCATACACTTGCTCAACGGAGGAAGACAAGGTCACCTGCTGTTTCTGTAGACACGTTAAAGACGTAAAACCAAGGCCATTAGATCCTCAAGACATATACCAGCAATTTGAGATCAATCTTTACATAACAGCTTGCATAAGTAAAGGTAGTTTTTATGGAAAATCCATCGCACCAGATGGGTTTCCTCCATACTTCTTGAGGAGAAATGGGTGGCCAATTTCCACTAAAACCCCCAAAGATTACAAATTGGGTGAAGCCTCGGGGCTCAACACCACCCTTCGAGCCCACCTCCCAGAATTCAATTTCCCGTTATCCTTTAAGAATTTAAAAGCAACTACCGTGGGAAAGTGGTATTGTCCTTTTATGTTTATCAAAGAAGGGGCGTTGAGAGATCAGATGAAAAGGTCGATGTTTTATGAGATGACATTAGAGCAAACATGGGAGCAAATATTTGCTTGCGAGAATAACTATAATGAAGGGAGCACTGTGTTGGTGGATGTTCCTGTTAAAAAAGAAGTTGCATTTCTCGATCAGAGGGAAGCTGTTTGGGATGAAAGAAATGTGGTTGATGGGGCGATATGGTTTACGGCTCATGGGAGCGTAGGAGAACAAGTGAGTGTGGGATTGAGTTTAGCAATTGTTGGGAGAATGAAATGGGAGCAAGAAAGAGTTGGGTGGATTGGAGGGGAGGAAAGGCAAGTGAAGGTGAAGAGAGCAGAAGAGTTTGGAGGTATTGGTGGGTGGAGCAAATTTGGTTGCTATGTGTTGGTTGAAAGATTTGTAATGAAAAGAATGGATGGTAGTGTGGTGATGACATATGAGTTTAAGCACATTCATCAGATAAGAAGCAAATGGGAATGAGATTATGTACCACTCCCCTAAAATAATCAAGTTGTTGTACACTTACCCAAGTTTTGTTTGGTGTGATTTTGTATTTAGTGTTTAACATATGGGATAGGCTCTTGTGAACTGGATTAGTGAACTAACCCAGTGAACTGGGCTTCAACATATTATCAAATTTAGAAGTTTTGTGTGATTGAGAGTAATAATATATAGGGTTCATTTGTGTCTTTTATGTTCTCTTCAGACTCTTTTCCTTTTTCTTACCTTCTTTCACTTAATGTATTTGTCAAATGGAAGTAGAGCAATTTGTTCAGATAATACCCTACAACTGATACTGAGTACACTCAGATCCATTCAATATCAGTTCTCAATTACAATGGTGATGGTCTATTTAATGCATTTAGAAGATGAATCTCCACGAAAGTAGGTTAAAATAATTTACATTAGAGTAATGCTACAATATATATATATATATATATAATTATGATGGACAATATATATAATCAGTCAGCATATTGACTAGTCATTAGAGGAACTACATGACTTGTTTATGATATCTGAATTCAACATTCTATTCACACAAGTACGAGTGTGACATTGAAGGTAACATAAATATCAAATACACTTGGGTACATTTTATTTTTATTTTTATTTTTAAATGTAGATAAGATAATATTGGTCTTCATATTGTCTATACGATCATAGTTCGAATTAAAAGAAAAGATTTGAACTTGCGTTAGTTCATGAATTAACGTAGAGAACAATATTTTCCTTTTTTTTTCGGCGAACAAACAAAAGGGTGAGGAATATAGTCAAGAAAAAGAAAAAAAAATAGTGAGATAAATTAAAATTTTCAAATTTTATGAGTTAATAACCTTCTTCTTTTCCAGAATTCCAATTGTATTTTGAAAATTTTTATCTAATGTATTTTTAGCATGGAGGAAAATGAAAGGGACAACGCTAAGAAAGTTGTTTTCCTCGTTGTTTTTCTTTCTCTTTCTTTTTTCTTCTCTAAATTCAAAAACCAAACGGAGCCTTAAAAAGAATGCCATTAGATCCCCAATTGATATGACCAATTAGAACAACCCATTAAACAGTTGCCTCGTGTCAAGACCGAAGCCCAGGGCATTTGGGGATGGGCTGCTATAGCCAGACCCAAGACAGAGTCAAGACCTAGGCCTTATAGACGCTCTTGCTCAGCCCCATAAAGTGTGGACTTGCCAAAAATTCTACCTCAGGACCAAGAATGTACGGGCTGGGGAATATGTTAACCAAATAAACTAATAGGGTCTAAAACTAATTCTACATCTTTTACTCCCTCTTTCAATTGGAGAATATGTTAACCAAAAAATAATAGAATTGGGCAATATTTATGATTTTTGTTTTTTTGGAGGGATATTTGAATATATTGAAATGGAGTACTTGTGAATTTGTGCACATATAAATTTCTAATCTATGTTGAATTGGAAAATTTATGTATAATATAAATAGATTAAAAAAAAATTCAGCAAAAAAAAAAAATGAAGACCAAAAAAAAAAAGTCACCTCGGGGGCGCTGCCCCTAAACTCCCGTATAACTTAGGCCCCCCTGATCAAAAATTCTAGCTCCACCCTTGTGCATGGATGTGAACGTCTTCCAAAAATTTGTAGATTTGATGAATTTGGCAGCATTTAATTTGAATTTGAAAACCTATGCATGTTTGGATTAGAGAGCGTGAGAGAGCTTATGCATGGACCCTTTTGAGTTATAATTTGCAACTTTGAACTTTCCAATTTAGATTATTTGTTCAGGTCATCTGACGAACATTTTGGTTCAAATTTGAAGGTCTTTGGAGAGATCAAATTGAATATTTATGAGCTTTTTTAGGGAGAGGTCACTGAAGGTTTCTTATAAAACTCTCTTAGATCTTAGAAGCAGGATCCTTTAAAATTGGTCACGCTTCCCGCCACCGCTTCCGCTTCCACTTCGCTCAAGAAGAAAGCTTTGAAACCTCGTACAGTTTAGCTAGCGCTTTCCCGCCCCCTCTCCCGCTCATGCAACTTAGTCTTAGATACACTGTAACCATCCGTTTGAATTAATGAATAATTCTTTTACTCGGTGGATGTAGAATTTCACCTAACCACGTACAATTTTGTTCTCATGTATATTTTGTTTTTTTTTTTTTTTTAACATCATTCAATTATATTAAGAAGGGGGGATAATCTCCAACTTTATGTTGAGAATGAGCCCACAATCACAATAAGAAAACCACACCCACAAAGATGAAGATAAATAGAACAAGAACAACACAACCACGAAAGAAAAACAAGCAAACCAACACAACGAGATTTAAATATGGTTCAGCCCAACAATGCCTACGTCCACGTGCAAAAACGATCACCTCGATTAATATGAAAATTACAAGCACTCCAGACCTCACGTGTATAACTCTCCAACCAAGTTATATGACACACACAATTGCTAGAAACCAATCTCTCTATCACTAGTTTGCAGCCCTCTCTTGTGTATGCAGAAGATTTCCAACCAATCTTATCAATCCCTTGAGTAAGCCCTATATGTATATAGATTGTAGAGTCCCAATCATAGTTGTCGTAGGATTTACCCTTATGGTAAGTCTTGTACAACAAGGAATGCTCTCACAAACATTCCTATATAAAATAGGTAACTTCTATTGGGAATGGGCCCACAATCACAGCAAGAAAATCACACCCACAAAGATGGAGATAAATAGAACAAGAAGGACACAACCACGAAAGAAAAATCAAGCAAACCAACGCAACAAAATTTAAATGTGGTTCGGCCCAACAATGCCTACGTCCACGTGCAAAGGCGATCACCTCGATTAATATAAAGATTACAAGCACTCAAGACCTCACGTGTATAATTCTCCAACCAAGTTATATGACACACACAATTGCTAGAAACTAATCTCTCCCTCACTAGTTTGCAGCCCTCTCTTGTGTATGTAGAAGATTTACAACCAATCTTATCAATCTCTTGAGTAAGCCCTATATTTATATAGATTATAGAATCTCAATCCTAGTTGTAGTAGGATTTACCCTTATGGTAAGTCTTGTATAACAAAGAATACTCTCACAAACATTCCTATATAAAATAGATAACTTCCACCATCAAAGGAATCTTTATTTGATAAGGAAACCACTAAATGAGGAATCAAATCATGATTTGGAAACAATTTCACTATGGAATTTTAGGCACAATCCTAACAGCTTCCAACATTTTTGAAACATTCCTATATAAAATAGGTAACATCCAACATTTCTTGCAGGCACCATTGAATCTAATCTTAGGGTATGTTTGATAACCCAATTAAGTGTTGATAACGTACACTTAATTGAAAAGGCAGCCAAAAAACCACTGAAAACTTTAAGTGAAAAATTTCTACTGAAAATAATCACTGAATGCATTCTATTTCAGTAGTTGAAGCACTGTTTTCAGTATTACAAATTCAATCACTTAAAATTTTCAAAACTTAAAATCCAGCACTTAATTTTCAGTACTTAATTCTCAATTTTATCAAACGCGCACCCTTAGTGTTGTAATTTAATAGCAGTATATCTACATTCTATAACTATTTAACATTAGTAATTTTGTATTTACAACAACTCTGGATTATTAATTCGCTTCGCATTCTAAAATTTTCTTTAGATACACGTTGTTGCTAATTAGAAAGAGTCTGTAGTCTTCAATTATTGTGTATTTCTTGAATTGCTCTATCAACTATAGCAGTTTGTAATGTCAAAATAAGACTATATTCGTTAGTTGAAATAGTATTGTTTCCCTCTCATTTATTCTCTCTTTGCGAAGGCACTAAATAGGTTCTTTATATATATATATATATATATATATTATTTTTATTTCAGGAGCATACGGACATTACACAGACTTCTATGCTTTAGATAAACAGGTAAATATGTGTTGTTTGGATGATAAAACTCTTATAAGCCTTCAGGGCATGTTTGGTTGTCCTTGAATGCAATAATTGCATTCTATCGTTTGTGTAGAAGTTTATTAAAAAAAGACAGTGAGCTTGAATGGTTCCATTTAGAAATAGGATGTTCGTCTCAGAAATGATGCTTGCAATCATAAATTTTGGCATTATAGAAAAAGGTAGAAATGACCACATAAGAAGAAATATGGTGAACTTTCCTATTTTTATAAATGGAGTCATTCATGGTGATTAATTTTGCTTCAAGATTCAAGATGAAATCTGAATGAAACTATTCAAATTCAAGTGACAACCAAACCGGCCCTTAGTTATTGATTTCATTTCATACTCATCGTCATTATTTAGTTATACTCATTCCAAACTCACACACCCTGTTTCGTACTCATGAAGTTTCACACATTTTGAAACTGGCCAATGTACTTATAAGAAGCAAGAACTCATATTCAAAGGATGAGAAAAATGTAAGCTGCTAACTTAAAGTTTGATCTGAGTTTGGTTTTGAGATGAGTTATTTACAGTTGCAGAACCAAAAAGGTTTAAGTACTTAATAATCGAAATTCCAATGTTTATTTAAGCTTTCTTCTGCTTTCTTAGTCGTCAAATTGAAAAAACTACTTGATGTTTTCATTTCTCCGCTGATTTTTCCTTTCCTTTTCTTACTACTATTTATTTACTCTTTTGTCATTTGTTTTGGTGTTAAATCAAAAAATTTAGCTGAATCAACAAAATTAGAAGAATTTTGTTTCTGTATAGTTTGTTAAAATAATGTGTTGCTGTGGCTCAATTTTGATTTACTATCTTTTTTTTTTATGTGAACTGTAGTTTTGTACTTGTTGGTTTTACTTTGCTATTTTCTCAGTTTCCCACTTTTTGGAAAGCAAAAACTGTGATCGCAGATAGCAATTCAACAAGTACATTGGTGTATCAAGCAACCTAAATGAATTTTTTATTTTTTTTTATTTTTTATTTTTGGTTGTTGTAATTATGTTCCTATTTGTTTTGGAATTTCTAAGCTTTTTAATTGTGGAAGCTAGCAAAGTAACAAATCATGTGAATTTGTAAGAATAAGAAAATATATTTTTAATTGTTCTTTCATCATCTTTGCGATGAAAACTCTTTCTATTGTAAGAATAAGAAAATATCTTTCTAACAAGTGTTCATGAAACTACAAATAGAAGAGTTTTTCTCAGACTCAAAAACTACAAGTTGAGCAGTTTATTTCATTTGTAGACTTAGTTTTTTAGAAGTAGAACAAGCCCTTTGAGCCATTGGAAAATGAGAAATGACAAAATAGCATATACTTGTTCGTGTGTTGCTCATGTTGTTTTGGTTTTAAATAGTACTAATGCAAACTAAAAATACAAGTCCTCAGTCCTTGAAATGGATAAATTGGGTCTTGCATGCTGTCATTCTTATGTAATAATGTTTAAGCATTGGTCCATTTTAGCAAGGTTGTTAAATCAGGATTCGTATCATGAATCGAAATATCACAAGTGTATCGAATCGGGATTCACGAATTGTGAATAGTAAGATTCGGTGACAAATTAAAAAAAACTTATAACAAGTAATAAAAACTATGTAGAATGAAAAGAATAAGAAAAGAACAATCAAATGATCATATAAGGCACATCTAATTGCGTTAATGGCAAAAAATGTGGATGATCAAAATAGATAAGTGCAATGAAAGAGATAAGCTTGGGACTTTTATTTTTATTTTTTTCTGAAGGGTAAACTTGGGACTTGGGATCAAAATAAACAAGTAATGAAAGAGTAATGAAAACTATGTTTACAATAAAGTGAATAACTCTTTAGAAGGGACTTGGGACCTCTCTTTCAAGAAACCAAAAATAAATAATAAATAATAAATAAATGGAAGATGTGAGATTTCTCCTTGTCGGCACGCATCCGAGAGAGAGAGAGAGAGGTGAGATTTTTTATTTTTGTTTTTTGTTTTTGTTCGAATCCCACCTTGATTCCTTATCTTGTATTGAAAACCCAAATGAATGAGTTGTAATATGCTGTGTATATATATATTATTAAAAAGAGCAGTGAATGCATTGAATGTGTAATCAATCACTAGGGAAAAAAATCTGGACAGTGAGCTATGGCCACGTTTTTTCCTCATTTGCATTTTCTTCTGTGCTTCTCATTTTGCTTAGTATTTTAGTACAATATCCTTGAATTGTTCTCAAATTATCTATCTATACACACAATTGGCATTGAAAAGGAAATTATCAATCTTATTTATGAGTGTCAATTCTCATACTATTAATTATAGTTAGAAATCTAGGTTTTTTATGGTGGTGATGACATAACCACCATATTTATACATAAGTTCTAACAACTGTCCTCGTAACTATTGATGGTTGATTTTTCAGATAAGGGCAGAATTTCAAAAGTCTTCTCCACTTGTCAAAACGTCTTAAGTTACAGTTGGCTTTTAAATTTTTAATAAAATGGATTTTGATGCTATCAAACACAACAAAGAGCCAATATTATAATCAACCTAACAAAGGCATATGAGCAAACATGCAACCAGTTTCTGTGAATTTGGGATTATCTTTAGGGTAAATTACACTGACACCTCTTGAGGTTTGGTGTTTTATCACAAACCTTCCCAAAGATTTCTGACATAACACTAACCTTCCTCAAAATTTTGTATTTGCTAACAAATTAGCCCTACCGTTAATGGTCATCAAGTATATGGATAGAAATGGATGATGTCAGCAATTTTTTTTTATCAAAAAACCCAATTCTACCATTTTAGGCTATCCTTGCTGTCATTTTGCTTTTTATAAGAATGTGTCTTTTGGCATAGTTATAGAACAGAATAAGAGAAAAGATTACATTTTTGTTCATTCCGTAATTGCTCACTCTCATTTTTTATTGGATAATGTTGTAGGGTTCAATATTAAATAAAAATTAATTAATAGTATAAAATACTGGATCTCACTGCATTAGTCAATGGGATAGAAGAGTGAACAAAGGGTGAGGAATTTTGGGTTTGAGCAAAATAGCACTCAAGATAAAAATAGCAAAAACAGGGAGAAGGGGTAGAGAGAGAATGGAGTAATCAATCAATTATGGAGGAGTTTTGAAGCCACCGATTGATTGGCCTGACTGTGTGTTGTGTTCGGAGGCCTAAAGAATTGGTGGGTATCTCAGATCTTTGCTTTAAAATGGTTGGGTTTTATGTTTTAAAGTTTATTTTTTTCTTAATTATTGCGAAAATTTTGAACTTGTTTTGAAAAATTGTGCAGAACATATGATAGTGTTCAAGATGTGTTTTGGGGGTTTTGGGTTTCAGTCAATATTGAAAGTTGTTCAAACTTTGGTTTTTAATGTATTTCACTTGATGGTCAATTCTTCTGTAAAATCTGAATCTGAAACTGGGTTTGTCAAAAATGTTGTAGAACAATGATTGACTGTTTTAAATAAGATATACTTTTGATTATGTGGTTTTTGTTTTTTTTGTTCATACACGGGTTTTTTTTTTTTTTTTTCTTCTGAAGAATCTGCTTCTTTACATGGGTTTGTTTCAAAAATTTATGTTGTTAGAGTCAAAACCCATTTACATTCTCCAAAAGGGCCAACTTTTGGAGGGTTTTTGGTTCTTCAAATACAGTTCTGTGGTTGAAAATTGATATCCATGTGTTCCTCTTCAGAATCTGCATGTGGGAAAAAGAATTTCCATTTCTTGGTTTTTACTTCCACTTCAAATCTGGTCATCAAGACCTGTTTTTTGGTACTCTTAAGATTCTACATTGGATGTTGTCAGTTAGTAATTGCTGGCTTTTTCCAGTTAGTTTTCTTGGTATCAAAATTTGCTACAAAATGGGGGCGCCTTAGTGTTTGTTGAGTACTTCTTTTGTAGCAAATTTTGGCCCGTTCAAGATGTTAGGATTCCTTGCCCCAACACATAAGAATTTTCGGATTTGTGACTTTTGTTTTTGCCGAGACGGTCAAGCAGATTTTGACCCAAGGGAATCCTCATTTCGTGTATGGGGGGAATAACAGTCTTTTGACAATAGTTGTTAACAACGTTAAGTAGAAATCAATCTGAGAGGAGGTTTGTGATAAAATGTCAAACCTCAAGGGGTGTCAGTTTAATTTACCCTTATCCTTATCGTCCATTTAAAACTCGTAATATTCTCATAAAGTTTCTAATTTGACAAGTCAACAGACCAATTGTATATTACTGAATACATTTTTGCTCACCCTAAAATTGCTCACCCTCCTCTCTCATTGGCTAATGCAGTGTGGCTCAGTATTAAATAAGAATTAATTAATGGTGTAAATTACTGGACCCCACTATATTAGCCAATGAAAGAGGAGGGTCAGTAATTTTGGGGTGAGCAAAATTGCACTTTACATTACTTGTGTAAGTATTTGAATTCAAGCACTGTTTTCTTGTCTCTATATATACACAAACATACATGACAAGTTTTAGTTAGTTTTAGTTATAAGGCAGGAAAGGAATATATTTGAGGGAAGTCTTTGGCAGATATGTATGTAACCAGGCATCTCTCTTACTACTTAAAGTTTCCAGAAACTCTTTCACAACCACCAGAGGGTCCTAATTCTGGTTATTTAGTGCTCCAAGATGAAGAATCTGAAACTACTACTTGTTTCGGATTGTGCAAGAACCCAAATCTCATAGACTTGCCATTCCCTCAGAATAAGGAGCTAACCGTTTGCTACATAACAGGCTCAGGAGGTCAACAAACCATTGATAATGATGATGTTGTTCTCATTCCGGTTCTCAATCAACCACTGTCTTCTAATCGCTATTACGTGATAAAACGACATAGATCACACAAAGGGTATGTATGCAATCACATAATGAACTTGTACCGTGCATGACATGATCTATATGTTCATAGTCAGTTTGTTTTGTGCACAACTTTCCATGTAAAAATCCCTGTCCAATTTGGGAAAAACAACTAGCTTGTTGCATCTAGTGGCTAGAGTAACTGAGTAAGAGTCTGTTTACTATTGCTGTAATTATAAGAGAAATAAGCCGTTTTTACAGCCTTAAAATGGATTTGATTTTTTAAAATACAGTGGAAAAAGCATTTGTCAAATGGACTCAAATCTCTCAATAATCCCAAATAAGTGATTATTGGTCCCAAACAAGATGATCCAAACAGGCTCTAAGATTCAGGAGGAGTGCTCAACAAGAATTCTGCCCCATACTACGCAACTAGAATTTCTATCCAGCATTGCAGACAAGTTTTCTGGAATACTCCTCGCAGAAAAACGAATTCTAGCTTTTCTAGGGATTGGATTGTTTATAATATGTATACATCAATCTTATAGATAAGCTATACAAGGACCCAAACACCCACGATAAATTTTGTTTGCACGCCGAAATTGTACAGATCACAACTTCTCTCAAGGGATAGTACTATGTAACCAAATTGTTTTCCTCGATATATATAATGAAGCTTTGCCTAACCACCTCTACTTCAAATTTCTTTTACAGGGAAGCATATGCTTGCTCAACGGAGGAAGACAAGGTCACCTGCTGTTTCTGCAGATGTGTTAAAGACGTAAAACCAAGGCCATTAGATCCTCAAGACATATATCAACAATTTGAGATCAATCTTTACACAATAGCTTGCAACAGTGGTACTTTCTATGGAAAATCCATCGCACCAGATCGGTTTCCTCCAAATTTCTTGAGGAGAAAAGGGTGGTCAATTCACACTAAAACCCCCAAAGATTACGAATTGGGTGAAGCTCCGGGGCTCAACTCCACCCTTCGAGCCCACCTCCCAGAATTTGATTTCCTGTTATCCTTTAAGAATTTAAAAGCAACCACTGTGGGAAAGTGGTATTGTCCTTTTATGTTTATCAAAGAAGGAGCGTTGAGAGATCAGATGAAAAGGTCGATGTTTTACGAGATGACACTAGAGCAAACATGGGAGCAAATATTTGCTTGCGATAATAACTATAGTGAAGGGAACAATGTGTTTTTGGATGTTCCTGTTAATAGAGAAGTTGTTTTTCTCGATCAGAGGGAATCTGTTTGGGATGAAAGAAATGTGGTTGACGGGGCAATATGGTTTACGGCTCATGGGAGCGTAGGAGAACAAGTGAGTGTGGGATTGAGTTTAGCAATCTTTGGGAGAATGAAATGGGAGCAAGAAAGAGTTGGGTGGATTGGAGGGGAGAAAAGGCAAGTGAAGGTGAACAGAGCAGAGGAGTTTGGAGGCATTGGTGGGTGGAGCAAATTTGGTTGCTATGTGTTGGTTGAAAGATTTGTATTGAAAAGAATGGATGGTAGTGTGGTGATGACATATGAGTTCAAGCACATTCATCAGATAAGAAGCAAATGGGAATGAGATTATGTACCACTCCCCTAAAATAATCAAGTTGTTCTAATTTAACTTATGAGAGTGGGTGTACAGTGTACGCTTACCCAAGTTTTGTTTGGTGTGATTTTGTATTTAGTGTTCAAACATATTATGAAATTTAGAAGTTTTATGTAATTGAGAGTACTGATAGGGTTCATTTGTATCTGTTATGTTCTCTTCACTCTTTCCTTTTTCAGTTTTTCTTACCTTCTTTCACTTAAATGTATTTGTCAAATGGAAGTAGATCAATTTGTTCTGATAATACCGTGCAACTGATACGAGTACCCTCGAATCCATTCAATCTCAGTTCTCAATTACAATGGTGACTGTCTATTTAATGCACTTAGAAGATGAATTTCCATGAAAGTAGGTTAAAATAATTTAAATTAGAGTAGTGCTACAATATACATATATATATATATACATATATATATATATACAGTCCCCTTCTGGTGCGGGATCCCGCACCATAAGAAGGTGCGGACTTCTTTCGTGGTCGTTGGATCATCATTAATGACGGTGATATGGCAAACATACCCTTAATGAAACGATGATCCAACGGCCACGAAAGAAGTCCGCACCTTTATCTTGTGCGGGATCCCGCACCAGAAGCTCCCCGTATATATATATATATAATTATGATGCACACTATATGTAATCAGTCAGCATATTGACTGGTCATTAGAGGAACATAAGTATGAGTGTGGCATTGAAAATAACATAAATATCAAATACACTTGGGTACATTTTATTTTTATTTTTAAATGTAGATAAGATAATACTGGTCCTCATATTGTCTATACGATCATAGTTCAAATTACAAAACATTTGAACTTTCGTTAGTTCATGAATTAACGTAGAGAACAATATTTTTCTTTTTTTCGGCTAACAAAGAAAATGGTGAAGAAAAGTCAAGAAAAAAAATAGAGTTAGAAACCTTCTTTTTTTCCTGAATTCCTACTGCATTTTGAAAATTTTTACCAAATGTATTTTTAACATGGAGGAAAATGAAAGAGAAAATGCTAGGAAAGTTTTTTTTCTCGTTGTTTTCCTTCCTCTTCCATTTTCCTTCTCTAAATTCAAAAACTAAACAGAGCCTTAAAAAGAATGCCATTGGATCCCCTTTGATAAAACCGAAGCCACAGGGAATTTGGGGAAGGGCTGCTATAGCCAGGCCCAAGACAGTCAAGACCTAGGCCCTAGACGCTCTTGCTCAGCCCATAAAGTGTGGACTGGCCGAAAATTCTACCCCAGGACCAAGAATGTACGGACTGGGGAATATGTTAAACCAAAAAAAGTAATAAGTTCTAAAACATCTTTTACTCCCTCTTTTAATTGGGGAATATGTTAACCAATTAATAAATTGAAAAATATTTGTGAATATTGAAATGGGGTACTCGTGAATTTGTGCACATTTAAATTTCTGACTTATGTTGAATTAGAGAATTTATGTATAATATAAGTAGACCGAAAAAAAAATTCAGCCAAAAAAAAAAATATATATATATATATATATATGTATATCACCTTAGGGGCGCTGCTCCCAAACCCCCGTAGTTAGGCCCCCTTGATCAAAAACTCTGACTCCACCCTTGTGCGTGGATGTGGACGTCTTGACAGTACGCGAAAATTTGTAGATTTGATGAATTTCGCAACATTTAATTCGAATTTAAAAATCTATGCATGTTTGGATTAGAGAGCATGATAGACCTTATAAATGGACCCTTTTCGGTAATAATTTGCAAATTTGAACTTTGCAATTTCAGATTATTTGTTCGGGTCATCTGACAAACATTTTGGTTCAAATTTGAAGGTCTTTGGAGAGATCAAATTGAATATTTGTGCTTTTTTAGGGAGAGGTCTGTGAAGGTTTCTTTTAAAAATCTCTTAGATCTTAGAAGCATGAATCTTTAAAATTAGTCACGCTCTCTGCACCTGCTTCCGCTGGCTCCCACCCCGCTCAAGATGAAACCTTTGAAACCTCGTAGCGTTTAGCACTTACCTGTCCCCCGCTCCCGACCCCTCTCCCATTTTGTGCAACTTAGCCTTAGATACATTATAATCATCCGTTTGAATTAATTAACAATTCTTTTGCTTGGTGGACTTAGAATTTCTACTAACCATGTACAATTTTGTTCTCGTGTGTATTTAGATTTTTTTTTTTTTTTTTTAACATCATTCAATTATATTAAGAAGGGGGGATAATCTCCAGCTTTACAAAACCTGACTAATGACTTCCAGCCCCAGCAACTAATCTGCCTCCTCACTTAAGACAGGCAAACGCATGGAATACGTACAAAGCTAAAACACAGATACCCATATCAGACCACCACTACCCCAAGAAGACTCCAATTCCAACAAAAACTGACCATTGTGTGTAATAAGATCATATTAGCTCACCCAAGTCTTTACTGGGTGACATGATGATGTGTTCCATTCCATTCTCATTTTGTCCATACATTCTCGACATAATTACTAGAATGAGTCACATGCCACCCAATAAAACCCTGGGTGAGCAAAAAATGACTAAAAATGAGAGAGAAAAATATTATCTGTGTTTTAGTTTATGTTGTGTTTTGTTTTTTTCGTTTCTCCTTTCAAATTTGTCGTGCTTGCACAAGAGTATGAACATTGCTCCGATCAAAAACGCGGCTACAACAATTGGATTTGAGTCTCTGACTCTTAGAGACTTTTGACTTGATTACACAAGAAAGAACCAGGCAAGTTGTAAATGGTCCAATCAAACAAAAGGTGGCTACAACAGTTGGATTTGAGTCTCTGACTCTAAGACTTTTGACTTGGTTACACAAAGAAAGAACCAGGCAAGTTGTAATCAAATTGGCATGAATGGACCAATGAGACACAAAAACCTTCTATAATAAAAATATAACTATCATTTCACGCACAATCTAAGTATAACTTGAACTAACGTTGACAGTTCGTATCAAAAATCTTCCTGTAAGCACCCAAGAAGCTGCCCAGAAGTTGCTTCAAATATTACAAAGCAAATAACTTCTAATCAAAATCCAACTGGTCTCACTATATTAGACCCGACACCACTGCCACATCATTTGAGAAACAGTGTTAGCACTTTCGGAAGAAAAAAAAATATTGAGAAGCATAGCATTACTGTTTTCTTCAAGTCTCTTAAGTCATTCTTTTCTTTTTCTTTTTCTTTTCTTTTCTTTTTAATGCGTAATAAATGGAATCTTGATGCCATCAAACATAACAAAGAGCCAATATAATAATCAACCTAACCGCATACAAGGCATATGAGCCAACACACAACCAGTTTCTGCGAACTTGGGGATTATCGCCAATATAATAATCAACCTAACCGCATACAAGGCATATGAACCAACACACAACCAGTTTCTGCAAACTTGTGGATTATATTCATAGTCAATTTCCAACTTATAAAAATATTCTCACATCGTTTCAAATTTGACAAGTCAATAGATCAATTACATTACTTGTGTAAGTTGTCCAAGTTATTTGAATTCAAACACTCTTTTTCTTGTGTACATATATATATATATATATATATATACACACACACAAACATACATGACATTATAATTCTAATTATAAGGCAGGGAAAAAATATATTGGAGGGGAAGTCTTTGGGAAAGATGTATGTAACCAGGCCTCTCTCTTACTACATAAAGTTTCCAGAAACTCTTTCACAACCACCAGAGGGTCCTAATTCTGGTTATTTAGTGCTCCAAGATGAAGAATCTGAAACTACTACTTGTTTCGGATTGTGTAAGACCCGATATCTTGCGGACCTGCCATTCCCACAGAACAAGGAGCTAAGCGTTACTAACTCAACAGGCTCAGGAGAGAACAGACGTACTTCTTATGATGATGTTGTCCTCATTCCTGTTCTCAATCAACCGCTGTCTTCTAATAGATATTACGCTATAAAACCACATGGATCACACAAAGGGTATGTATGCAATCACATAATGAACCTTGTACTGTGCATGACATGTTTTTTTTTTAAAGGTTACTGTGCATGACATGATCTATATGGTCATAGTCAGCATGTTTTATGCACAACTTTTCATGTGAAAAAAAAAGAGTCTAATTCGGGAAAACAACTTGTTGCATCTAGTGGCTAGAGTTAAGAGCACGTTTGGTGTAATAATGAGATTTAAGCTATTTTCACAGCCTAAAAATGAATTTTATTTTTTGTAATATAATGAGTTTTTTTTCAAATGGATCAAATCTCTCAATAATCCCAACTAAGTAATTGTTGGCCGCAAACAAGGTGATCCAAACGGGCTAAGATTCAGGAGTAGTGCTCAACAAGAGTTCTGCCCCATACTGTGCAACTAGAATTTCTATCTAGTATTGCAGTCAAGTTTTTAGAAAAACTCCTCGCAGAAAAACGAATTCTAACTTTTCATGGGATTGGATCGTTTACAACACTTGTACACTAATCTTACATATCAGCTACAGGAAGGACCCAAAACCCAAGATAAATTTTTGTTTGCACACCAAAATTGTACAGATAACTTCTTTCAATGGCTATTAACCTATTACCATGTAACCAAATTGTTTTCCTGGATATAACGAAGCTTGCCTAACCACCTCTACTTCAAATTTCCTTTACAGGGAAGCATACACTTGCTCAACGGAGGAAGACAAGGTCACCTGCTGTTTCTGCAGATGTGTTAAAGATGTAAAACCAAGGTCATTAGATCCTCAAGACATATACCAGCAATTTGAGATCAATCTTTACATAACAGCTTGCAGAAGTAGAGGTAGTTTCTATGGAAAATCCATCGCACCGGATGGGTTTCCTCCATACTTCTTGAGGACAAAAGGGTGGCAAATTTACACCAAAACCCCCAAAGATTACGAATTGGGTGAAGCTCCGGGGATCAACACCGCCCTTCGAGCCCACCTTCCAGATTTCAACTTCCCGTTATCCTTTAAGAATTCAAAAGCAACTAGTGTTGGAAAGTGGTATTGTCCTTTTATGTTTATCAAAGAAGGAGCGTTGAGAGATCAAATGAAAAGGTCGATGTTTTATGCGTTGACACTAGAGCAAACATGGGAGCAAATATTTTATTGCGAGAATAACTATAACGAAGGGAACACTGTGTTGGTGGATGTTCCTATTAAAAAAGAAGTTGTCTATCTTGGTCAGAGAGAAGCTGTTTGGGATGAAAGAAATGTGGTTGATGGGGCGATATGGTTTACTGCGCATGGGAGTGTAGGAGAACAAGTTGGCGTGGGACTGAGTTTAGCAATTGTTGGGAGAATGAAATGGGAGCAAGAAAGAGTTGGGTGGATCGGAGGGGAAGAAAGGCAAGTGAAGGTGAAGAGGGCAGAGGAGTTTGGAGGTATTGGTGGGTGGAGGAAATTTGGTTGCTATGTGCTGGTTGAAAGATTTGTATTGAAAAGAATGGATGGTAGTGTGGTGATGACATATGAGTTCAAGCACACTCATCAAATAAGAAGCAAATGGGAATCAGATTATATACCACTCCCCTAAAATAATCAAGAAGTTCTAAGATATCTTATGAGTGTGGATTACCCAGTTACCCTAGTTATGCTTGGTGAGATTTTGTATTTAGTGTTCAACATATTATCAAATTTAGAACTTTTGTGTGATTGAGATTACTAATACGGTTCATTTGTGTTTGTTATGTTATCTTCAGACTCTTTCCTTTTTCTTACCTTTTTTCAGCTTATGTATTTAAAGTTTCTTATAACATCAACGACCGAGGGGATTAATCCTCGTTAATCAAAAGAGTAATTCTATCCACACCCACTTATTTTTCTCTCTACACCCACTTACTCTATACAGACATCATTTAATTTGAAAATATAATATTTTGCTATCTACACCCACCCTTGATTCCAAAATAACCCAAAAATCTACTTCTCACTCTACACCCACCAACTTTCATCTACCAACCGTCCACGATGATATCCACCACCAACGTTGAACGGCAATCCATCACTGCAACTCCAATTCCTTCCAATCCCTTCTTGCCGTAGAGTTCAACAGTGGCTAAAAACCAATTTTCAACGATCCAAAGGACAATCACTGAAATCCTCTGTTAAAATTGCATCCGTCAACTTACAAAGTTTGAAGAATTCCTTCAACATGGATGCGGATTGAATTATGACAATGCACAGTTAACCATACTTAGAACAAACCCACGTGGCGTTTCTTCCTATTAAGTGAAATATTATCAGATGTATAATGGATTTGTGTTCAAGTAAAAATTAATGTCACTGAAATTTCACTGTACTTCAACTAATTGTGATTTGCTAGATTGGTTGGTCAATTCTTTATTCATTATCATCAAATGGTAGTGGGCCAGTGCCAATTACAACCTATGGAACCCTCCAACTTCTTCAAACTCATTTTAATCAATTAGGCATTATGTTCCTAATTAAATCCTTACCTTTCTTATAATCCCATTATTCTCAAACCGATTCCGGTGGAGTTGAAGTTAAACGGGTCATGAGACTTCTCTTTTACGTTGGGATGGTGGTTGCGGTGGCAGTGATGACAGCTAGAGGAGGATGGGTTGTGTTGAAGTGCTCTGTTGTAGAGAGAGAAAGAGGGGAAATTTTATTTATTTTTAGGTTATAATTGTAATTGTGTTAGTGGGTATAATTGTCTTGAAAATTCTTTTTTAAATGGTGGGTGTAGAAAGAAAAATAGGTGGGTGTGAATAGACTCACTCTAATCAAAAACACATCAGAGGACACAAGTATTCGGCTAGTAAGGAGGTCCGTAATATAAATCAAGCTAGAAGTAGCCAAAGCAATGGGGATTGACCTCACAAATATAGAGGTCCTTCCAAGTTCCAACTCTAATGCAGTAAATTGCGCTTTTCACCTTTTAATTTGGTGACGGATTTTACTTTAGTCCCTATATATTAATAAATAAATAAAAATTTAATTTAGTCCCCCAATAGATGTTTAAATTTTGGTCCAATACTAAACTGTGGTGAATTATGTTAAATCAAATCAAATCAAATGCAAGGTTTGCAAAGAATATCACCGAAATTAGGATAAGGTGAATTGCATATATTTATGCACTGGATGTGACAAATACACTCACACGTACATATACACACTCTCTCTCTCTCTCACACACACACATATACTTGTACATATCTATTAATCTATTAATCTATCTAATAGCGGAGAGTCTAAAGCGGGGTTAAATGTGGTGTTAACACCTGTCCAACCCTTCTCTCTCTTCTGTATTACAAGCCTGTTAATCCCCAATTAAACCACCCCTCTTTATTACGTCTCTACCCTTTCCACAAAAAAAACACAGTAAAACGCCTCTCTCTCTCTAAACAGTGAAACGTCTCTCTTTAGATATTGAAACCCTTCTCCCTCCCCCCCTCTCTCTTTCTCTCTCTCTAACTTACAGTCCAAAAAAACTGCCTCTGCCTTTGCCTCCACTATGAACAAATCACCACCAGCTAGGTATTACTGTCTTTCCCTCTATACATACTATTTGTATATATATGCATCTGATCATTTGTACGGCTTTTTTGTTAAATGTTTCATTTGCATGTAATAAATTTATTGGTTTGCAATTCTATATATATATATATATATATATGTATATATTTGCGTTTTGATTTCTCTTCTCTAATTGGATTGCCCAATCCAAAGAGATGTTAGGGCTTGAATCTCATATGAAGGGACTATATGATTTGAATTCTCATCTGTTTGTGCATTTAATTGAACTGGGTCGCTGCAATGGAATATCAAGGAGGAGAGAAGTATAGTGCCTGATGTGCATCTCAGAGAATCAAAAATACAGAGGCCAAAACCTTTCTAGACTATGCCGACCTGCCTTCTGATTCAGTGTTTGAGCAAGGTACACACAACGCTTGCATTTGCTAATTTTCACTTGAGATTTGGATTGTTGAAGTTGCTTTAATCATATGCATATTATTCTTGCTTAAGACTATTGTAGGAGACGTAGTAAAATTAGTGCCATAAATTTCTCATATTGGTCTTATTTCAATTTGCAGTATCTGATCGTTTATCCATTATTACACGCGTAACCCCGGTATTTTACATCTATAATCGTCTATTTATGTAGGTAATCTATTCAATGTTTTTTTTTTATATGTGAAGTATAGCATCTTCTCAGGTTCATACTATAAAATAGATCTGACTTGGTTATTGATCAACTCACGAATTTTTTGAAGATTCTGGAATAACATTTGGGGGATAGAAGAAAGGGAAACAAACTAACTTTTACCGGTGAAGACCTTGACTAGGAACAAAAAAATAGAAATTGGCTTAATTACTAATCTGAATCTTCTATCATTTCAAGGAAAAAAATTTTATTTATGATGCCTAAAACTGCATAGAAACAAAAAAACAGATTGGTTTAGCTAAAAAAATAATGTGATACTACCTATACAAAATCTATCAAGTAAAACCAAAAGAAAAAACATAAGAATTGGTTGTTGTGTTTGGTGAAAAAAAAATTTAAAATAGTCTAATTTGATAAAATGTGAGAAAAGAACAATACAGACCTAATTAGGTCAATTCTTTAATTGAATTTTCTAAATTGGTTTCGAAAACTGACATTATATATACAATTCGAGTTAACGGGCGGTTACAAAGTTAATACCACATATTCTGATAAAAGTTTAAATAGTTAAGAGTATTCTTTAAAATATTTAATATATTTAAATTTGAGTAATGCTATGCTTCCCAAATTTTAAATCCCAAATGCTTCCCAAATACATGTAGCAGTGGGCCCTCTAGATTTTAATTGGAATTTCAGTTTTATAGCAGGGTTTTGGAGTTTTTTTATTGTTCCCATCAAAAGATTATAGGAATTTGGATTATAGCTAATAGTTATGCAAAGGTTTGCATTCACAAGTTCTCAGTTTACTTCTGCTTCGACAATATCGTGTCTTGATTTTCTCTGTTTTTTAAAACTTAAGATTACTTGTAGTTGGTATGTGCATGAATCATTGTTTATATCTCCTCTCTTTTTTTGCATTAACATAGGCATGGGATAGAAGTTATGTTTGATCTTTTTCTGTGTAAAAAATCTTTACTGGGATTTGTTAAGTGAGCTAAAGGTAGCTATCATTAACCCCATTTTCATTCTGTTTTGTATTATGATAACAAGGACATGCAGTCAACATATAAAACATATTAATGCATCAGAAATGACTCAAATGAGGAGAGCTTTTAGTTTATAAGAAATAACCCGCTCGCTAGCAGAGCTGGCCAGAGCGCCTCCTTGGAGGTGATCAAGGAAGCCAATTGCTTTAAAGTGGGTATGCACCCCACCCCCCTGTGTGTGCATGTGTTACTAACTCTCTAACCCCACCCATGTCACAGAGGTGGTTAGAATTTAAGACACAGACCAAAAAAAAAAGAAAGAAAAGAAAATGTTTATAAGAAATGAACTACTGGACCAAGAAGAGCAGAGCAGCCTTTACTTTTTAGTTTGGCGTCTCAACCTCTAATAATAGAGATTAATTCTCAAATTTCAATTTAACGATCCATAATTTGTCGATATGTGTTGTTTCATGATTTAGGTTGCATTCATGGATCATAGTTTTATCTACTTAATGTGTAGTTTTATCAATTCTCACATCTCAGCTTAACGATCATTATTTTGCTAATATCTATTGTATATTTTCAGTCAAAGCCATTGACACTCATAAATTTTATGGTTCGAGTCTTTGCTAGATGATATCATCGGTGGTCATGCTATGTGCAGTGTTCTAAAAATCGGCTTAGGCGGTGCCCGACTGCCGAGATTTTCCCTAGGCGTTTGCGAAAATCCGCCAGTGGATTAGTCGGCTTTTAGGCGGGGCCAAGGCGGTGCTAGGCGGGCTAGGGTAAGAATGCTAGAAAGTCTTATTTGGGTCTGACTCTTTGGAAAAAAAAAAACTCTAACATTAGTATATACTTAAGATTTAAGTTAATTATGGAGAGATCCCTAATAGTTTTTTAAATATTAAAACCTTCTAATAATCTTTACTTATTTCCAAAAAACACCACATAACCTTTAAATATATACATATATATATATTATTTGAACCACAAATCTATAATTATTTTAATTAACACCACATAACTTGTATATATATCTATTATATAATTAATTTTATTTATATAAAAAAATCCGCCTAGGCGTCCGCCTAGGCCCCCCTCCGCCGCCCGACTAGCGCCTAGCGATTTTTAGAACATTGTCCAGGGCACAAGGACGGTAAAATAACATTTATAAACACATTCTTCACGAGTTCAATAATCAGAATGGGAACTCTAAACTTTTATAACCTTTTCCTTTTGGAATGATTGGGTTTTATGGGAGAAAAGATAAGAAAGAAGGCTAGATATATCTGTTGTTTAGTAGAGAAATGACTCTTTGTACCAGTAAGGTAACACTATCCGAATGTGTACTCAGTGTTCTAAAAATCGGCCTAGGCGGCGCCTAGGCGCTAGGCGGTGCCCGGCCGCCGAGATTTTCCCTAGGCGTTTGAGAAAATCGGCCAGTGGATTAGTCGGCCTCTAGGCGGTGCTAGGCGGGGGGCCTAGGCGGTGCTAGGCGGGCTAGGGTGAGAATGCTACAGAGTCTTATTTGGGTCTGACTCTTTGGAAAAAAAAACCCTAACATTAGTATATATACTTACGGTTTAAGTTAATTATGGAGAGATCCTAATAGTTTTTTAAATATTAATAATCTTTACTTATTTTCAAAAAACACCACATAACCTATATATATCTATTATTTGAACCACAAATCTATAATTATTTTTAATTAACACCACATAACTCGTATATATATATATCTATTATATAATTAATTTTGTTTATAAAACAAATCCGCCTAGGCCCCGCCTAGGCATCCGCCTAGGCCCCTAGGCGCTAGGCCCCCCTCCACCGCCCGACTAGCGCCTAGCGATTTTTAGAACATTGGCTATGTGTAGAGGTCGGAGAAGGGGAAGAAACAGAGTGCTATTTTGCCGATATATTTGGGCTTAACTAATAGAAAAGACACATGAAAGGAATGTGTGAATCAAAACATGGACTAACCTCTATTTGCTCCCATATCACTATTACTGTGTTAAATAAGTAGGAGTAGAAGACAAAGTTTGACCAATCTTACTTTTATCCTGTCAAAGTAACATTTTTTCAATCTCTTTATATGAATTACATTTAATTGTTCATTTTACATGTTCATAGACAGTTTAATCTTTTGTTTGCACGTGTTTGAAAAATAGAATTATTTCAAGTTGAACTCAGTTCTTTAATCTACATAGGCTATGATATGGGAAATTTGAATTGCACAAATATATGTGATGACCTTGGTTTAATATGCAACATTAAGGGAAGTTTAGGAAACAATCAGGCTCATATTAACATCCAAGTAAAGAAAAGTTATGAATTTTAATTTTCCAAGTCTTTATAATTAGAATTTATTTTTAGAGAAGTTAGAAGTGAGGTTTTAGAAAGAAAATTTGTCTTTTTAGCCCTACTTCTTTACAAGTTTAAGTTTTTTCCATTGCTCATCAAGATAAAATAGATCTAGAATTAAAACTAAAATAACACAATCCTAGATCATTAACGAACTAATCAGTAGAGAGACCAAAATAAAGCGCCAAAACAGTGGTGGATTGCTTGATCAAGCACCAAAACAGTATAGATCACAGTCGTCACTTTTTGTTAACTATTTCTTTTGAATTCATGTGTTCATTAGAGCTACTTAATTAAAGTTTATACCAAAGTAGTAGTGGATTGTTTGGTCAAGCACACCATATCTATTTTCTTATTGCAGGACGTATTTAGCATTTTAAATTTGGGAATATATGCAAAGTAAGTGATATGGAGAAAGATATGGGCAAAAAGGACAAATTGCCCTCCAAAAACTACTTTTATCCTTCTTCATAAATAATGTAAAAGTAAAAGACTTATAAGTAAATTCACAATGTCCACTTGATTAAATATTAATAAGAACTCATTTTGCTCCTTAATTGTAATAATCCCTATATTAAATATGAATTTTGTAGATTGTCCATGATTGGGTCATATGAAAATTCTTCTCCCCTAATGATCTATGTTTTTTAGACAAACACCGTTCCCGCGCACTAGTACATACTATATTCAATACATACATATAGATCTGGACAACAAAAGCAAGCAGTTTTAACTTAATCGAACACTGTAAATCAAACTAGAGATCCAACTGAGAAATTAAGTAAAACAGAACTGAGCATAAATATAATCTGTACAACCTCAAGTCCTCTATGGAGGTTAAATGCTCACCTGAGATCATCAACGGCGATCGGAGGAGAAACTGATGGTACCGCAGAGTTAATAAAGGACAAGACGATATATATAAATACACACATATATATATATATATATAGATGTAACTTTTGTGATGGAGGAGAGAGAGGGAGAGGGAGGAGTGATCGGAAACCAGTGGAATGGGTGGTCTAGGAAAGAAAATTGGGCGAAGGAATCATCATTCCTTGGCCCCCATTCCACAAGCTTCCGGAAACTCGTAACCCCCTTTCCATTTCCTCCCAAACGCGCTAGCGGCTAGGGCTCAGAATTGTTAGCTAACTAAGTATTTAAAGAGCTATAAAGGCACCTTTACACCATTTTCTCTTTCTTTTATTCTTCATAGATTTGCATCAATGCAGCTGACTGTACATGAAGCATCCTATGCTACTGTACATGTGGTTGCATAATTGCATTGAGAAACAAGTAGGGATGGCAATGGGGTGGGTTTTCCGGGTTCCCCGCCCCGCCCCTAATAGGTAGGGTATGGGGGGCTTAATAGGGTTAGGGGCGGGTATGGGGGAGGTTTTCAAAACCCGGGTCGGGGTCGGGTCGGGTCGGGGTAGGGTCAAAAAACCCGCCCCCGCCCCCGCCCCGAATATACTTGTATTTATATTTTTACCCCTCAATAATTATGTGTGTTACCATTTAAAAAAAAAAAAACTACACTATTAGGGAACTAATTGGGCAAGTTAAAAAAAAACTACACTATTAGAGAAAAAAATGCATTAAAAAATTTACTTTTTCAATTTGTGTACCAAAAAAAAAAATATATATATATATATATAATTGGGGCGGGGCGGGGCGGGGGCGGGGACTTCGGGGGCGGGGCGGGGGCGGGGGCGGGGGCGGAGGCGGGGAGAGCACTATGCGGGGCGGGGCGGGGGCGGGGGCGGGGGGAGGGTTCACTGAAGCGGGGCGGGGGCGGGGTATGGGGACCCCGTCCCATACCCGCCCCGTTGCCATCCCTAGAAACAAGTGTACACAAAAGGGGGACCAGCCCATGGGCTAGGTCTAAGGTAGTGGTGGACATTGGCCTTGCCTGGTCCAGCCCGAACAATCACAGAGTTTGAGACAAATTTTTCCTCTTTGGGTTCAAGGAGTATATGATGTTTTTAAGAGGAAATTCTGTACCCCATCTTGGGTTGGAGTACAATGTTTTATGAGTAAAATAATATACTTCCTAAATCTTAATCTTAAATTCTCATTTTAAATGATGTAATTATGGGCTCACTGACAATAAAAATAGTGACTACTTCAACATCATTCAATCAAAATTCAATGGACTCACTACCACATCACTGGGGATGGGATTAAGATTTGAAAGCCTAGCATTACTCATGTTTTATTACTGTGGATACAATATTTGATGAGTAATGTAACGCTTCTCAAAATTTTATTTTCAAAAGTGTTTCTCAAATGATGTGGTAGTGGGGCCAAGTAAACAACTTCTAATCAAAATTCAATTGATTCCACAATAGTAGATGACCCCACTGTCACATCATTTGGGAAGTATATTTGAGATAAAAATTTAGGAAGTATAGCATTACTCATATTTGATTGTGGGTATTGTACTAGAATATAGTACAAAACATTCTACCCACGATCACTAATTATTATACCATAAGGTCATCTCCAATCTGAATCCAAAAATGCATATCAAAATTAAAATTGGTTCAACTAGGGGTGGCAATTTTTGACACGATAACCCGTTTTACAGAGACAACCCGAATACGACACGATATGACACGATTAATTTAAAATGGTTTGTATTATAGATGAATAGCACTCGAAACTAAAAATTAAACCCAAAACACACAACCCGATTAATGACACGATTATGACACGAGAACCCGAATTGCCACCCCTATTCAAAACCCTCAACCACCTCCCTCTCCAACCCTAGAATAAAACTCATACTATCAAATTGAGTTTTACTGAAGTCTAGTCCCAAATTGAAATAATATTATTCATTGACTCAAATTTTGGTACGAGTTTGACTAAAAATTGAGGAGGGTTTCTTTAAAGTTTTTTTTTAATCCAAATTTAACTTGATATGGGTTTGAGTAAAAGTTAGAGATGTCAATACTCAAACTTTGAGTATAACCATTGGAGATGTCAATACCAATCAAGCTTTTTACTCAATTTTTTAGTCAAATTTAAGCAAAAATTTGAGTAACGAGATGACCTTACAACAAAACATTGTACCCCTCCGCATTGATCGCATGATACGGCCACATTGATTGGTTGTATCATAAAGAAAAGAGATTTGGCACCAAATACAACCAAAATCTCTCGCATGAATCATAAAAATGACCCCCAACTTTTTCTTTTTCCTTTTGTTTTTTTTTTTTTTCATTTTATTTTATTTTGATACAATATTAATGATCATTTAGAATTGATCATATATGGATGTAGTCATTTTCTTTTTCTTGTGACACATCAAGAAGTCTTTGAATTTTCTCCTTTTATATTCAGGAATTGCTATTCGCACTCCATATATAAATCAATGCACTGTATAGAATGCATGAACTATATTATACTACCATATGTGTTAGTAGTACCACGAAGTACATTAGTTCAATTTTAGAGTGAGAATAACAATTTCAAAATGCTTATGTGACTGGAGATAAATAGATTTTTGATTTTAATGAGTTTTATCAAACAAAACGAAGACCCAATACTGTAATCAACCACATGCGAGCAAAATGAGCATACAAATAACTACCGGTGTGTACAATTCAAGTAGCTTGCGGAGCTGCAATTGCAAACATATCGATAAGTGTTCACTTCGGCTAATGTAATAAATAAGTCAAGCTCAAGTCTGGATATCTCAAACCCATTCAACAAACAAGCCAAGCTCAAACATAAATGAGCTTAGCTCGAGAGAGCTCGTTAATATGTTTGAATAAAGCTCGTAAATAGCTGGGAATTGTTTGTGCCCCCAAATATTACCCATGTATGTAATCACATACTGAACTTGTATCGAATTTACAGGCAAATACATACTTGAGCTATTTTTTCCCCCTATCATGCCTCTAGACAGGGACGGAGCTATAGAAGGACAAGGGGGGCTCAAGCCCCCTCTTAATTTTTGAAAAATATTATATATATATATCCTAAAATAAAGTATATTTTTACATTTAAGCCCTCATTTCAAATTTAAAAACTCTCTATTTTACACTTAAACCACCCTCCCAAATATGAAACATTTCACCTTCAAGTCTCAATTTGTATAAATAATGCGTCATTTTATAATACATTTAGTGCCAATCAATATTGAGCTTTCTAATTCCTTCATCCGTCCAAAAAAAAATGTATAAATAGACCCAAAAAAATCGCCTTAGGAACAGCTACCTCTTCACCCTATCATGTCCCCCAAATTATAATTTTCTACATCCGACCCTGCCGACGCTAGACACTCTCTAGATGTTCATGGTCTTATGTATTGAGCATGACTTGTCATGTCACTGTCAAATTTAGGAAAACAACTTGGACATGGTCTAGGGTTCATTCGACAGAATAAGAGCCCGTTTGGTATTGTCATGGCCCTTGGGATAAGAGATTTAAGCTGTTTTTCATTTTTAAAGTGGATTTGGTTTTTGAAATGTGGGGAAAGAGTTTCTGGCAAATGGACTCCAATCTCTTAACGATCCCAATAGGGGTGATTGTTGGTACCAAATAAGGTAATCCAAACGGGCTCTAAGATTCTGAAGCAGATCTCAACCAGCGTTCTGCCCAATAGTATCCGGCGATACTGTGCAACAAGAATTTCTATCCTAAATTGTACACAAGTTTTCTAGAATACTCATTGCAGGAAAACAAGTTTAGTTGGCTTTCAAAGGGTTGAATTGTTTACAATACAAATCTTGTAAATTAGCTATAAGAGGACCCAAAAACACAAGTTAAATTTCTCTCATAACTTCTCTCAAGGGCCATAACCATGTAACCAAATTGTATTCCACTTGTACGGCAAAATCAAATTGCTTTTATAGGGAAGCCTACACTTGTTCAACAGAGGAAGACAAGGTCACCTGCTGTTTCTTCCATGATTTCCAGTAGTTTTTCTCTATCAGAGTGTTTGGTTGGAAAATTTTATATAGTGTGTGCGAGCGTGCCAGGCAAGCAAATTGCCAATGTGTAAATATGATAATCCAAACTGCGCCTCACCAAGCAAATTGTGGTGACGTTCGATGCCTTAATTAAAAGAACTTTTATCGTGTGAGATGAACTAGAAAACTAAAAGAAGAAGAAGAGAGTTCGAAGGATACCTTCGAAGTGGTTAAACTATGTTTATAACTACTCCTACTCCTAGGAATTGCATTAAAGGAAAAGAAATGAAAGGAACTTGAAAATACAAGTAAAGTAAAGTAAATTAACTAAACTAAACTAGAAAATGGCCATGGCCGAATGAAAGTAAGAAATGCTACATAATGTATTGATTTGTTTGGTTGGTCAAGGACCATTACAAAGGAGTATATTACAAGTATTTATAGAGAAACCTATAACTACTTTGAATTTGAATTACATTTCCCTCCAACAATAATAACTAATAATTCAAATTCCTACAACCACCAATTAGTGGGAGATGTTCCTACAATGACAAGTGTCTTTCCATCTTCATCATCACCATTGATCTTCAAGTAACAAATCTTGATCTCCCCTTGCAATGCCAAGTGTCCCTCAATCAACTTCCAAATAACCACTAACCAATTTGAATTGATTTTTCATGTGATAATTATAAATCATATAATAATATAATATAGTATAACTTCATATACTAATACATATATAAATATAATTTATGGTCCAAACATACCCCCCGCGGCTCTTTAAGAACGAAGTTCTTAGAGAGTCGAAAGATTATCACAAAAATAACATTATTCGATCCAATTAGTATGTTCGAAATGGACCCAATTAGTAATGCAAAGTAGATCAAATTACAGATCTTTAAAGCCAATCATAATAACATTGAACACAAAAAACTTAAATGGCTTTAAACTTGTTTCGAAACCAATGAAAGAGATTTGAACATAAAATGATGGCTTAAAATGGATTCGAAGCAAATATAGGGGCTTCGAACACAAAATAATGGCTTTAAACTTGCCTCAAAGCCAATCTAGTTGCTTCGAACATTAGATAATGCCTTTAAACTCGCATCGAAGCCTACATAATTGGTTCGAACACAAAAATAATGGCTTAACACTTGCTTCGAAGCCAATGCAATGGTCTCACGCACAAAATTATGGCTTTAATCTTGCTTTGAAACCAATATAATTGCTTTGAGTACAAAAAACTTGATTCGAAACCAATATAATGGCATTGAACAAAAAATGATGACTTTAAACTGGTTCGAAGCCAATGTATTAGCCTTGAATACAAAACAATGGCTTTTAAATTACTTCGAAGCCAATGAAAAAAGATTTAAACACAAAACAATGGCTTCAAAGTTGATTCGAAACCAATGAAAAGGATTTGATCATAAAATGATGGCTTAAAATCGGATTCGAAGTAAACACAATAGCTTCGAGCGCCACAACAATGGCTTTAAACTTAATTCAAAGCCAACAAAAATGATTAAAACATCAAATAACTTGCTTCGAGGCCAAGATAATAATTTCAAACTCAAAATAAACTGTTTTTAAATTGGTTTGAAACCAATAAACTAACTTTGAACACCAAATAACCAAATAATGGTTTAAACTTTACCTCGAAGCCAATCTAATTACTTTGAATATAAATTAAATTACTTTAATCTGGCTTCGAACCCAATATAAATGTATTAAACCATAAAATGCATTGTTTCAAAAAAGTTACAACCATCGAATTTTCTAATAACAAACTTCAATGGAAATTAATCCAAATATTTGGATGGCCTTTGGAGAAACTTCAACCATGATACTCGAGTCTCACCAAAAGTGACTCGAAGTTGAATGCATTCATGGAAATAAGGCAGTAAGCCTTGACATTCAATATCCTTTTTTTTTTTTGCATTGGCCAAATTGTTCGATTTAACACAGTGGCCGTATGACTGCTTAAAATTTCAATCAATAATTTTCATTGTTTTCATAAAAATCTTGCCATAGAAAAATCCACATGGTCATAGCCCATTTTTGATGAGATCCACAAAGCCAAAATGGGTATTGACCAATTAAAGCCATAAGTGGCTTAAATATGTCATAAATTTCAACACTTTGTGTAGTGTCGAAAAACCCAAATGTATGAACAAAAGCATGTTCATGATCCTCAACCATATTTGGTTGTAAAATGGACCCCCCGATTGTATTTTCACCACAATCATTTGGTTGATTAACCAATAGGGGTGATGAGGGTATTGGTGAGTTTTTTTACTTCCACCATTAAAGGATCTTGAAGATTGTTCATAATTAATTTATTTCCATCAATTGGCTCATAATTTTGAAGAATAGTTGACACCCCTCAAGCCATTTCATACATTTTAGTTTTCAAACTAAATGTTTGATCCTTTAATTCTTCCAACAATGGAACTAAATCATTGATCCATTTTTCACCACCATAATTTGGTGTTGATGATGGTGAAGCATACAACACTTCAAAATTGTTATCACCAAGATTTGGTGTTAATGGGGGTGACACATACACCCATTCGTAATTGCTACTACCAAATTTTGGCGTTGACGAGGGTACAACATACCACCCTTCAAAATTCATCTTGACACTTGAGTCCCACCGGGCGTGCCAAAAATGTTTGGTTGGAAAAATTTATATAGTGTGTGCGAGCGTGCCAGGCAAGCAAATTGCCAATGTGTAAATATGATAATCAAAAATGCGCCTCACCAAGCAAATTGTGGTGACGTTCGATGCCTTAATTAAAAGAACTTTTATCGTGTGAGATGAACTAGAAAACTAAAAGAAGAAGAAGAGAGTTCGAAGGATACCTTCGAAGTGGTTAAACTATGTTTATAACTACTCCTACTCCTAGGAATTGCATTAAAGGAAAGGAAATGAAAGGAACTTGAAAATACAAGTAAAGTAAAGTAAATTAACTAAACTAAACTAGAAAATGGCCATGGCCGAATGAAAGTAAGAAATGCTACATAATGTATTGATTTGTTTGGTTGGTCAAGGACCATTACAAAGGAGTATATTACAAGTATTTATAGAGAAACCTATAACTACTTTGAATTTGAATTACATTTCCCTCCAACAATAATAACTAATAATTCAAATTCCTACAACCACCAATTAGTGGGAGATGCTCCTACAATGACAAGTGTCTTTCCATCTTCATCATCACCATTGATCTTCAAGTAACAAATCTTGATCTCCCCTTGCAATGCCAAGTGTCCCTCAATCAACTTCCAAATAACCACTAACCAATTTGAATTGATTTTTCATGTGATAATTATAAATCATATAATAATATAATATAGTATAACTTCATATACTAATACATATATAAATATAATTTATAGTCCAAACACAGAGGGAGGCCGTTTTACCATTCTAAACGATAAACCACTGCCACAACTTCCAACTAGCACAGAAAATAATCTAATAATCCAATACTAAAGTTCTTACTCATATAAATTATGGAGAACTATGGTAAATAAAATCAAATGCAGGGATTGAAGCGAATATCACCAAAAATAAGACAAGGTGGATTGCATATATTTATGCATTGGATGTGGCAAATGATAATTATCGGTCATTAGAGCATCTCTAACCACATTACTTAAAAATTCTCTAATTTTTAGTCAAAATAATTAAAAAACTATTTTAGCTAATCAATTTTAAGCCCCCAACTCCAATCATGTTCTCCATTATAGAGATGTATGAATTATTATATTAATTTTTATGCAAAAGTTGAAAATTTTAATGCACTCTCTCTCCTTAAATGAATATGATATGTATTATTTTTCGTTATTTTACTTATGGATAATTACCCATCTTCACACACTCTCTCCTCAAATGTGGAAAACCAAAAAAGAGTTCTCTAAAATGGAGAACCATTTGGGGAATCCATTGGAGCTCAAAAAATGCAATTTGGTTCTCCAAAATAGCTAAAAATTGAATACGAGTAATATGATTGGAGTTGCTCTTATGAACCTAAATTAATTAACGACAGTCACGCCCGTATCATTACCCACGTACATGCATTTAGGATTAAATACATCTCACCTCACCTCGTGATTAAGCGCCCGTTTTCACTTTACTCCTGTGCTTGCTTCAAACGTGGAATTTTAATCCCGACAAAAGTGAAATTATTAAGATTTAACCAAAATTGACGAAAATTCTAAAATTTTACCAAAAATATTTCTCCACATTTGAAAGGCTAATTTTGAGATTAATCCACAAAGATATTACCATCATTTAACCCACTTACGTTAGGCTAATTTTTAACACTTATCTCTTTTATAAGCTAATTTTGGGGTTACTTAAATAGTTCTTAACACGTAATCCCCTATGTGAGACTATTTTGAGAGAAATATTGATAGTTTCATTTTAGTCAAAAATTAAGTAACCACTATGAACCAAAGAGTAAAGTAAAAATGGACTTAATGACAGAGGATAAAATGTAATTAACCCATATATTTATACATAATATACATATATCGGCACAATAAGAGCAAGCGGTTTTAAGTAAATAGATGGGTCCTAATAAAAATTATTGTTTCTTAATCGGAGAGGAGTAAACCAAACTAGGTAACTCGATCCGAAAATTGGCCAACAAGCAGATCCAACTAGGGATGAGTTAATTAACTAGTGAAACATACAGGATTTGACCAGAAAGGGAGAAAAAAAAAAAAAGAGTCAAAAGCATAAACATATCGTATGCAATCTCAAGTCCTCTATGCGATTTAAATGCTCACCTGAGAAATGCGATCGGAGGAGAAAACGATGATACATGATATATTTTATTACATATATATATATATATATAGATGTAGATGTAAGTTTGTGATGGAGGAGAAAGAGAAAGAGAAAGAGGGAGAGGGAGGAGTGATCGAAAACTAGTGGAATGGGTGGCCTCGGAAGGAAAATTTGGGATGGAAATCATCTTTCCTTGGGACCCCATTCCACAAGCTTTCGAAAACTCTAGCTCCCTTTCCAGTTCCTCCCAAACGGCGGAGAAAGAAATTATTGAGAGAACTGGCTTCACCTCACTTGACCTAAAACGACTTTAAAGGAGTAATAAAGGATACCTTCTGGGATATTTTAATGCACTGTACATGAGGCTTCATATGCTGTACATGTGGGTTTGCATAATGAAAATTTGTGGACATGGGGGACCAGCCCATGGGCTAGGTCAAGATAGGCCCTGGTCCAGCCCAAACAATTACATGGTTTGAAACAATTTTTTTCAAACTTTTTATTTTGGTTTCAAGGATCATATATGATGTTTAAGAAGAATGGTCTTAGGTCAAGGTAGTGGTGGACATTGGCCTGCCTGGTGGCCCTGGTCCAGCCCAAACAATTACAGGATTTGAAACAATTTTTTTCAAACTTTTTATTTTGGTTTCAAGGATTATATATGATGTTTAAGAAGAATGGTCTTGGAAGTGCGAAAATATCACACACACACACACACACACACCCCCAGCCAGGTTTGTGGTTTTGGCCATCCAGCCCTTTACTCAATTTTTGAGTAAAAAATTTGTAGAAAGTTTCATTTCGTATGGAGCTCTTTATTGGATAATACTTAAATATTTTTATTGTATTTTTATTTCTCTTGTTTGAGTATAAAATTTGAGTAAAAGTATCTCCAACTCTTACTCAAACTCATATCGGAATTGAAGTATGTGAATAATGTTATTTCAATTGGGGTTCAAATTTGAGTAAAACTCAATTTGATCTTAATAAAGTTTATGAGGACTTTTACCTTTGGATTTGATATGAATTTTGGTAAAGATTGGAGATACCCTAACTGTAGTAGATTGCTCAAACTTTCTCTCTTTCTAATAAGATTAGAGTCTTGACTAAAATCTCTAATGGAAGGAATCCCTAGACAATTTAAATTCGACTACTTCTACAAGGTAGTAGTCACAGTGTTTTCTAATGTTACATTATCATAATGATTAAAAATAAATTGATATGAAGGATGAAAAGAAGCAAAGAAGAAACCCATAAATTGATATGGGAGTTAGGTATTTTTTTGTT
The DNA here is from genome assembly GCA_033977485.1 of Hydrangea macrophylla. NCBI lineage: Eukaryota > Viridiplantae > Streptophyta > Magnoliopsida > Cornales > Hydrangeaceae > Hydrangea > Hydrangea macrophylla. The sequence goes on along the minus strand of CM066983.1, from coordinate 77,690,087 downwards.
TTTCTTTATAAGGGTTCAAATGGTTTCATTAATTACTCTCTTGGTTTCTTGGATAATTTTGTTGGAATTCTGTGACTCATTACTAATAAAGTAGGTTAAAAAAAAAAAGAGCTACAAATAAAACCCAAAATCTCAATTTTCATTCCATTAATAATTTAATACTCTTCTCATTAAAAAAAAAAAAAAAAAAGAAAATTATAGCAATCGTTACAAGATTAAACCATCAAGTTGAATAATAAAATCACCAATTTTCACAACAGCTTTCACAACAATCTCTTCTAAAGGCATAAAGCTTTCCACATGGTTAATGATGCCAAAATTGATGTTCTTGGCTCCATGAAACTCAGTCCATCCAGGTAGCCCACCCACTCTGATAGTCTTCACAGCTCCATTCTTCTTATCATCACAACAAATAGTATCATAATGATGGCTAAAAGTGCTCAATTTTAGCAACATCTCACCACTATACTCAGTACCAACAAGAACAGGACAAAAGTGACTTTTAACAGGTCTCTGAATTGATGGAACCAAAATAGTCTTCTTTTTCCACAACAATCTCTCATAATCCTCCAAAACCCACAACCCAAAAGCCCCATTATCTTGATCATGACAAAGCAGAGCCAAGCAGTCCCTAACTTTTGTTAAACTGGATTTCAAATACAGGGGACAATCAGCAGGGAGGGAGACCAATCTGAATTTCTCACTCCCAACATCAAAAGCCACCAAAATTTCTTGATTTGGACCCATCATCCCAATCCAATGTATAGCACTATTAACACAAACACTTTGGCCTCTAAACATATATGGATATGGAGGGACATGGGTAATCTTCCTCCATGAATAATCCATGGATGTGAACTCTTGATGTACCATAGAACTTGCTTTTAGTACAAATATTTCACATTGCAAGTCATATAGCCTCAATTGGTTCCTCTGGTGGGTCCCAAATATGTGCAAAACTTTGAATTCTTTACTAAATTCATCAAACCCAAAAGAAAAAACAGAATAAGGAATGTTCAAGAATGAATCGTTGCTTTTTGAGTACCTTTCACTCTCTGAAATTGTGGGTAGTGATCTGATACTCCTTGTTGTGGGGTTACAAACATAAACTTGGGTGCCATTGTAGAAGCACAATACACCATATATAGATTCAGAAACATAGCATTTACATGGGTTTGTGTCCCCCTTGCTGCAACCGGGTAGAGAGAGAAGACGAACAGCTTCACCTCCTCCGAGACCCACAGAGTAAAAATAGTGCTTTGAGCCATCGAAATTGGAGAAATTGAAGAGCAATTTTCCGCCGCCGGGTCGGATCCGGGTTCGGGCCAAGTGGGTGTCGACGAATGATGGGTTGTCTATAACAGATTGCCACTTTTTACAGACGGATCTGAATCGGAGAAGAGACCTGGCCGGAAGTCTGGAAAGGATCTCCAGTATAATCTCCTCCGGGAAGGAAAAGCTGCCACCGCGGGCGGCGGAGGCCGCATTGGGCTTTTCCGGGGACGCTCTCTTCCCTTCACTCTTCTTGGTGGTGTACTTAGGCTTTCTAGCAATATTTTTAGCCATTCTGTGTATTAAATCTGTTTGTGTGGCGCCATAATGGACTTTATATAGAGTGTCCAAAGTTTCCTAAGTAGAAAAGAAGTCTGATTTTGTTTGCTTCCGTACCAAGAAAGCGAAAACGTAGTTACTTGGAAGTCAAGGTAAACCAAGCCTGTTTTTTTCTCTTCACTTAACCGCCTCACTCCATGGTTCCAATTTGTATTACAGTACTTCGCCAAACATTATCGTGTGGAATTAAAGTTCTCTCCGTGAGGAGATTATCATATGTGATTTAGGGCGGGTGTACAAAAGGACAAGGGAGGCTTTTATTTTTAGGAAGAAAAAAAATAATTGCAAATATACTCTAAAATTAATTATTATTATTTTACACTTAAAAGTCCCACCACCCCCGGACACACACACAAAAATTAGAAAACTCCTTTTATTCGCATTTGAAAAAAAAAAAAACCTTAGCAAAATTTGAGAGAAAATCAGAAAAATTTTTAAGACCAAATAAGAATTTTAGGCTTAGTAGTGTTAATTAAGGACTCGCATGATAATATTGTGGTTTTTGATTTTACAATTTTTGTTTCTTTTTTTTTGTATCGGGAGTTGACTATGATCAATTCAAAAAATGAAAATAAAAACCAAAAATAAAAAACCACAACGTTACCATTCGAGCCCTAAAATTTTGCAAGAGACAAATGCATATGAGAAATTTTTGGACACATTCAGGATATCACATGGCATACTTACGTGGTACCCTCCAATCAATGGGAATATATATTTGGGATGGGATTCACACAAAAGTCTTACAAATAAGGGGTGTGAGTCCTTCTTAAAATGTGCCCACACTCATTGGTTGAAGGGTGCCACGTAGCCATGTAACGTGGTACCCTCAAGGTATAGCAACCTGTAATTTCTAATTCCTAAATTTTAATAAAAATACCAGTTTGTATTATTTCTGTATTTTATATACCCGAAAATACTATACGATTAGGGATAAGCCCACTTATTAATATTTTCTAATCATTTTTAATACTTAATGTTTGCAATAATTATGTTTGGGAATAATAGCTAACTAAATTATCTAACTAAATTATCTAACTAACTTAACTACCTAATGAATCAACCTAACTTAACTAAAACTCATGATGGAAATTGTGTGGTCCAAGTGTTACTATAAGAAAACAGCCCTTTTGTGACGAACGTTTTTGTGACGGATACTAATCCGTCACAATAAAGTTTTTTGTGACGGATTTTGTGACGAAAATGCATTTGACACACATAAAGATATATTCGTGACGGAAATGAACAAATCCGACACAAATAAATCCATCTTCGTGACGGAAACGAACAAATCCGACACAGAGTATTTTATTTATGTCGGAAACGTACTGTCCGACACAAAAAATGTCTATACCTAAATTTCCCCCCAAAAATATTGGAATGGCGCGTCTAAAGGAGAAGGGAAAAAAATGGCCTGAAAAGTGAAAAGTCATGAAAAAGCATCTCTCTCTCTCTCTCTCTAGTTATCTAAAGGATATGATTTTTCCCAAAATCGTGAGCTAGGGCTAGAAGAATAAAAGGAGCCCGACCACCATTCCATGTCGATGATGCCACCAGTCCATGCCGATGACGCCAACCACCACTCCACGCCAGCGACGCCACCATCATTCCACTGTCGCATGCAGGTTAGCCTCTCTCTCTCTCTCTCTCTCTCTCTCTCTCTCTCTCTCTTGATCTCAAAATCGTCGCCTACATTCACTGCTTTAACGTTTGGATTTCATCTTCCATACCCAAATGATTTAGCCATGATTGTTCTACCTCTGGACCACCACGAGGAAAATACAAAGGCATTTTTTATTCTCAATGAGATTATAGTGACAATAAAAGATGTAAGTTCTACACTGGACAATCCTAATTACCAGAGCATTTTTGATTCAACGGTGGAGGATAAAAAATGAGAACAATCATGGCTAAAGAATAGTTTGGGGGGTTTCTGGGAAGTCCTTATTAGATGTATATGTAAGTAATCCAGTTTGGGGGGGGGGGGGGGGGTTGGTTGTGTTTACCCTATTGCAATCCCCATGCAAAAATCTTGTAATATGATTTTGGTAGATATTTTGGTGATTGGTAATAATAATCTTCCTTTTGTAATATGATTTTGTATTAATTCCTTTCAAAATTCAATATATACACATATATACACCCATGTATGTGTCTATATATGGCTGGATTGGTTCAATGAATTTTTATGTCAGTTGACACTTGACACAGGACAAATCCTCTAGTTAGAAAAAAGAAAAAAAGAAAAAAGAAAAGAGAAAAGAACAATAATGTAGTGATAATCCTTCTAGATAAATGAATTCAAGTTGTTCTAGTCTTTTTATTCTATTATTGTGATCGTGACAACCATTTATAGCTTTGAATATTGACCTTTTTTCTTGTTTTGCTACGTGCTTTCAATATTAAACAATTAAGAAAGTTTTGCTCCAACAGGCCTATTAGACCATATATATATGGTCTATTATATTGCTTTGGACAACCTATATTTTCATAGGAAATTGGATTTTTGAAGGGAATTTTCTTTAAGTTCCTTTCCATGTTTCTTTTTATTTACTTTTCCAAGGGAAATTTTGGAGCTGTTTTGTTTTCATGGTGTCAAATGTCATTCAAATATATAATTATGTATTTGATTCTAGCTTTGGTCATTGACGGTAAACAAAGATGGATCACCTTCTAAATCTTACATTTGGATTTAAACGTGTGTTGGGATCCAAAATGTATATAGTAGTCTGTCTGGAATGAGTTTGGGAAGCACTTTAGAGCTTCGAAAGTATGTTTTGATTGAAGCATGTCCAAAGGTAGTTCATGCCAAACCAAATGGTTTAATGATTTTTTTTAATGAATTGTATTGGAGTTTTAATGAACTTTTTAATTTCCATCGTGCCCTTGTGATTATAATTTCTACTTCTGCTTTTGCCGAAATACAAAAGTCAAAGACAATCCAAACGGAAGCATAAATTTATCTGAAAAGGCAACTTTGGTTCAAATCTTTTTGTCCAGATGATCCTCAATAGCATTTTGCCTAACAATTGCAGCTCCTATAGGGTTCCAATTGGGGTCCAAAGGACCTATGCATATATGATGTTTTGGAGTAATGCTATTGTTCTCAAATGTTTATTCCGAAATTTGCTTCCCATCACACGATATGATGGGAGCACATTCAATGTTAGCGGGATAACTTAATTGTTTTTCATTGAAAGTTGTTTTTTTGGTCCCAACTTTGATGTTAAACTTTAGTAACCATAACATTATTCTGAGGATTTTTCCCTAATTTTTATCTAATATTATGTTTGAAGGGAAATACATGTTTCAATAATGAGTAAATGCTATGGTCATTAACATTTTCACAAACAAAATATGTGTTGACATACGATCTTTGTATTAATGTAGTTTATGACTTGCAATTATTTTCTGTTTCAACTATCCTGTCTTTGTATAGTGGTTTTTACTGCTTTTTATGGAATAGTAGGCTTTGTTTCACTATAATATCATCTCAAACTAAATTTGTTTCACTATAATATCATCTCAAACTAAGTTTCAACTTTATAGGAATACCAATTTTTTTCTTAGTGGGTACTACTTTCAAGTTTCAGCTAAGTTAGTCTTAATTTTAGTGACCAACTAACGTTAATTATGATAGAGTTAATTGTCCAATGACCTATTAGGATCCATTTGATAACGTTAATTGTTGTATCCTTTGTGATTGTGGTTCTTGTTATGTGACAACAGTTCAAGAAATCATACATAGATGATAGAAGTTGATTTGGTTTACCACGGAATTAGCGGCATTTTTGAAAGGGATTGATGACTTTTTAAATTTTGCATATGCCAATTAGCATCCTGACTCAGTTATTTATTGTCCATGTAAAAATGTGTGCCTATCGTCATTATAGATCAAGAAATATTGTGAGAGAACATATAGTCTTTGTAATAACCACAAATTATTTTTATTTTTTAAAAATTTTCCATAAATATTAATTGGGTCAAATACGGTCAAGATGGAATTTGCATGATTTGTATTTCAATCATTTGTAACTGACGTCTAAAACTTTTTGCCGCCACTATCATGGGAAAATTTAAGGAAAATATTTTTGACCTATTTATTGTGTACAAATTTATATATATCACTAAGAGGAGAAAGGAGGCACATAATATAGAAAAGTTTGAGTTAAGGCTTACGGTCAAAGGAAACCCACTTTGAGGAGCTGGAGAGAGAGAGTGAGGACAAGGAGTAGTAGGCTTGCAGGGAGTTAGTAAGCAAGGAAAGGAGAATCTCAAAGGTATTTTGAAGCCTCTCTCTCTTTAGCATATAGGTGTGTGTATGTTTATGTATATACATAGGTTTGCAAGTCAGTATATCTATTTATAGTGGTGGATATTAATGTGTTCTCTAATTTCTGTATATAACATCTTGTATATATACTCGTACATAGCTATATCTATAACTAGTCAGAGATGTAAAATTGTGTGTTTTAGCATGTAGTCCTATTTCAGTATAGGAAACAGAGACATTGAAATAGTGAGCTATGCTTGTTGCTAAGAAATCTTATGGTGAATATCTAGTATAGGTATGTAAGGTGTCTTTGGTATATTAGATATAGATTAATGTTAGAAGAAAATTGTCCACAGATCCATTAGCCATGATCATACCATGTGCATAGTTTGGTCTTTATATTGTCAACAATATAGAATAATTTTATGCATATATCTAATCATAAGGTTGTATACTAAAAGAAAAGAATAGAAATGTCTTAAATGTGCTTGCTCAATTCATGGACCTATGGTTATTTGTACACTGTTTGAGTATTGTAAATTTAGGAAATCATAAAAAGTGTCCAATGCCTTAGTAGATAAATGGAAGATGCATTTAGGATTTGTAGTAAGCAAATATAAAATATTAGTAATCCTATAATTCACTGTGTGTGCAAACACTAAGGATTTGGGTGTAATGATTCAGAATTTATAATAAAGGGTAATGTGGTAATTTTGCCTTTCCTATTGTGGACCATTATTTTATTTGACTGTATTTTTTTAAATTCCAGAGCATGACTAAATAATTTTATTTGGCCTTTCATATGCTTAGAAATTTATTTCTGTGCCTGTGGATGTGTTTATTTAATTTTGGGGTTACACTGTTGGGTCAGACTGTCCATTGGACACCAAAAAGTTATTTTTTTGGAGCATACAAGAGAGTGGGCTCCACCCCACTCCCCTATAGCCGGCCAAACCATTCTTCTCCCCTCATTCACGTTAGTTTTTCTTCCTTCTCTTCTTTTCTTCTTCTTCTCCTTTCAAGAGACAAAAACCTCCATAGTTCTCCTTCTCTTTCAAGCCTCATTCTTCAAAATTTCAAGGGATTGTCAAGAACTTCATTATCTAGCATCTCTAATCATCCTAGAGCTTGGAATCATCATTTAGTAAGCTTTCTAGAAAACCCCCAAATTCTAGGGTTTCACTAGATTTCGAAATTTTGGATTTTTATTGAACTTTTCTTCTCTTTTATAGCTTCCTTGGAGTATATAGAGTTTCTCTTTCATATCCTAACCATTTCTATGGAGGATTTCTAATGTGGGTAAGTTTTCCCAATCTCTAACAACCTAGGATTTGCTAGTTTCATTATTTCTATCCTAACCTTGGGTTATTCTTGATTAGTGGTGCATACTTGAAGCATTCTTCAAGATCCTAGCACAAGTATTGAAGTTATTTTGGATTTGCTTAGCCCTCTTGAGTTGCCATTGATTTTTGGAAGCTAAGCTTTGAGGTAGATTTACATTGTTGCATTTAAAATATGTTATGCTTGTCTAAGATGCTTTGAGTTCATGTGTATATGTGCTAGGAGAGAACTTAGACACATGCATTAGGATTTTCCCCAAAGGTGTAATGTTGGGATTATTTTACCTAAATATGGATTATATGCTTTGGTTGTACAAGTTGTGATCTTGGAGTATTATATGTGATTAAAATGATGTCAAGAGAATAATTTAAACACATGCATGAGGTTTCCCCAAAGTTGTAAATTTAGAGTTGTATGCCAAATTGTGACTTACATGCTTTGGTTGTACTATATTTGATTATGTGATGCTAGACGTGCTTAGGATGCAACCTTTATGTGTAAAAGCATGCTAGGACGTTGGTATAGAAATTCTTGTTAGGATTGTCAAGTTATGCAATTTAACTACATTCTTTGAGACCCTTGATACTATGTCAAACATGCAAGAATTATTGTTTACACTATTTTGTTGGAGCATCTATAATGTCATTTTAAACATCACATGCATTGAGGCCTAATCGGCAAGCATTCATGTATCACGACATAAATGTTTTGTTTGAAAAAGAGAGAAAAACCCCATGTGAGGGAATTTGATTTAAGGAAATCCGGATATGGGTTGTGATGTGAGACAGGGAGAATGACCCTTAGAAACATTCAAACTCCAACTATATTTGGGTAGCTCTCGGAAGTTGGTATGCTACATTCCATGCGTAGGTGGCTCATAGTCCGGTAACGAGAGAGATGTGCATATATCACGCATAGCCTTGCGGCTTTAATCATTTCATCGTAGCCGTGGTTGCGATCCATTAAACCTCATTTCATTTTAGCCATGGATAGCATATAGACTTATTACAATATTTTCTACGAGCCGTCGTTCTCATAAAAATGACAAAATATTTTTTTCAGGTGAGCTTTATAAAGGAAAAGGGCATATGTGACCCGACACGTAGACGTTGATACTTTTGTTCTACTTTAAAGACTTGTGCTTATTTATGTATATGGATAGCTCTCTTGTTCATTCAGTTGTTTTGGAAGATTGTAAATGTTTAGTGCTTTGAAACTTAGAGTATTAAGGTTTTACCAAAACTTCATGAGCTTAGGCTCTCATTTCTTGTAGTTGAGAAGCTTCTTTGATTTTGATGGGACAAGTGTTAGCCCTTGCTTTCATGGTTATTTTTTTCAATTATTAAACTCACTTTATGATGACGTATTTACTTTCCGAGGTCATTGAACCTCTTTAAGTTCTTGTCTTTTTTATTTACATGTCCATTGTTTGTTTTTCCATTGTGTTTGGATCCTTGCCGGATTGGTTTGGGTGGTTGCTTTTATGAGAGTTCATTTGCTGTAGTTTAGTGCGTTTTGTACTTGGATCCTTGCCGGATCAAACCCCTCTTTTAATTCCAACAAGGTTTCAAACATTTAAACGTTCCAAATCTCTCTCATTCTCTTTCTTTTCATCCCACTCTTTGGCCTCTTTCCATTTCTCAAGTATTTTTTTTTCCTTTTACTTATGTTGGAATTATATATATATATACATATTTTTAAAAGGTTTCCGAATGTGAAAATACACGTGTGAGTGTGTTGGGTGAGTGTTTAGAGTACCTTCCCTCTATCTCTCTCCCTATCTCTCCCTATCTCTCCCTATATCTCTCTCCCAATCTCTCCCTCTCCCCTTCTTCCTCTCTTTATCTCTTTCACTTCTCGTTTTTAATAAATTTCGAGTACATGAAGTTCCGTTTGCTCTAGACTCGTGTTGTATGTTATTTAGGACTTGTTTAGTCATGTATTGATGTTTAAACTTGAGGATTTAGCATAGTTGGGGACATTTCAAAATGCTGTCAAACTTGCTATCAAAAAAAAAAAACTGCTACTGTTATTTCAATTTTCTGCCCAAATGGTGTGGAATTGGAAAAAATGCTATTTTATAAAAGTTGTGCACAGTTGCGTTTTACATAGACTATTGTGAGCCAAATGTGAAAATTTCAAAGATATAGTTACTTACGGATGTTTTAAAATTCAGCAATTATCCAAAAATGGTCCTTTATCATTTTTTTGTGTTCCTTGAACTAGTGCTTGTTCGAATAGTCTTTTAATCAAATGTTCAAATGCTTTTACCTTCGTTTGAATTGTTGACTTGTAAGTCTATTTTGGATTTACGTATTAGTAAGCCATCTTTGTAGGAGTCCCCATGGATTTCCAAAGTCGCTTCCGCATTTATGATTGGGTTTTATTTCTTTTCTCTCTATCTTTCCTCTTTCCTCGCGCTTCGGTTTTCGGGGCGTGACATTGGGTCATTGTGGATATCGCAGGTTGACTTACCCACAGCTTTTCTTATTTAAAATCTTTTCTAAATTTCAATTTCAAAACAAATGAGTCGCCACTTAATTTTTAAAAAGGAAAATTAAGAAACCATTTAAAAGGAAACTGATCTTTTGCGAAACCAAAGATTAACTAGGTCCTGGGATTATGGAATGAGAGAGGAAGGAGCCCTTTGGACTAAAACACCCTCTCTCATCCTATCTTACGATAGGCCTCTACTCAACATCCTTTTAATCGAATTTATTAATCTAAGCATGCCCTCAACTAATACCTATATACATACACATCACAAAAAGCATGTCCAAAGGATGTAAAATTGCTAATGACAAAAATATCATTCATAAGCCACATATGTCAAGTAGCAAGCAATATGATGTGTAATAAGGAACGAGGGAACTTACCCGGGATCCGGCCGCGAATATTAAACGTGCAAATGCATGCGATTAAATAAAAGCCTAAGAAAAGAGTCTCTAATCCATATATACACATAAGGCAAATCTTAATTCTAAGGTGTCGCGCATAAGGTCGAAAATCAAATAAAATCAAGAAATTTAATAGACTAGAGAGGGATTGAGAAATTGTACCTTGATAGCGCTACAAAACAAGGGGTTAGTTCGCATGATATGCACAAATATGATGTTAGAAATAACAATCCTAAATTTCTAGCTTAAATCTATATAATGTAATTAAATTCAAAGCAAATAAGTCCTAATTACAAGTGTCAAACCATATGGATGAATATGTACATGAACAAGGGTAAACTATGAAATACTCTTAAACTTTGAATTCAAGCTCAACTAATCATTATTAAAACATAGTTTAAGCCCTAGGTCATAGAAAAGCCATTTGGACCATTATTTACAACATTGGTCAAATGTGTCATAAAACTCTGAAAATTGCAGAGAGCAGACCAGACCTTTAAGAAAATAAAAAGCACGTCTCTCAAGGATTGATGTTGGTGGATTTTGGACACAAGATGCCTCTGTGAGTCTAGTTTCCAAATCAAAAAGAAAATCAAGGTTTCAACGGTTAGATCTCCGGGAATAGGGAAAATACTAGACATCACTCAGCATCTTACAACCTCCTGTCCAGAATTCTTGCACGATTTATTAAAAATAGTAAAAAAATCAGAATTGCTTTGTTCTTTTTAGGGTGACTTCCTAACACATTAATCTACTTAGAAAAAATTATTTTGGGTCACAAAAACCTTGTTAGAACTCCGATTTAATTATTTCAAAAGAGTGCTGCTGTTCTGAAACTATTCTGAAACTCTGGACAGATTATTGTTGCTCCACAAAACCCATGATCAAACCATTCTAAACATGAAACCACATTAAAACAAAAATTACAGTGGTAGAACAATGTGTTATTGACACTTTCCCGTTGGTTTCACTTAATTTCAACGGTTAGATTTCGAACTAAAAATCTTTGATCAAAAACAGTTTGTGAGCTCACTGTTTTTATTTGTCAAGTTCAACTTTCATTTGGAAACCCCAACTATTAAATCATGAAGTTGGGTTAAACCAAATCACTTCTCCTACCATTTGATGGTCATTGGAGACTACAACTTTTATTTTTTATAGATTTCAAGTGAAGTATGGATGGACTTCATGAAATCTCAAGATGAGGATTCTAAACCATGAAAAGGGGCTTAGACTCAAAATCACAAGTCTCCTATCATTTGATGATCATTGGAGATGAAGGTGCAACTAATACTTGATAGTTTTCAAAGGAATATGGAAAGGATTCCATGAGACACCAAGTTTAGAGGATCCAAGTCATGAGCATGGACTTGGATCCTATCTATGTGAAATAAAGTGATGATCAAGTTTTGACTTTCATGTAGAGCATGAGCTTACATGAGATTCAAGGGATCATGCTCAAGAGATCAATAGAGATATTGAAGATCTCCAAGACCTTTAAGAGAAGAACATAGACAAAAAAAAATAGAAAGAAGTATTGGGAACAAAAGGACTACTAAGTTTAAAACAAAGAAAAATGATGAAATGTTCTAAAATTTAGAGATTTCAAGAGAAGAAAGAGTAAGCTAATAATCTAGGTTTAGAGGATCACCTCCAAATTATCCTCAAAGTTTTCTTTTCTTTGAAGATTTTCCAAACTCTCCTTCAAACTCTCCAAAACTCTCTCTTTTCTCTCTAAAATGTGGGTATAATGGAAGTATTTCTTTGTATGTGTTCCCCCCCCCCTCTTTTTTTCATGAGGATACCCCTTCATTTATAGGCAAAATTAACAGGTATTTTTGGTGAATTTCGGAGCAAAAAACAGGTGTAATTCTCCCATTTGGTGGTACAAAGCGTACTTTCTGAAATTGAGCAGACTGCTGCACAGCGCGGCAGTCCGTGAATGCCGTTGCGGCACTCAACAACAGCCGTTGCGGCACTTCGTGAGTGCCGCGCGGCTCTCATCAACTGCCGCGGCATTTAATTAATTGCCGCGTTTTTGTCAGTCTTACTTTATCAGTTTTTTGTTCTTATCTGCATACGCATACGTATTGCACTGCAAAATACAGACTTAAAAAGTGAACGGCAGTCAGAAATCTGTGGCGGCACTCGGAGAATGCCGCTGCGGCACTCTCTGACTGCCGCGCGGCACTCATGGAGTGCCGCGGAATCCGCCGTGTGCCGTTTTTTGGTGAGATTCCCCTTTTTAGGTCTTTTCTCTTTTTGAAACAAATTATTTTTGAAGATCCTTTCCAAAAATCATGTCTTTTTCCTGAATTCCCCTAAATACCTGGTATTTTTCCTCTTTCTGTGAAATTTTATCGCGTTTTGGAGATTTTCTGAAGAGCTTGGAATACTTCGATTTTTCGATCCTTGTCATCATCGGATACGGAGGCGACACTCTCCTAAATTCGACGGTCGGTCAAAATTGGGGTGTCTACAGTCATGTTATTTATAGGGTGACATTAAGAGCTAGCTGTACACCTCCTTGGTGTATTTGAAATTCTGAGTGATCAAGGTAAGTGATCTAAACCCTAATTGAATTTTCTAAATATTATTGTGTTTTATAAAATCTATTTCAAAACTTTTTAAAAATAAAAAAATAAAATGGGACCAAGTATGTGACCACTTTTAAAAGTGAACCGTTCTTGATTTATGTAAATCAATTATTCTACAACTATGAATGAAATTTTATGAATCCAGTTATTTATTAAAAATTGCTTAATGGATACTTTCAGTCTGACCGAGTATTATGTATGGAATTTTGAACATATGAGATACTCGAAAAGTTTTGGACTTGCAATCGAAGGTCCTATTTTTGAGTGGCTGTGTCACAGCCCACCCCCACCAGCACGATATTGTCCGCTTTGCAGTACCCAGGCTCGCACATACGGCCCAGGCCCACTCACGGCTTTGCTCTGGCACTGGCCCAAAGGACCAGCCCAAAAGGCCTCATGCTAGGAAGGTGCACAAGCTCTACATATAAGCACATCACCCTCCCCTTCCCCAGGCGATGTGGGACACAATTCCCTGTCTGAGCAGTCGACTGGCGCGCAGCCCGGTCGACTGAGACAGAGTCTCACAGGCTGGATCCAGTTTGATAACCAGACTGCCTACGTACTCTCTCCAGGATCAAGCCGTACGTAGTTCGATTCAAAGGTGGAACTTTTTTTGGGTGGCTGGATCTAGTTTAAAAACCAGATTGCCTACGTACCCTTTATAGGATCAAGCCGTACGTAGTTCATTTTAGAAGATTTCTTTCTATTCAAGCATAGCTCTTCTTGGTGAGCTTCTCATTGATGCGAGAACTGATGCTTCTTCTTTTAGTTGGCAAGTACTCAGTGAAGGTAACTGGACATCTTCCAGGTTGAACATAATCACCCTCGAAAGAGACTTGAGCTTTCTTTTCCTTTTTCTTGTTTTTCTTTTCTTTTTTTCGTCCTATAAACTTTATCCCTGGACGTTCTGAAGATTAAATTGAAGAGGTTGGAATATTTGCAATCCTACTTGTCCTCTTATTGATGCGTGTCATCCATTTTCCTTCACCGTCACTATTGGGGTCGGGATCATGCGAGTCATGCTCAAATTTATCAACTTGAAAGACAACTTGAATTGTCCCCTTTGGCAGTGAAATAGTTGGAAAAGAACCACTTTCATCTACCTTTTTAGGTACTAGATCAGTTCCACTAAAGGAAATTGTGTTTGCACTGGCAGTGTCTTCTTCAGACGAGGGAGACTCTTTGTTCTCATATTTCTTTTCTTTTGCCTGTCGAGACCTTTGAAATGTGTTCCTTTGTCGGTCAATCTGCCTTTCAACATTGCTGGCCTTAGAGACCAATTCATCAAAGGTTTGAGGTTCTGCTATTCCTACAAATGTTGCTATTTCTGGCAACAAATTATTGGAACACATTTGGACTGCAGATTGCTGAGTTACTTTTTCTGAGCATTGGAGGTTAAGACTTCTCCACCTTGTAACAAATTCATTTACATTTTCATTGACTTTTTGTCGAGCATCTGTTAAGCCAATGATTGAAATTTTCTTCTTTGAGCTGACAAATTGGGCTAGAAATGCCTTTTGCATGTCATCCCATGTGACAATTGAACCTGGTACTAGTTGTGTGTACCAAGTAAATGCTGACCCCTTTAAAGACTTCACAAATTGCCTTATCAATAAGGCATCCACTTGAGCCGATTCTCCACAAGCTGAACAGAAATGAGCAAGATGCTCATGCGGTGAACCATTTATCCCATCAAACTTTTCAAAGTTTGGCTTTTGGTAGCGATGAGGGAATGGAATAGAGTTATATTGAGCAGGGTATGGTTTGAGATACCCAAGCACTAGTGGGGTCACAGAATTTTGGAATTCTCGAATCCCTTTAGCAATTAAAGTTTTCAAATCAGCTTGGGTTGGTGGTGTTGTAGAGGTTTGAATCTCCTCATAAACTTGTTCCTTTACTGAAGTACTTGCTTGATTTTCTAATTGAGCAGTAAGAGCTGCAATTTCAACATCTTTCTCTACTAATTTCCTTTACAACTCTTGCAATTGTTCTTCGATAGTAATTGCACTAGTGACAAAGACTGACATTTCCTTTGGTTGGGACTGAGATGCCAACTCATTAGGAAAAATTTCTTTTCGAAAGATAACTTCAAAATCTCTAAAAAGAGGATCATTTGAATTTGTCTTAGAGCTAGGAGCTTGTTTTGAGTTTTGAAATTTTGTCAACTCTTCTAGAGTTGAATGGGGTGATGAATCATTTCCACCATTTAGTAATGACCTTCTTGAAGTTGTAGATTCCTTCAAAGGTGATTGAGATGTTATTCGAGCTCTTGATCCTGTGATCGGGCCTGTATGAGGCTGGAACTTTTCTTGTGAAGAAAAGAATGCTCCCATTCAGGGCTCCTTAACAGACATGTAATCGGATAGGCATGCCCGTTGTCCGATTTCCTTATTTGACTTCGATTGCTCAGCGCTAAAGGCTGTGAGTGGATAAACTGAGGCTCTTGGCCCATATTGAGCCTTAGGTGCTCTTGGTTGCCTCCTTGAGTTCCTTTGCTTTTGTGTCTTCCTTCTGGACTAAGTGGTAGAGAGCACAGTTGCGGTTGAACTTGCAACTTCGCTTTCCAAATGGAAAATTTTAGATCTTTTCCCTTTAACTGATGCCCCCATAAGTGAAGAACTTGTTTCAATCGCCGGTGTCAGTTTGACTGGCTTTTCTGACGGAGTGTGATTAGTTTTCATCACCTTAAGTTTGGGAGTAGTTGGTGTACTAATCTCCTTCTTCTCCATGGAACTGGCCATAACTGAAATAGTGTTGGGAAACTTTATTGGAATAGATCCAATTAAGATCTTATTTGGATAGTTGACTTTGGTAGGCTCCAGTTGAGTGGGTTTCTGTATTTTCACAACAGTCTTAGCCTTTGTGGTCTTCTCCTCTGTGACCTTGGCAGTCACCTTTGGGATAACCCCGTTTGCAAAAGCCTGGAGATCAAGAGTAAAGAAAGCGCGACAAGCTTGATTCTTTCTTTGTCCTTGAATAGCGGTTGGGAGCTTGTGGTAGTATACAGTATCTTGTGGTGCCATCGTAAACCTGTTTAGAAATAAGATTAAACCACTAAGTTTTTTTTTTTCATTTAATATTTATATTTATTTATTATTTATTTTTTTGTTGAAAATAATCTTAAAATTTTGGAGATGAAAAGGAGAATGGGTCCCACCGGGCGTGCCAAAAATTATGTTGTGCAAAATTTTAACATTTTGCGTAACACAATTTCACACATATAATTAAAACTACATGTGCTTTTATTAAAGTAGGTTGGACCCATTCAGGATATCACATCCCTTAATTACAATCCCTATTTTAAGGAAACACCTTTTGATTCCAATTTAAAAGAGTAATTTTAAATTAAAAGAAATAAAATTTAATTTTTTTTTGTTTGGGCTGGACCTAGGTGAATGACCTAGGTTGCCTACGTACCCACAAATGGGATCAAGCCATTCCGTAGTTCTTTTGACATAAGTTTTGATTTGGTTGTGGTTTAGGGTGAATGACCCTTAAATTTGAATATGGTGTATGACCCTTAATTTATAATGGGGTGTGCCCATTATTTTAAATATGGGTAAAAACCCATTGAATTTAATATGAGTAAGTGCCCATATGATGAAGTTGAATTTGATGAGTATACGAACTCATGAATTTGACAGTGGATATGTAATCCATGCCTAGTTAATGAACTTGGATTTAAATTTAGTGAGTGTATGGACTCATTTAATTTGACAGTGGATATGTGATCCATGTCTAGTTTACAAACTTGGGAAATTTGTGAGTGTACGAACTCATTTAATTTGATAGTGGATATGTGATCCATGTCTAATTAATGAACTTAGGAAAAATTGTGACTGTACCTAAATTAAATTTTAGGTTGCCTACTGATCGGGAGAGAACAAATCCTATTTATATGCCTTAACGAGCATATGTTAGTACCTTTTTATCTTGTTTTTGTATATTTTTACTTCGTTTTCTATTTTCTGACAGGTTTTGGAAGAAATCAAGTATATCAGGCTAAACAAGGTGAAAAAGCAGAAGAAAAGAAGCTGAAAAAGCCAAGTCGCGCGCGCGATCCGCTCGCGCGAAAACCCAGAAATCGCTCGCGCGATCCGCGCGCGCGAGGTGTCAAATGTCGCGCTCGCGCGGCCCGCGCGCGCGACCTGTGTAAAAATGAAACTTGCGTATTTCAATATACTGATGATTCCTACGCGAACGAAACTGCCTAATTACGTCTGGAAAGCTAAATACAGCAGTTTTAATGCGTTTTGAGTTAGGAAAGCTTCCAAAAACTTGTTGTAAATCTATATATACCCTATTTTACTTCAATTAGAAGGTTGGCAATTATTGTACACACAATATACAACCACACTTTCAGCCATTGAAGGGAGGGAAACAAGGAGAAGAAGAAGAAGAAGACCAAGGATTTCCATGGCCTCCTCCATCAACTACTTGCCGATCTCCACTTCCATGGCAGCTTAGACATAGATCTAGGGTTTCAATGAAGCCCTAGCCAAGTAATAGGGTTTTATTTATGTTTTTATTTTAGTTTTATTATGTATGGATGATGATTACATGTTCCGAGGATTTTTATAAATAAATCGTGCTTCTAATTGATTAAATCATCACTTTCAAAGTTTATTCTTGTCTTAGATCTATTTTGACTGTGATGTGCTCAATGATCTATGTTTGCTGTGCTTATATAGGTTATTTACATGTAATGGTGCTTTATTGAATTGTGCTATCAAGTATCCGAATAGTCCATGCCTAGATTAGACGGATTATACCACAACCCTAGTTTAGTGTGGGATAATTCGTGCTAACCGAAGATGGATTATGTTGGTGCTTGAACCATAGTTATTTTCTTGACGGAGGAATTGGGCTTGTAGCTACAATTCCCCATTATCATCCAACTTAATAATCTAATTGAATGCATAAATATTCCTATTATGAAGTTAGTGGTGGATTTGCAATCCTAGGTTCCTTAAACTTCTTATAAAAACAATTTTAAATCGCTTCGTAATTTAGATTTATTTTCATTGTTATTAGTTTAATTAAAATTCAAATCAAAATCTCGTTTTCATAATTAATTAGATTTAGGTTTTAAAATTAAGAGTCGTAGTAATTCAATCTCTGTGGGTTGGACCTTTACTTTCACTACTACAAATCCTTTGAAAAGTAAAGAATACTTTTTATATCTTGATATTGACAACATCAATTTTTGGCGCCGTTGCCGGGGACTGCATTACTACCTTTAATTTTATAATCTTAGTTTAGTTAATTCGTAAATATTAGATTAGTTTTTATTCTTCTTATTTTCCATTTTTGTTTTAAATTACTAGATTGTTATTTTATTTTATAGGTTTTCGAGTCATCAAATTCCAACGTTTCCGAGTGGAGTAGCTAATTACATCAAAGGAGCTTGCGCAAATAAAATAAATAAAAATTAAGTAAATTGCTCGCTTTAACTTCGCATCAAATCACTGTAAGTCAGGGCACTGAGACGCCATTACTTGCATTAGGTTAGTTGTGGAGTGAACACTGCATTAGCTAGGAAACCCGGGGCGCTGGGCTTGACGCGGTCATTGCATTACAGGATAATATTCATGCATCATAGTAGTACTGTGTGCTTGCTTGTCGTCTTACTTGCGTGATTGCTATTTGTTTCTTTTGTTTAGTCAGTCTTTGTTTTTAGTTTCTTTTTCTTTATTTTAGTTTATGCTAGGTACACGTTCAAATAAACCAGAATTAAAATCTTTCGATCTTGAACTTGAACGTACCTTAAGAACTAGTAAGTCCACAACCCAAGCTTCTAGAGCTGGGGTGCAAGACGACGAATCAACTCCGATTCCATCGTCGTTGTTTGAGGCCGAAATTCAAAGTACCCGTGAACGGTTAAGGAAAACTCGAACTTTTAAAATCGAACCGATTAAAATGGCTGACGGTGAAAATAACAATAACAACCAAAATAACGACGATGCTAATATGAATAATCTTAATACGCCGCCACCTCCTCCACTTATAAATTATTTTATTCCTACTACTTACACGCCACAAGCCGGTATCGAATTACCGGAGGCGACGGCATCTCACTTTGAGATAAAGTCGTCTACGATCTCGCTAATACCTTCTTTCCATGGCCGTCTAAATGAAGATCCATATCAACACTTAGGAGATTTCAGGACATATGCTCTACTTTGAAAATCCAAAACTTAAATGATGATGAATTAAAATTGCGGCTCTTTCCATTTTCGTTAAAAGACAAAGCTAAGTACTGGCTTCAATCACTTGAGCCAAACACAATTAAAACATGGGAAGCCTTGCACACCGCGTTTTTACAAAAGTTTTTTCCTATTATGCGCACAAATCGAATAAGGAAATCTATAACTAATTTTATGATGCAAGATGAGGAGACACTTTATGACACTTGGGAGAAATTTAAAGAATTATTACGCTCTTGCCCACATCATCAGGTTCCTAAGTGGCAACTTGTTCAGGTCTTCTACGAGGGACTAATTCCCTCTGTCCGTAATACCGTCGATGCCGTTTGTGCGGGAACTTTCCTACACAAAAGCGCCGACGAGGCCTGAAAAATTTTTGAAACTTTAAGCGAGAACTCGATGCATCAAGCTGTGTCGATACGTTCGGAAGGATATCTTCCTCCACCCAAACGAGAGGTGAAGTTTGAGTCGAGTCATTCTATTGAATTTCAAGAATTATCTAAAAAACTTGACCGCCTTATGACAATGAATCAAGCGACAACCGCACCTCCTCATGAAGTGTGTCAAATATGTTCTGATCCTTCACATATATCTTTGCATGCCCATCGGCATCTCAGTTTCCTGAATTTGTGGAGCAACACGTAAATGCTATGCAACAATTCCCACAAAATAATTATACGCCTAGGTCGAATAATTTTCCTAACACTTATCGACCCCAATTTCAACAAAATCAATACCAACACCCTCCTCCTAATCCTAACCCCCCAAGGACTAACGCTTTTGAGGAGACGGTGTTGGCTTCCCTTAAGAATATTGAAACTCAAGTCCAAGCACAAGCACAAATAGTGCACTCTCATACACAATCCATTGCGAAGCTTGAATCCCAAATGGGACAAATAGCTATTGCGGTGAGTCGTAGAAACGAGGGAAAGTTGCCTGCGCAAACTATTCAAAATCCTAAGGGACAATATGAGATTAAGGGGTCAAGTGAACAAGTAAACGCCGTATCGACTAGGACGACTATTCGGGAAGACGAAGTTGTTAAGATTCCGGATCAAAATGACATTAACTTGAATAAGGAGGGTGAGGAGAGTAGAATTCAAAAAGATAAAGAACCGGTCCCAACTAATTACATTCCAAAGTTACCTTTTCCACCTAATGTTGAGGAACCGTCTAATCTTACAAAGAAAAAGTCAAAAGTTGAGGATATACTCGAGGTATTTAAACAAGTTAAAGTAAATATTTCATTCCTCGATGCTATTAAGCAAATTTCCGCTTATGCTAAATATCTTAAAGACCTATGTACACAAAAGCGCAAAATACGCAGTCATACTCCTAAAAAGGTCTTCCTCACGAAAAAAGTAAGTTCAATTTTTCAACACGCTCCTCCGAAGTATAAGGATCCCGGTACGCCTACGATTTCATGTGTCATAGGTGACACTATCATTCATCGGGCTCTCCTTGACTTAGGAGCTAGTGTTAACCTCTTACCCTATCATGTCTATAAACAACTAGGTCTAGGTGAACTTAAACCCACGGCCGCTACTATTCAATTAGCGAATCGTTCTGTCAAAGTACCTAGGGGAGTCGTCGAAGACGTCTTAGTTAAAGTTGATCAATGTTTTTATCCTGTTGATTTTATGGTCCTTGACACCGAACCGGTGCTAGATACTAGAAAATACACTCCTGTTATTCTTGGTCGTCCATTCTTAGCCACGGCCAACGCACGTGTCAATTGTAGAACAGGGGTGATGAAAGTGTCGTTCGGGAATATAAAATTAAAATTAAATGTTTTTAATGCTGCTGATCAACCTCCTAAAGACGACGATAACCTATGTGAGGCGGAATGTGATGTGAGACGGAATATTGAGCCTAAGAACGTAATAAATATGAGTGCGGGGAATAATATAGTGGATGATTAGTGGATGAATCCTAATACCTCGGCCCCCAAGGAAGAATTAACACATAGCGACCTTGTTTCGACGTTTCACC
Source organism: Hydrangea macrophylla (assembly GCA_033977485.1). Taxonomy (NCBI): domain Eukaryota; kingdom Viridiplantae; phylum Streptophyta; class Magnoliopsida; order Cornales; family Hydrangeaceae; genus Hydrangea; species Hydrangea macrophylla. The sequence goes on along the minus strand of CM066983.1, from coordinate 77,669,170 downwards.
GGAATCTCCCTAATGCCCTAAAGGGTACAAAATCCGAGTTACGGCCTCCATAAATTTCGAGCTAGAACGGTCTCGCTAAAGACGTAAAAGATAGCGCTTCTTGGGAGGCAACCCAAGCTTGATTTCGTCTGTTTCTTTGATTTTTGGATGTTTTTGAGTCGTTTTGGTCAGTCTTAGAGTTTTTCTGGACAGGTTTGGGGGTTGGAATTAATTTATTTTAATATTACATACATAATTTTAGCCAAAAAAATGAAAAAAACCCATATCGCTCTAGCGGCCCGCTCGCGCGGTCCGCTGGCGCGAGTTTGTGCCTTGGGCGTTTTTCTTTCCTTTCCTTATATGATGCCTCTGCTTCTTCTCGCGCATGGTTTCGCGGGCGCGAGACAGCTCGCGGGCGCGAGGGGGTTCCCGCTGGCGCGGGAAAAAAAAAAAAAAAAAACTTGGGATTCGCGCGCGCGACGGCCGCTCGCGCGGACCGCTCGCGCGATTCTCCGTTTTCTTGATGTTTTCTTTTGTTTTCTCTATCAGTCCTCCACACCTGTCACATAGTTTTTACGTGTCTGTTTTTATTTCTTAGGTCCTTTTAGATCAAGTCTTTAATTGTTTTCATAGTTCTGGTTATGTTTTCTTTCTTTTTATAGTTTATTTTCGTGTGTCTTTATAGGATTGTTAAGTCTTATAGTTTATTTAGTTTAGTTTAGTTATAATTCTGTTAGCTGCTTTTATTATTTTGTTGTTGTTTTCTTTTATCAAGAAGTAACAGGTAACATTGAACTTTATTGCCATATTCCTTTGTGTTTACCTGTTTGTCATTGCCGAGATTGAGGTACTATCGTTCCTTCCTTACGTACTCTCCTTTCTTTCGTTTTGTTATTTCATTGGGGACAATGAAAGGTTTAGGTTTGGGGGTATGCACACACATGAACATTATTACAAACACCAAAATAACACCAAAATTTTGAAAATTTTCAATATTTGTGCTTAAATAAATGATGTTACCGATGTTTTTGCAATATAAATTTGATACTTCTTGTTATGTAACTATGATTGTTATAGAATGGTAAACAAAAGAATATGTGATTAAATATTTACTAAAGTCATGTTGTAATGTTTTAGGTCATGTATTGTTCGAATCGTAGTTTTATATCATAGATTTGCACATAAACATATGCACTGCACGTAATCGCTTGAATACATGTTTGATGTGAACTAGAATATGATTCGGATTTCTAGATAACACAAGGTGGATACTAGACCCGGTGAGCTTTTGAGCCTATCTTTTCCTTATAGAGGGTTATAAATACATTGTGTTTGTCAAAATTTCATTGAAATATCGCATTAACTTGTTGTTTAGTCTCATTATTCTTGTTTTGGTTGATAGTCAAGTTAAAATATTTGTTATCATGCTAAATAATCTTCCGTCGTAAATATTGAAGAACCATATAACCATAGGACATGATTTTAGGCCCTCTTTGTTTAATGCTGACCGATAAATGATAAATTTTCTTAGTTCGCCCCTTTGAGCCGTTAAAATTCTTTTTCTTTGTTCACCATTATCCTCTTTAAAAGCTCCAACTTGATCAACTTGGAGTATACCACTGGAAGAGTGATCAACTTTTAGTAGTATTAAGGCGATGTGTTGATTGAGAAGAAGAAAATAAGATGCTATTGGGGTAGTTGCTTGGTATTCGATGAATAGTCATTTGAGAAGCGAGAAAAGAAAAAGGAAAAGAAACAAAATAAAGAAGAGGAAGGTTGAAAAAAAGAATAGAAAAAAAGTAAAGAAAAAATATATGGAAAAGAAGAAAATGAGAAGATGAAAGTTGGTAGAAGAGATGAATGAAAGAAAATCGAACATGCCTTACAATGCCATTCTTAAACTACCTAATGAATCCGTTCTATCATTTTTCATAGCCTGAGCCACATTACAACCTTTAAAAAGTCCTATCTGATCCTAGGAAACATGGTTTGGATATGAAAATGATGGGAGGGGGATTAAAACATGGTAATGATTAATTTTTCTTGATTATTGGCATCCTATCCATGAGACTACTATTCTTTCATGTCATGCATTTTTTTCGAGTCATATGTGAGCATTTTTCGTTTTAAAAACATATTTCCTTTACCCACATATTGTAGAAAAATTACACCTGTTTCTGAGTGTTTCATTTTAGAGTGTAATTGACATTGTGAGATTCGTAATCGAAGCATAGTTGGATGGTTATCCGAAGTATATTCCATGTTCATGACATACACGTGTTCATTTGACTACCACATCACACACGTGCAATTTTATGAGAAACTCTATTGATTTATACGATGCATGTGCTTGAGATTGTTTTTCATGACGTAGGTAGACGTTTGATTCTGTTTCTTTATGTTCGTTATTCTATTTCAAATCTTTGTTATATGATAAAGGAATATTGAATATTATGTTTTTTGTTTTTAATAAAAGTTTTTAAATTGATAAGTTAATAAAGATGGTTGTGGGTAACTTGTTGACGAGAACCCTCACGAGACTTTACTCGTCCGACTAGGGACACCTAGAGGTTTAAAAGGCTTGTTGCATATGCTAAATGCAATCGTGATCCATGCGAAAATGGAGTAGTATGTAATTAGAATTTTAATTTTTATTTTAGCTTTTCTCGAGGACTAGCAAAATGTAGGTTTGGGGGTGTGATCGGGAGAGAACAAATCCTATTTATATGCCTTAACGAGCATATGTTAGTACATTTTTATCCTGTTTTTGTATATTTTTACTTCGTTTTCTATTTTCTGACAGGTTTTGGAAGAAATCAAGTATATCAGGCTAAACAGGGTGAAAAAGCAGAAGAAAAGAAGCTGAAAAAGCTAAGTCGCGCGCGCGATCCGCTCGCGCGAAAACCCAGAAATCGCTCGCGCGATCCGCGCGCGTGAGGTTCCAAATGTCGCGCTCGCGCGGCCCGCGCGCGCGACCTGTGTAAAAATGGAACTTGCGTATTTCAATATACTGATGATTCTTACGCGAACGAAACTGCCTAATTACGTCTGGAAAGCTAAATACAGCAGTTTTAATACGTTTCGAGTTAGGAAAGCTTCCAAAAACTTGTTGTAAATCTATATATACCCTATTTTACTTCAATTAGAAGGTTGGCAATTATTGTACACACAATATACAACCACACTTTCAGCCATTGAAGGGAGGGAAACAAGGAGAAGAAGAAGAAGAAGACCAAGGATTTCCATGGCCTCCTCCATCAACTACTTGCCGATCTCCACTTCCATGGCAGCTTAGACATAGATCTAGGGTTTCAATGAAGCCCTAGCCAAGTAATAGGGTTTTATTTATGTTTTTATTTTAGTTTTATTATGTATGGATGATGATTACATGTTCCGAGGATTTTTATAAATAAATCGTGCTTCTAATTGATTAAATCATCACTTTCAAAGTTTATTCTTGTCTTAGATCTATTTTGACTGTGATGTGCTCAATGATCTATGTTTGCTGTGCTTATATAGGTTATTTACATGTAATGGTGCTTTATTGAATTGTGCTATCAAGTATCCGAATAGTCCATGCCTAGATTAGACGGATTATACCACAACCCTAGTTTAGTGTGGGATAATTCGTGCTAACCGAAGATGGATTATGTTGGTGCTTGAACCATAGTTATTTTCTTGACGGAGGAATTGGGCTTGTAGCTACAATTCCCCATTATCATCCAACTTAATAATCTAATTGAATGTATAAATATTCCTATTATGAAGTTAGTGGTGGATTTGCAATCCTAGGTTCCTTAAACTTCTTATAAAAACAATTTTAAATCACTTTCGTAATTTAGATTTATTTTCATTGTTATTAGTTTAATTAAAATTCAAATCAAAATCTCGTTTTCATAATTAATTAGATTTAGGTTTTAAAATTAAGAGTCGTAGTAATTCAATCTCTGTGGGTTCGACCTTTACTTTCACTACTACAAATCCTTTGAAAAGTAAAGAATACTTTTTATATCTTGATATTGACAACATCACCTACGTATCCATTGTAAAATGGAATCAAGTCAAACGTAGTTCCATTAAAAATGAGTATATGACTCAATCAATTTAAACAGTGGGTGTGTGACTCGTGTTTTGAATTTGGAAAGATTGTGTTTAATGGGTAAAGACCCAAAATTTGATATTGAGGGATTTGTGACTACACCCAGTTTATAAGCTAGGTTGCCTACGTATCCATTAACGATGGAATCAAGTCGAACGTAGTTCAAGAGTGAACTTGAATTTAATGAGTATATGAACTCATTTGATTTTGACAACGGGTACATGACCCATGTCTAGTATTTGATGAATTTATTTTTGAATGAGACTCATATTTGAGTACATGACTCATTTAATTTAGACAGTGGGTATGTGACCCATGTCTTGAATTTAGAACATTAGAAATTCTATGAGAGTCATATTTAATTTGGATTTGAAAATTGGATTTGACATAGATAAATAACCTATGTAATTGGACTTGAAATTTAGATTTGACATGGATAGATGACCCATGTAACTTGAAGAGGATTTTTGAATCATTTAAATAAGAAGTTTGAAATTGGTATATGACCCATTAATTGGATTTCCAACATTGGACCAATTGAATAGCACTGTTTTCTTTTTTCTTTTTCATTTTTTTTTTGCTATTCAAATGGTACAATATTTTTGCTTAGTCATGCGGTGGTTCAAAAAAAAAAAAAAGAACTTAATTCACTGACTCAATGAATTTAGATGTACACACATACATGTATATCTCAATATGTATTCATAGCACAAATTTGTTTCATCTGTGAAAGGTTTTTAAGCATCAATGAAATGGGATTAAAAGACAGACGACATTAAGGTTTCTTTGTGTGCTTGAAATACATGTCACTTAATTGACTTCATTTGCAAGATATCAAAACAAATGAATATCAATTAATGGTGTAGCCATCAACTTGTTAAGATGCTCAGAGCATCAACTTTGTGATGGCTTGCCCATCATTTGCTGCTTCTTTTTTTGGATGTACAGAGCACCATGAAGACAATCTTACTGGTGTTTTTGAACACCAAATTAATTTTAGGATGCTCATAGCATCGTTTTAAGTGATGGTTTGCCCATCATTTTTCTTGTCAAAGGATGCACTGAGTATCAATAATTTTGTAAGATGCACTGAGCATCATAAGGGTCAGAACAAAGAGAGTCATTTTTTATTTGATTTACGGAACTACACAAATTTGCATTTTTAACTGAATGCCAAGAGCATTCACTATATTGCAACTACAGACATTGTGATTCCGCTCATCATTTTTTTTAGAAGCCAAATTGATGAAGAAAACGTGTAGGCTGACTTTTTAGAAATTAAATACCTGTTTTCTTCTTTTTTGGACTGCTTCGTCAATGTCAAAGTGTTCACCAAACTCTCTGTTTTTCTCCTCACTTTTTTTTAAGAACTTCTCTGTCTTTTTTTGGTTCTACGTCTCTCTTTCTTTTTCCCAATTTCTAAACAACTCACTTTTTTTAAGAACTTCTGCCTCTTTTCTTTTGTCCTCCATACTGAATGTGGTATTTATAAAAAAAAAAAATGAAAGGCAGTCACTTTCATCTACAAGGTGGACGGTTAAGGGAGTGGTGGGTTTAAACACGTACCCACTACCATACTACATGTACCCACTAACATGCACAGTTTTCTTTTTATAAAAAAAAAACACATGCTCTAAATAGGTTGATCCACTCACAACCTTATTTTGGTTGTTGCTAGTAACCGTCCATTATATGTATGAGAGTATGACTCTAACTTGACACATGGCCCATGTAAACCATTATGTTTACACTTTCTTTGTACAAGTGTTGGACCCAATTTGTTTGTATAACCGAATTGGGCATGGCTGCCAAATTAAGATTTTTTTTTTCTTCTTCTTTTTTTTAATTGTAATTTTTTTCTCAAGGAAAAATATATTGTTTAACATATCCTAAGGGGTACAAAGTCTGATTTTCAACCTCCATAAATCTTGAGCTAGAACGGTCTAGCTAAAGACGTAAAAGATAGCATTTCTTGGGAGGCAACCCAAGCTTTAGTTCGTCGGTTTCTATTCTTTTTTAGTATTTTTTGGGTCATTTTGAGTCTGTTTTTGAGTTTTTTGAATAGGTTTGGGGGTCGGAGTAAATTTATTTTGAACTTATATAAATTTTTATAAAGAAAAAGAGGAAAAGACCAAAGTCGTGCGCGCGACCCGCTCGTGCGGCCCGCCTGCGCGAGATTCCCCCTTAGATAAAATTTTTTTCAACTTTTTATATATATGAGCTTCTGTTACATCTTGCGCCTAGATTCGCGCGCGCGAGGGCTTCGCTCGCGCGATTCTGGCACTTAGAAACTTTTCTGAAAAAAAATAAAAAATAATAAAGAGGCCTCAGGTTTACCTCGAGGAGGGATTCGCGCGAGCGAAGGTCGCTTGCGCGAGGTGGGGATTTCTCAATTTTTCTCTTTGTTCTTTGACCTTCTGTTTCCCCAACCTATCTAATTGTTTTTCATTTCTGTTTGTTTTTTTAGTTCTTTTCGTTTAAGTTTATCTTTGTTTCCATAGTTATAGTTTTGTTTTTCTTTATTTCCTTTACATTCTTTTAATTCTAGTTTAGTTTCTATTATTTACAAATAAATATTAAATAAATAACAAAATAAAAAAAACAAATGTATTATATATTATCTTTTATTATTTATTTGTTTGTTTAATTTTCTTTTGTTAAGTATTAACAGGTGAAATAGTGCTCCGTTTGGAGTAATTAAACTTTGATTCCATATTATTATACGTTCACCTGTTTGTGAGTGCCGAGATCGAGGTATTATCGTTCCTTTCTTACCTACTCTCCTTTCTTTCATTTTATTGTTTCATTGGGGACAATGAAAGGTGTAGGTTTGGGGGTATGCATTCACATGCACATTATTATATATACCAAAATTTTCAAAAAAAATTCGATACTTGTGCTTAAATAAACGATGTCACCTATGATTTTACAATCTTGATTCGATACTTCTTGTTATGTAACTTGGATTGTTATAGAATGGTAAACATGAGAAGATGTAATTAAATATTTGCTAAAGTCATGATGTAACGTTTTAAGTTATGTATCATTCTAATCGTAGTTTTATATCATAGTTTTGCACACAAACCTATGCACTGCACGTAGTCGCTTGAATACATGTTTGATGTGAACTATAATATGATTCGGATTTCTAGATAACACATGGTGGAGACTAAGCCCAGTGAGCTTTTGAGCCTATCTTTTCTTTTTAGAGGGTTATAAATACATTTTGTGTTTGTCAAATTTCACTTGAAATAGCGCATTTACTCGTTGTTTAGTCTCATTATTCTTGTGTTGGTTGATAGTCAAGTTAAAATATTTGCTACCATGCTAAATAATCTTCCGTCGTAAACATTGAAGAACCATATGACCATGGGAAATGATTTTAGGCCTTCTTTGTTTTCCACCCTTTTGACCTTTGTACTATCCAGTTAAATGATAAATTTCCTTAGTTCGCCCTTTGAGCCATTAAAATGCATTTTTCTTTAATTACCATTATCTTGTTTTTGCTCCAATTTGGCCAACTTGAAGTTCACCCCTGAAAGATTGATCAATTTTAGTGGTGTTAAGGCGATGTGTGATTGAGAAGAAGAAGAAAATAAGATGATGTTTGGGGTGGTTGCCTTGTTATTTATTGAATATTCGTTTCAAAAGCAACGATGAGGAAAAGAATAAGAAAAAAAAAAGAAAAAAAAAAAGAGAAAAAGAAACAGAAGGAGAAAAAATTGAAAGGAATGAAAAGAAGAGAATGAAAAGATGAAAGTTGGTAGAAGAGACGAATGAAATAAATCGAACATGCCTTACAATGTCATTCTGAGATTTCCTGCCTAATGAATCATTTCTATCCTTTTTCACTGCCTGAACCACATTACAACCTTTGAAAAGTCCTATTTGATCCTAGGAAACATGGTTTGGATATGAAAACGATGGGAGGAGGATTAAAACATGGTAATGATCAATTTTTCTTAACTGTTGGCGTCCTATCCATGAGACTACTGATCTTTCATGTCATGCGTCTTTTCCGAGTCATATGTGAGCGTTTCTTTTTTTGAAAACATATTTTCTTTGCTCGCATATACGCGATAAATTATACCTGTTTCTGAGTGTTTCATTTTAGAGTGTAATTAACATTGTGAGATTCGTAGTCGAAGCATAGTTAAATGGTTATTCGAGTTATATTCCAAGTTCATGACATGCGCGTGTTCATTTGACTACCACATCACACACGTGCGAATTTTATGAGAAACTCTATTGATTTATACGATGCATGTGCTTGAGAATGTTTTTTATGATGTAGGTAGACATTTGATTCTGTTTCTTCTTGTTTGTTATTCTATTTCGAAACATCGTTCGATGATAAGGAGTATTGATTGTTTTGTTTTTCGTTTGAATAAAACGTTTTAAATTTAAAAGTTAATAAAGATGGTTGTGGGTGACTTGTTGACGAGAACCCTCACGAGACTTCACTCGTCCTATTAGGGATACCTAGGGGTTTAAAAGGCTTGTTGCATATGCTAAATGCAATCGCGTTGCTTGCGATAGTGAGTTAGGATTTTTAAGTATAGTAGGATTTAGTTTTATGTTTTTCTTTGCTCGAGGACTAGCAAAGAGTAGGTTTGGGGGTGTGATCGGCGACGAATAGTTGCCGTTTATAGTCCTAAAAATACGCTTTGTTAGCCCATTTCATGTAGTTATTAGTTATTTTTTAATAAGTATTCTAAATTTTGTAGGATTTGGAGCTTTAACTTGAGAATGCACAAAAATTCAATGATTAGTGGCTTTGGAAGTCATTTTGGGCTCAAACGGTGATTCCGGTGAAATTTGAATGCAGTAGAAGCCTCGGAAAATTGCATTTTTGACAAGAAATACTTCAGATTTAAAAATTTTCTCCAGAGATATAAAATGTAGATCTTCGAGTTACAGATGCGTGGTCGCAAACAGCGAGTCAATCCGAGTTCCGAGCAAAAAGTTATCACAATTCTACGAAAGTCGCGCAGTGCAGCAAAAACTATCTCGCGCGAGCGACCTGTGAAAAAACCAAAAACGAGTATTTTGTTAAATTAAAGTGCCCAGCGAAGGTGGTTTGTGCATATGACGTCCAGAAACGTAAAAGCAGCTGTTTTAGTGCGATTTGGCTTAGGAAAGCTTCCTAAATCCTTCCAAACTCTATAGAAATCCTATTCTAAATCAATTTTGTGGTTACACATTATTACACAACATTAGATACATCTATATACAACAAAAACTTCAGCCATTGAAGGGAGGAAAGTAAGGAGAAGAAGAAGAAGACCAAGGATTCCCATAGCCTCCTCCATCATTCTCTTGCTAGTCATCAATTCTATGGCCAACTAAACTCAAGATCTAGGATTTCAATGAAACCCTAGCCAAGTAATAGGGTGTATTTTATGTTTTTATTTTAGTTTTATTATGTATGGATGACAGTTACATGTTCTGAGGATTTTTATAAATAAATCGTGCTTTTATTGATTAAATCATTAATTTTAAAGTTTACTCTTGTCTTAGATCTATTTTGATGGTAGTGTGCTCAATGATCTATGCTTGCTGTGCTTGTTTAGATTATTTACATGTAATGGTGCTTAAAATTGAATTGTGATATCAAGTATCCGAATAGTCCGTGCCTAGATTAGACGGATTATACCACAACCCTAGTTTAGTGTGGGATAATTCTTGCTAACCGAAGATGGATTACGTTGGTGCTTGAACCATAGTTATTTTTTTGACGGAAGAATTGGGCTTGTAGCTATAATTCCCCATTATCATCAAACTTAATAAGCTAAAGTAATTCGTAAATACCCTTATTATAAAACTAGTGGTGGATTTGCAATCCTAGGTTCCTTAAACTTATTATAAAAATAATATTTAATTGCTTTCATAATTTAGATTTACTTTAATTGTTATTAGTTTAATTCAAATTAAATCCAAAATCCGTTTTTCTTAATTAACTAAATTTAGGTTTTAAAAATTAAAGTGCGTAGTATTCAATCTCTGTGGGTTCGACCTTTACTTCCACACTGCAAATCTTTTGAAAGTAAAGCATAAGTTAAGCATACTTTTATATCTTGATTTTGACAAGATCAAAAGTCATTTGGACCATTATTTACAAAGTTTGTCAAATCTGTCATAAAATTCTGAAAAATACAGAGAGCAGACCAGAACTTCAAAAAAAAGAAAAAGCATGCTTCCCATGGTTTGATGTCGGTGAATTTTAGACACAAGATGCCTCTGTGATTCTAGTTTCCAACCCAAAAAGAAAAAGCAAAGATCAACGGTTTAATCTCTGAGAAAAGGGTGAAAATCATACATCACTCAGAGATTTGCAAATCTCCGTCCAAAGATTTTGTACGATTTTTTAAAAATAGTAAACAAGTTAGAAAGACTCTAATCTTTTTAGGAGATCTTGTTAACACATTAAAATTTATAGAAAAAATTATTTGGAGCCAAGAATGCTTGATTAAGGTTCTGATTTACTCATTTTGAAACTGATTTGCTGTTCTGAAACTCTGGACAGAATATGATTATCTCACAAAACCTACGACCAAACCATAATATCCATGAAATCCTACAAAAATAAAAATTACAGTGGTAGATCTTTGTGTTATTGACACTCTCTAGTTGGTTTCATTCAATTCCAACGGTCCAATATTTAACTAAAAATCTTTGATCAAAGGTGGTTTGTGAGCTCACTGCACCTTTGTTAAATTTTATTTATGTGAAGTCTATCTCTCAAGCCATGGTGATTGGCTTCCCAAACTAATTCTCCTTTCATTTGATGGTCATTGGAGATATAAGAATAACCTATAACTTATGGATTCCAAAAGGATATAGAGAAGATCCTATGAAATTCCAAGTTAGAGAATCCAAGTCATTGAATATGGACTTGGGTCCATCTACTTGTTTAATGATGATCAATCGTTGGCCGTCATGTGAAGCATAGGCTTACATGAGATCAAAAGATCAAACTCAAGAGTTTTCAAGAGAGATATTGAAGATCTCCAAGAATCTCAAGAGAAAAGTACAAACAACAAGAAGAAATGAAATAAATAAAACTAAGAGAGCAACTGATCTAAATCCATCAAAGAACCTCTTGGAAAAAAACTTGTTTACTTCAAATTCATAGATGCTTTTGACCCAAACTAAGAAGAAATAAAAGAAAACTTACAAGATTAGAGTATCACCTCCAACTATCCTCAAACTTTTATAGTTTTAAGATCTTCCAAGCTCTTCTTCAAGCTCTCAAAAAACTCTCTTTTTCCAAAATTCTTTTTGTTTTCTCCTTGAAATTCCCCTCTCCCAAAAATGTGTAGTAGTAGTCCCCCCCCCCCCCCCCCCCAAAAAAAAAAAAATAAATAAAAATTTCTTCCTTTTCTAACTCTCTCCTTTTTCAAAAGTGCGTAGTAGTCCTTTTCCATTGAAGATAATAAATATAGGCTGATTAACCCATAATCGCATAATAGAAGTCTGAATCGAGAATCGAACAATCGAACCTCATATATAATAAACCAAAGAAACAATCTATGTTTTGCAAAGTTCGACTGATTGAAACCATTTCAATTGATTGAGGAAAATAATGTTCGAGCGATCGAAGTCTGTTCGATCGATTGAACTCAGTTTAGAACTCACCGAACGTCGTTAAGGGCGTGTTTGTCTCGTCAAGTTTTGAGTTATCTCTCTCCAATGGTGGTCTCTCTTCTCTCTCCTCAGTCTCTGCCTTCTCTTTTTGTCTCTTTCTCTTCTTCTTCTCTTCTCTGCTCGTCTCTCTCTCTCTCTCTGACAGGATATATGTGTGTGTGTGTGTGTGTGTGTGTATATGGATGTGTGTATAATATATATATATATATATCAAAACAAGCACAAAATCTTTCTCTCTCAAACTCTGATTTTCCAAACACACTACATACATGAACATAATGTATATATAGAGGATGGGTGGGCAGGTGGCATTGTTTGAGTGAACTGAAACTGAAATATTCAAGCGCGTTTGATCGATCGAAGTATGTTCGATCGCTCGAAAGTGATTCGGCCAGTTTTGATCAATTGAAAAAGGGTTTGATCGATTGAAATGGGGACCACGTTATAAATTCAGGTCGGTAGGGTTTCGATCGATTGAACATGGTTCAATCGCTTGAACTCAGAAATGTTCGATCGCTTGAAAGTGGTTCGATCGATTGAAGAAAGAAATTCTCGATCGCTCAAAATGACTTTGATCGATTGAAAGTGAAATTTTCCAATATGATCAAGGAAAGTATATAAAATCTCTTTGTAATAAATAATTACTGAAAATATAGGGTATTACAATAAGTTTACGCGACTAGGTAAGACCCACGTTTCTTTTCTTCAAACGTGCGACCTCATGCCTAGAATGGCTCCACAATAATGGCTTAGTACACGCACTCCTTCGACCCAAATATCAACTAAACATGCTCAAAACACATTTCACCGTCCTTTCGACATAAGTCAAGCATTTTACCCTACGATTGGACCTACTTATCAATACAATAGCCTAATATGAACTAAACATCATAAAGCTATGAAATGAAACATGCTTTTCATACACAACATGAGTACATGTCAAGAAATCATCCCAAAATACATAGTTGCATCACTCACATCCGATTAATACTCCTAAATCCCTTTCAAAGGAAAACCCGAGCGTAAAGAACGTGTAGAAGTTCGTCTAATACAATTCCTATGGATCAAAAGTTCTATTATCATCTTTTTCTGAAAATTCTAGAAAATGAGTTTTCGAAAAGCTTATCCAAACAAGCTCTAATGGATATCAAAACTACGGCCTTACCTCGAGGAGTCCGAATATCTGATAAAATATTTTGGTCCACGAACTGATCGCTGTAAATGAGCATCGCAAGCTTGTAGGTTTGAAATCTTCATTTTCTCTGTCATCTCTCCTCCTTTAGCAAGTCAAATTAGGTTATGCTTGTAAACAAAATATCTCACACTTATGTATTTATAGCCTTTACTTTTCCAAATACCATTTAGCTCCGATCAAGGTCTTAAACCTTCGATCTAGCACCCCTAGTATAAATATCTAACATTACTAGTTTTTTACTAAGTTCCATTTGGTTGCTAAAACGCGGTCCTTCATGGTTTTACGAAATTACTAATTAGCTTACCAATATGTAACGTCTTAATTCGTCCTCACAAGGATACTAAAATTAATGTCAGAAATAAATTCCAAACCACATAATAATACAGATGATGAAATACATAGGTAAACAATTATTTTCAGATAAACATTTAAGGTATTCCACAATGATGTCTCAATTTCGGAGAGACTTCGAACATCCATTCTGCATTGTCTCAGAGGGTGCTCTTACACTGACACCCAAATCGACTCGTGAGTTACAACTCACTCACACATGTGCCACAATACACATCACATTACATCACATTATCATGCATGACAAATGAAATGAATTACGATAAACCTGTACGCGAGCGTTATACTAACAATCGTGTGTGGCACTACCTCATTGGGTGTGGGGCACCACATAGGCACTACCTTAAGGGTACACAAAAACTTCTCGATATTTTGTGCACTTTATTCTTTAATGTCGGCAGGTTAGGTACTGTATGTTTTGTTTCGTATAATTTGCTTTTGACATCTATATATATATACACATTTATGCCTTAATAGAATTTATTCACATGCTATGCACTGTCATCTAATTTTGACATCTAATTTTGCTTTGGACATCTAATTTGCTTTTAGTCCTTGTAGTTTCAACTGCATCAATTTGGTCCCTGAAGTTTTTTAAATAGAAGTAATGTGGTCCAAATGTCTAATTCTGTGAAAAAAGTTAACGGAATTTATTCACATGCTATGCACTGTCATGCTTTTAGGGGCAAAGATGGAACGCCACTAATCTTTCCACTTGATTATGAATTATCAGCGTAATTGTGCACAATGGTGGGTGAATTCTGTCAAAGTTTCTGACAGAATCAAACATTTGGACCATATTGCTTCTATTTTAAAACTCCAAGGACTAGGGGTGTAAGCAAACTAATCGAACCGATCAGTTCGGTCGATTTTTAAAATTTTCATGCAGTGTAAAAATGAACCGAAATGAAATTTTACACTAATCCAAACTGAAACTGGTCGGTTTGACTAAAAATTGGATAGCACTGAACCGTGTTCACCCCTACCAAGGACCAAACTGATGAAAATGAAAATAAAAGAACTAAAATGAGACATGGACCAAACTTCAGGGTATGTTTTGTATTTAAGCCTAGATTCTTTGATACTAAGCTTTGTTGTAATAGGTCCCTCAACCCGAATTATCACACAGTTTTTTTTATCCCCTAATATATGTACATATATACACGTTTAAATATGTATATACATAATACATGCGATAAGTAACTTGATTATATTACTCAAAATAATACTATAACAAATTTGGAAATAAAATTCTCTAAGTTTAGGCTTATACATTTGAGTTTGGACAGAGGGTGATGTTGTCTGGAAAAATTTTGTGGATTTATCACTAAAATTTTTTGGGAAATTCTATTCGCACCCACCTGCTTTACTCTCTATACCCACTTTTTTAATGAATTGTTTTTATTAAAATTATGTCCTTACAACAAATGACCTCTAAGGAGAAATCAATAAATAGAATTCCATTAATTACGTTATACACCCACCTTGCTCAACAACCCTAACACACAAAAAAAAAATCACGATAGATGTGGAAGGTAGTGTTTAAATACATACATTTATATATATAATAAGCATCTGATATGTATACCGAATATATATATATATATATATATATGTACATAATAAATATAGGCTGAAATACATTTTACGCTCTTGTAGTTTGATCTATGTGTTACTTTGGTCCCTAAATTTTCAATTGTGTCAATTTGATCCTCTAAATTTGTTGAGTAGGTCAAAATGGTCCATCCATCCAAATTTGTTATAAAAAAAAAAACTAACTGAATTCAAGGACAATTTCTTCGTGTCACTTTCCTCTCCCAAATCTCAACCAACACCGTCGTCTGCATCACAATGGCAACTTTCCCAAATCTCTAGCTGACTTGAATACTAAAGTCTACACCTAAATATTGACGAGAGCTCATAGAGCACAGAGTGTTAGATTATCTGTTCACTTTAAACATCCAAATTGTCATCTCACTGATCTTTTGGCTGATTTTCTTCACAATTTGGTAAACTTACAACCATGATTATACCCTCGAAGCTTATTGAATTCTTTTGTGCTATTCGTTACAAATGGGATGCCCTAGAATGAGGAAACTCCCATTAATTTCAATCTAAAGAACTGAAGATGAAGACAAACGCTTTTTCTATTTTTTTTATATGAGGGTTTAATGCTTAGAATTATCTCTAGAAAGGTACTTCTTTATTCTTCTCTCTAAACCCCCCTCTTTCATTGCTCCATCCTTACACTGCCCCATTACTACTTCAACACATTCTTCATCTATTCAGAAACTGCAAAGTCGATTAGGGTTCAACAACATTTTCTACTCTGGATGACGTCGTGAGTGTATTTCATCAAATAGTCTGAATGCAACCTCTTCCTTTTATTGTCAAGATCAAGAAATTGATGGGGCTTATCCCCAGAAACGTTGACGACTGAATCATTTATCGGCCTTTGCAATCCTTGACTGCGGTGGTGGTGCTGTGTCACGCCCCAGCGTAGCAAAATAAGTAAAATTTTCATTTCTGTTTCGGACCCATAGGTCATGACAGGTGATGGATCGCTTGTCCTGTACTTAGTTTAACATGTACCAGAAAACAGAGTAATGTAAAGCAACAGGGAAGATAATATTAAGCATATTATAACTTCAAATATTATATAGGCTTAAGTTCAAATACTTAAGGCACGGACCGCCTTAATCAAATTAAAAACATTATCCATATCCTTATTACAACTTTATTAAAGTATAAAAGTAACACTGCAGGCTCCTCTAGCTGGCATAATCATATTTTCCTGCATAACCATTTCCTGGACATTTTGGATGTCCAGGACAAAATAAAGTCATCAGCTAATGAAAGCCGAGTGAGTATGACGAACACACAAGCAATGTATATAAAAGTACATTAACAGTTATTATAAATGTTTGGTACCTTAAAGTACGATTAATCCATTATTTCAATCATCGCATGATAATAATTAATAACAGCTTGAGTAATGAATAATTAAGACCGTACATGAACAATGAAACCATCTCATATCACTGACTCTTTTATCTCGATCACAATCTCTTAGACTCATTCGGTCCACCTAGAACCATCCGGCACAATGCCGTTAGTTTAAAAGGTCTGTCGATATGTCTGCCGTATTTAAGTTGGCCTGGACATACATAGACATTCATGGTTACAATAACCTGTAGATTACTTAAATTAATCTACCATATCTGAAGCGGCCTGGTATAATTTAAAGCTACCACCAGACTAACCTACCGTATCAAAAGTGGCCTGGGCTCAGCCCTCTTAATTAATCTACCGTATCTGTAGTGGCCTAGAATAATTAAGGCTATCACAAAACTCTGATTGACCTACCGTACCAAAAGCGGCCTGGGCTTAATCCTTCTTAATTAACCTATCGTGTCTCAAGTGGCCTGGGATAATTAAGGTTACTCGTCCCGAGACTTTCTCACAACATATATGCTGATCAAACGACCCCTTTCCATACATGCCAATTCGACTATGCAAATGTGTAAGTTATTCTATTTACTATTTTCTTTAATAGGGCAGTAGTTGTTTTAAACTCGTAATTATCATCAAGTAAACCAATTTATCTCAGTTTAATTTTAGGAAACTGACGGCGTAATTTTCGGAGTCATAGAATTTTTATCACAAATTTTAGAGTATAAAAAAAATAACATATAAATATAGCCACAAGACCCTTCTTAATGACATAAATACATAAAGTATAGGGTATATGCTTTGACATTATTTTTAATAAAGACAACACTTCAAAATATAATTTCCTCTATTTTTTCAAGACTTTAGAAGTATCATAGGCATTTGAAACAATTAAGATACTAATTTAATAACCACTAATTAATTTATTAAAAATACCAAGTTCTTGTTTTATAATTTGATAAATTACAAAACTATATAAAATGACCTTCAACATGTTAACAATAATAATATAGAATTAAATAGGGTCAATAAGTATTTTTAATACTTATTTTATACATAATAATTAATTTATCATATATTTCACATAAAATAAATAATAAATATAATTTAGCATTACTAAGAAAATTTTCATAAATTAAGAAATATTATTGTGATAATATTTTCAAAATAAAAATATGCTATAATAATTAAAAAAACATAATTTAGGAATTTTTTTCATAATTAAAACAAGCATTTATAATTTTATTTCTCACATGGGCTTGTAGTAAACCAAGCCCAATACCCAAACTCATGTGGCCTATTGGGAAACTTGTTGGGCTGGGCACTTTGAGCCCATTAGTCAATCCATGTACCAAAAAAATAACTACAAAACAATATGTTGCTAACAAGGTTTAATCACCCAACCTTAAGGTTAAAGAAAATACACAAAACCATTCTGTCAACTTGTATTTTAGCTTTAAACTATCAGAATTAAATATTTACATACTCCTAATGTTAGTCTATTAAAACCATGCATCAGCTTCCCCAAAATTTCTGCAACTCTGGTTAAGGCTCTGTTTGGCTACGTTTTTAGCCCAAGACCTCTTAAAGTCTCTATATCTCTCTCGTTACTTATCGAATCACAACGAGTCCTATATGAAAGTTGCATGATTTTTCGCAAGGATTCCAAAAATCTACATTATATATCCTGAATTTTAATTTAAAATTTTTGGAATTCTAAAACCATGGCAAATACAAAATTCCACTTTTGGGGGTCAAGAACTCAACCAATTAACAAACTGTTTATAGGGGAACTTACTGGGATCATATACTTTCATTTCCAATTTACAGAATTAGTTTCCGTTAATATTTTCGGTACCGTTAATTTTGGACCTCCATGGATATATATACATAAATAGGCATCTATACATACTTTCGATACCCCAGTTTGTGCGTAGTGACAAATACTACATTATGAGTGGGTTCGAGAGACTCACCAGTCTTTAGATAAGGCGGAGCGACTTGCCGAAGAAAGACGAAAACTCCGAAATAAACGTCAAGTTTTAACAATGGCTTCTTGGAGCTTACTGCTTCTCCTTCCTTAAGCCTACTGTGATATACTTTTGTATTTCTTCTTCTTACCCAGAATATATGTGACTATGTGTGTGTGCGTGAGTTGTGATTGTGTGTGTGTGCATATATATATATATATATATATATATTGCCGAGAGGGATAAAGCAATTGGAGGTGGAAGATGAGAGCTTTGAGTGCTACTGTGAGAGTATTGCAAAGTGTGTGTTATTTTACTAGAGGATTTCCTTGAAATGGGTTGCCAATGTGAACATAAATAGCCCCAATCACTCTTGCAACTTGTAACTATCAATGATTGTTGAGATAAGAATTTACAGTTGGTTTAGAAGTGACTGCAATCAGTCACATAAATAATACAGTCGGTTTGGTTAAACAGTTGGTTCAGTTAGTCCAATTAGGTTGGTCCGGGTAGTCTAGGAAAATACTCAAATAAATATTTGTGTCCAAAAATGTAAGCAACATGATAAATATTTTTATTAGTAGTTTCAATCTCAAATCATAGGGTAACTTAGGGGCGCAATCTTTAAGCAAAATAAATTCAAATAAAATTACTAACAGGTCACAAAATTAGTGTCATATAATTATAATAAATCAACATAAGAAATTTTCTTTTATGGAAATAGAATCACTATAAAAATAATACATCATAGTAAATAAAATGACATTATATTAACAACTAATAACGCGAGTATTAATATGTATTTATTTATATAATGCCATAACTAAAATTAACAAATAGTAAATAAATAAAAACTGACATATCTTATTTATTATTAGGGGTGAGAAAATACAGGTTGCTATATGCTGGCGGTGGTGATGGAAATTTGGGTGAGGCAAGTAGAAGGACGAATTTAAGCTCGAATTCTGTTAGTTTTTTTAATAGATTTGGATGGATGGACCCTTTTGACCCGCTTAACAAATTTGGAGGACTAAATTGACACAATTGAAAAATTTAAGGGTCAAAATGACACATAAACCCAATTACAAGAGTGTAAAATGTATTTAAGTCCATAAGATGGATAATGGGAGACTTATTACTGTATATCCATATTCTTTGACCCAAAAAACCCCGGCATATTCCAAGGTTTCTCTCCACGTTTGACACCTTGCAACTTGTGGAATTGCCTACCATAACTTCTTTTAGCCCCAAACATCACTCCTTTTTTCGGGAAATTCTATAGTCAATCACAACGGTTTTGGCGTCAATCATACTGCTGTAACACATGTCAGATGGTGGCTGATTTTAAGGTTTTGAACTTTCAAAGGGTTAATTTGTACTTTCGATGGAAAATTTGTATTTTGTCAGGAAACTTTGTAATTTTTTTAATTTGCATGTTTGTAAGTATTCTTTTTGCTTGTGCATTATGTAACAACTGTTATACACAATTTAATAAATTGTACCTTTATATGATGAGTTTGTACTTTCTCAGGTTCAATTTGGACCTTCATACAAAATGTTTGTATTTTCTTTTGTTCAATTTGGTACTTCTAAGAAAACATTTATACTTTCTCAGGATCATGTTGGACCTTCTCAGAAAATACTTGTACTTTCTCAGATTTAATTTGGACCTTTACAGAAATTTTTTGTACTTTCTCGGGATCAATTTGGACCTTTTAAGAAAATATTTGTACTTTTTCAGAATCAATTTGGACATTCATAAAAAATGCTTGTACTTTGTAGAAATCAATTTGGACCTTCAAATAAAATATTTGTATTTTCTCAGGTCTAATTTTTGAACATTCATTTAAAATGTTTATACTTTTTCAGGATCAATTTAGACTTTCTAAAAAAAATATTTGTATTTTCTCAGGATCAAGCTATAAATCAATCCTGTTAAGATATAAATCAATCATGACAAGGCACAAATTATAAAACTGTGTACATTATTTATTACACAACGTACAAACAAAAATTATAAATTACAACTTTCCTTATAAAGTATAAATTTATCTTACAAAATACAAATACATTCTTACAAGTTACAAGGTACAAACAAATTCAAAAAAATACAAAATTTCTTTACGAAATACGAATTTTTTTATTTATTTATCAAATGTACAAATTAACCTTATGAAAAAGTTCAAAACCTTAAAATCAACTACCATCTGACCAACTAAGTCCCTTGTGGTCGAGTGGTAAGTTTCTTGGGTGTACTACCCAAGAGGTTTAGTGTTCGAGTCATGGGGGGCGTGGCCACTGGAGTATTCACCCGGCGTCTCCAGGCCTCGGAGGATTAGTCGAGGTGCGCGCAAGCTGGCCCGGAAAGCCCCGATTACCAAAAAAAAAAAAAAAACACTAACAATCTGACCCATTGCACAGCTGTGATTCACGGCAATCAAAACCGCTGTGATTTGAGTACATAATTTCCCCCTTTTTTCTATGCTTTTAAGACCACAATTCACAAACTCCAACAATTACCGGACCCACCCGAAAACTCCTCTCTCTTGTACGGAATACCTTTGTCGCCGTTCACGCTCCAACTTAACCAGACTCAACAAAAACCAGAACCCAGATTTCAATTTCAATCTCAATATTCGCAACAACAACAATAACAATGGCAGCAGCTAATCCCTCTTCTCTCTCCTCATCTTCGTCCTCTCACTTCTCACTCCAGCTGAATCGTTGCCTTTCGCCTCGTTCTCATCGAACCTCTCTGCACTTTAATTTCTTCAACGAAACACCACCACCGAGTCCCAGACTCGTTTCTGTTCGTTCTCAGAGTCCCAATTTGGGCTCCGGGACTTTCTCGTCGGTCTCGAATGCGGACGGGTTTGGATCTGGATCGACCCATTCGGAGCAGACCGAAGCTTCGTCTTCGTCTTCGTCTTCGGCCATTGATTTTCTCACCTTGTGCCATAGTCTCAAGGTAAATGGTTTTAATTGCATGAGAATAAAAAATGCTTTTTATTTTTGTTTCCACAAAACGCAATCTTTTTTGGAATTCATTGCTTTTACATGTGTTTATGCCTATTGCTCTGATTAATTGTTCACGATCATGCACTTTGTGGCTGTAATTTGGATGTTCTGTTTGTGGGTTTGTCTGGGTATTTGCTAAAGTTTGTTCTGGTTGTGTGATAGTTTTAGAAATATGATGTTATTGGGAATATTAACCCTTTTGGTGAATGTGGTGGGCATAACAATTGGGAAATTTATGCTTTTAAAATCCTGCATTATAACATATGCACCACTTTATTTCGGTTTGTTGGATCACACAATTTGGTTGGATTATGGAGATGAATTGATAATAAGTCTCCTGGGTAATGAGTCAGAACTCAGAAGTACAAAATGCATCTGACTGGATAATCACATTGGTATTATTTGCACAGGCAATGGCTCCTCTGAGTACCCTTGATTAACACTAACACTGCCAAGTAATGTCCTTGATTGATAGCCTTAATTTAAGGTAGTTGCCCTCTAAATTTGTATAATTTTACCGATTTCAAGCCCGTTTGGATAGCTTTTTTCGGGGCAAACAATCGGTTTGGATTAGCTCTCTTTTTCTTTGTCTTTTATAATATATACATACACACACACACACACACATATATATATATATATAAATGATTCCATTTTTAAGCAAAGAACAGTTTGTTATTTTTTGCTTGTAAAGTTCCAACTTGTAGCTTTGTAAAAAGTCAAGTATTACAAAAAGGGAGTATTTTGAACGGCTAACCCAAACGGGCTCTTAATGTAATTATGCGGTTATTCTTGATATGTTGTTTTATATATAGACTTGTATATCCGACAAAGACACACAAGTAAATCTTCGCCTGCCCCTGAAAACCCATTTACTTACTTTGATCTTAATTCAGTCATAGCTATCCTTTATCAGGTCATTATGATTTCCTCTGAACATGCTTATTTTGTGGGAGTTCCTGTTATGTCTTTGATTGGGTTGCTCTCTCTCTCTCTCCCTCTCTCTCTCTCTCTCTCTCTCTCTCTCTCTCTTGTAGACCACCAAACGGAAAGGATGGATCAACCATGGAATAAAAGGTCCTGAGTCAATTGCTGATCATATGTACCGCATGGCATTGATGGCTTTGATTGCTGGTGATCTTCCTGGCTTGAACAGGGAAAGGTTGGCTTGATCAAATTGATGAACATTAATGCTTTGTTATGAATAATGGGTTAACATGTTCACTTGCTTTCTTTCCACTTTACGAGTTTGTTTATATCCTTCATTTTATTTTATTTTATTTTTTGTGTTAACAGATGCATCAAGATAGCAATTGTACATGATATTGCAGAAGGTATCCCTTCAAATCCATGTATTTGCCTGATATGTATAATATGAGATGTTCTAAATTGTGAAGGAGTTATTCTTTAATTTGCGGTACTTCAGCTGCAGTATTCAATTTCATGTTCTGAACGCAATTTCCAGTCGACCAAGATTTTAGTTTTTCAACTCTGATAAAACTTCCTGATAAGTTCCAACTTGTGTTTGTAACAACTTCTTAGAGCAACTTCAGCAGTAGAAGTTAAATTAGCTAGCCACTTTATCATCCTCACTATTTTAGCTCGTCATTTTTTGGCATTTACTCCAGCAAGGCTCTCTATTTAACTGACTACTATTTTTTGGATAATTTTGAATTAAAAACTTTATTATTTAAACAAACTTCAACTAGTATCATATACTCAAATAGTCGTATTCCAACAGTCACATTCTAGTGGTCATTTTTCATCAGCAATTTTTCGGTAGAATATTTTTATAAATCATTTGTTGAATAAATTTTTAATTTATAATAACAATGTGGCTAAAACAAAGAACAATAAGACACAATAAATAATATAATTCTTCCTTCCAAAAAAAAAAAAAAATTTCTTATTATATTACGTTTATGCTACTGATACAAGAACTACTTAAGTACGACTTCTTTTTTCAATGATTCATGGCGTTGCATGTAATATTCAGCTTGATGTGGAGGCAAGATTGTTGTGTCAAAGGACATTAAGTGCTCATCCCTTTCTTCTTGTTGCATTCGAAGTTCTCTTTCTTTCAAAGAAAATCTCTCTTGATCTTGAGCATATGTTCTTTCCAAGTACTCCATTTTCCTCTCTGTCATTTGTTTTTTCTCACCTCGCATTTCTTTCAAGAGAGATACAACGGAGCTTTCACCTTCTTCTTTTTTGTTCTTGTGTTTCTTCAAGCGTTCTTTTTCTGCCTTTTTGCCTATTGGCCTCTCTATTTCTACAACTGATTCACCATGTGTGGTCTTCCCCTAAATTTATTGTATCTTGAGGTGGACCGCTAGTTCTTGATCTTTTATTTGCTTTTTTCTTAGATCCAGCCTCTAGCCATTTTGGTTGACATTGCAACTCATTCCATCAATGTTCAAATTGAAATGGGACGCTATGCGCTTCCTGGTACATAAGTTTTGCTTTATGAATCTGGAATTTTTTTTTTTTTAAACAAACATATAAGCAAATAGAAAAATAGCGTGCTTTATCAATTTGAACATCATTTGTACCTTGTCTTGTTCAGTGACACCACTTTGAGGCCATCCTTCAATCTGGGCACAACACCTACAAAATTTGTTCACTGGCAGTTGAATTAATGACCAACGATTCATTAAAGAATTGCTATTACGTTCAGTTAGAAATGTCTTGTACTTATGGAAGTACTCGTGTATCCTATTCCAATGTCTTAATTTTTTGCTCATTTGCATGAATCGCATCCATGCTTATATTAAGCCATGCCGACACAAGAAGGATGTCTTCATCAATACTAAAATTCCGAGATCGTGGTGCTTTTGTCGTAGTGGATTCCGTTTTAGGAGGGATCGACGATGATTCGGTAGATAAATCAATATGTTCACCCTCAAGTTTTTCGTCTCCGTACAAAAGATCGGTGTAAAATGTACCACGATCGGAATTCATCTATAAAAAAGAATAAAAAAATTTAATTGCATTTTCTAAATTAACCATATTTGGAATACAAATTTGGAAAGCATAGCATTGCAATTGAATAAATTACTACGAAAATCAAAATTTTATACTCAACCAAATCAAGCAAATAAACAAATTTTAATGTCATATAATTTACCTTTTAATTTGGGTGGAAGCTTGAAAAAGTAGATTAAAAGTCAAAGATTGGAGTAAAAAAGAAAAGAAAAGAAAAGAGTATATTCCTATAATGAGCACCGACCCAAGAAGTCAAAACCCATTTTACTTTACTACTTTACCAAACTTAGACTCACAAGGATCACTACTCTTCTTCTTGGCTCTATCAATGGGAGTGATGAAGAATCGAAGTCTTGCAGGTGAACTGGACCCATTACCCCCAAGAATGACAAGAACAGTAACAACTATTCTCATGCCACTATCAACTAGTACTCAGGAACTCGAACGGAAATTAACTTGGAAAAAGATGTTAAAAGAATGGTAAGTGATATTGTGATATATAACAAACAAAAGCAAGAAGACCCACCACAGGGAGAGAGAGAGAGAGAGAGAGAGAGAGAGAGAGAGAGAGAGAGAGAGAGAGAGAGAGAGAGAGAGAGAGAGAGAGAATCCGACAACGGCAACTACTCCGGGTAAAATACAGGTGATTGTATTTACAGATTGTGCGTTGTATCTATATATATTTTTTGGAGTTTTGAATTTAACATTGGAATCTGTACCATTTCTTCCCCTTTTAATTTCAAGAATTTCTAACCGTTGGGCTTTGATTTCAAGTATTTTCTGCCCGTTGGGATTTTGCCGAGATAAGTGGCGAGCCAGAATTTCAAGCTGAATCTGGCGAGTGATTCCGTCGTTGCTAAATTGATGAGTCTCTTGGAGGGTGTAAAATGGGAAATCTTCTCGCTACTCTGGCTTTCTAACTAAAATACAGAGCTGCTGGAGTTGCTCTCAGTGGTTTGGTTCATTTTAGCTATGATTTTGGGTAGTGTTTAATGTAGTATGCTAATACCACAGCTATGTGGAGTGGTAAATCCTTCTGAGTCCTCGGTCAATGAATGAGCTAGGCTTAGGCAAGGCACGTTGTAGGGGGAAGGCTAGAAACTTATGATATGACATAGAGAGAAGGTATGGGGTTGCAATAGTCAGAAAAGGCCAAAGCCACAAAAATTGCAGGAAATTGGGATGGGTCGGGAGGTTTAGGCAATCATTTCTTCTCTCTGTAGGGCTTTCGTGAGAGTCTAGGAGAGATGCTAATTTCAAGCCGCGGAACAGGGGTTAGTGCAGATAGCCAAGGTGTTAATAGGTTTTGCAATACTACGATGCATACTTCTTTATGGCTACAAGGTAGAGCACAATGGGACCCCCTTCAAATTTTTTTAAGACAAATTTCGGTGGAAATGAATGGTAATCGCTAAAGACAGTGAGGAGGTCGAACCAAGGTTTCAAAAATTGTAAAACGGTGACTGCCACGGTGATGCGGACAGGGGGTGTAAGGGATAGCCGTTATGGCACCATCAATGACCGTTATTACCCCTCAACACCGATTTGGCTTTGAATTCTGTTTAGCTAACGTGATGGCCTGTAACCCTAATGCCTTGTGGAACTGTTGTTTAACACCCTGGGTCGATATGAACACCGAATCTTTTGTAAGCTACGAGGAGAGGGCTATACATATTACTGAACGAAAGGACTATCCCGATGAAAATTGCTATACGTGACAGGCAGTTGTAAGCCTTACGCTTTTGGAAAGTGTGTGGGAGGGTGAGAAGTGAGGTTATGTTTCGATCTCATGGACGTATGAAGTGGAAATTGCAACGGCTCTGTAGGAGGACGAAGAGGTGGGGACACTGACAATTGCCCTGTATTAAGGGATGGGACGCAATTGCGATACTTAGAAAAGAGGAAGCTTCTAATTGTATGATGAACTAGATTTAAGGCTCTCTTCCTTTGAGGGGTTGAAAATTGGCTCATGGCAGTGGCGGACCTAGAATTTTCTGCAAGTGCGGGCTATCTGATTAATGAAGGTTAAGCAACTTAGAAAGCCTATGTATAATTCTAAACTAGTATAATCGTCTTAATGCTGCATATTGACCATAAGTGAAAAAAAAAAAAAAAAAATCTGAGTGTGATGATTAATGAAATTGTTAATGTGTTAAAAAGTCCTAATTAAGAAAAGCCACATAAGAAACAAGTTTGTTAAAATCGCGATCCGGATCCTACGATCCAATATTACTGAATCGATCCGGATCACATAGAAATCGTAGAGCTTACAAGATCGTGGTAGGATCGGAGTAGGATCGTCAATGGCTGGTCAATGACCAAAGCTGATCAGCGATGGCTAGAATACGACCTATTTGACAAAACTGATGGGAATTTGAGAATGATGACATATTTTAGTTTCTTAACTTTCTATTGTTCTTTTGAGAATTTGAAAATTCTAAGGTTGAACTCCCTTTTGTAACTGTTGTTTGAAACTAGCTAATTTATTTGTATTGCTGGTACTTGAAGTTAGACTATTTTGTTTTAGAAATGTTGTTTTATGCTATTTAAATTATCTAGACCTTGTAAACTAGTGAAATACATGCATTTTTTAAAGTTTTGGTAGGATCTTACACTCCCCGACCCAATCCTACGAACTTGAAAATGATCCAACGTAGGATTCCGATTTTAAAAACCTTGATAAGAAAGAGAACACAGACGCATTGTTAGATGTGCACAGCCTTTCCCTCCGGCATGCTGAGAGGCTGTTCGGCGATTCGAACCGTACATCCAGGTCACAATGGGGTAACCTTAACTTTGCGCTAAGGCCGCCCTCAAAGAGAACCAACACATAAATATTTAGATTTGAGAAATTGTATATGACTTTGCTTGATTCGGGTGTTAACTAAGTAAGAAGCTGGTTCTTGAATTTTAGTTCAACTAATATACAGTTGAAATCATCTGAAGATTAGTAGCTTTTATTTAGTGAATAATCCTTGAAATCACCAAAAAATGAGAATTTTTTTTTGGGTCATTATATGGTAATCTTTTTGAAAAGGACTTTTACTATTTGGTTCTACCAGCAATAGTATTGGCTGATGAGCTTACATGATTCAACTTCTATATGTTTTGGTTGAGTAATCCTTGAAATCACTAAACCATGAGAATTTTTTGTGTCTTTGTATGGTAATCTTTTCGGAAAGGACTTTAAACTTTTACTATTTGGTTCTACCAGCAGTAATATTGACTGATGAGCTTACATGATTCAACTTCTATATGTTTTGTTTCATTGGTGGTTTGCATCATATTCAATTTTCATCGAGTTAACATGTTTTTTGGTTCTTGAGTTGGAATGTGAGATGCATTTTTGGACTTGTGTAGCTATTGTTGGAGATATAACACCATCAGATGGTGTGCCTAAAGAAGAAAAGAGCAGACGAGAGCAAGCAGCCTTGAATGAAATGTGCGAAGTTCTTGGTGGAGGAATGAGGGGTACCCACTCACTAATACCATGCTCTTTGGGTCCCTTGCATGTTTTCTTTCTTTGTATTTTTTGTTATTATTTAAATTCTATTGGCAGCTGATGAAATCCAAGAACTGTGGACGGAGTATGAAAATAATGCGTCTTTGGAGGCTAATCTTGTTAAAGACTTTGATAAAGTATGTTTCTGCTGCCACTCATTTTATATTCAGCTGTTTTTGCTTTAAAAATGCGATTTGGTAAAATGCATATAGAAAAGCTCATGGATGACCTCTTTTCATCTTTTTTGACATGGTAACAGTGACTCTGTGCTGAGGTTCTGATGAGAATCTATTTTTTCATCTTATGCTTAGTGAATACTACGGGAAATCTTTTGAAATCATTGACATATTAACCCACCAGTATTTGTTGTTTATTATCTAAAGATTTTGGAGGAATAGATACGTTCATAAAACGTATATAACTACCCTTTTGTATTGGAGTCTTGAAATAAGTCATTATTCAATCGTTTATGTTCCCTCATACAGTTAGGTACAAACCACGCGTTATAACCTGATCTGAGCTTCACTGTGGTCTTCTCCTGGGATAGTGATCTACAATCCCATTGCATCTTTTGCTTCCATCTTAATTTTCTAAAGTTAATAATCAAAAGAGTTAGGTGATAGCTGAGTAAGTTTCCTACTGAAGGGAAAAGGTGGAATTCTGCTGCATTTTGAAAGGCAATATTTTGGCACCCTATGGTTGGAAGTGTTGGATTTCAGAGGAATAATTTTACAGGCCTAAGAGAGCACAACCGTCTCTCTGAATCTTTTATTAGTCAAGAAAGAAAAGTAAATATTACATAAGAACCCCATACTAAAAAGAAATTGACAAAGCCTATAAATAAAACGTTGATAACTTCTAACACTCCCCCTCAAGCTGGTGCGAAGATATCTTTCATGCCCATCTTGCTAGGAATGAAGTGAAAAGACCTCACAGCAAGACCTTTAGTAAGTACATCAGCTAATTGTTCCCCGGACTTCACATAAGGAGTACATATACTTCCATCATTCAACTTCTCTTTAATGAAATGTCGGTCAATTCCCACATGCTTAGTCCTATCATACTGAACCGGATTGTGTGCTATATCAATAGCTGCCTTGTTGTCACAGTACAACTTCATAGAGTCTTGGGACCCAAACCAAGATCAGAAAGAATAATCTAAATCCACAACAACTCACACACCCCTTGTGCCATTGCTCTAAACTTTGCCTCTGCACTGGATCTGGCAACTACTGTCTGCTTCTTACTCCTCCAAGTGACCAGGTTACCTCCAACAAATGAGCAATACCCTGTGGTTGACCTCCTTCCAGCCCAATCTGCATCTGTATAAGCCTTAATCTGAGTGTGTCCGCTCTTGGCAAAGAATAAGCCCTTCTCTGGTGCTGTTTTGAGATATCTCATAATTCGAAACACAGAATCAAGGTGGCTCTGTCTAGGAGAGTGCATAAATTGACTAACTACACTCACCGCAAATGCAATGTCTGGCCTAGTATGCGATAGATAGATCAGCTTGCCTACCATCCTCTGATATCTTGCCTTATCAATCAACTCTCCACTAGGATCATTGCTAAGTTTCACATTTGGATCCATTGGAGTATCAACTGCTTTGCAACCAAGCATCCCAGTTTCTTTGAGCAAATCGAGAACATATTGCCTTTGTGAAAGGAAAATCCCTTCTTTGGATCGTGCCACCTCAATGCCCAAGAAATATTTCAAACTCCCCAGTTCCTTAATTTCGAACTCCTTAGCTAGATACCCTTTTAAACGTCCCATCTCTTCTAAGTTGTTCCCGGTTAGAACAATGTCATCTACATAAACAATCGAAACAGTTATTTTGCCTCGTGATGAGTGCTTAACAAAGAGAGTATGATCACCTTGGCTCTGCTTGTATCCATACTTAACCATAGCCTGTGAGAACCTGTCAAACCACGCTCTAGGTGATTGCTTGAGCCCATACAAGGACTTCCGAAGGCGACACACTTCCCCTTTAGTCTTGGTGTCCTCAAAGCCAGGAGGAACATCCTCTAAGTCACTATGTAAGAAGGCATTTTTTACATCGAACTGGTGCAAAGGCCAGTCCAAATTTGCTGCGAGAGATAACAAAATCCTATAGAATTCATCTTGGCCACAGGGGCAAACGTTTCCTGATAATCTACTCCATACATCTGAGTAAATCCCTTGGCCACCAACCTGGCTTTGTACCTCTCAATAGAGCCATCGGCTTTGTATTTCACAATAAACACCCACTTGCATCCTACAGTCTTCTTCCCTGGGAGTAATTCTGTTAATTCTCAAATGCTATTCTTGTGTAGTGTTTTCATCTCCTCAACCATGGCGGATTTCCATTTAGGGTCAGAAAGGGCTTCCTGGATATAGTTAGGGACAGAAACGGAAGCAAGTTTTGACACAAAAGCTTTGTAAGTCGGAGACAAGCGAGAGTAAGAAACAAATTTAGAGAGAGGATGTTTAGTACATGTCCTAGTGCCCTTCCTAAGAGCAATAGGAACGTCTAAATCATCATTAGAATCGGAACTATAATCAAAACTAGGAGAACCAAGAGTATTACCTGGACCATCGTTACTAGAAGAGATCAGCTGTAGTGAAGGGAAGGGAACAACATCCAACTCTGTTGCCCCAAACCTCTTCCTCTCTTTATTCTTTGAGTACGTCAACAACTCTTTCTCCTTTTTTTCAATCTCTCTCTCTCTCTCCCTCATCTCTTCTCTCTTCTGTCTCCTTGTTTTCTACTTCACTCTCCCTCGATTTCTTTCCCTCATTTCCAACCTCATCTCTTTCAGTGTCTTTTACTCCTCGATCCCCTCCGTTATCCTCAAGGAGTGGAGTCACCACAGGTATTATCTCTTCCTCACTCATTTGCTCCCCCTGAAGAGGTGGCTGTGGAGACTGAAAGTAAGACTGTGTCTCATGGAATGTTACATCCATAGACACGAAGCACTTACGAGTAGGAGGATGATAACACTTATACCCTTTTTGGGTGGGTGAATACCCAATAAAGACGCATTTTAAGGTACGGGGATCTAATTTCTTCCGTAAAGGAGAGTGATT
Source organism: Hydrangea macrophylla (assembly GCA_033977485.1). Taxonomy (NCBI): domain Eukaryota; kingdom Viridiplantae; phylum Streptophyta; class Magnoliopsida; order Cornales; family Hydrangeaceae; genus Hydrangea; species Hydrangea macrophylla. Next base: position 77,638,406 of record CM066983.1, on the reverse strand, counting down.
GTGAACAAAACAGACGCACCCAAACACTTTGGCAGGAATAGCAAACATAGAAGACGGATTGAGAAGGATTTCAATGGGAGCCCTTTTTTCCAAAACACGAGTAGGTAATCTATTGATTAGGTAGGCAGCTGTTAAGACAGCCTCCCCCCAATAGGACTTTGGAACCTGCATTGAAAACAATATGGACCGAGCAATTTTCAATAGATGATGATTCTTGCGCTCAGCAACTCCGTTCTGTTGTGGAGTATTGGTGCAAGAGGTCTGATAAATCATGCCATTGGCAGAAAAATAATTTTTAAGACCACTGTAAATGTATTCCCCCCACCCCCTTTATCAGATCGCACAATCTTGACAACCTTACTAAACTGAGTGCAAATCATTTTGTGAAATGTTTTGAAAAAAATCGAACACACTTCACTCTTGTCTTTCATTAGATACACCCAGGTAGTATGAGAACAATCATCAATAAAGGACACAAACCATTTATAGCCATTCAAAGATAAAATAGGCGAGGGACCCCAAACATCAGTATGTATAATAGCAAAAGGAATAGTACTTTTATTTAAACTGGAATTGAAGGTGGCACGATGATGTTTGCCAAGTTCACATACTTCACAAAAAACATTGGAAACACTCTTATTGTTGATTAAAGAGGGAAACAAGTAAAGGGAAAGGGAAAAAGAAGGATGCCCCAATCTCTGATGCCACAGCCACGCCTTTTCAGGAAGATTCTCCTTCATTGAGTGATGAGCACTCTTGATCGTACTTTCACTTATAGCTTCATTAGGCAACAAAAAATAGATGCCATTCTCTTCTCTACCACTGCCAATCGTCTTCTTTGTGGAGAGGTCCTGAAAAACACAATAAGACGGAAAGAAAGTTACACAACAATTTAAATCACGAGGGATACGACTAATTGAAAGAAGATTAGTCGAAAAATTAGGAACATGAAGAACCGATGATAGAGGTAATGTTTTGGAGACATGGATAACACCTTTACTAGAGATAGGAGAAAGATTACCATCCGTTGTTTTAACTTTATCTTTTCCTGAACAAGGATTGTAAGTAGAAAAGATAGTAGACAAACCAGTCATATGATCAAAAGCCCTAGAGTCAATGATCCATGGATGTGGAGAATTAGCATGAAAAGCACTGGTACAATTAGCAAAATTACTTGCTTGGGCAAAAGAAGTAGAAGGGCTCGTGGAAGTGTCCAGCTGTGACATAATCCACCTCAGAGTCTCCATATCAGCACTACTAATACTACCAGTGGCAGGTGAAGGTGAAGAAGATGATGGGGATTCTTCAAGGTAATTAGAGTCAGTCCCAGTAGATAAATGAGCCCGAGGTCCACTTCCCCTGCCACCACTACGACCACCACCCCGTCCACCTCCCCTTCCTTTCATAGAGGGAGGTCGGCCATGAAGACTCCGGCATGTTTGTCTAGTATGATATGGCCTATTGCAGTAATCACAGAACTGCTTACTCTTGTCCTCTGTCACTTCAGTATTCTGACCCTTGGAAGGGTAGGGGACCTTTCCCCCCTTCTGGCTGGAGGATGCCAAGGCTAATTGGTCAGTAGAAACAGGGGCAAGCATAGCTGAACGACGGCTCTCCTCGTTCTGAACATATGCAAAAGCTTCCTGGAGGGAGGGTAATGGCTCCATCCCAAGAACCCAACTCCTCGCCTGATCAAACTCTGAATTTAGGCCAGCTAAGAACTTGAAAATTCTTTTACTCAATATATTCCTTAAAACTTGCTGCATCCGTTGGATAAACTGGACGATGATTCTTCAAGTGATCTAGACGCTTCCACATCGTGGATAAGGAAGTATAATACTGAAGTATAGAGCGCTCACTTTGAACTTCAGCCTCAATACTTCGGCGTAGTTCATAGACTTGAGCCACATTCCCTTTCTGTGTATAGGTCTGAGCAAGGGTGTCCCAGATGTCTTGTGCAGTCTCCATTTCCAAGAAAAAATCAGCTATAGTCGGTTCCATGGAGTGAACAAGCCAACTCATAATGAGATAATTATCCATCTCCCACTTGGCATAAGCGGGGTCTTCACGACTAGGTGCCTGAAGTGTGCCGTCAACACAACCAAACTTCGCTCTACTACGGAGCCAGAAAGTGGCCGATTGAGACCACGAGAGATAATTTACACCACTGAAGAGGACAGTAGTAATTTTAGAACCAGGGTTCTCTGTAAGAAGGGAATGTTTCTCATTACCTAGCGAAGAACTCATGGCACCAGAAGATGTTGGGGATTTTTCACTTGTCAGATCGTCATTTGTCATGATGAAATCAACTCTCGTTCGAAACGGCAACACACGGTAGTGCAGGTAAACCTACTCGTCACATGCACCTATCAGGTGCAATTGTCCAATCTATGGACAGATCATGGTCCGACAACGGACCTAAAGTACGAACTGAATATGGGTTGTAACCAAACCAAGGAAACCAAGTCTGCGGCTGGTCTAGGGTTGGAAACTAAGACAAAAAGGTGGAACAATCTGAGAAAACAAGGTGTAGGTGATTATGGTGGTGTGCGGCTAGGCCTTAATAGGCATAAGAAGAGGAGTCGAAGGCCTGACAGATTGCGCCGCAGACCTGGATGGCCAGATGAGGGTCGGCGATGACTAGGACAGCCTAAATGGCTGCGGCGAGCACCAGGGTAGCCTGGATAGCTTCGGCGAGGGCCTTGGTGGGTTAGGTGTTTGCGGCGAAGGGTGGGAGGACTTGCGAAGGTGGTTGATTGGTGTTGGGTGGTGCGGCTATGGTGGTTTTGGGTGGTGGGGTTGGTGTTTTGCAAACCCTACTTAGGGTGGCTCTGATACCATGTTGGATTTCAGAGGAATAATTTTATAGGCCTAAGAGAGCACAACCGTCTCTCTGATTCTTTTATTAGTCGAGAAAGAAAAGTAAATATTACATAAGAACCCCATACTAAATTTTTTTTGACAAAGCCTATAAATAAAACATGATAACTTCTAGCATGAAGTTCAAAGAGTCCATCAGTCTATCATCATCATTATCATCACCAGATATCTCTGTCAGTCTGATGTTGTGTCTAGATTATGAGATGTAGGTTTCAAATATGTATGTTTTATGCCCTTACAGAAATAATAGGACTTTGCAAGAGAACAATGTTATGTTAACAGTGGTGTAATTCCCAAATGTATTGAAGTTTAATTCAATATTCATTATTTTTTATTTCTGATTTTGCATTAGTAGTTGCAGGAAGGTGTGGATGATCGCTTTAGCTGTTTCTTCTTGCAAAAATAATTTATATTAAATCCGTTACAGTGTCCTGTACTGGAATATGCATCATGGAGAAGTTAAAAGTTCTATTACAAATGTCATCAAAATGCAATTGAGCATAAAATTAAGCATATGCTTCCAAAATCCAAACACTCATGTCATGGGCCTTTTTTTTTTTTTTCTTTTATTTATTTGTTTATTTTATTTTTTCTGTGAAATTCCCAGAAAGCAAAGGATACTATAAATAATATAACAGACTTCCATTAAAAGTTTGACAGAGCATCATTTGGGTGCACATGAAACTTGGGTGAATACATCCCACTGGAATATTGATCTCTTCTCATCCGATTCTTGATCTTCCAAGGAGTCATAGACTCATAGCTGATTCCATTAATAATTTTCTCACCAAGAAGAAGCTAAAGTCCTATTTTCTTAATTCAGTATTGATCCAATTGGACTACATACATGCATCAATTATCATTCACCCGATGTCGCAATTTTTTATACCGTAAAGTGTATATGCAAGTGTGCCTCCACCGCTTTTTCTACATAGGAGGTTTTCTTTTTAACGCAGTGATGGTTTTCACATGTTCTAACCAATGTTCATACTTATCCAGGTTGAAATGATTTTGCAAGCATTGGAATATGAAATGGGTATGGTTTCTAGTCTTGCGTTATAGTTTTGAAGGCCACCTTGCATTGTTCAACTTTTAACTGGCAATGAAAGTAAATGAGAGTATAGGAAGATGCAGCTTAGTTATTCCTGTTATAGTGTTGGTTTTGGTGTGCAATCATGTTATGATGATAATTTTGTACATATATCTTTATGAGGATTTATGGATGATGTCTGAAAGTTAGTACTTGAGATGTGTGAGAGTAAAATATCTCAAAATTTTTTTTTTAAATTTTTTTAAAAATATTTTCCTAGCTGAAATTCTTTAGCAAAAAGCCTCCAAAACACACAGATTTCTGTTTCTGTCTATTCATAGTGCACTGAACAGTATAATATATTTCATATTTCAGTAGTTCAATTCTGATAATTCTACTTGGTGCTCTATATCATTAGATTAGCTACACAAACGTAGTTGTCAGTTTTTCATTCTTTTGGCTAGAAGAACCTTTAAAGTTTGAACCAAGATGTTTATGCTTTTTGTTTGTTTCTTGGATTTACTGAGGGAAAAGTAAAGAAGACAGAGGAATACCTTATTCTTTGTGTGGTTCATAAGGAAAACAATGAGAAAAATAGGAAGGAAAAGAGAATAAGTTGAGAAATAAATTAAACTTTGTGAAAGTTGTGAATCATTTCCCTTCCTTTATCCATATTTTACAATTTATATTTTAGAAAATTTTAATCTTTTAGAGTATTATTTAAGCATGAAGGAAAGCACAAGGGAACTAGTTTTCCTTCTTGTTTGCTTTCCCCTTGTACTTTTCCCTAACGGAATCCATGAACCAGACAAAAGTCTTTGGGGATTAATTGAAACCAGGTAGGGCAAAGTTTCTCCTGTTTTGTGGGCAATTCCTGCTTTTACCATATTTTATTGCCTTGGATTGTGCCACTGACCAGCTACTCTCTTTCTATCATCTGTAATATTTGTTATCAATAATGAACTATCTGACCTTTTTAATTTGTGACTGGCAGAACATGGCAAGGTTCTGGATGAGTTTTTCCTTTCCACAGCAGGTAAAAACAGTACTCCATTTTGCTTACTTCATGAAATGTGTAATCGGAGAATTAAAAGCCAATAGCTGTTCATGTTCTGTAATTTTCCATTGATTTCCAGGAAAATTTCAAACTGAAATAGGAAAGAGTTGGGCAGCCGAGATCACTTCAAGGAGAAATTCAAGGTTGGCAAACAAGCTAAATTGATTATCTTGTCGAGTCCGATTTCTGTGTTAGGCTTAGCCATGTTTTTGTTTTCAAGTTTATTTACCGATTTTGATTTTCGGGCTTTCTCAATTATATCGTCCTTGGTCCCCATTTTGCCATTCTTGAATATGGAAGGAATTCTGATTTTACTCCAAAGCCAGTATTAGAGGGTAGAACAACTGTATGTTTCTAGCATCACATTTTGAGTTACTATAAATATAGCATCTCTTCACATGGATTTAGTGATGGAGAAAAAAAGAAAGAAGAAAACATAGAGAAAAAATATTTCTTTTGTTTGGTTATTAAGGAAAATGGTGAGTAAAATAAGATGAGAAATAAATTAAACATTTTAAATTTTTGACTCATTTCCCTCCTCTCTCTCTCTCTCTCTCTCTCTCTCTCTCTGTTTTTCTTTTCCCCCTCTTTTACTAAACAATTATTTTTAGAAATTTTTAGTTTTTAATCTTGGTTAAGGCTTAGTTTGGCCCCCATTTTGGTGCTTCTATTTTTTTAAAGCAGAATTTCATGTTAGTTCATTTGGTATCTAGCTTATGAGCTTTGCAAAAATTGAACTTATGATTTTTTTTAGGGAGCTTTTAGAAGCTCTAGGTTGCCTTTTTAGTTTCATGATATTTTTTGGAAGAATAATGTGTCAGTTGTACAAAATTATTAAATAACTTAATAATAAATTTCATAAGTTAATTACTTTTAAAAAGTCACGTGGGAGCCTAAGCCTAGGTATGAGGAAAAATTGTTTTTCTTTCCTTTTTCTATTCCCTCAGTAAATCTATGAACCAAACAGTTCTGCTTGGTTTGTGGATTTTTTTCATGGATTTAGTAAGGAGAAAGAAAAGAAAACATAGGAGGACTTGCCTCTTCCTTCATTTGGTAAATAAGAAAATTGATGGGAAATATAGAAAGGAAAAAAAAAAGTTGGCAAATAAATTACCCGGTTTGAATTTCATGAGTCACTGTCATTCCTTTTTTTCTTGTTTTATAATTATATTTTAAAATTTTACATTTTTTTAAATATGAAGAAAAATATCAATAATAATTTTACTTTGGAATTGCTATTTTAGCAGCCTTGATGGCTGTATCAGCACAGCTCTCTCTCTCTCTCTCTCTCTCTCTCTCTCTCCTGCTTGTTGTCTGAGTCAGGATTCCATGTGTAATGCGGAGTACAACTTTTCAGAAAGTTCGACTATATACGTTAGAATTTTGATGAGTGATGAAGCATTTTTGTTGAGTCAAGTTTGAGCTGCTCTTAGTTATAATTACGGGGAGTCTGGGACGACCCTATGATGCTATGACTTGTACTGTCTCTAAGTACTTGAAATAATGGTGGCGAAGAAACTACACTTCCATGATCCATGTCAGTGAATAGGCACAATGAGAGCCGGGATACAAGGGGCCGGGTAACTAGGACTTTTTATAAGGGGATGGAATCGGAGGGCGTGCATACAGCGGTGAAGTTTTACGGGATTTAAGAGTAGCACTTTTAAGATGATTATTTTTTGGTATATATATATGGGAAATGCTATTGTGAGAAGCTTCTCATATGAGAAGGCGGGTTTTAACCGTTGGATGAGCATCTAGCAATAGATGCTTCTCCAGATTCCTGAGAATCTTATGGCTAGATGCTCATCCAACGGTTAAAACCCGCCTTCTCACATGAGAAGCTTCTTACAATAGCATTGCCCTATATATATATATGGATAAGTTTATTGTGAGAAATTTCTCATACGAGAATGCGAGTTTTAACCGTTGGATGAGCATCTGATAATAAATGCTTCTTTAGATTTCTGAGAATCTTATGGCTAGATGCTCATCCAACGGTTAAAATTCGGCTTCTCATATGAGAAATTGCTCACTATAGTATTGTCATATATATATCTACTCTATATAATAAGAAGACAACCACATTTAACAAGCACGTCAAAAAATATGAACTTCCTCTTTTGCCCTTCATTATATCATAATTACTCATATATCTATCTATACATCGTAAGGATATATTGATTTGTGTGAGGGTATATCTGTCATTTTGGACAAATAATTACATTCAAGTCAGCTTTTGAAATTTTATTTAATATAATAATGAGGTTTTAATCAACAATCTTGTATCTAATTACATTTGGGTCAACAAATTTTGGGAGATTTATTATTGACTTCAAAAAAAGTCAACAAAAGTGGCTATTTTGGTGGCTATTTAGAAATTGGTCACTAATATTTACAATTTGGTCAACTTCTTCTCTCAAATGAGGTTTCAATCAACAATTTGTGTCTAATTAAATTTGGATCAATAATTTTTGGGATATTTATTATTCACTTCATAAAAAGTCAAAAAAAGTGGTTATTTAAGAATTGGTCACTAATATTTCCAATTTGCTCAACTTTTTCTCTCAAATTTAGGATTCATATATTGTAATATGTGTAATTGCATTTAGGTCAGCAAGTTTTGGGATATTTATTATTCACTTAAAAAAAATTTTAAAAGTGGCTATTTTAGTGACTATTTAGGAATTGGTCACTAATTTCACATTTTGGTCAAAATTCTTCTCTAAAAATTAAGTTTGGTATATCTAAAATGTCAAATAAAGTGGTTATTTTAGTAGCTATTATGAATTGATCACTAATATTTACATTTTGGTCAATTTCTTCCCTCAAATTCAGGATTTATAGATTGTATTCGAATATCAATTAAAGCCTACAAACACGTTCATGCCATTTTTTAGAGAAAATACCCTACTTGTGTCATATATTTTTAGTGACGCTTTATTAGTTACCTTTACTACTCATGTATAAGATAGTCATAATTATCAACTTCTTCCGTCAGAAGAGTTTTAGATTAAATAGTTACATTTACAATTTCCTATTTAACTGTTTTAACATCTTATTACCTCTAATGTCAAGATTAATACACAATATATCTAGGAATACAACTATCCGACGGGCACGTGCCTTGCACGTATATATTAGCTTGACTGATGATTGATCAATTTGGATTGAAATAAATTGAAAAGTGTTAAAAAAAAAATTAATGGATCAAAATATTACATGTATTTTTTTGTTTTAAAAAATTTAGGGAGCTGATTACATATATTACATGGCCCGGTCCTTTATGGCAAAGTGGACATCATTATTCATGAGAATGAGATATAACCACATCTCTTGTGGTCGAGTAGTAAGTTTTTTTGGTGTACTACTCAAGAAGTTTAGTGTTTGAGTCACGGGGAGTGTGGTCACTGGGGAATTCATCCGGTGACTCCAGGGCCTCGGAGGATTAGTCGAAGTGTGCATAAACTAGCCCGGACACCTCCATTTACCAAAAAAAAAAAAAAAAAAGAGATACCGAGTATATTAGTACACTATTAGACTTGTGTTGTAAGGCTTAAAATAAGCTTAAAGTTATTAGTAACAGTAAACTCACTTTGTATCTTATTTTTTTTACAGTAAACCGGTTCGAAGGTTCACAAGTGAAATAGTTTTATATGTTCAAGTTTTTCTTAGAGGTTCTTTTGTGTGTATGAGAGTCTGTTTTAAATTAAAATTATTTCTAAAACTGGTTCTTGTTAAACCAATATGATGTTAATTTTCATAAGAGCTAGATCTTAGTAGGAGAGAGATTGAACCCACTCTTGTTCTGTGTGTTCCCAGACAAGCCCTAAGGTTGTGTTGGTTTGGTCTGTGGATAGGCTTCTGGCTCACTGGTCGCTTCGGTGGGGGTGTGGTGACGGGCTTGCCTACACAGGCAGTAACTTTGGCTAAAATCGGACATTCCATATCGGGGAAGGGCTCCTATGGTCACGCCCAGGGAGGGTTGCTACGCTGGTTGCCCCATTCTCCCCTTTTCTTCAAGCAAAAAATATATATATATATCTACTATACTATAAGAACGAAGAAACAAGCACGTCAAAAAATATGAACTTCCTCTTTTGTCCTTCACTACACCCTAATTACTCATATAACTATCTATACATCGTAAGGATATATTGATTTGTCTGAGGGTAAATATGTCATTTTGGACAAATAATTACATTCAAGTCAGCTCTTGAAATTTTATTTAATATAATAATGAGGTTTTAATCAACAATCTTGTGTCTAATTACATTTGGATCAACAATTTTTGGGATATTTATTATTGACTTCAAAAAAAGTCAACAAAAGTGGCTATTTTGATGGCTATTTAGGAATTGGTCACTAATATTTACAATTTGGTCAACTTCTCTCAAATGAGGTTTCAATCAATAATTTGTGTCTAATTACATTTAGGTCAATAATTTTTGGGATATTTATTATTCACTTCATAAAAAGTAAAAAAAAAGTGGCTATTTTAGTGGTTATTTAAGAACTGGTCACTAATATTTACAATTTGCTCAACTTCTTCTCTCAAATTTAGGATTCATATATTGTAATATGTGTAATTGCATTTAGGTCAGCAAGTTTTGGGATATTTATTATTCACTTTAAACAAGTTTTAAAAAGTGGCTATTTTACTGGCTATTTAGGAATTGGTCACTAATTTCACATTTTGGTCAACTTCTTCTATCAAATTTAAGCTCTGGTATATTTAAATTGTCAATTTAAGTGGCTATTTTAGTAGCTATTATTAATTGGTCACTAATATTTACATTTGGGTCAACTTCTTCCCTCAAATTCAGGATTTATAGATTGTATTTGAATATCAATTAAGGCCTACAAACACATTCATGCCATTTTTTAGAGGAAATACTCTACTTGGGTCATATATTTTTAGTGGCGCTTTATTAGGTACCTTTACTACTCATTTATAAGATAGTCAGAATTATCAACTTCTTCCGTAAGAAGAGTTTTAGATTAAATAGTTACATTTACAATTTTCTATTTAACTGTTTTAACATCTTATTTTGATTTTTACAAGTAGACCTTATTTTGAAATATCAAAAAAAAAAAAAAAGGAAACGTGACACTTATTTTAAAAATATCCAAAAAAAAATGAAACATTGCAACTTATTTTAGAACGGAATGAGTAATTATACCTCTCCAAAGACCTCTAATGTCAAGATTAATACACAATATATCTAGGAATACAACTATCCGACGCCCTCACTAGTATATATATAAATTTATATTGTATGTGTCTATATGTCTATGTAAAGCGAGAGGAGTTCCATATATAGCTTTGGAGTAAACGAGAAGTTATTCAATAGTTCAGGATCATTGTCATGTGATGGTTTCGGCTAGTACGGGATTGTCATGTGATAAAATTGTTCTTTTAAAAGATAAAAAAAATTATACTTGACAATATAGCAACCCACTACTAACTGAGACCACCACTTGACATATAGTATAGGACCATAGAATAATTTCTCGGAGCAAGGGTATACCACATTTTGTTTTATACTCAGATGTCCATTCCAGTTACTCCCTAGTTAGACTTAAGAGTGCGCTTGGCTCATACTGGACACATGCATAGCCTCACAGGCTCACAGTACAATTATGATCACGAGACTCTTGTGAGTGGCTATTATATCATATCATATTTTAGCTATTATCATTTTTCTTATCCATTACTCATTTAGGTATTCACTGGCCGGATGACATGTGTCTTATTAATTATGTTGATAGTATTGAGATAAAATATGATTAGAGGGGTAAAATGAAAGTGAAGTGAGACAAATGTCACCTAGTGGATACTTAAATGAAAAAAATAAGTGAGCAAAAATATTCTCTTTAATTATTGCGGCTTATAGATCCTGTGTCCAATAGAGTAGGCTATATCTTGGAAGGGGATCACATTAAGGCTTAGTTTGGCCCCCCTTTTGGTGGTTCTCCTTTTTTAAAGCACAATTTCATGTTAATTCATTTGGTAACTAGTTTATGCGCTTTGTAAAAATTGAACTTAGGGCTTTTTTGGGGGAGCTTTTAAAAGCTCTAGAATGGAGCTTTTAAAAGCTCAAGGTGGCTTTTTGGTTTCATGATATATTTTTGAAAAGTACTGTGTCACTTGTACAAAATTATCAAACAACTTAGTAGTAAATTTCATAAGCTCCTTTTAAAAAGCCACATTGGGGCCAAACTAAGCCTAAATAACCAATTTGTTCTTGACCATAGAGGACCGAGGTGGGTGGTCCAGTGGTTCAAGCTCTTGTTATGGACAGGCAGATGAAGTTGGATTTATAGGGGAGGGGGGGGGGGGGGGGGGGTGTCTTAGATTTGGAAAATGTTAGATGTAGAAATTCTTGAATGAGTTCCTCAGATTTGGAAATTTTAGATATGGAAAATCTTAAATGGTAAAATTATGAAAAATTTTAAATGTCATTTGATTGGGATGTTAGATATGGAAATTTTAGAAAGAAGAGACGTTAATTAATTAATATCCTGAAATTATATACAATCATTACTAAACACATGATTATAATATGACAGTTTGTTCTGCACTATAATAAACTTAGGAGGTTCTAAATACAAGATAGGAAATAGAATTGTCCCATTCCAAGGCTATCTTATACAATTCTGCCTTATTTTATTCTATCACACAATTTTATCCAGCCTGTCAAATAAGGGCTTGTGGAATAATATTTGAAACCTAGACCTTCTAGGTGGTGATCGTGTTTATCATCCAACAAATGATACTTTTATAAAGAATTAATTTTATGTGACTGTCACACATTGTATGATTATAGCACATTTTTCTATGATCAATCACAAGTCATATAAGTAAATAAATTCAAAATTTTAAGGCCAAACAATATTTTAGTACCCTGTAGTTTTAGCAAAATTTTACTTTGGGTCATGTATTTTTAAATAGAACATTTTGGACCCTGAAGTTTCAAAATCTTGTCAACTCAGCACTAAAAACATTGAAAATACAGAATCCAAAGTGAAACTTTTTACACCACAAGAGACCAAAATAATACAATTAAAAATACATAACCCAAAATAAAATTTTGTTAAAATTATAGGCTACTAAAATATTATTTAGCCGAATCTTAATTATTGAACCGTTGACTTGACTCCGACTAATAAATAAATGGGTAACTTAATATATAGTCCAAATATATGCATCTAACTAGAAATAGGCTCCTTTTTCAAATGAATCTAGAAATAGATCCCTATAAAACTGCCCCCATATATATATATATATATATAAAATCAGGGTTTCAAATTCAAATCAGGGAATTTCTCACTTTCAACACGCTTCCCACTTTTTTGTGAGAAATTCTCACATTTTACACAGTCCGTTTTTAAGGTCCACTTAAGAGCCAGACCGTCTATATATTTAGAGAGAGAGAGAGAGAGAGAGAGAGAGAGAGAGAGAGAGAGAGAGAGGGAAAGAGAGAAAATCTGCTAGAGAGAGAAAGATGAAGATAGAGAGGGAAAAAGAAGAGAGAGAGGGTCGCAGCCCCTCCACCGCCACCAACGACCACCCACCACCTTCCTCCTCCTGCCCTCTCTACCTCCCTTCACCTATATCAACCATGCACCACCATCTCCGGCCACCACTCTCCACCGGTGACCACTATGTGGGCAAATTACTCACCAATTCGTGAGAAAAAAAATCAAAATATCTCACTGAAATCGAATCGTTTTAAGCGCGAAAATTCGATTTCACCTTTGTTCTCGAAAATGCGAATGAAAAGCAAGGTTTCAAATTTGCAACCTATCATCAACAAAATCAACCGATTGCGAGACGATACAAAAGACGATCACTCCGAAATGGTTCATAGATTTGATGCATTCATCGACGGTTGTGCCATAGATTTACTCACTTCCATGAATTTGTATACACAGTCCGAACTGTGTAAAAAGTGAAAATTTCTCACAAAAACGTGCGAATTTCTCATATTTTGAAATTTCTTTAGGTCCGATTTTTAAGGTCCGCTTAAGATCCGAACCGTTTGTATACATACATATAGTATTGATGAGGATCTCCTTATTATACAGGCTGTAAGAAATTCCTCACTTGTTATGTAGATGAAGTTAGCGAGAAATTTCTCACTTTTATAGGCTGATTTGTTATGTAGTGAAATTAGTGAGAAATTTCTCACTTGTATAGGCTGTAAAAAATTACTTCCTCATTGTATGTAGATTAAATTAGTGAGAATTTTTTCACTTGTATAGACTGTAATCAATAGATAATGTGTTATGTAAATGAAATTAGTGAGAAATTTCTCACAAAAAAATAAAAAAATTCCCACATCACTTTGTTAAACCGAAAATCCCTTGATTATAGGGATATTAATTCCCTTATTCATGATCTCCTAAAAATACATTTCCCAAAACTGCATATAACACAATTTTAGAAGTTTTTTGAACTTACAAAACAGTATATACAAAAAAAAAAAAAAAAAAAAAAAAAAAAAAAAAGGTGAGAAATTCTCACATTACTATGTTAAACCCGAATCCCTTGATTTTAGGGATATTAATCCCCTTATCCATGATCTCCTAAAAATTCGTTCCCATAACTCTATATACACGATTTTGGAAGTGTTTTGAATATACACAGCTCTCTCTCTCTCTCTCTCTCTCTCACTCTATATATATATATATATATGAATTTTGCACTATATTAAGAGAATTTCTCACATTTTTCTCAGCAACCTTCAATAAGGAAACTTCTTGATTTTAGCACTTAGTATTTAGTCCTAATATAGATACTTAATAAGCAAACAAATTTGAAAGTTGAGTAAAATAAGGAAACTTCTTGATTTGAGCAATATTTATACTCTTATCCATGATCTCCATGGATTACACTTGCCATACCCGTCATTCACACGTCTTATTTGTGCTGGTGGTACATGTATACATATGTACATCTAATCATATGGCCTATTCCGAATGCTCTAATAACAAATTTCTCACTTAGTAATACAAATTTCTCACTTTTTGATTGGATATAATACGAAATTTCTCACAATTAAGTCACTTCTTCCAACAAGCTTACCACCAAATTCTCAGATTATAAATTTCAACATGATTTCGCACTATATTGTGAATTACAGTTATGAATTTCGCACTACATTGTGAGAATTTCTCACTTTTTCATCAGCAACCTTTAATCTTCCATACAAAATTATCTGTTATTTCTATGATTCGAATTAATAAAACATAAAAATCATTTTCTACTATAAAACATATTACATACAGATTTAAAAATGCATTGTTTTGAATCACAAATCAGCATGATCTTTGGGATAAAAATCATTATCCATGATCTCCTAACAATCTGCTCCATTTATTAACTACCTTATTTAACTTTATTTGAATTTCACATGTGTCATATATATGTGTATATATATACAGTTATGTATACATGTATGATAAGGGTGTAATGGTCCGGATTTATACTAACCATTTAGGAATAGTGACCAATTATTGATTTCTATTGCAAATTAAGGGTTAATTTCTATACACCAAATCAAGCCGGGATCAATTTCTATTAATGGCCATATTTAGGGACAAAATTATATATTTCTATAAATAAATTGTCCAAGAGAGGGCTCAATAACTAATATAGCCCCAAGTTTTGACTATTTAATGCCGTCAACATTGCCACTATACTTCTTCGGTCTTCGCCCCAATACCTACCACCATGAACCTTATTGATTGATTGCCACACAACACCATAGTACGTAGCTTCTCTATGAATTAACCTTCATGATCATCCACATAGGCACATACTAATAAGGTAGCAAACTTTGGTACATTTGGTGGTTTTGGATATATATAATTCAAATCACTTTATCACTTGTCAAGTTTGGAATGGCGGAGAAAGAAAAAGCTGGGATGAAGTGATGGCTGATTGACGCATAGTGATGGTTGTCTGACGCGCAATAAATGCGAGGGAAACTTGTTATGGCCGGTTCTCAAGTGATGCTTGTTCCTTGATCAGGAACGATTGTTCTATCCCATGAAATATTGTTCCATTTTATATGTTTATTTTGTGGTGGGAAACAAATATTCCATGTTACAAATAGTTGTTCTTCGTGGATTGATTTGTGTGCCAATCATGAAAGAGATTTACATTTATGTATAAAATCTTGTACACTATCATAAAATTTAATTTTTGATTTATAAGTATGAGTGATTTATTATGGGTATGTAGTTGCATTAATTATTTTAAATCGCTACCATATTAATTCCCCAACACAATTTTGTTTCAAAGACCATAAAAAGTTATTCCAAAAGCATGTTAAGTTTGTTCCAGCAACAAAGAAACTTGCTCCTCCACAAAATTAATGTTGGAAGCTTTCAGTTGGTATTCCTATTTGAAAGAGATGTGGTCACTGCAGGTACAACCAAAAAACATATTACATCGCATTCATGAAATATAAGCAACTTATCAAAATTCAATTACATTGACCAGGAAAGCCGGATACTCAAAACCTACGTGCCCAACCTTTCAACCGGACTTATCAACCCCGAGTCACAAGCAGACAGCTCAAAAAAGAAATTTATCAAATGCAACGAGCTCTACATATTCACCTGTGTACAATACAACACCTACAACAAATGCGAATGCTAGTGGCTAGTCGCAAGCGTTCACAAATCTTGGTGGTTCTACTGCCATGCCCCCACCAACTCAATTCCAATTCGACTTAAATAGCACCGATGGTATATGCATGCGTCAAACTAGTGAGACAGTTTTAAATGTGAATGAGGTACTTTATTCCCATACATTGCCAATATTTCTTAGCAATGTTAGTGTGTATATTAATGTCCAAGCGTATGTACATTGCAGGTGAGCATGAGTAATGTGTGGCACTTCCACAACAACCGGAATTTTAATTAGTAAAATTAGTGTATTGTTTTTGTTAAGAGTTTTATGTATTCATGGAACAACATTTGATTTGCACGGAATAATATTTGTTGAAAATAGAACAATATTTCCTGATCATAGAACAACATTTGATGATCACAGAATGTCACACCCCAACCCGCCCGGCAGATTAGGACACATGTAACAAGAATATACGCAACCAAAATACACTAATAAACATTAAACCTTGTTAGTTATTATGGAAAACATGAATTAACCATCAGAAAAGAGCTTGATGTGACAAAAATAGACCCAACAGCAAAATGGTCATCAATAAAGTATATCAAATTTTATACCAAAAGATAGATTTATGAGTCCCGGTTCCAATGCAAAAAACGACGCGCGAATCCGAATTTTCTAGAAGAAGATATACACGCTTCCGTGAAAGTGAACGGGAAAAAAATTTGAGGAAGAAACACATACGGATCGATCCGCTCTATACGGCCAGATCGATCCATATCTTAAAATCTCTCGCAGAATCTCCCTTAAAAAGAGCAGATCGATCTGCTTTAAAACCCCGGATCGATCCATTTTTTTAGAGTCTCGCAGATTGTTCCCCAGAACAGCCGGATCGATCCGCCCTTTCCCCGCGGATCGATCCGCGTTCTGCAGAACAGATTCTGCTACTAAAAATCCTACTGCAACAAGTTTAAAACTTACCAATTCATAACCAAAACTCATGGGAACTTTATGAAACTTTGAGAAATCATTTCTAACACATTCCTAAATATTTTTAAACTCAAGTCAAGTTTGGATCTCACAAATACATTCAAAACTTGATCAAATGAACCATGAACTCAATCCATTTGAACCCAAATAAACTTTTAAACCTTGAAACTCAATTCTCATCCAAAGTTCATGAAACTTGCTGGGAATAAACTCAGAGTTATAACTAACATTATGAACACTAAAGGAACATGTCTAAGACATTAACGACCCAATCCAGACTTGTCGGACCGGCTCAACACAGTAAATCACACAAAGCTAGCTAAGCATAGAAATTTACACAAGTTTTCCCCAAGTTAACTCATAACTACCAAAAGTCAAGTTTAAGAACTATGCTCCATAAATACAACCAAAATTACCTACATGATCATAAAAGGAACTACAATTTACATCGTTTTACTAGTTCAAAAGAGGTTCACAAGCATGAGGCTCAAATCTCCTCCATCTCTCCCATCTCTCCCAACGAGCATCATTTCCTCTCCGGATACGACTCTGAATCTGCGGTGGTTGTTATGTACTACAACAGAAATAGCAAAAACGGTTTTCTTAAGCATTATGCTTAATGAGCAATCTAAACATGATGAAAAGTTTAACTTGTGCAATGCTACATTTAATACATAAAACACAACCGTAATCGCCGAGTCACCGGTTATATGGTTCATTCAGACCCGAAGACCTCCCTTGGTCTCGTGGTCACTTCTATTCCTTAGACTTCCGTATTTATCAGATTCTTCCTCTTCACCACCCTTATTACTCCCATCAATGAACCATTTCTCGAGTGCTCATTGACTATCACATAGACATTTAAGCACATAAGCATGTAACAACATACAATTCTCATAAAATTGACATGAATTTCACAACCCAACAATATAATAGCTTCTAAACATGATTTATCATCTCTAACATCACTTGAAGCCTTGAACACATTAAACCCAATCACTTTTAGTGTAGAAAACTCACCTTTTTCACAGATTATACACAAATCAAGCTAATTATGCAGAATTTCTTAGCAATTCTTGCTCAATCCTCTCCCCAGAGTAAATCCTACACAAATTCGGCACCCTCGTGTCACCGATTGGCGTAAGCTACCAAAATTACGACGATTAAAACATAAATTAAAGGTATAGAAATGATCGTCTCACCTTCACGAGTCCGAAAACGGCTTCAGTTCGCGAATTGGACGAATGGCGGCGACGGAACGGCGAGATTTCGACGTCGGTGAGGGTCCATCTTCTCTCTCGTGATCTCTCTTTTCTTTTCTTTTGATTTTTGCTGTCAAAATGAGAGACTACTCTCCCTCACATGACACATACTCACACATGCAAGTGAAGTGTCAAGAAGTTTCCCTTTCTTTTCGTTTATACCCCCGAAATTCTCAAATTCCTATTATGAAATCTCCAAACATTCCATTAACTACCCAATTATCTAATGAGTGTTTGTCTAAGTCCCGTATGGGTCCCAATGTGGGTCCCACATATTTTGTGAAATTGCTATCGTACCTACTAGTTATGAATCATTTTCATTTATACCCTTATATGAGTATCCAACATAAAATATACTCAACATGTAATATGGAAGCATTTTAAACACATACTCATGTAATCATATAAATGCTTTTAACATATAAAATGCAAATATTTTTGTTTGGCCCTTCACTGGGTCCCACCTCATTACAAGTCCCACCTCACTGGGGACTTTTCCAACTGTGCCCTTTACTGAACACTTTTCATGGGCGAGTCCAAGCCTCCCCTTAATCCATTTTATACACTAATTATATTAATTAATGCATATAAAAAAATAATAATTTACCCGTTCTCCGGGTACGGGTGTTACATTTGTCCCTCCCTAAAAGGAAGTTTGGTCCCCAAACTTACTCTTACCTCAAGAATCGAAGAGATGCGGGTACTTGGCTAGAATCTCATCTTCTTGTTCCCAAGTTGCTTCCTTGACGGAATGGCTACGCCATTGAACCATCACCAAGGGAATTACCTTAGTTTTCAAGACTTGATCTTTCCTATCAAGAATTTGCACTGGATGCTCTATATAAGTCAAATCTTCCTGAATCTCTAACAGTTCCGGAACGATTACATGTTTTGAATCCGGCACATAACGTCGAAGCATTGACAGTTGGAACACGTTATGAACATTCACCAACTCTTGTGGCAATTCCAACCGATAAGCTAATGGTCCCACTTGGTTAAGAATCAAATACGGCCCAACATACCTCGGGCTGAGCTTACCTCGCTTACCAAATCGTGCTATGCCTTTCGAAGGAGAAACTTTCAGAAACACATAGTCACTTCCCTTGAATTCCAACGGTGTTCTACCCGTATCCGCATAACTTTTATAACGACTCTGAGCCGTTTGCAATCGCTGTTTTATCAATCGAATCTTGTCGGTAG
This sequence comes from Hydrangea macrophylla, assembly GCA_033977485.1. NCBI lineage: Eukaryota > Viridiplantae > Streptophyta > Magnoliopsida > Cornales > Hydrangeaceae > Hydrangea > Hydrangea macrophylla. The sequence continues at coordinate 77,619,342 of CM066983.1, read as the reverse complement.
TAATTTGCACTATTTTTGGTCCCAAAAGTTGTTTTTCACCAACTTCTGTCCAACAAACCGGCGATCTACACTTTCTTCCATTTAGTGCCTCGTAAGGCGCTATTCCAATACTAGTTTGAAAATTATTATTGTAAGAGAACTCGATTAAAGGCAAGTGGGCCTCCTAATCGGCCTTGATGTCCATTACACATACTCTCAACATGTCTTCTAGGATTTGAATCACTCTCTCGGATTGACCATCGATCTGGGGATGAAATACAGTACTAAAATGTAAAGTTGTCTCCATAGCCTTCTGTAAACTCTCCCAAAATCTTGATACAAATCGGGTATCACGGTCTGACACTATCAAAACCGGTGCTCATGAAGCCGAATAATTTCTCTAATATAAATTTTTGCAAGTTTCGATGGATCTTTGGTCTTGATAGGTAAGAAATGGGTTGCCTTAGTCAATTGGTCTACGATGACCCAAATGCTATCATTCAACTTTTGAGATTTTGGAAACCCCAATACGAAATCCATTGTAATATAATCCCACTTCCACTCCGGTATCTCTAGCGGGTGTAGTTCTCCTCCGGGTCGTTGATGTTCCAGTTTCACCTTTTGGCAAGTCATACATTTAGACACAAATTCTGCTACCTCTCGCTTTATACTAATCCACCTGTAAATTTCTCGTAAGTCTCGGTACATTTTGGTACTACCCGGATGTACTGAATATCTGGTGTTGTGAGCTTCTTCCATAACTCTGTCTCTCAAATCACCAACTTTAGGAACACATAATCGATTGATGTACTTCAGAACACCATCTTGGAAACTGAATTATGGCCTTCTCCCCTCAGGTAATTCATCCACAATCTTCTTGAATTTTGGGTCTAGAAGTTGATTAGTCTTGATTTCACCAATTAAACTCGGCTGTGCCTATGGACACGCTTCACTCGGTCGTCCTGGCACTTTCCCTCAATAGTGTCCCAGGACGGATCCCAAGGAGTACACTTCAGGGAAAACTAGAACTTCCTCATGCGGTCCTAGAGACAAAGAATCGCCACCTAATTTTTATCGGGAATTAGGAAACCCAAGTTTGACTCGCCCAAAATTGAATAAGGTTACTCTCCCTTTATTACCAGAAACTAGGTTCGGGGGTCTTGGTACGAGAGGGGAAGGAGCCCAAGCAGGACTAAAGCACCCCCTTCCTCGCCCTACCGAATGGTAGGCCTTGATTCAAATATCCTTGTTCTTAATTCATAATTGATGTTGTTTCCTCAAACATACTAATAATATATACATGTCAAAAGGGAACATATAAGGAAATTCATGTCAAGAGATTAAATCAAGTAGAAGTCGGATGCACATGCAATAGAAGAGAGAGGTATACTTACAGTGGTTAGTCCCGCCCGGGACCGATGCAAAATAAAGGAAACATGTTGACAAACACTGAATATTGTACATTTATGTGCCAATATAATAAACACAATGCTCATTTAATCCCTCAAATTCCTAGTTTTACACGCATATTTGAATTAATATAATTTAACAGTGATGTCACTCAAATGCGTGTAAAAATGTATTTTTACATATTTTATATGTTTAGGTAAAAGTGAAGTGAAATAAAGGGAAGGAAAGAAGTAGCAACCACACTGTAGTATCTCCCATATTATTAGTCAAAAGATGAATAGTAGTGAATAGTAACCAAATAGTAATTGTACTGTTTGGTAGCTCAAAAAAAAAAGAAAAAAAAAAGAAAGAAGTGAAAACATCCAAGCTGAAAGCTTGGATGTTGACACTATATATATAATATATATTTTTTTGCTTTCTTCGTTTATCTCTCTCTCTTTACCTCTTTGTTTGTCTTTGCAGGATCAATTGTCAAGAGAGCTGTCAGAGACTGAAGAAGAAAAAAAGACAAGCGTGGAAGAAAAAAAAAATGCAACGTGATGAACGCGATGACGATTCATCTTTCAAACTTCGCCTATAAATGGAAGGAAACAGCAAGCTCCAAACACCAATTCACAACACTCAACACACAATCACTGAGAGAATAGTTTAGGGGAGGTTATTATGTGAGCACTTTATATTGTCCCTAGAAATAAGAAACTTTAGTTTTTCTTTGCCTTTTCTAGTTCTAGTAGTTGTAAAATTTTACTTTTATGTAATTGATGATTTTATGTTCAAAAATATGTAGCAAAACTTTGTGTACTGTATTTCTTAAATTTAAAATATTTGTTTTCTTGTATGACCTTTGTCAATTTGTAGTAGTAAAATATTCCTATTTAAAATTAGATTTAATATTTCTAGTCTAGTAGTACTTATAGTTGTTCCCTAAAATAGTTAGAAACTCCAAATTTTCAATTTTTATAGCAATATTTTTATTCACTAGAAGATAGATTTTGCGATTAAATGTCAGATTTCTTAGCCACGTAGTTGTTGTAATCATCTACTAAAGTCTAAAAGTACATCATACCCATATCTCACTCCAAAAGTATATTTGGATTTGGTTTGGCCTTATTTGTGTTCTTGGAGTTCAACCACTGTGACCCCACCAGAATCCAAAGTCAAAGGTTTAGTATTTTATTTTTGGTTCAGTATTTCCATTTATGTATATTTTATTAGCCTAGTTGTACTAAACTTTGCTATTTTGCAGATTCCACAAATTCAACCCCAGCTCATGTTAAGTAGAAAAATAATATAATAATATTATATTTCACTCTTACCTTAGTTTTACAACTTTAGTTTTAATTGAGCAGTCACTGTTTACAACTATTTAATTTATCTTTTAAATCTTATTTGGAAGACAGTTTCAATTCCAAAATGGTAGGCTAAAACTTTAATTGGGGATATGTAATAAAAACTTAGAAACCACAACTTCTGTGCACTAAACTTAAATGGGCAAATTTATCTAGATGAGTTATTTTTTCATTTATGGCCAAAAATATCTATGTATCTATAGTTTATGACCATTTAACATGTTTATATACTATGGCTATATTGGGCTCAAAAGAGTACATATTTGAAATAAAAAGCCTAATTATGTGGATTGTCAAACTATGCCTTTTGTCATAAAAAATACCTAGCATACTCAAACAACTCATATAACAAAGTTAATGTTTCAAATATGTGTTTATATATATTTCTATCCAATAATGGATAGGCAATTGTGTAGTGGCAGAGTGGTGGGGACTGGACGCCGAATAACCCACGTCCGCGGCGGGGCACGGTTCGAACCTGGCTACTGCCCAATTGCCTTTTTATTTTTCTTTAAACCAAACGACGTCGTTTCATATCAAACCTGACACACTTGATATGACCCTGACTAGTGAAAGTTTATTTTTAAATAAAGAATGACTCTGCGGTCTTAAATGCCAAAATGCTTTTCAAATGTACAAAAGTTGTGGGATCTAGTGTTGGTTTGCATATTCCCAATTCCTTTAAATCATTTCCCCCTAGTTAATTAACATTTCCTGTTTTATAATAGTTTTGCTTAAATATCTGTATTATTTCCATCTTTCGCTATTATTAAATCTAAAAAGTTTATTTCATAAAAATTTAGCTTTTATATATTTTTCTTCCTTTTCTTACTAGTATGTTAGTTAATTTATTTTGCACTGTTAAAATCTTTACCATAAACTGTTAAGAAAAAAATAGCTTTAATTACTTTTATTGCAAACATATAAAAACTAGTAGTTTAGTAAAACCCCACAAAAATCCATCATCTTTTATTTTCTTTGTAGTGACAAAATAGTTATCTGCCTAAATTTATAAAATTTTATTCCGTTCCCTGTGGGTTCGACCTGGACTTCCAGAACTTTATTACTTGTACGATCACCTACACTTGAGTGTGATAAGAAAACGCGTCAATAGGATGTCGTCAAGTTTTTGGCGCCGTTGCCGGGGAACGGTTAATAAAAAAAAAATAAATAAAAAGTTAGGTTTAAAACTATTTTTCCTACTGTATCTATATCTATATCTATATATATACCTATTCTACTTTATAAATATTTTAGTTTTCTTTTTAAAAAAAAAATGATAACATAAGAAAAAAAAAAAAAAAATTATATATAATTTGTTTCCTTGTAAAATATATGTAAATATATATTTATATATATGTACTTGTGCATCTTCTAAAAAAAAACATATTATTATATAAAAAAAAAATAAAAAAAAGAGTTTTGTTTTTACTTAGCTAATAATAATAATAATAATCATAATAATATTATTATCAGTTAGTTTTCACTTACTTCTTATGTCCTTAGATACTACTGAGGCTTTATATCAAGTACCACATAATTCTAATATTTCTACTGATTCATTTAGTATACATTTTCCTAGAATCATGACTGAAATAGAGGGCATGGAAGGAATAACTAATGACACTCATAATGATCATGTGAATAATATACCACAACCTGTTTTATCAGAACGTGAGCGATGGTCTTTACGTGGTATATTTATGCCAGAACAAATCATCACTCCTTCTTGCATCACACTACCTAGACATACAGGAAATTTTCATTTTAAATATAACATGCTACCGTGCTTACCAACTTACCACGGAATTAAGAAAAAATATGCTTATGTCCATATTCGTGAATTTGAAGAAGTTTGTGAAACGTTTGCTGATCAAACTTGTCCTATCGAGATAATCTATCTCAAACTTTTTCCTTTTTCTTTAAAAGATGAAGCTGAATCTTGGCTTTTATCTCTCCACCCTGGATCTATAACTTCATGGCCAGATATGAATCATGCATTTCTAAATAAATTCTATCAAATGAATTTAACTTATTGCTTGATGCGAGAATATAAACTTTTCACTGAAAAAGAGAAGGAACCATGCATTAAAGATTGTGAATTTTTTGTAGATCTCCTACAAACCTGTCCACATCATGGATTTAAAAAATGACGTATAATTAATTACTTCTATGAAACATTAGATCCAGAGTCAAGGGAAATAATTGAAGCCATGTATCAAGGGGAATTTTTTAAAAATGCTGACGAAGCTGAATCATATTTTGATTGGCTTAGCAAAGACGCTCCACAAAGGGAAAAAGAAGAAAATGCTAGGAAAGAAAAGGCTAAAAAATCACAGCAATCACAAACTGAAGATGAATTAGTCATAAAAATTGAAGAATTAACTCGCAAGCTAATATCTGTTAAACTGGAGAAAACTAATCCTCCTCTATCTAAAAATAAATTAGAACTTTGCAGTACATGTCATATGATGGGGTAATCTACAAAAAAATGTCTTAATACTCCTGTTTATCAAAGATTTACTCCCGCGCAAAAAGTTCTATTATATAACTCAAAACTGCATCTTATTAAAAGAAAAATGAAATCTCGATGGACTGGTCCATATATTGTAAAAAATATTTATCCTTATGGAACTATCTTGATTGAAGACCCTAAAGATGGTAATACATTTAAAGTCAGTAGGCATAAATTAAAACCATTCTTAGGAGATTTTGAAACTGAATTGGAGTCCTTTCCTTTGGAGGACCCCAACTGTGATACCTCTTAAATTCATAAATCGTGATTAGAATTGTACATAGTAGGAATTTTATTTTTATTTATTTTTATTTTTTTATTTTCTTACTATTTAATATTTTTCAGGAATTATAACATATTATCTGATGTTACAGGTAACAAAGAGATATGAACCCATCTAATCATCGCAGAACTGCACGAATGAGTATAAACCATGCCAGTTCGTCTAACAATAACAACTATCCTCCAGAAGATAGAACTTCGTCAGATGATGATACACCCCCAAGATTTGAATATCTCATGGACTCTGACGAGGATGAAATGTTCTATGCTAGGTGTGTCGATAGAATTTACGACACTGATGAAGAAATTGATTATTTAGTGGAACCTGACCAACCTAGGGAGTGGGATGGTGAGCCAATATTTGATGGATTAGATGATTGGCAGAACATTAGTACGAACTACGATGAGTGGGAACAAGCTCAATATGAGGTGTTCCAAGAACTATATCATGAATATGAAGAAAATGAGTGGGAAGGATACTTAACATCCCTAGTACAATTCCCCATTTATGATGATAATGACAATATTTTTGGATGGGGGCGGTTGTTAACAAGAGTTGTTAACGGGGAAATGTTAAGGTACGCCTTTAAAAGGGATTGGTTCTTTTTTCTACTCGAATGGGGGACATCTCTAATCCCTGTCTTCATTGAACAATTCATGCCTGAAAGAGTCATTGTCAGATATGATATATTCATGGAAATAACACTCTATGATGATCCTGAAAGATATAGCTCTGACACCTATTTAAGGTTTCGAGTCTATTGTCCTAGACCTCGAAATGATCATCTTTCATGAGCAATAATCCCAGTCAACGTATAGATATGTTAAAATAAAATTCCTGTCTTTATTTTTATTGTAATTGTACTTTTCTTTTATACATAAATAAAAAAAAAAAATTTAAAAAAAAATCATCACTGTGTTTTTAGTATCAGAATCACTTGCACTTATTATTTTATGAGTTCTGATTTTTATCAAGTCTTACAAATCTCAAGTATTGCTATCTAATAAATGTACTAAATTGTATGTTTAAACTATCCCATTACAGTCCAAAATAAAAAAGGCATACCAGAAGTATTGCTGGTTTAAAAACCATGTTGCTGAAACTGCTAGATAGCAAAATTTGAATACAAGATCGATCCTTTGAAACTGCAGTTCAAAAGATCAATTATACAGTAATTCTTGATAACTTTATCTCAAAACAGTGATAGTACTTTTACTTTATATATAGATATAAGTTAACTTTGTCATTATTATTGTATTTTTTTTTCTTTTTATTACAGGTGTTATCCTTAGCTTCTTTTTCTCATCTCACTCATTGAGGACAATGTCAGACTCAGTTGGGGGGGGGGGGGACGGTTTCACGATTAACACCTGTTTATTTATTTTATCTTTATTTCATAAAAAAAAATTTATTTAGTTTCTCTAGAGAGAGATACACTGAAAAAGAGAAAATGGCTTTATATAGGGCTTTGAACCCTAAAAACTTTTTCCTATCTCTCTTTTTCCTTTCCTTTTCTTCTTCCTCTCTTTTCTCTCGACGTGATCTCTCTCTCTCTCTCATTCTCTGCAACTCTCTCACTCTCTTCTCCCAATCTCTCATTTTCTTTCCATTTTTTTTAATTTACTTCAAACCAAAATCAAGATCCACTCTACTGATCACTAAAGGTAAGATCTATAATCCAGAGAAAAGCTTGATTTTGATTTTATTATCTATTATTTTCGATTTCGGCTTAAATTTTAAATTTTTAGTTTTTCTTTAGATTTTTATTTTCTCTCTTTTCCATTATTTAACTGCATTAGTTGTAGGTACCCACGCATCAAAGAAGCTTGGAAATATCACTCGATCTACGACCCTACCAGGTTTTCAGATTTTCAAAGAGACAGGTGATATTTTTTCATTTCTTTGTAAAAAAAAATGGACGACGCGCTAGTTATTGGTCCTCTGGATTTTGAACTTTATCTTGTTATTATCCTAGTTCTTGCTATGTTAGTGTTGCGGTGCCCTTGTTAAAAAAAAGAGAGAGAGAGAGAAAAATATAACTGTCTTTTCTTAGTTTTCTGTTTAAAAAAAAAAAAAAAAAATGCACGACTCAGAAGCCAAAATTTTTACAATGTTTGAAGTTTATGTCATAATTCTTCTTATTACTATTATTGTAATGATGCATTGTCTTAAACTTTGTTAAAAAAAAAAAAAAAGTGAGGGAAAAATGTAGTTTTTCTTTTTGTGTGTTCTAGTTTTTTGTTATTAAAAAAAAAAATATGTAGTTTTCTAGTTTTTTGTTTTTTTTAAAATAAAAAAAAAAAGAATTTTTTTTAGTTTCTGAATGTATATATTTTTCTTAAATATTTTTAGTTTTTAAATAAAATTCCCACCCACCCCCTCTAAGCTCTCTTTAATTAGATCTTAGTTGATAGTTGGAAGGAGTGGAGGGTTAAGTCTAGCCTCTCTTGTTGGCTGAGAGTATAAAAAATGGTTCCAATAGTCGATGACCAGACGTTAATGGGTCGCTCACTTGTTTCTGAACAGAAGAAACCCTTTGCTGGCACTAGCCTTTATGCCATCAAAAGGAAAGCTAAAAGGTTAGGATGGTGTTTGAATTGTTATAGAGAAGAATGTACTGGTTTAGTTGCTCATAATGACACATCTTTTAAAGTTTACTACTGTTATAAAAGACAAATCAAATCAAAACAAAAGAAAATTTTGGTTGAGAAAGAGGACTGGATCCTTTGATACCCAAATAAGTTTTGTTTTCCCATCCCTCATTTCTTTTTATTTTTATTTTTAGTTTTTGTACAGTCAATAATTTTCAGTTAGGTCAGACTTTAAAATGATCCTACGTGTACATCTGGCTTTCATTAGCTGGTTCGATAGGAGTAATTTGCATGATCCAAGCATCACCAGATATGTCTAGTGCGGTGAATGTCCCTAGAAGTAGCGAAAAACTAAGTAAAGCCAGAGTTATCTCCTAGCCTCTTACTGATGTTTTTAGCTTGCTAGTGGTTCTAGACTCATCTCTTTTACTAGAGGTGAATGGGTAATCATGACAACTTGGACGCTCCGGATTGCGTAGCCTCTTTCGTATAGGTGCAGAGGATACTAGTTGCACCATATATGTATCCAACTTAGTGGATATGCTTAGGATTTTTCAGAAGTTTTTCTTTTACTTTATATAAGATAAATTTGACACGTTAATGTTATTTTGGGTATGTTAATAGCATACAACACATTGTCACATGTTTTACTATTTTCAAATACTAGAAACTCTTTAAACATTAAACATTTTAAAATAGTGTGAAAATATTTACTGAATCTAAATGGATGAGTAAGCATAAACTATGCAGTTTAAAAACAAGTAGTGGAAACTAATTAACCCATGTGAGCTTTTGTGCCAATCTTCCTTTATGAGGGTTACTATTCTTTTCAGTCTCATTTTATTCTCTTTATCATATCACTCGTTGAGAGTCTCATTATTTTCTTTTTCTTTGACTGATCATTAGAAGAGAACGTTCAGGATTTACCATTAGAACGTCTAAATTGCTTAAATGAACAAAGTCAATCTATTTTTAAAATGATTTAGGCTATCTTTTCTTTCAAATGCACCCCCCTTCACCTAATATTACCTTATTCTCAGTTCTATCCAAATCATACCTTGCTCCACCTGGGAGTACAAACCTCACTTCTATATCCAGGTATGTGATTGGACTGTATTAATATTGTAAGAAGTGGTAAAGAAAGAAAGGAGTTGATTTAAAAAAAAAAAAAATGGGAAACTAAAAAAAAAAAAAAATGTACATATGATAAAAATGAGAAGAAAAGAAGAGGTTGGAATGAATTGCGCAAACACTCCGATCACATGCTTAGAACAAATACACCCCAAATCTCCTACTCATCTTAACTTCTAACCTACCAGTCAAAGTCCTAATGATTTAAAAGAAATTAATTTTTAAATTTAAGTGATAAGGATGTTCTCCACGATAGATCGCTCTTCTAATGCTAAGTATTCTTTCATGAGACTTACTGTACTCCAAATGCCTATATATTGAGTCATCAAAATGGAAGCAATTCCTCTATCTTTGCTTCCCTACCAAGTGAGATGTTCTCTACACCGGTTTCTGAGAGTTTCTCCATAAAAGAGTGAAATCCTAGTGAGATTTGAGTTAAAACTACAAGTTGTATGACTGCTATTAACTATGTAAACTTTGAAATTAAGATCAGTTGCTTGATTTTTCAAGTACACACTGTGAGTTTAAAGAGTATAAAAAATGCTACCATTGACAAAACTGTGAGTATATGTGTTGCATTACTATTACATACTTGGAAATTTCATTTTATTGCCAAATTTAATCTTATCTGTTGTAAAAGGAGAAAATCTACCTTTATTTTTATTTCATTTTATTTTTACATTTAAAAAAAAAAAAAAAATTAAAAGAATTTTGTGGGTATATTCACTGCAAACCCTCACGAGACAACACTCGTCCACTAGGGATAACCTAGGGGTTTAACGGCTTGTTGCATACGCTAAATGCAATCGCGATTCCTGCGACAGTGAGTTAGTTAATTTTTATTTTCCTTAGTTTATTCCTACTCTTTAATAAAAATTCTAGAACAATTTCTCTTTCACTTCATTGCTAGGGACTAGCAATAAGCTAGTTGAGGGGTGTGACAAACACTGAATATTGTACATTTATGTGCCAATATAATAGACACAATGCTCATTTAATCCCTCAAATTCCTAGTTTTACACGCATATTTGAATTAATATAATTTAACAGTGATGTCACTCAAATGCGTGTAAAAATGTGTTTTTACATATTTTATATGTTTAGGTAAAAGTAAAGTGAAATAAAGGGAAGGAAAGAAGTAGTAACCACACTGTAGTATCTCCCATATTATTAGTCAAAAGATGAATAGTAGTGAATAGTAACCAAACAGTAATTGTACTGTTTGGTAGCTCAAAAAAAAAAGAAAAAAAAGAAGTCAAAACATCCAAGCTGAAAGCTTGGATGTTGACACTATATATATAATATATATTTTTTTGCTTTCTTCGTTTATCTTTCTCTCTTTACCTCTTTGTTTGTCTTTGCAGGATCAATTGTCAAGAGAGCTGTTAGAGGCTGAAGAAAAAAAAAGACAAGCGTGGAAGAAAAAAAAAATGCAACGTGATGAACGCGATGACGATTCATCTTTCAAACTTCGCCTATAAATGGAAGGAAACAGCAAGCTCCAAACACCAATTCACAACACTCAACACACAATCACTGAGAGAATAGTTTAGGGGAGGTTATTATGTGAGCACTTTATATTGTCCCTAGAAATAGGAAACTTTAGTTTTTCTTTGCCTTTTCTAGTTCTAGTAGTTGTAAAATTTTACTTTTATGTAATTGATGATTTTATGTTCAAAAATATGTAGCAAAACTTTGTGTACTGTATTTCTTAAATTTAAAATATTTATTTTCTTGTATGACCTTTGTCAATTTGTAGTAGTAAAATATTCCTATTTAAAATTAGATTTAATATTTCTAGTCTAGTAGTACTTATAGTTGTTCCCTAAAATAGTTAGAAACTCCAAATTTTCAATTTTTATAGCAATATTTTTATTCACTAGAAGATAGATTTTGCGATTAAATGTCAGATTTCTTAGCCACGTAGTTGTTGTAATCATCTACTAAAGTCTAAAAGTACATCATACCCATATCTCACTCCAAAAGTATATTTGGATTTGGTTTGGCCTTACTTGTGTTCTTAGAGTTCAACCACTGTGACCCCACCAGAATCCAAAGTCAAAGGTTTAGTATTTTATTTTTGGTTCAGTATTTTCATTTATGTATATTTTATTAGCCTAGTTGTACTAAACTTTGCTATTTTGCAGATTCCACAAATTCAACCCCAGCTCATGTTAAGTAGAAAAATAATATAATAATATTATATTTCACTCTTACCTTAGTTTTACAACTTTAGTTTTAATTGAGCAGTCACTGTTTATACCTATTTAATTTATCTTTTAAATCTTATTTGGAAGACAGTTTCAATTCCAAAATGGTAGGCTAAAACTTTAATTGGGGATATGTAATAAAAACTTAGAAACCACAACTTCTGTGCACTAAACTTAAATGGGCAAATTTATCTAGATGGGTTATTTTTCATTTATGGCCAAAAATATCTATGTATCTATAGTTTATGACCATTTAACATGTTTATATACTATGGCTATATTGGGCTCAAAAGAGTACATATTTGAAATAAAAAGCCTAATTATGTGGATTGTCAAACTATGCCTTTTGTCATAAAAAACACCTAGCATACTCAAACAACTCATATGACAAAGTTAATGTTTCAAATATGTGTTTATATATATTTCTATCCAATAATGGATAGGCAATTGTGTAGTGGCAGAGTGGTGGGGACTGGACGCCGAATAACCCACGTCCGCGGCAGGGCACGGTTCGAACCTGGCTACTGCCCAATTGCCTTTTTATTTTTCTTTAAACCAAACGACGTCGTTTCATATCAAACCTGACACACTTGATATGACCCTGACTAGTGAAAGTTTATTTTTAAAAAAAGAATGACTCTGCGTTCTTAAATGCCAAATGCTTTTCAAATGTACAAAAGTTGTGGGATCTAGTGTTGGTTTGCATATTCCCAATTCCTTTAAATCATTTCCCCCTAGTTAATTAATATTTCCTGTTTTATAATAGTTTTGCTTAAATATCTGTATTATTTCCATCTTTCGCTATTATTAAATCTAAAAAGTTTATTTCATTAAAATTTAGCTTTTATATATTTTTCTTCATTTTCTTACTAGTATGTTAGTTAATTTATTTTGCACTGTTAAAATCTTTACCATAAACTGTTAAGAAAAAAAAAGTTTTAATTACTTTTATTGCAAACATATAAAAATTAGTAGTTTAGTAAAATCCCACAAAAATTCATCATCTTTTATTTTCTTTGTAGTGACAAAATAGTTATCTGCCTAAATTTATAAAATTTTATTCCGTTCCCTGTGGGTTCGACCTGGACTTCCAGAACTTTATTACTTGTACGATCACCTACACTTGGGTGTGATAAGAAAACGCGTCAATAGGATGTCGTCACATGTCATGATATGTAAAAGGGAACAACAGAACTTACATTGGGTTGACTCACGCGGAGTCGCAAAAGCAAAAAAAGAAGTTGAAACGTGTAATGCAATCATGCAACAATCCTAGATAAGATATCTCTAACAAATAATCATATAAACGGAGACTATCCTAAAGGAATTGTGTCATTGGAAACAAAGTTGTAAACCTAGAAAAATTCTAAGAGAAATGATAGAGAAGGTACACGATACATGGGCACTAAGCCACATGTAGACGAGGCAAGATCACAAATCGAAGTCCGGATCCACGACATTCAATTCTCTACACTAAGACACCAAAGAATACCCAAGCATTGCAAAACACAAGCAAGCATATGACATCCATGAAAAGCAAGTAGAAAATGTCATCAATCAAATTTCCAGATTCAGCAACCTCTAATGAATCCTATCAAAAGTGGTCTTAAACATGAGCTGGGTTAAAACCCTTTTACAGAAAGTTAGATACATGTCTTAGGGAACTTCTCCAAAAAGTAGAACCTCTTTACCATTTTTGAAGTGAGAGAAATAAGAGTTTTGGAAACAGTGGATCATGACCGTCCACTGTTCTTGTAAAAATCATAATTAATTCTACAAAAATCTTGTGAAGCTCTATTTGGTGTCAAAAGAAAGATATTTCATTGCAGTTTATGAAAAAAAATAATCCCATGGACATGTCATGATCTTAAGGTTTCTGAAAAAGTGTTTTAAACAGACTCTGTTATTCTAGAAGTTTGATATCATTTGACAAAAGAATGCAAAACAAAATAGAAGCATAATAGAAATTCATGAATCATGTTAATCAAATAGTTTTAAACTTTTGATCTCTCATCCAATTATCCTAGATGATTTCTAAACCAAGTTTCATTCATCAATTGTTGTTGAGTGATCAATGTATGACCATTTTGTATACATAGTCATAATTGTGATTAAACTTTAGAAAATTCCAAAATAGTAATATCAACTTCAAACGCTTAGAAAACGATCTTAACTCGATCGTATGCTCACGATTTTACATCGGCATATAGATACATGAGTTAGGAATCATCCCCAAAAAGCGGAACATTGATAACTATTATAGATTTTCTGAAATTCAAGCACAAAGAGATTATGCTCAAATCTGTCAACCGATTTCTCAATAATTTCTAAAAATAGCATATGAATCCTAGAAGCTCTCAAAACGGACCGGATGAAGGCTAATTCATCAAAGCTTACCCAGAAAATTTGAATCCATCAAACTATGGGTTTTGATAGACCAAATGTAACAACCTGTATTTCATTTAATTTTAAATTTGCATTTCCATATTTAAATTCAAAATTGTATTGTCTGCTCTTATTTATTTACAATTCTCATATGTTAAACCTTATTATTGGTGCTACTTCATATTTAAAATTATTGTTGGGGTCAAACTGCAATTCAATACTTGTGTTGAATTTCAAACCTGTACTTCAAAACGGTGGAAAAGTTTACTTTTGACTAAATCAGTATTTTTATAAAACCGGGAAATCGATTCTGACCCTAAAATGAATTTTTTGTATTTTTGTGGTGAACACCGCACCGCGAACATACCAGTTCATGTTCAAAACTGTCCGCACCGCGATGAATTCTACAGATTTTGGAAGTAACGCAAAGCATGATATGACTTGTACTTTGTTTCCATTTATGGAAACTAATCATTTTGTTTAGGCCTTGTTTGGCAATACTTCACAAGTGTGTGTAGGAGTTGTGCCTTAAGCTTGAATTTCCCAAACACCCTTGCTTTGACCCCTACTAGCCTATATTACCCCTTCAGTCTTGGAGAGTGTATATACGTATGTATATGGGTGTGTGTTCACATATGTGAGTTGTGCATATTTTACAAACACTTAATTGATGATTTTAAACCATTTTGTTGAGTGAACTAGAAATTACTTGGCCTCCAAGTTCATCAATTGTATCTTCTATATATGCTACACTCTCACACACTCTTTTAGTTCATCCTTGAAGACTGAGAAATAGAAAGAGAAAAGAGAGAGCTTGAGAGTTTAATTATAGAAATTTCAGAGAGAGAAAGCTTTTCAAATTTATCATAACTTGAATTGGAGATTCTTAACTCTTATTCTTGTATTCCTTTCTCAACAATCACTTTAATCTCTAATCTCTATGAGTATTTTAAACTTACTCCAAATGTAATTTGTGCTCAATTACTATTTGTATGTTTGTATATGTTGATCACCATTGTTAATTCTTATGAAAACTTAAAGCTTGAAAAATATGGATTTTCCAAACTTAACCAAAATTTATTTTCTGAATGAAATATGAAAGATTATAGTATGTAGAGTATACGGTTGTAAAATTAGAGCTTAATTTGTTCATATGGCAACGTATGATTAAAACGAAGTTTCCGTCAACTCTCGGTTTTTTGTAAAATCCGAGAGTTACGGATCGATTCAAGTAAAATTGATTCTAGATTCATAATTCTTGCAAAAAATTGAAGAGATCCATATAATACATGTCCTAACTACTTATAGATTTAAAAATGGGTCAAAAAGACCCCTTAAAACTAAAACAGGGGAAGTTTAGCGAATAAGACGAAGCTACTGCGTGAACTCGCGCGTGCAATCGAGCGAGCGAGGGTCGCGCAAGCGACCTGCGCACGCGAGGTGGATGATTCAAGGCAGAAGGAAAAGTTTAATAAAAGAAAATCGAAAAAAGGGCAAATCGCGCTTTAGCCCGCACGAGCGACCCGCGGGCGCGAGCTGGGTGTTTTCTAGCAGAAAGAAAAGATTTTTAAAGAAAAACGAAAAAATGGGCATATCGCACGAGCGGCCCGCGCGTGCGACTTCTCACAGTTTCTAGTTTTTGCTTGTCTTATTTTAAGGAACTGTTTGGGTGATGTTTCATGGACTTTTAAAGCTCTATTTGGGAAATTTACTAAAACAGAATCCTATTTGATTATGTTTGGACGATTAAAACTATGTATTATGACTTATCAATCCCCATACGCACGTTGTTTCTATATTTCAGTGATTTACTTTATGTTTAAAGTTTCATGACATATATGTGGAGTCAGTTGTACATGCATGTTGAGTGTGAATGTTGGTCAGTGTGGAAAAGAGTAATGGTCAGTGTGGTGTAGAGTGTGTGGTTGAGATTGTGTTGTGGACACTCCCTGGTAAGTGAGTATCAAAGTGTGTTGTGAATGAGATTGCAGCGAGAGTATCTTTGAAATGCAACGGTGGCAAAACTGGACACTCCCTGACGACCATGGTAGTGTCAAAGTGTGTGAAGTTGAACTTGGACATTCCCTGGCACCCATGGTAGTGCTAAAGTGTGGCCTACGGACACTCCCTGGTACCCGAGTCTGGATAATGTGTGATGTATTTACGAGGCATATTAGGTACTAAAATGTGAGGCATTGGACATTCCCTGGCACCCCGTGCTAAAGTGTGAGGCAAACTGGACATTCCCTGGCACCCCTGTGCTAAAGTGTGGCTATCGGAGTATTTCAAAGATACTGGTGAGAGATGGTGGGTTGTTGTGTTTGTCGAGAGAAAAGAGTCGGTAAGATGAGATGGTGCAATGTTTTCATACACGGTCACATATATGTGAATTATAGATTTCAAATGATATTGTGGTTGTTTTCTAAAATGAACTCTCTACTCTAAATGTAAACTTGTTGAATTAAATGGGAATTTGGAAATGGTAAATGAGTATGTGTTACATTCAAAGTTATGTTTTTAATACTCACCAGCTTCTTGAAGCTGACGGCGTTGATGCGCCCTGGACATTCGTGTTCAGGCTTTTCAGGTTTTGAGCAAGCGGAACATTACGACTATGCAAACTGAGAACAACTGCTGGAAAGAGAATTTACTTTACATGTTGAACTATTAGGATGACTGTAATAGATGTTAAGTTATTGTTTTGATTTAAGGCGGTTTGTGCCTTTAGAGACCCCGTACTATAATAACTATTAAGTTAGAAAAATTTTGTAAGCCTTGATTGCTCTGCTCTGATTATTATGTTTTGTTGCTAACGTCTGGGACATAATCGATTCTTCAAACTGTCACGACCAACGGGTCCATAAAGGAAATTAAACGCTTTTCTTATTTACGCTACGTCGGGGCGTGATAGGATTAAGTGGTATCAGAGCCAAGTTATATTTTTTCTACCTCAGAATAGTTTAGCTAGGTTAAGGTTTACCAGTATAGACCCGATTCCACAGTTCTGTTAGCTTAAGCTTTTGCACCCCGATGTTACGACAGGAAGGATAGACTCAGTTACCCAAACGCCTAAGATTATCTCTGTCCTGATTTAAGTTAGTTCCTTTTTCAGGTATGGATCCAGCTCATCCCCTTTTTGTACCCGATGCTTTTGGAGGGCACTGGGTTACCTTGGGAGTGATAGTACCAGCTTTGACAATACTTAATTTCACCGCTATCGAGCAGCGGGCAGCTGCGACAGTCGAGTTAGATCTTTGGCACCAGATTCACGTGTTAGGGCTGGTTGACTTATCCCGTACTCGCCTCGAGATCCTGTACTTTGTTAAGATTCAGCGCTTAGTACTCGTAGAGATGGTTCGCTTGGTTAACAGTGATGCCTTCTATTTACCTCTTGAGGTTCAGGTTGTGCAGGCTCACATTGCACAACTGGAGGTGCCTCCACCAGTTGTCCCCGCTGATAAGGACGACGCTGAGGTGGTTCATTTAGCTCCTATAGGTGGGAAGGGTGTTGATGAGGAGGATGGCATAGGTTGGGACGACTTTGCAGTTGACCTTGAGGAGGCACTAGCACTCGAGCTAGCTTTGCCAGAGGCAGATGCCCCAGCGCCTGCTTCATTGTTAACCTCGCATAGCTATAACTTTGGGGCAGGCCCCTTTCACATTCAACGTTTTCATCAGGCCAACTCGCTTGACCTTTTGATGGCTACCTACGGTGATGACTGACCGTTTAGATATCGCCTTGTATATATTGACTATTTTTGACTAGTAGCTCTATTCTCTTTTTGCAAACTGTATCTACATGCATTCGAGTATAGGGAAATGAGCCCATTTTTGTAACTCTAACTCTTGTATGGACGATGTACTTCCTAACCCACACGGATCGGGTAGGCACAACTCTGATCATGCATGCTTTTTGTATCAACTTGATAAGAAGTTATATATAGAAATACTCTTTTGATGTTGTTGTCATTTAAACTGCGTTATACTTCTGTTGCATGCATTTTTCTCATTCTACTATCACTATCATGCATAGAATGGCTGGAGGACTAAGGAGAAATAGGAATTTGATCGAAGATGCATCTTTAGCTGCTGATCCCACAGGAATGTTTGAAGCTTTCGTCAGACATCTCGAAAGGCTTAGTAATCAGAATGAAAACCGACGAGACCGCCAAACTGGAGATAAGCTGCTGGAGAGATTCCGTGCGCTAAGGCCCGAGCAGTTTGCGGGTACCGCGGAACCATGGAAAGTGGAACAGTGGTTAAGATAGATGGAGCGCATGTTCGAGGCTATCCAGTGCAATGAGATGGACAAGAGGAGGTTAGCTACCTTCCAACTAACCGATGCCGCCGTAGATTGGTGGGATTCGGTCGTAGCTACTATCGGGAATGGAGCTGCGATGGGAATGACGTGGACTGTGTTCAAAGGGAGATTTTTGGAAAAGTATTTTCCAGCTACGGAGAGGCACAGAAGAGAAAAGGAGTTCATAGATCTAACACAAGAAACCAAGTCGGTGCAAGAGTACACCACTCAGTTCGAGAGACTGTCTCGGTTCGCCCCTCATATGGTTGATACTAAGGAGAAGAGGATCCGTAAGTATAACCACGGGCTGACACCGCAAATTCGCCGCATGACACTCGGTCATCTAGATAAGTCTTTCGAGGGACTAGTTGGCTTGGCTACTGATCTAGAAGAGGACGCTCAAGTGAACCAAAACAATTCGAATTCCGACCGCCTCAAAGGGGTAACTTTGGAAATAAGCCATCAATGTATCGTACCCAAGGACAGAAGAGGAATTTTGATGGAAGCAAAAAAACCCAAGCTATCACCTATCCGACTCAACCTCGAGTAGGAGAAGAAAGTAGTGCTGGGAAATGTTTCAATTGTGGCAACCCCGGTCATCTGGCTCGAGATTGCAAGGCACCAAGGCGTGCTACTCAGCAAGGTATAGTTTGCTACAACTGTGGTGAACCAGGTCACATCACTAAGTTCTGTACTACCCCTAAGCAAGTGACTTATGGTCAGCAAGGTCAGACTCGCGTGAATGATGTTCTTCCTGATGCCGCTGGATATGATGGGACGGTGTACGAAGAAGGAGGTTATGAAGAAGCTCAACCCGATCAACAAGCAGTGTAAGGTACATTAACTCTGTTTAACTCCTATGTTAAAGTGTTATTTGATACGGGTGCTGCTCTTTCGTTCATATCTGTTAACACTATTCGGAGACTGGGTATCTTACCTTATCGCTTAGAGAAAGCTTTGAGAGCTACATCACCATTAGGAGCCACAGTCAAGTTAGGACACGTGTACAAGGATTGTCCATTGCGATTAGGAGATCGTGAGATCCCTGCAAGGCTGATTGTCCTATCGATGAAGGAGTTTGACATAATCCTAGGAATGGATTGGCTCTCTCAGAATCAAGCAAAGTTGGATTGTGCGAGAAAGAGAATTACATTCCCCGACAATGATAATCAACCCTTTGATTTTCAATGTAACCCTTCGGGAGATATGTTCCTCACAAGATGCTTAGCAAACATCGAAGTCGTCAGTACAGAGATGACAACGTCATCTATACCTATAGTCAAGGACTTCAAAAAAGTATTTCAAGACGTTTCTGGTCTGCCGCCCAAGAGAAGTATAGAGTTCTGTATTGAGCTTATACCGGGTACCATATCGATCACCAAGGTTCCCTACAGAATGGACCCCGTTGAACTATCAGAGTTGAAGGAATAAGTTCAAGAGCTCAAGAACCTAGGTTTTGTACATCCAAGTACATTGCCTTGGGGAGCACCAGTGTTATTTGTGAAGAAGAAGGACGGGACACTTCGATTGTGTATCGATTATAGAGAATTGAACCGCGTGACTATCAAGAACAAGTATCCCTTGCCTCGGATCAACGACTTGTTTGATCAACTACAAGGAGCTACAACATTTTCCAAAATAGACCTAAGGTCGGGATATCATCAGTTGAGGGTACGGAAGGAAGAGATACCTAAGACTGCATTCAGAACCTGATATGATCATTATGAATTTTTGGTGATGCCATTTGGAATGACTAATGCCCCGACAGTGTTTATAGATCTGATTCATTGATAATATTTTGATCTATTCTAAGTCAGAAGAAGAACACGAGCAACATCTACGGATTGCAATCCAGACGCTTGAGGACCACCACTTGTATGCCAAGCTCAGTAAGTGTGAGTTCTGGTTGCAAGAAGTAAAATTTTTAGGACACAAGGTGTCATCTCAAGGAACTTCTGTGGATTCATCCAAAACCGATGATGTTTCAAATTGGGTTAGGTCGAGCAACCCTACGGAGGTTAGGAGTTTTCTGGGACTCGCAGGCTATTACAGAAGATTTGTTAACGAAGAAGAATTTGAAGTTCGACTGGACAGAGAAGCATGAGCGCGCCTTTCTAGAGTTGAAAGAGAGACTCACTACCGCACCGGTACTAGCTATACCCAAGCCTGCTGAGAAGTTCACTATCTTTAGTGACGCGTCATATCAAGGACTAGGGTGTGTATTTATGCAAGATGGTAGAGTTATCGCTTATGGGTCCCGACAGCTAAAGCCGAATGAGTTGAACTACCCCATTCATGATTTGGAGTTGGTAGCAGTAGTATCCGCACTCAAGATTTTGAGACACTATCTCTACTGTGAGAAGTTTGATTTATTCTCCGATTACAAGAGTCTGAAATATTTGTTCACACAGAAAGAGTTGAACATGAGACAACGCATATGGATAGAGCTAATCAAAGATTACGACTTCACATTAGAGTACCACCCTGGTAAAGCTAATGTGGTCGCTGATGCTTTGAGTCGGCAGACTCGTGAGACGATCGCCTCCTTAATGGTTAGAGAATGGCGAGCACTAGAGACGTTGGTGGAGTTCGATGTACAGAGTGCTGAAGAAGGAGAAGGATAACTTTTTAGATGTCTTATCCTACAGCCTGTTCTTATCGATTGCATTATTGGAGCTCAGAAAGAAGATGTGAAGTTTCAAAAATGGTTTGCGAAGATGTCAGAGAAAGATCCGACAGAATGGAAGGTGGGAATCGACGGAGGATATCGATGCAGAGATAGATTATGTGTACCAGACTGTGCGGATTTGAGGAAGGATATCCTGGAAGAAGCACATAAGTCAAGATATACAGTTCACCCAGGAGGAACTAAAATGTACAAAGATTTGAAAAGAAATTTCTGGTAGAAAGGTATGAAGAAGGATGTGGCCGAATTTGTATCCAAGTGTTTAACGTGTCAACAAGTCAAGGCTGAATATCAGAGACCCTCGGGATTGTTGCAACCACTACCTATTCCTGGTTGGAAGTGGGAGCACATCGCGATGGATTTTGTAGTAGGATTGCCTCGATCGCAACAGAATCATGATGCCATTTAGGTAATCATAGATCGACTGACTAAGTCGGCACATTTCATCGCTTACAGTATGACATACCCGGTAGAAAAGATGAGCCGGATGTATATACAACAAGTTGTGCGACTTCACGGCACACCTGTGTCGATTGTGTCAGACCGTGACGCACTTTTTACTTCTGGAATTTAGGAAAGTCTGCAAGAAGCTATGGGAGCCTCGCTCAAGATGAGTACTACTTTTTACCCTCAGATAAATGGCCAGACTGAGCGTGTCAATCAGATCATGGAGGATATGCTTAGGGCTTGTGTTATTGATTTCGAAGAATCTTGGGAGACACACTTGCCTTTAGTTAAATTCGCCTACAACAACAGCTACCACACGAGTATCGGGATGGCTCCGTTCAAAGCATTGTACGGACGACCATGTCGTTCTCCGTTGTGTTGGGCAGAGGTGGGAGACACAGAATTGTTGGGACTAGATTTGGTTAGAGAAACCAATGAAAAGATTTCTTTGGTCAAGGAAAGGATGAGAACCGCTCAAAGCTGGCATAAGAGTTATGCCGATTGACGCCGAAAAGATTTGGAGTTTAGCATCAGAGATCACGTACTTCTAAAGATTTCACCGACCCGAGGAGTGGTACGCATCGGTCTCAAGAGAGGGAAATTGGCTCTGCGTTTCATTGGACCATTCGAGATTTTGGAACGTGTCGAGAAAGTGGCATATTGACTGGCGCTACCACCGAAGATAGCTGGGGTTCACAATATATTTCATGTGTGTATGCTGAGAAAGTACATACGAGACCCCTCGCACGTGGTTAGTTATGACGATATTGAGACGAGTCATAACGTTCCTTACAAGGAGAGACCTGTGAAGATTCTGGATCAGAGTATCAAGAAGTTGAGGAACAAGGACATTCCGTTGGTGAAGGTTCAATGGAATCACCATGACGAGAATGAAGCCTCGTGGGAAGTCGAAGCTGATATGAGGAAGAAGTACCCAGAGTTATTTCAGGACTAGTTAGTCTTGATTTCGGGGACGAAATCCTGTTTAAGGGAGGAAGGATGTAACAACCTGCATTTCATTTAATTTTAAATTTGCATTTCCATATTTAAATTCAAAATTGTATTGTCTGCTCTTATTTATTTACAATTCTCATATGTTAAACCTTATTATTGGTGCTACTTCATATTTAAAATTATTGTTGGGGTCAGACTGCAACTCTACAAAATTTGTAATACATGTGTTGAATTTCAAACCTGTACTTCAAAACGGTGGAAAAGTTTACTTTTGACTAAATCAGTATTTTTATAAAACCGGGAAATCGATTCTGACCCTAAAATGAATTTTTTGTATTTTTGTGGTGAACACCGCACCGCGAAAATACCAATTCATGTTCAAAACTGTCTGCACCGCGATGAATTCTACAAATTTTGGAAGTAACACAAAGCATGATATGACTTGTACTTTGTTTCCATTTATGAAAACTAATCATTTTGTTTAGGCCTTGTTTGGCAATACTTCACAAGTGTGTGTAAGAGTTGTGCCTTAAGCTTGAATTTCCCAAACACCCTTGCTTTGACCCCTACTAGCCTATATTACCCCTTCAGTCTTGGAGAGTGTATATACGTATGTATATGGGTGTGTGTTCACATATGTGAGTTGTGCATATTTTACAAACACTTAATTGATGATTTTAAACCATTTTGTTGAGTGAACTAGAAATTACTTGGCCTCCAAGTTCATCAATTGTATCTTCTATATATGCTACACTCTCACATACTCTTTTAGTTCATCCTTGAAGACTGAGAAATAGAAAGAGAAAAAGAGAGCTTGAGAGTTTAATTACAGAAATTTCAGAGAGAGAAAGCTTCTCAATTTTATCAAAGCTTGAATTGGAGATTCTTAACTCTTGTTCTTGTATTCCTTTCTCAACAATCACTTCAATCTCTAATCTCTGTGAGTATTTTAACTCACTCCAAATGTAATTTTTGCTCAATTAATGTTTGTATGTATGTATATGTTGATCACCATTGTTAATTCTCATGAAAACTTGAAGCTTGAAAAACATGGATTTTCCAAACTTAACCAAAATTCGTTTTCTGAATGAAACATGAAAGATTATAGTATATAGAGTATACGATTGTAAAATTAGAGCTTAATTTGTTCGTATGGCGACATATGATTAAAACGAAGTTTCTCTCAACTCTTGGTTTTTTGTAATATCCGAGAGCTACGGATCGATTCAAGTAAAATTGATTGTAGATTAATAATCCTTGCGAAAAATCGAAGAGATCCATATAATACATTTCCTAATTGCTTACAGATTTAAAAATGGGTCAAAAGACCCCTTAAAATTGAAACAGGGGAAGTTCGGCGAAGAAGAAGAAGCTACTGCGTGAACTCGCGCGCGCGAGCGACCCGCGCACGCGAGGTGGGTGATTCCAGGCAGAAGGAAAAGTTTTATAAAAGAAAATTGGAAAAAGGGCAAATCGCGCGATCGGCCCGCGCGAGCGACCAGCGGGCGCGAGCTTGGTGTTTTCTGGCAGAAAGAAAAGATTTTAAAAGAAAAACGAAAAAATGGGCATATCGCGCGAGCGACCCTTCGTGCGAGCGGCCCGCGCGAGCGAGATGGCTTGTTTCAGGCAGACAGAAAAAGTTTTAAAAGAAAAAGGAAAATTAGGCATATCGCGCAAGCGGCCCGCGCACGCGACTTTTCACAGTTTCTAATTTTTGCTTGTCTTATATTAAGGAACTGTTTGGGTGATGTTTCATAGACTTTTAAAGCTCTGTTTGGGAAATTTACTAAAACAGAATCCTATTTGATTATGTTTGGACGATTAAAACTATGTATTATGATTTATCAATCCCCGTACGCACGTTGTTTCTATATTTAAGTGATTTACTTTATGTTTAAAGTTTCATGACATACATGTGGAGTCAGTTGTACATGCATGGTGAGTGTGAATGTTGGTCAGTGTGGAAAAGAGTAATGGTCAGTGTGGTGTAGAGTGTGTGATTGAGATTGTGTTGTGGACACTCCCTGGTAAGTAAGTATCAAAGTGTGTTGTGGTTGAGATTGCAGCGATAGTGTCTTTGAAATGCAACGGTGGCAAAACTGGACACTCCCTGACGACCATGGTAGCGTCAAATTGTGTGAAGCCGAACTTGGACATTCCCTGGCACCCATGGTAGTGCTAAAGTGTGGCCTACGGACACTCCCTAGTACCCAAGTCTGGATACTGTGTGATGTATTTGTGAGGCGGATTAGGTACTAAAATGTGAGGTATTGGACATTCCCTGGCACCCCGTGCTAAAGTGTGAGGCAAACTAGACATTCCCTGGCAGCCTGTGCTAAAGTGTGGCTATCGGAGTATTTCAAAGATACTGGTGAGAGATGGTGGGTTGTTGTGTTTGTCGAGAGAAAAGAGTCGGTAAGATGAGATGGTGCATTGTTTTCATACACGGTCACATATATGTGAATTACAACTTTGAAATGATATTGTGGTTGTTTTCTAAAATGAACTCTTTACTCTAAATGTAAACTTGTTGAATTAAATGGGAATTTGGAAATGGTAAATGAGTATCTGTTACATTCAAAGTTATGTTTTTAATACTCACCAGCTTCTTGAAGCTGACGGCGTTGATGCGCCCTGAACATTCGTGTTTAGGATTTTCAGGTTTTGAGCAAGCGGAACATTACGACTATGCAAACTGAGAACAACTGTTGGAAAGAGAATTTACTTTACATGTTGAACTATTAGGATGACTGTAATAGATGTTAAGTTATTGTTTTGATTTAAGGCGGTTTGTGCCTTTAGAGACCCCGTACTATAATAACTATTAAGTTAGAAAAATTTTGTAAGCCTTGATTGCTCTGCTCTGATTATTATGTTTTGTTGTTGACGTCTGGAACGGAATCGATCCTTTAAACTGTCACGACCTACTGGTCCATAAAGGAAATTAAACGCTTTCCTTATTTATGCTACGTTGGGGCGTGACACCAAATCTCATGGACAAAACCAATCTGTTTTACTGAATTTTCATCTAGTTCATTTTAAAGTCTGAGGAAAACATCTTAGGTGTTGATTGAAGCTTATTAGAGAGATCAAATTCCTAGATCTACTTGACTATCATTATTTTCAATCAATTTAGCCCTCAAGTTCTTTGGAGAAGTTTAGATCATGGATCAAAGGGGCTTACAAATATCCTATTGGAGAAGAATTTCAATAGGAATTCTAGGTAATGGAAATAATCAAGAGATAGGTATGAACATAGGAATCATCCTTCTCATAGATCATACTTCCAAACCATCATAGAATTCCAATATGGATACATATATATAATCATGTATGCATGAATCTAAACTAAAATTGAAGAATGAAATCAAAATTGAAAATCAAAGTGAAAAACAATCTCTAATTATGAATTATCAATGAAAATCAAAAGAGACTTGGAACTAGCCACGTGAATGTGTGAAGAACAAGAGATGAAGAAGATGAGTGTTCTAACAAACAAAATAAGACTAAGCTAGATCCAAATCTTATAGATCTATATATACAAAATAGGAATTAGAGATGAATTATAGTGTTTGCCTCTTGGAGGATTCTCAATTATATAACCAAAGTTGAATTGAAGATCTTCTTCTTCAAGTGTTCTTCAAGCATTCATCCATGGAAGTTGAGGGAGGCAATTGATGTCTAATTCATGATCTAATTACCCTAAGATTAGTTTTTCAAACTTCAATTCATAATTCTCTCTCTAGAATTCTCTCTTAAGTTGAAAGTATTTTGCAAGTATATTCACTTGTGTACTCCCTTGTATATTCAAAGCTTATCTCAAGATATCTCAAGTGTACTCTCAAGATACTCTAAGCCTCTTGTCTATCTCTTGTATGATCTCAAGGTCTTTTCAAGATACTCCTTAGATCACTTAGATCATCTCATATGAGATGCATGAGATCTTATATAGAGTTTTGAAGACTTAACTCTTAAGTTACAGGGTTAAAACATGATTTTCAGAGAGCGGAAAGGGTTAAAATGGCCATTTCGGCGCCTAAACGCAATTTCCAGGCAATTTCCTCGCAGTGGGAGCCTTCTAGAAGAGTCTGGAACCAGAAAAACCCGATGGAAAACACTTCCTATAGGTGTCAGTTATGTTGGGACCCGCCACCTCACAACCCAAAACCGCCATCTCCTTTTTTGGTTCCCCTGGTTGTCCACAAGCCCTGTTTCAAAAATTACGTGCATTGCTTTTCCAGATTTTTGTAAAAATATTTTTGTGTTCAAAATCGTCCGTTTATGTACCGTTGGAAAGCTGTCAGGCTGAATTTCAGTATAAAAATATTCCCAGAGGTTTTGAAATAGAAATTGAAGTCCAATTGAAGCCCAGAATTCCTCCGGAACTTTCGTCGTCTTTCTTAAATCAAACGACGTCTTTTTCAAAATTGCTTTCAAATGTGCATCAATTTTGAAATTTTCTTTAAAATTGAATCTCTGGATACCTAGAATACTGTCTTTAGAACACTTAATGTTCATATAACCCTGAGTGAATATGAATTCTGAGAGACAATTTTGACAAAACCGCGATTTATCCATGGAAAAGGGCTTTTCTGAGCTTGAAGTCACTTTCCGAAGTTCGATCTTTCGATTGTGTGGAATCCAGTACCTTCCACGGGGTAATTTTCATCATCGAATCCTCCAAGACGTTGTCCACCCTAAATCCTATCAGTGTGGTCAAAATTGGGTGTCTACAGTGCCACAATCGCCGCCATTAATCCACCTCTAATCTTGGGAATCACCTCAAGTTCAAATTGTTCAAATTCCTTTACCAACTTTTCCTGTCCAGTTAAGGCATAAGCTAAGTTTTTTGATGATTTCTGACTCAAGGCATCGGCAACTACATTGGCCTTTCTCCGGTGATACTGAATTTTTAAATCATAATCTTTCATGAGTTCCAACCACCTCCTTTGTCGCATGTTAAGGTCCTTCTGAGTGAACAAGTACTTCAAACTTTTGTGGTCGGTAAAAATTTCACATGTCTCCCCGTACAAATGATGTCTCCAAATCTTTAACACAAAAATTACTGCCGCTAACTCCAAGTCATGGGTCGGGTAGTTCTTCTCATGGGGTCTCAACTGTCTTGAAGCATAGGCTATTATCTTGTCATCATGTGTTAATACGCATCCCAAACCTTGGTGAGAAGCATCACTATAAATTCTGAAATTTCTAGTACCTGTTAGAATTATAAGTATCGGTGCCGTTGTTAACTTTTCCTTCAATGTTAGGAAACAATCTTCACACTCTTTTTTCCATTCGAACGGTACATCTTTTCTCATCAGCTTTGTCATTGAAGTTGCAATTCTAGAAAAGTCTTTAACAAACCTTCTATAATATCCGGCTAACCCCAAGAAACTTCGAATCTCGGACACATTTGTCATCTCGACCAATTCATAACAGCTTCAATCTTCTGTGGGTCTACAGAAATACCTTCTTTAGAAATCACATGCCCTAAGAACGTGACACTTGTCAACCAGAACTCACTTTTCTTCAATTTCCCAAACAACTGTTTTTCTCGGAGTTGCTGTAAAACTAACCTCAAGTATCGTTCATGCTCCTCAGGACTCTTAGAATAAATAAGAATATCGTCAATAAAGACTATCATGAACTCATTCAGGTACGATTTGAAAACTCTGTTCATTAGATCCATAAAGGCAGCTGGCACATTAGTAACCCCAATCGGCATCACTAGAAATTCATAGTGCCCGTAGCGAGTCCTAAAGGCTGTCTTTTCCACATCCTCAGCTTTGACTTTCAATTGGTGATACCCTGACCTCAAGTCAATCTTTGAAAATACCTGAGCCCCTTGAAGTTGATCAAATAGATCGTCGATACGTGGCAACGGGTACTTGTTCTTGATTGTTACTTTGTTGATTTCCCGATAATCAATGCACATCCGCATTTTACCATCCTTCTTCACAAATAATACCGGTGCACCCAACGGAGACACACTCTTGGCCGAATAAAACCCTTATCTAGCAATTCTTGTAATTAAATTTGTAACTCCTTCAACTCAACTGACGCCATTCGATACGGTGCTCGTGAAATTGGTTGGGTTCCCTACATGACATCAATATCAAATTCAATTTCTCGATCAATCAATACACTAGGTAACTCCTCTGGAAATACATCCGGAAATTCTCTAACTACCTGTAGACACCCCATTTTGTCGGCTATCAGATTTAGGAGACCCATAGCTTGGTGGTTCACAATGATCGTAAAAGACTCAAAAGGACTCTTGGAAGTCAGCTCTATCTCTCAGAATGCTCAGAATGACCAAAATACCCCTGAAAGCCCGAAGACTCCCAGATTTGGTCCCAAAGTTCTGAAAACATGTTATGTCGTAAGAAAAATGATAAAATGAGTTTTTAAGTAAAACTGGATGAAATAGTCAGCTCCCAGAGACCCCCGGAAGTCCCGGAAGTTCCCCGAAAGTCCCCGTTGACCGGTTTGACCAAGGTTTGACCAGGTTTGACCAGAGTTTGACCAAGTTTGACCAAGTTTGACCGAAATCGTCCGAATTCACCGGAATCATTAGAAAAGTATTAAAATGAGTTTTAAAAGAGAATCGCGCGAAAACGTCGGCTCCTAGGAGCTCCCGGAGGTTCTCAGAACTTCTCGGGAATCCTAGGTTTGACCAGTTTGACCAAGATTTGACTTTGGAATCGGGGCACTGAAACAATTTTCAAATATTTTTCATGGATACTAGAGGTCAATAGCTTTCCAACGGTATATCGCACATAATTCCTGGATTTAAAACGAATTTATTTTGAATTTCCGAAGGTGAAAAAGGCGATCAAATCAGCTTTTATCGCGAATACCGCAAAACCTTTCAAAGTGACCTATCCCCGAACTATTTTTTATGTAAAGTAGACTCCATTACCTTTCCAACGGTATATCACAACCTCAATTTGGAGTTCGTATGCATTTTCTGTGAATTTCGGACAAAATAGGGCCTTTTCGCGAATACCGGAACCTCTGGGGGCCTAAACGTAAATTTTTGGGCGTCTGAGGAGCAGTGCCGCCGCGGCACTGGCCCACTGCCGCCGCGGCACTCATCCCTCGCAGAGTCCATTTTTGTAATTTTTTTGGGGGTCCAATTTGATTAATTGAAAGCCAAAACGACATAGTTTTATGTTCACAGTTGTTTGGGACCAATGGGAGTACTTCTAAAACCCCAAAATCACCCCAAATTGGCCTATTTAAACCCCCCATTGCTCTTCATTTTAGGGGGGCCAAGTGCAAAGCTTGAAAAGTTGTAGAGAAGAAGAGAGATAGAGATAGGTTTAGAAGAGAGAAAGGGAGCTTCTCCCATTGATTTTCCATAAGAAAGTGAGTTTTATTCTTGTTTTCTTCCATTATCCTTCTATATACTTCACATTCAAAGTCCATTCCAACCCTCATTCTTGAGCATTCATGAGATAGGAAGCTACTTCCATGTCCAAATGTCAAAATCTATGAGTGAAACACCAAGCTACAAGTCCAAAATCACATTGATTATCATCTATTGATTGCTATTTACTTGCTTTGATTATATATATGTTCATCTCTCCTTATCTCATTTCTTTTTCTTTTCTTTATTTACTTACTAGTTCATCATCATCTAAGTGATGACATGAAGTTTGGGGTGAGTGAATCCTTATGGATAGTAGCTCTTGACCTCAAAAACATGTTTGATAGATGATGATCATAACTTCAATACCTCCAAGGTATTCTTGAAGTGTATTGAAGTTATGTTCAAATAAAAATAAATCTCTCCAACAATCTTGGAGGTTCTTAAATGATGAGTTTGATGTAGGTATTCTAAGTGGCTATGATCCTTATTGAGTGTTGAAAATATGTTTTCAAAACATCTATTTCAAAACCCCTCTCAATCCCTCTCATTTGGTTTCAAGAAACAAAACTTTGTTTTCTCCAAAATCTTCAAAACAATGAGTCAAAACAGTGAGTGAGTTGAGTTCAAAGATTTTTCTAGAACTCAATACTCAACATATGGATACAAGGCCACTTGGAAAGTCTTCCTAACTCATTGGAGAACACCCATGATTTTTGGTTTGACTTGGAAGTACTTGGAAATGGTCCATTTGGGTCCCAACATTCCTTCCAAACATTCTGTTTTTGCTGTCACAGCAGCTAGGTCAACTTACGACCTCTTTTCCAGAAAACTTTTCCAAAAGGGGTGGTCCTAACTTATTTTTCCCTTAAAATTCAATGTCGTAGGAAACTTTCGGTATAAAATGGGCCTCTAGATCATTCTTTTTCATTTTCTAAGATTTTCTAACATTTCAGTCGACAGTACGAACTCTGTTTCTGAGTGACCTCTATTGTTTATATAATTTCTCTCAATCTGTGATAGATATTCAATATTGGCCTTTTGGGTTGTGTTCTAGACACAATAAGGAACATCTCCATAAAAAATCATGCATTGAAAACATTCCTAACCCCTCTTTTCAAATTCCAAAAGATCATGCTATTGTTCTGTCCACTATTCACAGCAAGTACATTTCAACTTTCATTCTTTGATTTGATGCTCATATGCATTCCAAATTAGTTCATATCTTAGGAAGTAGTTCATACTACATTTGTACATATCCCATATTGATTTCATCCATCCATTCATACACATTTTAGACTTCTAAGTCATTCTAGGAATCCATAAACACAAAGCACACTACAACCTTGGCACATTCTAGATACATACATTGCATTCATGCAAGATTTGGGGTTTTTGTAACTCTTAATCTAAGGAGATTATAAGGAATGAACTCGATCACCCGTTCATGCTTCCCCTTGATCTAATCATCCTTTCTCATCCGTCCCGGGGATTGAGAGGTCTTCTTTTATCAAAGATTAACACGCATCATACTAGCTTGCTAAGCATATTTTGATTTCTTTGCTTATTTGTTTCAATAACGATTCATGTCCCCTTTAGATTAAGGAAACTTAATTACTTGAAGCGTGATTAGACGATTTTTCCTAGGTTTATTTGTGTGATCTTTCACTTTACATTGCATGATATTTGATTTAGATCTTATGAATGATATTTTATCTTTAGATCTTCCATTTTCAAGTTTCTTATGTAATGTAATATACTATCATAGTATTAATTGCCGAACCATACATAGTATAAGATGATTATTTGGATGCTAATTGAGGCCCGTCGAAAGATGGGGCGAGTTGAGGGTGTTTTAGTCGCGACAAAGGCTCCTTCCTCTCTCGTACCAAAACCCCGAACCAAGTTCTTTGGTTATGAAGGGCCGGTGCCCTTTATCCATTTGGGTGAGTCAAAATTAGGTTTCTTGGTTCCTTAAAGACCAAGTGGCGACTCTGTATCTGTTTTCAACAGACCTTTTCTCTCTCCTTGATTCAAAATCAAACGAATTTCAAAACAATCTCGAACAAGAGAAGTGGTCTGATTTCCGGTATCCACAATCTGGCGACTCTGCTGGGGATTTTTTATTTTAAAACAAAATAATACAGAGGTTTGACTCGTAAGAAGCATCCTTAAAATCATCTTTTTACTGTGTTTGGTTCACCGCATTGCACTCTTGCATTCCCCCCCTCCGACTGTGTCTGAAACGCGGCGCTGACATTGTTCAGGTCTTGCTGTGCCAGGGCACAAGTCACCGTTGATACTGTACCTTCCGAGGTATATCAAAAAGAGTAAAAAACCTCCGTACTGTCTCCCTGACGGTATATTGGAACTCTCGTCAACGGACCCTCTTTGACTAAACCCAGCCTTTGCATATAGATTTCTGTAGAAACTTTCATAGGACTGTTCATTTATCTTTTCAGATAGGAAAATGTGATATAACTGCTGTATGCCCTGACGGGATTACCTGCGCGGTGTAGACGCTTATGTGGCATAGAACAGAACCTCTTTCTTATGATCCCCAAGGCAATCACTCACATGTGATCACATTGAGTTGACTTGCCTAGGCACCATGATAAGGATGTCTGTTCCATGCTCACAAAGATATACACCGCAAGCCTTGTTTGTCGGTCCTAAGACATAGGAGTATGAAAACCTGCTAGACAGTATGATCACTATCACCACATATTAACCAGTTTCTCCCTGAAACTCTGTCCAGATATCCCAGATATAACCATATTAACCAGCTTTTTTTCAGTAGCTCTGTCTGAATCTCCCAGATTTCCCATATACACCTGTTTTCCCCCAGAAACTCTGTCCAGATGTCCCAGATATACCATGTTTCTTCCTGAAACTCTGTCCAGATATCCCAGATATAACCTATTTCTCCTAGAAACTTTATCCAGATATCCCAGATATAACCATATTAACCAGTTTCTCCCAAAGACTCTATCCAAACCAACCAGAAATGCCCAGATATATTAGTTTCTCCTTGAAACTCTGTCCAAACCAACCAGAAATGCCCAGTCTCTCCTAGAAGCTTTCATAAAACCCTGGAAACCCCTGTTATCCCTTGGTGATCATACTAGAAGGTAAAGTTGGCACACTCTATATGGTTAGGACCTTATTTGTTTAACTACTATCTGTTAGAAATAGGAGCATCATATAGATTAGGGCCTACATCCGCATGCTTGCCTCATTTGCATGCACCATTCCTATCGATCTGCACGCACTGTTTCAGTCACGCTGTACACGAGTCAGCTACGTCTGTTAACATCACTATAGTTGTCATCTCAATCATCACTGTTACAAGTCTAACACAGTCTTTTCACACCTATATGTAAATACAAGTTTTGAGCACCCAGGATCTGCATTTGTGAGTCAGAGGATTAGGGAGTCACCTTGTCAGAATCACTCAGCCGAAAGTCAGCTTTATGGATCCAGAAGGTTTAGAAGCAAGAATGACAGAAATGATCAACCAACAGTCTGACCGGTTGGCCCAAGTTTTATCCTTCATGGAGGAATTGAAGCAGCAGCGGCCGCAACCTCCACCTGGATTTGAACCACCCCTACATGAGAACGGTGAAGAAGAAGTATGGTTTCAAGGGGGCCCGCCGCCTGCGTATGAGAAGAAATTCCAAGAAAAAATGGACAGGGTTGACAAGCTAGAAAGCATACTGAGGAAAAGCAAAGGGATCGATGACTACATGCTAGATCTGGAAGGCCTTTTTGAGCCTGTTAAACTGAAACTGCCGAAAAACTTCAAGATGCCTGAAATTGATCGTTTTGACGGAACTGGAAATCCGAAGAGCCACGTGAAGTTTTGTATGAGCATTTTCCAGTCAATGGGCTGCACCCATGAGCACATAGCTATGCTGTTCCCTCAAACCCTCCAGAAAGCCGCACTATCCTGGTTCCTAACCCTTAAAACTTCCAAGACCCGAGTTTGGGAAGATGTTGCTAGAACTTTTATTGATCACTACTCCTACAACCAAGAGCTTGATGTCACCATCCGAGATCTGGAAACTACCAGGCAGAATTTCAATGAGTCCTTCACTGCATTCTTGAGCAGATGGAGGAATAAAGTAGCCCAAATGATCCACAGGCCTGTTGAGAAAGAGCAAGTATGTATGCTGGTCAAGAACCTGCAACCAGTATACCATGAAAAACTATTCTACCAGTCCATCTCAACATTTGAAGAGTTGTTTGAGGTTAGGACTAGAATCGAGGATGCCATCTGTAAAGGCAAGATCAATGGAGCTGGGTCACTGCAAAAGGAGAAGAGAACCCATACCTTTGGTGAAAATCAAGAGAGCCTAGATGTCAATGCCTTGAGCCCATCATCAAGCCAAAATGATTGCAGTAAGAGGCACAAGAAAGGAAACCAAAGAGTCTTCACACCACTTAACATGAGCTTATCCTCCGCTCTCAATCACCTTGTTCAAAAGGGCCACCTTGTACCTTTGGAGCCCAGTAAGCTTCCTAATCACCCACCTCCTAGGTATAATAAATCCAAGTATTGTGATTACCACCAAGACCAAGGCCATGAGACCGACAACTGTAAGAGGCTCCGTCACTCAATTCAGGATCTCTTAGATGATGCGTCGCACCCCAATCCAATTCACTACCTCGGTCTGGGCCAACCCATGACCTATCCATTTCAATGATCCCCTTCGCTGAGGACCATGAATGTTGAACCTGTGCCGGTGAAGCGATGGTGTCTGGGACTTTTTCTATCAAAACAAATGAGGATGCTCTTTAAAAAAAAAAAAAAAAAAAAAAGAATAAGCGAGTCACTGTGACATTCCATTTGAGACCGGGTCAAGTCCAGTCGAGTCTGTTGTGTGTTTTGTCTATTTCAAGTTTAGTCTTGTGGTCGAGTCCGTCTGTCATCAAGTTGTTATGAGTCTGTAACCTTCTCTAGTGATGGAATGAAGTCTCATTTTGCCTAATCTAATGTGCCTAGTCATAGATGCATGAATCGCTGAACTGAAGTGTCACTTTTCAAATTACCATGGATATTACTGTGCTAAAAAAATATATATATATATATATTTTTTTTTTACTCAAACAAAAAAATCCTGAAAGGTCAAAGTCAATTTTGCGCTGACACTGATGAAGAGCCGAGAATTGAATAGCCTTACTTTAAGAATTTAAAGATTCTCTTGCCTCAATCTTGAAAAGACATACTTGAAACTGACTTGGGGCTTGCCCAACACCCTTTCCACCATTCCTACCATTTCAAAGCCTTGGGCCCAACCCAATTGATAGCCATGCGAACCTGTGCGGACTTGGTCCTTGATGGTAGCCAAACATTTCAGTGAGTTTCATCTCCACTTTCAAAAAAAAAAAAAAACAAAGAAAAAGAACAAAAAAGAGCTCGCTAGGTTGAAAACCCGAAAGGGCACCTAGGCAAAAGTGAGAGCTAAAAAGGTGTTGATTTCCAAAATCTGACCCTAACTAGTCAAAAGGTTGAAGAAAATTTTGATGAAACAAATAAGGGAATCATACGCTTCAAGATACATCTTAAGAACGTGCCAAGATCACATTTCAAAAGGCACGGAATGACCACAAATAAATTCCGAGAGCTGACATGCACATTCTGGAATTCTGAGATTGCGATTGAAGGATCTTGCAAGAATCAACTACATGAAAAGCAAAAATTGACTGGCTAGGCAAAAGTGAAAAGGATCAATCCTCAAAAAAAAAGAAAAAGAAAAAGAAAAAGAAAAGAAAGGGAGATTAAAACTGAATCTTTTTTATTCAAAGCTACCACAAGTGGCTCAAGTTTGAACTTCTTTGACGATTGGTTTGAAAAACCCTCATACCTCAAACCCCTTATTTCAAGCATTGCCTTGAACTACGCTCGACCTGATTCCCACTCGGGGATACGTAGGCAACCACATCGGTTCGGTCAACACCATCATAATCAAACCAATTTCCTTCAAGCCTTGCCTTGAACTACGCTCGACCTGATTCCCGCTCGGGGATACGTAGGCAACCACATCGGTTCGGTCGCTCCACCAACAAAAAATAACCTTTCCTTTCAAAACCTTGGCCCGAACTACGTTGGACCTGATCCCCGCTCGGGGGTACGTAGGCAGACTTTCAAAAAGAAAAAGAAGGATGGTTCGCTAGGTTGAAAATCCGAAAGGACGCCTAGGCAAAAATTAGAGCTAAATTCAAAGTGAGCAATAACAAAAGAGAGAAAATAGCTCGCTAGGTCACCTCCTTGGTGCCTAGGCAAAAGTTAGGAGCACTTGAGAGATTAAAGTCACGGTCCTTGCCTCAAGCCAGAGATCACCTTCCACACTAGGGGCAAACTTCGGCTACCCGCCTCGTTTGCCTGACTTTTACTAAGCTACCCTTCATACAAGGGGCAAACTTCGGTCACCTACCTCGTTTGCCCAAAACCTCCAATGAACCTCCCTCCAAACTAGGGGCAAACTTCGGTCATTTGCCTCGTTTGCCTACCAATCCCACTTCATGCCCTTCAAACTAGGGGCAAACTTCGTTTGCCACCTGATCCATATACACCAATGGTAAGCCTTCAAGAACATTGTCTTGAATAGATGGAAATGGAGCGTCTTTCATTCCATAAGCTAAGGCACTAATTCAAAGCACATCTTGAGAGAAGCAAAGAAATTGATTAGATCAGCAGGGAGGAATTTTCAAAAATAAGATTCACCATCAAAGTGATGCCACGTTAAGGAGAGAAGTAAACACAAAAGAGAAATGGTACATCATTTATGACAAAAGCACATTAAGTTTTGGCAAGTCGACCTTGTTTCATTTTGGTGTCAAATGTGTCGTCCTCGTGCGTCAATGTCTGTCAAGTTTTTGAGTCTGTTGTAGTCTCAAATGTGTAAGTCAATAGTGACTAATAAATTTTTCAAATCAAGTTATAAAGAGCATGCCAATACAAGCAGGAGTACCAAACACCATTACTACACCGGTCAAGGCGTCAGCATGAGAAGCGTCCAAACTTGGGGAAAATTTCATCCCTTTCCAAACCGTCGAAAGTTGACCATCATCTTTCTTCGTTCATGCAACATAAGTCCATGAGTGGCTGTTGATGATCTTCATTTCTCCTAGCAACATAAGTCCATGAG
This sequence comes from Hydrangea macrophylla, assembly GCA_033977485.1. Classification (NCBI taxonomy): domain Eukaryota; kingdom Viridiplantae; phylum Streptophyta; class Magnoliopsida; order Cornales; family Hydrangeaceae; genus Hydrangea; species Hydrangea macrophylla. Next base: position 77,582,579 of record CM066983.1, on the reverse strand, counting down.
TGGCTGTTGATTCATCATCTTTCCTCGTTCATGCAACATAAGTCCATGAGTGGTTGTTGATGATCTTCTTTCATCTGTGCAACATAACTCCATGAGTGGTTGTTGACCATCATCTTTCTTCGTTCATGCAACATAAGTCCATGAGTGGCTATTGATGATCTTCATTTCTCCTAGCGACATAAGTCCATGAGTGGCTGTTGATTCATCATCTTTCCTCGTTCATGCAACATAAGTCCATGAGTGGCTGTTGATGATCTTCTTTCATCTGTGCAACATAAGTCCATGAGTGGCTGTTGACCATCATCTTTCTTCGTTCATGCAACATAAGTCCATGAGTGGCTGTTGATGATCTTCTTTCATCTGTGCAACATAAGTCCATGAGTGGCTGTTGACCATCATCTTTCTTCGTTCATGCAACATAAGTCCATGAGTGGCTGTTGATGATCTTCATTTCTCCTAGCAACATAAGTCCATGAGTGGCTGTTGATTCATCATCTTTCCTCGTTCATGCAACATAAGTCCATGAGTGGCTGTTGATGATCTTCATTTCTCCTAGCAACATAAGTCCATGAGTGGCTGTTGATCCATCATCTTTCTTCGTTCATGCAACATAAGTCCGTGAGTGGCTGTTGATGATCTTCCTTCGTCCAAGCAACATAAGTCCATGAGTGGCTATTGATCTCTCTTTCTTCATGCAACATAAGTCCACGAATGGCTGTTGATGATCTTCCTTTCTCCTAGCAACATAAGTCCATGAGTGGCTGTTGGTCATCCTCCTTCATTCATGCAACATAAGTCCACGAATGCCTGTTGATGATCTTCTTTTCTCCTAGCAACATAAGTCCATGAGTGGCTATTGATCTCTCTTTCTTCATGCAACATAAGTCCACGAATGGCTGTTGATGATCTTCCTTTCTCCTAGCAACATAAGTCCATGAGTGGCTGTTGGTCATCCTCCTTCATTCATGCAACATAAGTCCACGAATGCCTGTTGATGATCTTCTTTTCTCCTAGCAACATAAGTCCATGAGTGGCTATTGATCTCTCTTTCTTCATGCAACATAAGTCCACGAATGGCTGTTGATGATCTTCCTTTCTCCTAGCAACATAAGTCCATGAGTGGCTGTTGGTCATCCTCCTTCATTCATGCAACATAAGTCCACGAATGCCTGTTGATGATCTTCTTTTCTCCTAGCAACATAAGTCCATGAGTGGCTATTGATCTCTCTTTCTTCATGCAACATAAGTCCACGAATGGCTGTTGATGATCTTCCTTTCTCCTAGCAACATAAGTCCATGAGTGGCTGTTGGTCATCCTCCTTCATTCATGCAACATAAGTCCACGAATGCCTGTTGATGATCTTCTTTTCCCCTAGCAACATAAGTCCATGAGTGGCTATTGATCTCTCTTTCTTCATGCAACATAAGTCCACGAATGGCTGTTGATGATCTTCCTTTCTCCTAGCAACATAAGTCCATGAGTGGCTGTTGGTCATCCTCCTTCATTCATGCAATATAAGTCCATAAGTTGCTATTGATTATCACCCTCCATCAGTGTCAAACCACCACAAATCATCTCTGTCACAAATAAGAATGATACCTCCACTCCCATTTAACGGACGTATTTCCTTCTTCCTAGTAGAGTATGTTATCCTTCAGCTCCCGGAGGCCCCGACCGGCCCTCTTGGATTGAGCACCGAAAGATTTGATCAACCGTGAGAGATTCAGAGATGGATCCTGGTTCCCGATCAAGAAGAGAGATTCTCAGAGAGTCCCCTACCATCCCCTGCAGAAGATAACAGAAGTCCGGACCGATTCTCCGGCTTGTCATCATAAGGATCTGCCAACGATTGAAAACATCATCCACAGTCAAATCACCCTGATTCCCAGGGCAAGCACTATCTATTCACAATTCAAGGATCCGTGTCCACTGATCATCATGAGCTTTCTCATCTGTCCATTTTTATCACAAAATCCCTCGGTCACCTTTGGCTGTCGTCTGCTAAACAAAGCACATCTGATCTGCCTCACTCGTTTGCAAAACGCACTTCCCAAGTTTCAAAAGTTTTGCCCCCAGACCCTGAGCCTCCTAAGCCTTGGTGTCCTTATCCGAGTCATCCACCACATCACAGTCACAAATACTAACACAACACCAGCCCACTCGGAGTGGCACACCCCACAGCACCTGCTCATACTAGGGTCATAACACTAGGCATGATAGGACCCATGACACAATTCATATCACATCCATGCATTGCATATCATCCTCATAGCATAGCATCTGCATGTCTTGTTGTGCATGTGTGATTTGTTCCTTTGTGCCCTGAACTACGTCCTGGTATGATTCCCCTTGGGATACGTAGGCAGCTCACGCAGAGCACGACCAGCACTGACCTCAGCATCTTTTTTTCATCATTGCATCTTTTGCAACGTTTTTATCCTAAATCTATAGCCTCCAAAAAGTCCTGTCTCTTCAAAACTTTGGCACTCGCTTGCGACATACGTTGCCTCGCAAGTTCCTGCCAAAGAGGGGCAAACTGTAGACACCCCATTTTGTCGGCTATCAGATTTAGGAGACCCATAGCTTGGTGGTTCACAATGATCGTAAAAGACTCAAAAGGACTCTTGGAAGTCAGCTCTATCTCTCAGAATGCTCAGAATGACCAAAATACCCCTGAAAGCCTGAAGACTCCCAGATTTGGTCCCAAAGTTCTGAAAACATGTTATGTCGTAAGAAAAATGATAAAATGAGTTTTTAAGTAAAACTGGATGAAATCATCAGCTCCCAGAGACCCCCGGAAGTCCCGGAAGTTCCCCGAAAGTCCCCGTTGACCGGTTTGACCAAGGTTTGACCAGGTTTGACCAGAGTTTGACCAAGTTTGACCAAGTTTGACCAAAATCGTCCGAATTCACCGGAATCATTAGAAAAGTATTAAAATGAGTTTTAAAAGAGAATCGCGCGAAAACGTCGGCTCCTAGGAGCTCCCGGAGGTTCTCAGAACTTCTCGGGAATCCTAGGTTTGACCAGTTTGACCAAGATTTGACTTTGGAATCGGGGCACTGAAACAATTTTCAAATATTTTTCATGGATACTAGAGGTCAATAGCTTTCCAACGGTATATCGCACATAATTCCTGGATTTAAAACGAATTTATTTTGAATTTCTGAAGGTGAAAAAGGCGATCAAATCAGCTTTTATCGCGAATACCGCAAAACTTTTCAAAGTGACCTATCCCCGAACTATTTTTTATGTAAAGTAGACTCCATTACCTTTCCAACGGTATATCACAACCTCAATTTGGAGTTCGTATGCATTTTCTGTGAATTTCGGACAAAATAGGGCCTTTTCGCGAATACCGGAACCTCTGGGGGCCTAAACGTAAATTTCTGGGCGTCTGAGGAGCAGTGCCGCCGCGGCACTGGCCCACTGCCGCCGCGGCACTGGCCCAGTGCCGCCGCGGCACTCATCCCTCGCAGAGTCCATTTTTATAATTTTTTTGGGGGTCCAATTTGATTAATTGAAAGCCAAAACGACATAGTTTTATGTTCACAGTTGTTTGGGACCAATGGGAGTACTTCTAAAACCCCAAAACCACCCCAAATTGGCCTATTTAAACCCCCCATTGCTCTTCATTTTAGGGGGGCCAAGTGCAAAGCTTGAAAAGTTGTAGAGAAGAAGAGAGATAGAGATAGGTTTAGAAGAGAGAAAGGGAGCTTCTCCCATTGATTTTCCATAAGAAAGTGAGTTTTATTCTTGTTTTCTTCCATTATCCTTCTATATACTTCACATTCAAAGTCCATTCCAACCCTCATTCTTGAGCATTCATGAGATAGGAAGCTACTTCCATGTCCAAATGTCAAAATCTATGAGTGAAACACCAAGCTACAAGTCCAAAATCACATTGATTATCATCTATTGATTGCTATTTACTTGCTTTGATTATATATATGTTCATCTCTCCTTATCTCATTTCTTTTTCTTTTCTTTATTTACTTACTAGTTCATCATCATCTAAGTGATGACATGAAGTTTGGGGTGAGTGAATCCTTATGGATAGTAGCTCTTGACCTCAAAAACATGTTTGATAGATGATGATCATAACTTCAATACCTCCAAGGTATTCTTGAAGTGTATTGAAGTTATGTTCAAATAAAAATAAATCTCTCCAACAATCTTGGAGGTTCTTAAATGATGAGTTTGATGTAGGTATTCTAAGTGGCTATGATCCTTATTGAGTGTTGAAAATATGTTTTCAAAACATCTATTTCAAAACCCCTCTCAATCCCTCTCATTTGGTTTCAAGAAACAAAACTTTGTTTTCTCCAAAATCTTCAAAACAATGAGTCAAAACAGTGAGTGAGTTGAGTTCAAAGATTTTTCTAGAACTCAATACTCAACATATGGATACAAGGCCACTTGGAAAGTCTTCCTAACTCATTGGAGAACACCCATGATTTTTGGTTTGACTTGGAAGTACTTGGAAATGGTCCATTTGGGTCCCAACATTCCTTCCAAACATTCTGTTTTTGCTGTCACAGCAGCTAGGTCAACTTACGACCTCTTTTCCAGAAAACTTTTCCAAAAAGGGTGGTCCTAACTTATTTTTCCCTTAAAATTCAATGTCGTAGGAAACTTTCTGTATAAAATGGGCCTCTAGATCATTCTTTTTCATTTTCTAAGATTTTCTAACATTTCGGTCGACAGTACGAACTCTGTTTCTGAGTGACCTCTATTGTTTATATAATTTCTCTCAATCTGTGATAGATATTCAATATTGGCCTTTTGGGTTGTGTTCTAGACACAATAAGGAACATCTCCATAAAAAATCATGCATTGAAAACATTCCTAACCCCTCTTTTCAAATTCCAAAAGATCATGCTATTGTTCTGTCCACTATTCACAGCAAGTACATTTCAACTTTCATTCTTTGATTTGATGCTCATATGCATTCCAAATTAGTTCATATCTTAGGAAGTAGTTCATACTACATTTGTACATATCCCATATTGATTTCATCCATCCATTCATACACATTTTAGACTTCTAAGTCATTCTAGGAATCCATAAACACAAAGCACACTACAACCTTGGCACATTCTAGATACATACATTGCATTCATGCAAGATTTGGGGTTTTTGTAACTCTTAATCTAAGGAGATTATAAGGAATGAACTCGATCACCCGTTCATGCTTCCCCTTGATCTAATCATCCTTTCTCATCCGTCCCGGGGATTGAGAGGTCTTCTTTTATCAAAGATTAACACGCATCATACTAGCTTGCTAAGCATATTTTGATTTCTTTGCTTATTTGTTTCAATAACGATTCATGTCCCCTTTAGATTAAGGAAACTTAATTACTTGAAGCGTGATTAGACGATTTTTCCTAGGTTTATTTGTGTGATCTTTCACTTTACATTGCATGATATTTGATTTAGATCTTATGAATGATATTTTATCTTTAGATCTTCCATTTTCAAGTTTCTTATGTAATGTAATATACTATCATAGTATTAATTGCCGAACCATACATAGTATAAGATGATTATTTGGATGCTAATTGAGGCCCGTCGAAAGATGGGGCGAGTTGAGGGTGTTTTAGTCGCGACAAAGGCTCCTTCCTCTCTCGTACCAAAACCCCGAACCAAGTTCTTTGGTTATGAAGGGCCGGTGCCCTTTATCCATTTGGGTGAGTCAAAATTAGGTTTCTTGGTTCCTTAAAGACCAAGTGGCGACTCTGTATCTGTTTTCAACAGACCTTTTCTCTCTCCTTGATTCAAAATCAAACGAATTTCAAAACAATCTCGAACAAGAGAAGTGGTCCGATTTCCGGTATCCACACTACCGGAATATCTTCAAGCTTTAAATCAGGACCTCTAATCTCAACAACACTACACAGAAACCCCCAAAAGCCCTTCTTTAATAAACGATAAGCTTCAATAGCTGACACGATATACGGCGGTAATACAACACCCTTACCTTGAAAATAAAATTCATCTTGATTCGGAATACGGAATGCTACTCCTTTAGTATTACAATCAATATTAGCATGATTAGCCGCTAACCAATCCATACCCAATATAACATCGAAGTGCTGAATAACTAACGGTACCAAATCAATGGTTAACTCTTTACCATTCACATTAATCTCACATTTTCTATACACACCCGAACTAACCAGTGGAGCCCCCAATGGTATCGCGACAGATAAATCACAGTTTAGGAACTCTAATGGTTTATCTAGATGTTTAGCAAAGTGGTATGACACGAATGAGTGTGTGGATCCAGAATCTATAAGTACATTTGCTAGATGTGAGCAAATGGGAACCATACCTGAGACAACAGTGTCGGCAAAAGCGGTATCTCCCGGCCTGAGTTGGAATGATCTTGCCTCTCGCTGCTCCCTCCTCGGAGGTTGAGTAGTCCTTGGTGTGATAGCGTTGGCCGCGGAAGAACCAGAACCTGAAGCTCCTTGGCGTCTAGTAGGACAGTCCTTAGCTTGATGTCCCAACTCCTTACAAGTAAAGCATCAGCCCCTCATATCCATATTTTGATTTGGACAATTCCTAACTATGTGTCCCGGTTATCGGCAAATATTGCAAATGATTGGATTTGGAAGTTGATTACATCGGCCCCAATGAAATTTCTGACAAGTCTAACATCTCGGCTTGTTCCCACTAGAACCACTACCGATACTAACTGATGATCCCCCTGAACTCTGCCTCTTTGCACTACCTTGTCCACTGAATTAACTTGATCCCGGTCATTTAATTTGTTGACTCAGTGGTGGTGGTAAGTTTGAAGTATACCCGAGATCCTTCTCAGCTATGGAGGCATTATCCAGTGCCTTAGCAAAAGTCTTCGATCGGAACACAGTCACTCGTCCCCGGATGTCACTTCGAAGCCCTGGTACAAACTTTCTTGCTTTTACTTTCTCTGTTGTTATCATATCCCCAACAAACCTTCCTAAACTTGTAAACTGTGTTGAATATTCGTGGACTGACTTTCCCCCTTGAACCAACTCCATAAACTCTTGAGCCTTTTGATCCCCAAATGATTCTGGAAAGTATTGTTCATTGAAAATCTCAAGAAATTGGTCCCACGTTGTCGGTTGACCCGGGCCCAGCTTGGTACGCCACCAGTATTGTGCTTCATCCTTTAACGTGTCAGCAGCAAATAGAACTTTCTGTTCCTCCATACTGTTAGGAAACTGTGTTCCCAGAATCCATTGGCAGCGCGTATAAGTTGGTACTGCAAAAAAAAAAAATACGTGAAAACTACAATAACCCTACAAGGGCAGAACTAAGGTTACCTTAAACTGCTAAAACGGATTGCTGTAGTAGACGAATCGAGAACACGGGCTTGATAACAGCTTACGATCTTCTACCGTATTCCTTTGCTGCCAGAATATCGAACTGAGTGTGGGCTCTTTCGAAATCCTTTCTGTTTTCTGCTCTCCCTCTTTTACGCTCTCTTTTCTATTCCGAGTTATAATTCTCTATATAGAAAAAACGCTAACTGAGGAGAGAGCCAAAGCAGCATATATATATAGGCTACGATAGGGACCATAAGAAGTCAATAAGGAATATGCTTCCTTATGGAATTAGGAAACCCTAATTCGAACTGAATCAGATTCCTATTTCCATAAATTATAATTCATACCACTAAAGAATTATAATTGCACTCCTACCCTTATCTCAAAAATATATTTTGAGCTCCATGTTATTAAATGCTTATTATCTCCCCATGTTAAGATTACAGATATCCATTAATTAAATATAACTACTGACAATCATATTTAATTAATTTCTTAAAATTCCTTGAGATCCTCTGCTTAACTTATCTGATATGTCGGATACAAAATCCACCTGCAGGGTTTGACATAATCAAAACTTATAAGCTTTCTCAAGGGGGTATCATCAATCCCAAAATTGAGACATGGATTCCATCATTAATTAATATCTACCACACAATTAATATTGCCACCCAATCCAATGAGATATTGACCCATTTAAGGATCTCACCCTTTTAGGGATCAAAGTGTAAATATCAAATGTACGTGTCTACAAATTAACTTAAGATTTAGAGCATAAGCACTCATAATAGCCATGAGGTATTAATTATCTTATAAGTCAGTATAAAGATAATTACCCCAAGTCAGTCCCGTTTAATACACAAAGTGTACCAGCATAGTGAGTTGAAACTATACCGTTTTCCGTAGTCAAGACAAACCTACTACAACACCATGCTGCAGTCCTACCGATGGTGTGTCCAATCCCATCTAAGACTGTAAATCAAAATCTTACATTCTATAATATCTGATGGCCTGATCTTCCGTGTGTAAGCTGAACTCTACACACCAAACCACCTACTATATAGAATGAGAGACACACATGCATAATATTAAATAAATAATATAATACAAACATTTCCCACACAGATTCTAAAAAAAATGGATTAACTGATTTTATTAAATGAATTATAAATCAACTACATAAAGCATGGCTTTTAGTATATATCCCTAACATTTGATTTGCACAGAACAACATTTGATGAAAATAAAACAACATTTCCCGATCATGGAACAACATTTGATTTGTACGGAACAACATTTGCTGAAAATAGAACAACATTTCCTGATCATGGAACAACATTTCCTGATCATGGAACAACATTTGATTTTCACGGAACAACATTTGATGATCACGGAACAACATTTGACTATCCATGGAATAACATTTAATTTGCACGGAGCAACATTTGATGAAAATAGAATAACATTTTCTGATCATGGAACAACATTTGATTTGCACAGAACAACATTTGTTGAAAATAGAACAACATTTCCTGATCATGGAACAACATTTGATTTGCACGGAATAACATTTGATGATCACAGAACAACATTTGATTTGCACGGAACAATATTTGTTGAAAATAGAACAACATTTCCTGATCATGGAACAACATTTGATTTTCATGGAATAACATTTGATGCAAATAGAAGCCAAACTTCCAAGTATCCAATACATTAACAATCTTCTTTCTCTCCAACTACCATGGAAGTAAAATGTGGTTAGATGAGGAAATAAATAGGGTGAAGATGAAGGGATTAGATAGATAGATATATATATATAGAGAGAGAGTTATACAACCCTATATCAAAGTAAAATAAATACTAACTCTAAAGAAAATCATCTCTAATTATATATACTACAAGCACAAAAATGGCAAACTTGTAATAAACAAGGGGAACCATCTTCAGAAGCTGCGGATCGATCCCAAGCAAAAGGTCAGATTGATCTGCCTTTCATCTAAACCCTTGATATTCCTCGAGAAGCCGTGGATCGATCCTTTCTAAAGGCCGAATCGATCCATCTCAGGATCTTTATCGCAGAATGTTTCTTCAAAATCGCAGATCGATCTACTCAAAAGTCCAGATCGATCCGCTTCTTTTGAATTTGGTGATAAGCTCCTCTAAAACACGAGAAATTGATCCGCGTGGCCAGGCCAGATCGATCTGCTGCTGCTGAAGTTCGTTCCTTGCCCCTTTTATGACATGAATGTCACAAGGGTTTGGTTTTACTTCACCCAAGTTTGCAAAACCTACAAGAAAGAGATCATTATTAGCGAAAAGAGGGTAACAACGAGAGTTATTAAAAGTACAATTTATCCATTGAACCTCCTGGGTTAGGTGCTAATTCGTGTTCAATAAAGGTAAAATTATGAAGTTAAGAATGCAATATTGGACACATATCAGTAGGTCCTTGCTAAATCGTCCATACACGGACGTGCAATGTGTGTAGTTTGCTTAGTTGTTATGCACATATCTTCTCTTTCATGTTTCTCAGAGACCATCACATTTTTGTTCTTCTTTATCGACATCTCTCTATCTCTCTCTCTCTCTCTCTCTCTCTCTCTCTCTCTCTCTCCCCCCCCCCCCTTGCTATGTTTATTATGAAGGGGACAATTTTTAATTGTGGAACAACAGTTACTGATCTTGGAACAACAATTTCTGAGATGGAACAATAATTATAAATCATGGAACAACAATTTTTAATAATAGAACAACAATTTGTGTTCATGAAACAACAATTACTGTTCATGGAACAACAATTACTGATTATTGAACAACTATTTCTAATCATTGTCACAACAATTTTTAATCATTGGAACAACGGTTACTGATAATGGAACAACAGTTTGTAATCCTGGAACAACCGTTCATGATATTGGAACAATAATTTCTAATAATGGAACAACAATTACAGGCCATAGAACAACAATCTGGGTAAGTTCTCGACAATTCCTTTTTATTTACATTTTTCTTAAATCACATAACAGTTATTGATCATAGAATAATAATTTCTAATCATTGAACAACTATTTAAGTTCATGGAACAATAATTATTGATCATGGATCAACAATTCATGATTATGGAACAATAATTTATGATCATGGAGCAAGAATTTCTGATAATAGAACAGTGATTTTTAATCATAGAACAACAATTACTGATCATGGAACAGTATTTTTAATAAGAAAACAACAGTTACTGATCGTGGAATAAGAATTTCTGTTAATGGAACAACAATTTCTAATCATGGAACAACCATTTCTAATCATGGAACTGTTATTTATGATAATGAAACAACAATTACTTATCATGGAACAATAATTTCAAACAAAAGAACAATTACTGATCAGGGAACAACAATTTGTGTTCATGGAACAACAATTATTGAACATGGAACAACAATTGTGTTCATGCAATAACAATTTATGATCATAGAACAACAATTTCTAATCCTGGAACAATTTATACCATACACATTAATTAAAGTGTTCCATATTATAATATCTCTAACCCATCTTCTTCAATTCATTCTACTGAAACAGAAACCCCCAATAAGGTCTTGTTTGGGTATAAGAAATGAAACAATCACAACTAGATCATTTCTTAACGAAATAATGCAAGTCCTAAATGAAAATTGATCCTCTTAACGAGCCCTATCCATATGAATTGGTTTGGAATCCCAAGTTTTATTAAATAACACGAATTTTGGATAAAACCGCGAAGTGGGTCTATGAAAAAACTACATATTCGTGATGATTGGCTAAAAATTTTGAAAAACTGTTCTTAGGGGGTTATAAGGGAAGTAATACGGATCTTTTGACAAAAGTTTCATGAGTTTGGGTGGTGGTTGAAAAATCAAGCTTCAATGGAAGCTTTAATGGCAGACGGCCATGGCTAAGCTTAAGGCTTTGTTTTATTTACCTAAATTGTCTGTGTACACAAATAAATACAGAAAGAGTAAAAATAGAAGGAGCTCAGTTGACTCTCTATCTCTCTCACTCTATATTCTTGCTTGTGTGTGTATAGACAAATGGGTGAGGGTGATGATATGTAGCAGTAGGGACAATGTGGGATGAGCCAGTGATGAGAAGACTTGCTCCTAAAATGTCTAATGAATGCTTGATTGCATCATGGATGAAATGAGAAATGGGAGGGAAGAGAGAGAGTAAAGTTGGGAGGGAAGAGAGAGAGAGAGAGAACCTGCTACCGGAAGGAAAATGAGAGAAAGAGAGAGAGAGAGAGAGAAAAAATAGAGTGGTTTTGCTTTTTTTTTTTAAAAGCTTTGACACACGAACGACTTAGATGAGGCCAAATTTCATCCAATGGCTGAGATTAATTTGGGTGTATATACACTCAAAACCACCAAACAGACCAAAGTGTTCTCCGTAAATAAGCATTCTATCCAAAAAGAGAGAAAAAATAACTTTATAGGTCTTAGTGTGAGAAATGAAAATGGATTGTAGATAAAATTTGAGAGAGAGAGAGAGAGAGAGAGAGAGAGAGAGAGAGAGATGTGTGTGTGTGGATGGAGTTGTCAATGCATAGATAATTCTCGAATCAAAATGGTTGAAAGACTGTCAAGTTACCATGATGAAATTGATTGAGAGTATTTTTGCTCATTTATTTTTGTCCACTCAGAGAATTTTTGCTCATTTATTTTTGTCCACCCAAATTTTGATTGGATGATACGTGTCTTATTCTAATAATTATGTTGATAGTACATTGAGTGATATGTGTCTCATTTTAGTAATTATGTTGATAGTACATGAGTAAAATATGAAAGAAATGGAACACGTGTCATCCAGTGAAGTCTAGGTGAACAATAATGAACCAAAAATAGGTAAGCAAAAATGCTCTCATATTACTTAAGTTTTGTGCATGGTTCATAGATTTGGACCATTTAGTGAAATTCGGTAATTAGAGTAAATAATAAGGAAATTAGGGGGGAAATTGAAATAATGTGAAAAGTAAAAATTAAAAGTTGCAAATTTTGTAAAAGCATCTCCAATTACATTACTTAAATTTTTTCTATTTTTTAGCCAAAATGTTCCCCATTTTAGGAAGTATTATTATGTTATATATTTCTTTTATACAAAAGTTAAAAATTTTAATGCACTCTCTCTTCTTACATGAATATGATATGTATTATTTTTTATTATTTTATTTATGGGTAATTACTCATAAATAATTTAATGCACTCTCTCTCCTCAAATGTGGAGAACCAAAAAGAAATTTGCCAAAATAGAGAATCATTTACAGAACCCTTTAGAACTCAAAAAATGCACTTTGATTCCCCAACCTAGCTAGAAAGTGTCTACTTTTCTTTAAGTTACATTTATATTTTAAAATTTGTTAATTTCTATATAAGGTCATTTAAACATGGAGCAAAAAAGTACTAGGTAAAACATAAGGAAAAGCTATTTTCGTTCTTAATTTGCTTTTTTTTTCCCCTTTTTTTCCATCAAAAAATCTGTACACAAACAGAACCTAAAAATGCTATACAAATTTTTTAGGGCAGTGCTAGGGGCACTAACAAAATCCACTAACACTTACTAACACAATTTATCTCTCTCCTAGTGGTACTGCGGAGTCCACTACAGACCCTACAGTACCACTAAGACAGAGATAAAATGTGTTAATAAATACTAATAAAATTTATTAGTGCCTAAAATATTACTCAATTTTTTATATGACCAATACTAAAGTAGTTTCTATATACTCCGTACTAGATAGTTGTCCCCACTTCAATTTTGTAGGCTAGTGTTTTTGTTACTGTGTGTGATAGGAGTAATTGATAGATACGACTTTTTGTTTTTTTCTTTTGCATGTGTAGTTGGGCCTAAGATTCTGCTAATGTTTTTGTGAACTATGTGGCATGACTCCATCTCTACTCTCTCTCACCTAATATGTTGGCTCAATTATACTTCATTCTCCCAAAAATTGGGAAAAAAATCTTATTATATGTAATATATAATATACTGGCCTAACTACAAATAGACCCAAAAAAATTTGCCTTCGGGGCGCTGCCCCCAAACCCCCATGTGACTCTAAGCTCTTACACACAGCCCCCCCTAGTCGAGATTCCTGGATCCGCCACTGAGGGTCACTACACCAAAAATATTTTTTTTTTTATTAAACTGATAATGTTTTAAACAGCGCTTGATCAAATTTGGCACGTTTTTTTCAGTGCCAAATATTGAGAATTCTATTTTTTTTTTTTTTGCACTGTTTTGTGCAATATTTAGTCAAAGGTACCTAATTTTAGAGTTTTGACACCCTTTTTTTTGGCACTGCTCTGAATTGTGCCCGTGTGAAGATACATGTCAACTTTTGATCTCATCACTTGTATATGTCGGGTACATTAATTTGGCACTGCTTAAAACAGTGCCAGTTTTTTTTTAGTGTAAAAAATAATTTCATCTGGCACAGTTTTGAGCAATACCAAATTATTTTTCAAGAAAAACCAAAATTTGGTATAGCACCAATATATAAAATACCAATAGCACCTCTATAAAAAATAACTTATAATCACAACTACAAGTAGCAATCAATATATAATAAATTTCCAATAAAAAATAAAAACCATAGCAATCCGACGTATAGTGTATACATAGCATAATAAACCAACAACATATAATCTAAAATAAAGTTCCTAACACAAAATGAAACCATAGAAATCCAAAATACAGCTCCTAACACAAAAATAAAACCATGGAAATCTAAAATAAAGTTCCTAATACAAAAATAACTACTGCATTCGGGGGGAGGGGGGGGGGGGGGGGCTAGGTCATCGTGCCAAAATAAAAATCCACCTATACCCACACCCACATCTCCCAATGTACTAAAAGAGGATTTTTTTTTTCCTGAGAAAAAAGAGAATTGTTTACCTCCCAAAGCAGACAATACTCATGCAATATTATCTCATCAAGAATAATACGCACTTCTCTCGGTTTCAAGCGATGGTCATGAATTGAAGAGATAATGTTGAGCTACATTTTTCTACTATAACCACAAAGCTTACCCAGATAAGAAATTATTTTGCACAGAACTAACTCATCGGCACTAGAAAACAGGGCCTAGATTAGGTATGGCACTTGTAAGAGTTGCAGCATTTGTTGTATAAGTTGTGTGAATGTCGTGGCTACCAAACAAAAATTTTTCGCACTTGAAATCTTTAACAAAATCTATAACTATGGACTTCAACGCCTCCATCTCTTCTTTGAGGCTATCTACCTTCTTCCTCCAGTCATCGTGATCTGTGTTGACTTCTTGAAGTATTTCACGTGCAAATGCGGAAGCCATTATAGCCTTCTTTGAAATTGTAGACCCAACACAACGAACTCTCCCTCTAGTCTCTTTCCCAAATGTGTCAAAGATGGGACGACTATCCAATGACTCCTCACCACTCTCTTGAAACAACTTAAGAAGCATTTCAACCTTATCCTGCATATAAATGCATTTTAGTGATCATTCTATCATGTTTGGGGTAAAAGAAAAAAAATTACATTTGCAATTGAGCTTACCGCAAATTCTCTGTCATGAGGTGCATAACTTCCATCTTTCAGTTTATGGGTATACAACCACAATTCAACACGATTAGGTAGCGTCCATGCTCCACTTTCCACGTTTTTGCACGTCGAGCATAACCATCACTCTACACGTATTATGAGTGGTCTTTGTTGAACAACTCTCTTTTATAGCTTTATTCCGCTTTCTTATATCCTTTTGGGATCCTGTAGCCTCATGATAACAAAATTGCTCCCAGTCCTTACTTCTAGTATTTTCTGGGACTAGATCCTTCCACTTGGTAACATTATCATCAACCAACTTTTCTTGTAGCTTTACTTTGATTTCTTCCAAGCATTGTTGGATTTTTTTTCATAAAAAAGAGCTTTTGACTATCTTTTACATCAGAAAATTCTCCCTACAAATTCTTATAATAGTAATATTGTGACTTGGTAAAAATACTAACATAGATTAGAGTGGAAGATAAAATAATTCAAAGTATAAACTAAAACTGAAGCATTAGAAAGAAATAATTGATTTCGAATTAAAGATAAAAAATATGTAACAATATCTTATACGTTGTCCATAATTGAGTTTTATATCGTGCTGGAACATGTTTTCACGACATTTAGCAAATTGGGAAATATGTTCTTGTTAGGTATCCCAACCTAGAAGAGGATCGGATTTAGCTGAATCTTTTCCTCCTACCGGAAGTCCATGGTCACTAAATTTTAATTTCTTCATAGAAGACCCACCTACCACTAAAGAACATGTAGCAACCCTTGATCGCGAGGTTGATACAGGCTCACATGCCACATCCTCTTTAGTGGAATCCTCAAGAGGTGTTCTAGAGGGGTGGACGTAGGCCGCGGATTGCGATTGCCAAATCACTTGAAACTCAGTTTGCAAGTGTTTCATTCTCTCTCTCTCTCTCTACTTACTGTTTTATTATTGGATATTGTGCTTGCTTAACTTTTTATTTGTAATTAGTCTTTAGTAATCTTATTCACCCCTCCTCTAAGGATTAATTTTGGGCCAACTGTGTTCTTTGCTGTAGGATAAATGATTGTTAAATTATTCCCTTCAGGAAGTAACTCATTCAGTAATCCGAGAATTACACATGTGACACCATCTGACAAACTAAACTATGTTTTCAAATCATTCAACTTCACAAGAGCATACATTATCGTATGACTTGATTCACCAGTAGAAGGGTGTAGGGGTTCCATTCCAAGTCAATGTAGACGTTCGTACCTCTTACCTTTATGTGTTTGAGGATTATTCGGAACCGCAGTAGTTGCATGACCTCCATCACTTCTTTCACAATTAGAAGTTGAAAAACCAGCTTCCCTCATGAACATCTCACAAGCATCATTTACAAGTTCATTCAATCTGGGAAAAATTGATTTGTCAATGGGTTCTATAATATCAATTACTGTCCCAAATTCTGGTTGTTGATGGACTTGATTTACAAGTGGTCCTTCCCCATGGAAATGCCATAAGTTATAGTTTTGAACCATCCAAGAAAAAAACAATTATATAAACTTTTGTCCCATTGAATATAACAGATTTACTAACAGTTACCGACAAATTCAAACAACAGAGGCTATTAGCAATACGATTGAAACTACAGATGCAAACTGAAAAACATGCTAACTACACAGAGGGGTATTTGTAGTTTACCCAGCTTTTATTTTTGTATCAATTTTGCCCCTTTCTCTCTCTCTCTCTCCATATATTTTGTACAATTGACCCCTCTCGCACGAGAAGTTATTTAGTGAGCCCGTCATATCACATCATCATGTTGACGTGGTATGACACCACAATCACATGGAGCCATGTGACTACTAAAATTAAGAGGACATGACAAGTGGGAAAGACGCGCCCCTATAAATAGGGGGCATGACTTGCTTAAAATCAGCAAATAATTGTGATCTCTTAATTTTAGTTGTCACAACTCACGTGGCCCTATGTGATTTGAACATCACACCACGACAGCATAATAATGTGGTGCGACGGATTTACTGAATAATTTCTCCACTCCAACCATGAATTCACATGCCACATATTCAAGATATGGCAAAAGCAGTTAGTCCACAATTCACATAGACCCGTATATGTATATGTTAGCCTTGAATTTATTTAAGGCATTATTTATGTTTGTTTTGATGATGACAAATCTAGTGATAATTGCATATTCTTAATAGTTCTATTCCAATCAATTATCAATTCATTTTCATTGTGCTAATCTCTTGAATTATATTGTTAAATGTTCTAACTTTGTTTGAGTTCATGAGATAGCATATGGTAAAGTCCAAGAGTGATGGATCTCAACAAGGATCAAGCTTGAAGACTTGAAGATTAGTTCATCCTTGGTTGAAAACTAGGATTTACATGTAAGCATTTTGATCAATCACTCATAGGGGCTCAAGTAACTTTAATTGGACTTTAGGATCCTTGCTCTTATACTTTAAAATACTTTCAAGGACCTAAACATACTTAGATCACTCAATTAAA
Source organism: Hydrangea macrophylla (assembly GCA_033977485.1). Taxonomy (NCBI): domain Eukaryota; kingdom Viridiplantae; phylum Streptophyta; class Magnoliopsida; order Cornales; family Hydrangeaceae; genus Hydrangea; species Hydrangea macrophylla. Next base: position 77,565,199 of record CM066983.1, on the reverse strand, counting down.
TTCATTTCACAGAAAGTTTTGAAGTGGCTAAGTTCAAATGAAGAACCCTCTGTAGATGGGTCAATTTTAAAGCCAAACCTGATCTAATTGGTAAGGAACTAGATGTTGAGTTTTATATGGTTAGAAAGGTATTTGAATCTAGTTTCCGAATCTTCAAACGGATCGCAAAAACGTGTTTTACAGAGGGAGTTATGTCTGTTTTAGTAAAGAGGTATCAATCTGCCAAAAACCAGCAGAATCCAGTCAACTGAAAAATTTCATGTCCAGTCAACTGGATTGTAAAATCAATCGACTGGAGGCACTATTCAGTCGATTGGATTTTACACAGAATGTCTTTTCTCTGATATAAACTTCCCAGTGGACTGAACCTTCGATCCAGTCGACTAGACTGCACAAAAACACTTAACGACTAGTTTTTAGACTCTCCAAAAAATATTTTTACATCCCCTATTCACTCCCAACGGCTATAATCTTTCAAAAGCTATATATAGGGATGTTTTTAAGGGTCATAAAGAAGGAGGAACATCAACAAAATCATTCAAACATCTTGTTTAATCATCATTCACAATTGAGCCCTAGTTTGAGTGAAAAATCAAATTGCTGTAGATTTCAATTGTAATTCTTGAGAGAGTAAATTGTAGTGAGCTTTCATTTGTATTATCTACTCACTAAGGAGTTGTTGTGTGAGCTTTAATTGTATTATCCACTCACTACACCAAAAAGGGAAAATTGGCACCCTTTCGCGAATTTAATCTGACACTGTTTTAAACTGTGCCAAAATTTGGCACGATTTTAGGCCAATCTGGCACTATTTAAAACAGTGCCAAATCTGGAGCTGTTTGAATCAGTGCCAATTTGGAAAATTTACAGTTCCAAAAAATCGCAAAATGCCATTCCCTCCAACACGCGTTGACTGAAAAAAAAAAGCCCCCCTAAAATCATTTTCCTCACTTTCTCTTTCTCTCTCTCTCTCTCTCTCTCTCTCTCTCTCTCACACACACACACACACACACACACACACACACACACTCCTGAGAAAGCCTAACAAAGAAAAAAACCCCCAAAGTTCTCACCATCACCACCGCCGCCGACACCACATCTCACCCTCATCACCACTGTCGCGCCGCCGATGTCTGCACCTCCGACACCTATACTCTCTCTCTCTCTCTCTCTCTCTCTCTCCGGTCGCATTTACCCATCAGAAACATCTCAGGAGTCGTTCTCCGACAAGTTTTCGGTAAAGGTAGACAACGATAACTCCTTAGAAGAAGCTAATGGGACGATGAACAAGAGGCCCAAGTACTCATTGCCTATTGATCAGGTTTTTAACTGCTTTTCATTAGTTGATTTTTTGTTTGGTTACTGAGAAATGAAAAGTAGGAAAAGAGAAGAGGGAGTATGCTTCCGCTGGAGGTGGGGACTCGGGTGTTGTGCCGTTAGAGGGACTCCAAGTATCATCCGGTGAAGGTCATCGAACGAAGGAAGATGTAGACCCATGGACCCAACGAGTATGAGTACTACGTTCACTACACTGAATGTAAACACACACACACATACACACACACACACACATACACACACACACACTCTCTCTCTCTCTCTATCTATCTCTCTATCTTGATTCTTTTGTTATCTTCTCAATTTTGGTTCTAGGGTTAGGGTTTAGTATTTTCAATTTGTGTGTATGTGTGTGTTTGTTTCGATTCCCCCCCCCCCCCCCTTGTTTAGCCGAGGAGATAGAAAAGAGTAAACCGTTTCTTTTGCTATCTTCATGAGCTATTTCCTAATTATTAGTTTGTTTTTTAATAATCTTCGACCCTGTTGTTTGGTGGGCTAATGATTGAGGAAATGGTTGATTTAAGGTTTGTTTCTAGGTAAAGAAGGGTTTTAGGTTGATTAGAATGAAGGAGACTATGATTTGATATGGTTTGCAAAGGAAAGATGAGGGAATTCTTGCTGCTAGAATTCTGGACAGCAACTGGATTGCTTGATAGAATATAATAAATATCAAGAAAGAAAACGTACACAACTATAGACGCACAAGGCCCATAGACTTTATGCAAACAACTAATTCATTTGTATCATTTGTCATACTCTTTCAAATGTGATCAAAGCATCCCTTATGTAGGTGCTGAAATTACAAAGGAATTACAAATGTGATCAAAGCAGCCCGTAGACTTCTGAAGTTAAATTTGTATTGTGACTATCTCTATGATTCCAAAGTTAAATTGAAGGTTATTAAAAGTTGCAACTTCTATGAAATCAGATCCTTATTCTTCATTCTCAATTATTCTCTGTCCTTTAATTTTACTGTTTAACAGACTTCTCATTGATTGCTATTTCAATCATCTCTTTGTCTATGCATCATTATTGGAAACAACATCCATGGCCTAATTTTGGCAATAATCATTCCAACATGGGGAAATAATGCATTTTGATTTATTATACCAATTTGTATTGCCAGAGAGTGCTGGTAATCAGGTATTCAGAGTAGAACTTTATTTGCAGTATATCTATGTATTGTATCAACCATAGTTATGCTGATTTTTGCCTTATTATCTTCACATGTTGTAGTAGCTGAACTTTCTCTTCTTTGGTCTTAGGTGGTAGTGCTTGGAGGTGGATCTTTTGGAACAGCAATGGCTGCCCATATTGCAGGTCGATCTATTAACGAGAGCCACTTTAATTGGTGGGTGTCTTCTCAACTTCATCACTTCTTGAACTTTACTTTTTTTGCATTCTTGGTGACAATGAATAGCATATTTTAAGTATTTAACTTTTCATGAATTATGCCTTTCATAACCTTGTTTTTGTCACATAATACATATACATGTGTATCATAAAAACATTAGTTTCCCCTTCATAATTTCTTTTGATGGTTTTCTTTTGCTTTCCTGTATATTTCTCTGTTCTCAACAAGTATTTTCCAGAACACATGTTACCAAACAACGTCGTTGCAACAACTGATGTCAAAGTTGCTCTACTGGGTGCGGACTTTTGCCTTCATGTTGTACCTGTGCAGGTTCTATAAGGGCACATCATTAACATAGAAATGCAGTAAAATTGTGTCCTCTTGAAATTTTCTTTAACATGCAACGTGCAAATGCTTTAACCTAATTCTTATATGTTATATTTGATCATTATTTATGCATATTTCCTTAAGGCTTTGTTTGGTTCATGGATTCACTGAGGAAAAAGAAATGAAAACAGGAACGTAAACGTTTTCCTTTGTATGTTTACTAAGGAAAATAGTAAGGAAAAGAAAATAGAGTAGGAAATATATTTTCAGTATTGAAGTTTGTGAGCCAATTTCCTCCCTCTATTCTTAAGTTACAATTATATTTTGAAAATTTCTTAATTTAATTGTTTAAGCATGATGGAAAACACAAGGGAACTAGTTTTCCTTTCCCTTTTCCTTTCCTTCAACTAGTTTTTTAACTTTGTGAATCATTTCGCTTTCTATTATCTTGTGTGACTTAAATTTTTAATGTTATTTAAGCACAGTGGAAAAAATTAGGCACAAAACTAATGAAATAATTTTCCTTCTACTTTTCCTACTCTAAATCCGCATACAGAATGGAGCCTAGGCCAAAAAAAATATGACCTGTATCTCTTCCTTCAGAATTTTTGGTCTGAGTATATTCCCATGACATTTGCGCATTAAAGTCATTTGAATCAAACATTGTGACAGGAAAGTGATAGATTTTCTGGACTCAGTTACTGAGAGTAGCCAAACATTAGTAGTAGAGTTATTGTAGCTATTCAAGACCTAGTTGATCACCGTTGTCCAAACGGGTCTTAGATCTATGTAAGATGAATTTATAGTTCGTTAGGCAACACTTTTGGTATGTTAAAACAGTTTTGCTAGGTTTTAGTTTGATGTTAATAGAGAATTGATTTGTTTGTTTGAATTCACATGGACTTGGTAGAGGAGAAGGAGGGCTGCTTTGCTTTGGTAACCAACTCTTCATTAGCTTTTCGAGTAAGAATATCATCTTACCCTTTTTAACACTAAATTTGCCTCTTATTTACTCTTTTAATTAATTGATGAATTTGTTACCAAAGCTGTGTTATGGGCATCATTTGTGGTAATCCTTCCTTGATTCCTCTGTTTGTAAGGATTCTTTTCTTATTTATGAATTTTGGTACATTAAGGCTTTGTTTGATTTCCAAATTCCTACAAAGAAATGGACAAAAGGGAAAGGGAAAGGGAAAGGGAAAGGGAAAGGAAAAAGAGAAGGAAAGGCTTTTTTTTTTTTGGCCCTTTTCCCTCATGCTTGAATAATATTAGAAGTTAATAAGTCAAATGTTGTTGGAAATCAAGAAAAAACTAAAAACATTTGCTCTCTTTTCGGGTTGGAACACTCAAAACAACAAGAATTCTTGGTACTTCATTTTATTTATTTATTTTTATGATTCATCTATTTGAAATCCATTATCTCTCTCAATAGTTCGTGAATTTTATTTCTTTTGTTTTTACAGGTTTTGTACTTATTCAAAGGTGATGGGAAGTGATTCAAAAGGAGTTGTGATTGTAAGAGATGTAGAAACAGAGAAGCCAAAAAAGAAAGGTAAGACGTAGAGAAAGTATTTGAAATTATGTTTAACATTTGGCTTTAAAAACTTGGGTCCTTTAGAAAGTCATCAAATTGATCCAAAAACATAAATTTTTGGGAACAAATTGTGATCAAGAATTTAGTCTAATTGGGGTCAAATGTTTTTGCTGTATGTTATCTCATGCTTGCTATTGTTCAATTGAACTCATTCAGTGTTATGTTGATAGTGAAAAAAAATTGTTGCTAGAGTTATGAAAGTAGGTTTTGATTGCTCTTTTTTTGTATTCTTGAAATTAGTTTTGAGCAAAAGTACTCTCTTATTTGTTAATTACTTGCCAGCCAGTACTTGAGTGTCTCCATTTCGTTCATTAGTTGTTTTGATCTTTAACATTGTTGTGTAGATTCAGTAAAGTAATTAGTTGTCTCTTTGGCACTGTTTTGATTTTATAGTTGTCTCTTACATGTGGGCATTATACCATAAATTAGTTGCATTCTGTTTAACCCATGACTGCGAGTTATATTTCCTCTGCATATTTTGGCAGGTTATTTTATTCAAATACTGTAGAAATCAACTTAAAGAGGGAAGAAAAAGGCTTGGAACTTAAATTCTGTAGAAATCCTATAGAAATCCTCTACAATACTGTAGCAATCAACTTAAATTCTGTTTAACCCATGGCTTGGAACTTTGATGTTTGTTTTTCCTCAAAAGTTGGCGAACTTGAGTTGGTATTTTGACACATATTCCACCCCATGTGTTACAGGTACAAGGAATGCATTTGGATGTTGCAACTTTGAGCAAGCCAGCATTGCGCATTAAAAATGAAGATGGATTTAGACCATTTTGGCAAGGGAATCTGGTCACGATTGGCCATCGTCTACGTTATTTTTCTGTCATCTTAACGCTACAAAGTGTTAGTATAACACCCGTATTTGTGTTATAGCTTTTGCATTGCATTGTCATACATGATAATGTGTGGTGATGTGTCTTATGACACTTGGTTGAGTGAGTTTTGACTCACGAGTTGATTGGGTGTCTGTATTAGAGAACCCATTGAAACTATGGTGATTAAAGATTTGTTGTTGTGAAGTCTCTCCGAGTATGAGACGGTCACTGTGGAACATTTAAATGTTTATATGAAAATAAATGTTTATCTGTGTATTTCAATATCTGTATTATTTTCTGGCTTAGAATATATTTCTGTTGTTAGATTTAGTATCCTGGTGAGGACGAATGAACACGCTATTAATTTGGTAGGCTAATTAGCAACTTCGGAAACGTCATGTAGAAATTCGCGTTTTAGCGACCAAACGAAACTTAGTCGAAAACTTTTATAATTTTGAGGTTTCACTCGTAAAGCTATGAATAAGCTGTGTAGAAAGTTTCAGAGACTAATTAGGAGTTTGGAAAACTCGTGGGGAGGTAAACGTAATTCCCCGAGAATGTTGCCTATATATAGATAGAGATGAACTTAGATATTTTTCATAACTCTAACCTAAATTCTAAAGGAGGCCAAAAGGGAGGCTAGAGGGAGATTTAGGAGCTTAGAGCTTTGCGGCGCCAAACGACGACCTTCCGTCAGGCTGGTTTCTCCCAGATTTCATATTCGAGCTCCTCGAGGTAAGAGCTTCGTTTTGATACCTATTAGGGCCTGTTTGGCTAAGTTTTCCGAAAAGTTGTTTTCTAGAATTTTTCATAAAAGCTGATAAATGGAATTTTGATCCATAGGAATTGTACTAGACGGACTTCTGCACGTTCTTTGTGCACGGGTTTTCTTTGGATCGTATTATAAGCGCGTAAATCGGAGGTGAGTGATTCAACTATGTTTTGGAATGATTTCTTGGTGTGTATTCATGTTATGTTTGAATAGCATGTATTTATTTCTTAGAGATATATTGTGTAGTTCATATTGGGCAATTATATTGATAAATAGGCTCAATAGCACGGTGATATGTTTTAATTACCGAGAGTATGGTGATATGTATTTGAGCATGTTAAGTTGCTTATGTGGGTCAGAAGGAGCACGTGGTCACCGTGCCATTTTGTGGAGCCGATATAGGCATTAAGGTCGCACGATTGAAGAGAAGAATCGTGGGTCTTACCCTTTCGCGTGGACTTATTGGCGAGGAGTCGCGGATTGGGAATATGGACGGGCACGTGAGTCTCCGGCGACTAGTATGAAATGTAGAGATATGAATGCGGACATGTTTATCATTCATGTGCATATGTTGTTTTATTCACTAAGCATTAGCTTAAACAAATCGAAATATGTGTGGTTATTCAAATAACCATTGCAGGTATAAATGCTGGCGAGGAATTGCAGAAGTGAGTACGTGGGTTGGGAGTTCACTTGGAAGACAACTTGAACGATAATCTTGTAGTTTTGGAATAATAGAAATGTTGTAATATGATTTTGGTTGTTTTAAACCATGTTTAACTTAGTATGATAGAACGGATCTAGAACGTTGTAATAGACTATAACAGGTTGTAATTATGTTTGGTAATGCTTTAATACAGCTAGAATTACTTTGGACTAAGTTTGAATTAAATGGTTGATCTTTGGGTGAAAGTTAGAAAGCTTTTAAACTTGAATTTCTGCAGATTGGGATGCTGCCAGGGGAGCAGTCGACTGAGCAGTCGACTGAACCCCTGAGTCTGGTAGCAACTGCTTCTTATTTTAACAAAAGCAGTCGACTGGACCCCTCAGCAGTCGACTGAACCCCTCAGCAGTCGACTGGACTCCTAGTATCAGTCGACTGGAATTGACATTTAAATCCCTGCCTAACTCCGTCGACTGAGCAGTCGACTGTGCAGTCGACTGAGCAGTCGACTGAACCTCTGGTTTTAAAATGTGTTTTGTTTTTCCGCTGCGTGTGTTCTTCAAACCTAATTTTGGGAACGTTAATGAATTGGTTTAGCCTCGGTGGCGTGCCACGGGCTCTGGTTCCGCTATTGTGGGACCGGGCTGTGACATTTAGTGGTATCAGAGCTTAAGTTTAGAGCCTTGGGAACGAGTGACGTTATATATGCTGAGCGACGTCGAGTGGAGTGTGTAATTGTAAAGATAATTGTTATCATTGTAGAAATGCTTCATGTGTTAGCATTTGTTGATTGTGATGAACGGTGCACATATATCTATATTGTGGCATAGCATGCATGGTCATTATGCATTGAACTCAACAGGGGAATATTTGAAACGTTATGGCTGATCCACCAAGAGAATTGTCACCGCATTCGCGGATGGACCAAATAGTGAATATGGTGGGAAGTTTCATACAAGCGGTAAGTGAAAGGGAACAGATGAACGTTCAGCCTCCACAAGTGGAAATTCGTTATGTCAATGCACCATCGACACCGCGACCTCAACACACAATCGTGGAACAGTTTCATAAACGGAAACCGACCTTGTATCATGGACAAGTCGACATAGACTTGGCCGATCATTGGATGATGGACATGGAAAGACATTTTCGTCAGGTAATATGTACCGATGAGGAGAAAATTTTGTGCGCATCCGATACGTTGATGGGCGAAGCATTGGATTGGTGGAACAACGTACTTGAACAAGGGAAGCCAACCACGTGGGAAGTATTTAAAGAGGAATTCAACAAACGTTTCTTCCCGCAATCTGCTTATACTCAGAAACGTCAAGAGTTTGCAAGTTTGGTTCAGGGAGATATGACCGTAGGTGAGTATGTTTCTCGTTTCAATGCCTTGTTACGATTTGGGAAAACTACTGTTCCGACTGATAGGGATAAAGCTCGTAAGTTTGAGGAAGGGCTTAGAGAGAATATCCGTGGTCGTGTGGATATGTTACAACACCCGACCGTTTCTCTCGTTGAGGAAGCTGCACGAATTGCTGAGAAGAGTGTCAACCGGTATCGACAAGGACAACAAGGGAAGAGAGCAAATGACAGTAGGGGCAAGAGCCAAGGGAATGCGAAGAAACCGTTTACACAAGGTTCGGGATCGCATATGAGTAGCCAAGGAGGGAGTACGTTCATGGGGGACTCGAGACCGTTGTGTCCAACATGTAACCAGCGACACAGAGGAACTTGCTACCAATTGAGCACCTGTTACTTCTGCAAGCAGTTAGGGCACATATCCCGAAATTGTCCTTTGAACACAAACTCGACCGCACCAAATACCTTTTCAAATACCAAGAGCTATAACCCAGAATCGAGAGGGAAATGTTTTGAGTGTGGCCAACCGGGACATATAGCGAAGAATTGCCCGAGTAAGAGACAACCGGGAATGAGTACCGGGGCATCGAGTGTGCCAAGCGGATCAAGAATAGAACCTCGAGTGGATAAAGGGAAAGGAGTCGCACAACAACAAGGACGATACTTCCAACTCAGGCCGGGGAATACGGATGATACCGTCGTATCAGGTATTCTTCCTATTTGTTCGTATCCTGCACGTATACTTATGGATTCTGGTTCGACGCATTCATTTGTATCACGTGATTTTGTTAAGCATTTAACTGTTAAGTTAGAACCGCTAGGATATGACTTGTGTGTATCATTGCCTAGTAGTGAACCGCTAGTTACTTCTTCGATATTCAAGTCATGTGAGATCAAGATAGGTGATAAAGTTTTAAGCGTTGATTTGATTCCATTGACGGTGAATTACTTTGATGTTATCTTGGGTATGGATTGGTTGTCGGTTAATCAAGCCAAAATCGATTGTGAACAGAAACAGGTTAGTTTCTATCCGTCAGGACGAGAAGGGTTTACTTTTCAGGGTAAGGGAGTGATCGTACCGCCGTACTTGATATCGGCGATTCAAGCAAGTAAGATGTTGAAGAAGGGTTGTTCGGGTTCCTTATGTTCAATTGTCGACACGCGAGTTCTTGGACCACTAATAGAAGACATTTCAATAGTTCGAGAATTTCCAGATGTTTTTCCCGATGAGTTACCCGACGTATTGATTGAGAGAGAGCTTGAGTTCACAATAGAAGTAGTACCAGGGTCACAACCGGTATCCAAAGCACCGTACCGAATGGCACCGATAGAGTTGAAAGAATTGAAAGTTCAGTTAGAAGAACTGTTGGAGAAGGGTTTTATTCGACCGAGTGTTTCGCCGTGGGGAGCACCAGTCTTGTTTGTGAAGAAGAAAGATGGAACAATGCGTATGTGCATCGACTACCGGGAATTGAATAAGTTGACCGTCAAGAACAAGTATCCGTTGCCGCGAATAGATGACTTGTTTGATCAGTTACAAGGGGCTCAGGTATTTTCGAAGATCGACTTGAGATTCGGTTACCATCAGTTGAAAGTCAAAGAGGAAGATGCTGAGAAGACAGCTTTCAGGACTCGATATGGTCACTTTGAATTTTTGGTTATGCCATTTGGAGTGACTAATGCACCAGCTGCTTTCATGGACTTAATGAACCGTGTCTTCAAAGATTATTTAGATGAGTTTGTTATCGTGTTCATAGATGATATCCTAATCTACTCCAAAAGCGTGGAAGATCACGAGCATCATTTGCGATTAGTTTTACAACGATTGCGTGAAAAGAGATTATTCGGAAAATTGAAGAAGTGTGAGTTTTGGTTGACAGAGATTGCTTTCCTTGGACATATTGTATCAGCTAAAGGAATTTCTGTAGACCCTCAGAAGATAGAAGCAGTTACCAATTGGGCGAGACCAACGAATGTGACAGACATCAGAAGTTTCCTAGGATTAGCTGGGTATTATCGGAGATTTGTGAAAGACTTTTCGCGTATAGCAATGCCGATGACACAGTTAATGAGAAAAGATATTGCTTTTGTTTGGAGTCCAGAATGTGAAGAAAGTTTTCAAGAGTTGAAAGGTCGACTAGTGAAAGCACCAATTTTAGCCGTTCCATCAGGGACTGAAGGGTTTATCATTTACAGTGATGCTTCATATAGAGGTTTAGGTTGCGTTCTTATGCAAGGTGATAAAGTTATTGCGTATGCGTCGAGACAACTTAGACCGCACGAGAAGAATTATCCAACACATGATCTAGAATTGGCCGCCGTGATTTTTGCATTGAAGATTTGGCGTCATTACCTATACGGGGAGAAATGTGAGATCTATACGGATCACAAGAGTTTGAAGTACTTGTTTACACAACGAGATTTGAACATGAGGTAAAGGAGATGGTTAGAGTTGATGAAGGACTATGATTTGTCGATTCAATATCATCCGGGCAAGGCGAATGTAGTCGCCGATGCTCTTAGTCGCAAAGTACCAACCAATACCGCATCAGATTTGACTTCTCAGAAAGAATTGATACGAGATATGGAGAATATGGAGCTTGAGGTGATTCCGAGGATTAAAGGTGGATTGATGTCGACGATTGTGGCACAACCACTCTTGATTCACGAGATCACGGAGAAACAACTTCAAGACGTGGCTTTGAAGAAGATTTGTGATGAGATTCCAATGGGCAAACAACCGGGATTCACTTTTGAGAACAATGTGTTGAGATTGAGGGGCAGAATTTGTGTACCTAGTGAGAAAGAGTTGAAGCGAAATATCCTAGAGGAAGCACACAACAAGAAGTATACCGTTCATCCGGGAAGCACCAAGATGTATAGAGATTTGAGACATGTTTATTGGTGGCCGGGAATGAAGAGGGAAATAGCACGTTACGTTTCGCGTTGTACTAGTTGTCAACAAGTAAAGGCCGAACGCCAAGTACCCTCGGGATTATTACAACCGTTACCGATAGCCGAGTGGAAATGGGAACACATAACAATGGATTTTGTTAGTGGGTTTCCGAGATCGAAGAGATCGAACACTATTATTTGGGTGATTGTTGACCGTTTGACGAAGTCGTCGCACTTCCTACCACTTCGGACAACTAAGCCGATGACGTTAGCTAAGTTGTATATTCGCGAAATTTTGAGACTACATGGTATCCCAGTTTCTATCGTTTCGGATAGGGATAGTAGTTTTACATCGAAGTTTTGGAGAGCCTTGCAAGAAGCAATGGGTACCAAATTACATTTTAGTACAGCTTTTCATCCTCAGACCGATGGTCAATCAGAAAGAGTAATCCAAATTTTGGAAGACATGCTTAGGCTATGTGTACTTGATTTTCAGGGTGATTGGGAAGACCATTTGCCATTGATCGAGTTTGCGTATAACAACAGTTTTCAGTCAAGTATTGGGATGGCTCCTTATGAAGCTTTATATGGTCGTGTATGTCGTTCACCGATTAGTTGGACAGAAGTCGGAGAAAGAAAGATTGAAGGGACGAAAATTGTACAAGAGACGACGGATAAGATAAAGGTAATTAGACAACGGTTACTGACAGCTCAGAGTAGGTATAAGAGTTATGCCGATAAGCGTAGACGACCGTTGGAATTTGACGTGGGAAACTTGGTGTATTTGAAGGTGTCGCCTTCAAAGGGAATAACCAGATTTGGTAGATACGGGAAGCTCAACCCGAGGTATGTAGGACCTTTTGAAATCATTGGAAAGGTTGGACCCGTAGCTTATCGTTTGAACTTATCGAGCGAGTATGCTCAAGTTCATAACGTGTTTCATGTATCATTGTTACGTAAACAATTAGTGGAAGATAGAGATCAAGTAATGACTCCGACATCGAATGAGATTCAGAGTGATTTAACGTATGTCGCATATCCGGTAGAAATTTTAGATCGGAAGGATCAAGTCTTACGAAATAAAGTACTAGCGAAAGTGAAAGTGTTATGGCGTAGCCAAACTACGGAAGAGATGACGTGGGAGATAGAAGATGAGATGCGTACTCAGTATCCACACCTTTTCGAGACATGAGGTATAAGTTTGGGGACAAACTTCTTTTAAGGGGGAGAGTATTATAACACCCGTATTTGTGTTATAGCTTTTGCATTGCATTGTCATACATGATAATGTGTGGTGATGTGTCTTATGACACTTGGTTGAGTGAGTTTTGACTCACGAGTTGATTGGGTGTCTGTATTAGAGAACCCATTGAAACTATGGTGATTAAAGATTTGTTGTTGTGAAGTCTCTCCGAGTATGAGACGGTCACTGTGGAACATTTAAATGTTTATATGAAAATAAATGTTTATCTGTGTATTTCAATATCTGTATTATTTTCTGGCTTAGAATATATTTCTGTTGTTAGATTTAGTATCCTGGTGAGGACGAATGAACACGCTATTAATTTGGTAGGCTAATTAGCAACTTCGGAAACGTCATGTAGAAATTCGCGTTTTAGCGACCAAACGAAACTTAGTCGAAAACTTTTATAATTTTGAGGTTTCACTCGTAAAGCTATGAATAAGCTGTGTAGAAAGTTTCAGAGACTAATTAGGAGTTTGGAAAACTCGTGGGGAGGTAAACGTAATTCCCCGAGAATGTTGCCTATATATAGATAGAGATGAACTTAGATATTTTTCATAACTCTAACCTAAATTCTAAAGGAGGCCAAAAGGGAGGCTAGAGGGAGATTTAGGAGCTTAGAGCTTTGCGGCGCCAAACGACGACCTTCCGTCAGGCTGGTTTCTCCCAGATTTCATATTCGAGCTCCTCGAGGTAAGAGCTTCGTTTTGATACCTATTAGGGCCTGTTTGGCTAAGTTTTCCGAAAAGTTGTTTTCTAGAATTTTTCATAAAAGCTGATAAATGGAATTTTGATCCATAGGAATTGTACTAGACGGACTTCTGCACGTTCTTTGTGCACGGGTTTTCTTTGGATCGTATTATAAGCGCGTAAATCGGAGGTGAGTGATTCAACTATGTTTTGGAATGATTTCTTGGTGTGTATTCATGTTATGTTTGAATAGCATGTATTTATTTCTTAGAGATATATTGTGTAGTTCATATTGGGCAATTATATTGATAAATAGGCTCAATAGCACGGTGATATGTTTTAATTACCGAGAGTATGGTGATATGTATTTGAGCATGTTAAGTTGCTTATGTGGGTCAGAAGGAGCACGTGGTCACCGTGCCATTTTGTGGAGCCGATATAGGCATTAAGGTCGCACGATTGAAGAGAAGAATCGTGGGTCTTACCCTTTCGCGTGGACTTATTGGCGAGGAGTCGCGGATTGGGAATATGGACGGGCACGTGAGTCTCCGGCGACTAGTATGAAATGTAGAGATATGAATTCGGACATGTTTATCATTCATGTGCATATGTTGTTTTATTCACTAAGCATTAGCTTAAACAAATCGAAATATGTGTGGTTATTCAAATAACCATTGCAGGTATAAATGCTGGCGAGGAATTGCAGAAGTGAGTACGTGGGTTGGGAGTTCACTTGGAAGACAACTTGAACGATAATCTTGTAGTTTTGGAATAATAGAAATGTTGTAATATGATTTTGGTTGTTTTAAACCATGTTTAACTTAGTATGATAGAACGGATCTAGAACGTTGTAATAGACTATAACAGGTTGTAATTATGTTTGGTAATGCTTTAATACAGCTAGAATTACTTTGGACTAAGTTTGAATTAAATGGTTGATCTTTGGGTGAAAGTTAGAAAGCTTTTAAACTTGAATTTCTGCAGATTGGGATGCTGCCAGGGGAGCAGTCGACTGAGCAGTCGACTGAACCCCTGAGTCTGGTAGCAACTGCTTCTTATTTTAACAAAAGCAGTCGACTGGACCCCTCAGCAGTCGACTGAACCCCTCAGCAGTCGACTGGACTCCTAGTATCAGTCGACTGGAATTGACATTTAAATCCCTGCCTAACTCCGTCGACTGAGCAGTCGACTGTGCAGTCGACTGAGCAGTCGACTGAACCTCTGGTTTTAAAATGTGTTTTGTTTTTCCGCTGCGTGTGTTCTTCAAACCTAATTTTGGGAACGTTAATGAATTGGTTTAGCCTCGGTGGCGTGCCACGGGCTCTGGTTCCGCTATTGTGGGACCGGGCTGTGACATTTAGTGGTATCAGAGCTTAAGTTTAGAGCCTTGGGAACGAGTGACGTTATATATGCTGAGCGACGTCGAGTGGAGTGTGTAATTGTAAAGATAATTGTTATCATTGTAGAAATGCTTCATGTGTTAGCATTTGTTGATTGTGATGAACGGTGTACATATATCTATATTGTGGCATAGCATGCATGGTCATTATGCATTGAACTCAACAGGGGAATATTTGAAACGTTATGGCTGATCCACCAAGAGAATTGTCACCGCATTCGCGGATGGACCAAATAGTGAATATGGTGGGAAGTTTCATACAAGCGGTAAGTGAAAGGGAACAGATGAACGTTCAGCCTCCACAAGTGGAAATTCGTTATGTCAATGCACCATCGACACCGCGACCTCAACACACAATCGTGGAACAGTTTCATAAACGGAAACCGACCTTATATCATGGACAAGTCGACATAGACTTGGCCGATCATTGGATGATGGACATGGAAAGACATTTTCGTCAGGTAATATGTACCGATGAGGAGAAAATTTTGTGCGCATCCGATACGTTGATGGGCGAAGCATTGGATTGGTGGAACAACGTACTTGAACAAGGGAAGCCAACCACGTGGGAAGTATTTAAAGAGGAATTCAACAAACGTTTCTTCCCGCAATCTGCTTATACTCAGAAACGTCAAGAGTTTGCAAGTTTGGTTCAGGGAGATATGACCGTAGGTGAGTATGTTTCTCGTTTCAATGCCTTGTTACGATTTGGGAAAACTACTGTTCCGACTGATAGGGATAAAGCTCGTAAGTTTGAGGAAGGGCTTAGAGAGAATATCTGTGGCCGTGTGGATATGTTACAACACCCGACCGTTTCTCTCGTTGAGGAAGCTGCACGAATTGCTGAGAAGAGTGTCAACCGGTATCGACAAGGACAACAAGGGAAGAGAGCAAATGACAGTAGGGGCAAGAGCCAAGGGAATGCGAAGAAACCGTTTACACAAGGTTCGGGATCGCATATGAGTAGCCAAGGAGGGAGTACGTTCATGGGGGACTCGAGACCGTTGTGTCCAACATGTAACCAGCGACACAGAGGAACTTGCTACCAATTGAGCACCTGTTACTTCTGCAAGCAGTTAGGGCACATATCCCGAAATTGTCCTTTGAACACAAACTCGACCGCACCAAATACCTTTTCAAATACCAAGAGCTATAACCCAGAATCGAGAGGGAAATGTTTTGAGTGTGGCCAACCGGGACATATAGCGAAGAATTGCCCGAGTAAGAGACAACCGGGAATGAGTACCGGGGCATCGAGTGTGCCAAGCGGATCAAGAATAGAACCTCGAGTGGATAAAGGGAAAGGAGTCGCACAACAACAAGGACGATACTTCCAACTCAGGCCGGGGAATACGGATGATACCGTCGTATCAGGTATTCTTCCTATTTGTTCGTATCCTGCACGTATACTTATGGATTCTGGTTCGACGCATTCATTTGTATCACGTGATTTTGTTAAGCATTTAACTGTTAAGTTAGAACCGCTAGGATATGACTTGTGTGTATCATTGCCTAGTAGTGAACCGCTAGTTACTTCTTCGATATTCAAGTCATGTGAGATCAAGATAGGTGATAAAGTTTTAAGCGTTGATTTGATTCCATTGACGGTGAATTACTTTGATGTTATCTTGGGTATGGATTGGTTGTCGGTTAATCAAGCCAAAATCGATTGTGAACAGAAACAGGTTAGTTTCTATCCGTCAGGACGAGAAGGGTTTACTTTTCAGGGTAAGGGAGTGATCGTACCGCCGTACTTGATATCGGCGATTCAAGCAAGTAAGATGTTGAAGAAGGGTTGTTCGGGTTCCTTATGTTCAATTGTCGACACGCGAGTTCTTGGACCACTAATAGAAGACATTTCAATAGTTCGAGAATTTCCAGATGTTTTTCCCGATGAGTTACCCGACGTATTGATTGAGAGAGAGCTTGAGTTCACAATAGAAGTAGTACCAGGGTCACAACCGGTATCCAAAGCACCGTACCGAATGGCACCGATAGAGTTGAAAGAATTGAAAGTTCAGTTAGAAGAACTGTTGGAGAAGGGTTTTATTCGACCGAGTGTTTCGCCGTGGGGAGCACCAGTCTTGTTTGTGAAGAAGAAAGATGGAACAATGCGTATGTGCATCGACTACCGGGAATTGAATAAGTTGACCGTCAAGAACAAGTATCCGTTGCCGCGAATAGATGACTTGTTTGATCAGTTACAAGGGGCTCAGGTATTTTCGAAGATCGACTTGAGATCCGGTTACCATCAGTTGAAAGTCAAAGAGGAAGATGCTGAGAAGACAGCTTTCAGGACTCGATATGGTCACTTTGAATTTTTGGTTATGCCATTTGGAGTGACTAATGCACCAGCTGCTTTCATGGACTTAATGAACCGTGTCTTCAAAGATTATTTAGATGAGTTTGTTATCGTGTTCATAGATGATATCCTAATCTACTCCAAAAGCGTGGAAGATCACGAGCATCATTTGCGATTAGTTTTACAACGATTGCGTGAAAAGAGATTATTCGGAAAATTGAAGAAGTGTGAGTTTTGGTTGACAGAGATTGCTTTCCTTGGACATATTGTATCAGCTAAAGGAATTTCTGTAGACCCTCAGAAGATAGAAGCAGTTACCAATTGGGCGAGACCAACGAATGTGACAGACATCAGAAGTTTCCTAGGATTAGCTGGGTATTATCGGAGATTTGTGAAAGACTTTTCGCGTATAGCAATGCCGATGACACAGTTAATGAGAAAAGATATTGCTTTTGTTTGGAGTCCAGAATGTGAAGAAAGTTTTCAAGAGTTGAAAGGTCGACTAGTGAAAGCACCAATTTTAGCCGTTCCATCAGGGACTGAAGGGTTTATCATTTACAGTGATGCTTCATATAGAGGTTTAGGTTGCGTTCTTATGCAAGGTGATAAAGTTATTGCGTATGCGTCGAGACAACTTAGACCGCACGAGAAGAATTATCCAACACATGATCTAGAATTGGCCGCCGTGATTTTTGCATTGAAGATTTGGCGTCATTACCTATACGGGGAGAAATGTGAGATCTATACGGATCACAAGAGTTTGAAGTACTTGTTTACACAACGAGATTTGAACATGAGGTAAAGGAGATGGTTAGAGTTGATGAAGGACTATGATTTGTCGATTCAATATCATCCGGGCAAGGCGAATGTAGTCGCCGATGCTCTTAGTCGCAAAGTACCAACCAATACCGCATCAGATTTGACTTCTCAGAAAGAATTGATACGAGATATGGAGAATATGGAGCTTGAGGTGATTCCGAGGATTAAAGGTGGATTGATGTCGACGATTGTGGCACAACCACTCTTGATTCACGAGATCACGGAGAAACAACTTCAAGACGTGGCTTTGAAGAAGATTTGTGATGAGATTCCAATGGGCAAACAACCGGGATTCACTTTTGAGAACAATGTGTTGAGATTGAGGGGTAGAATTTGTGTACCTAGTGAGAAAGAGTTGAAGCGAAATATCCTAGAGGAAGCACACAACAAGAAGTATACCGTTCATCCGGGAAGCACCAAGATGTATAGAGATTTGAGACATGTTTATTGGTGGCCGGGAATGAAGAGGGAAATAGCACGTTACGTTTCGCGTTGTACTAGTTGTCAACAAGTAAAGGCCGAACGCCAAGTACCCTCGGGATTATTACAACCGTTACCGATAGCCGAGTGGAAATGGGAACACATAACAATGGATTTTGTTAGTGGGTTTCCGAGATCGAAGAGATCGAACACTATTATTTGGGTGATTGTTGACCGTTTGACGAAGTCGTCGCACTTCCTACCACTTCGGACAACTAAGCCGATGACGTTAGCTAAGTTGTATATTCGCGAAATTTTGAGACTACATGGTATCCCAGTTTCTATCGTTTCGGATAGGGATAGTAGTTTTACATCGAAGTTTTGGAGAGCCTTGCAAGAAGCAATGGGTACCAAATTACATTTTAGTACAGCTTTTCATCCTCAGACCGATGGTCAATCAGAAAGAGTAATCCAAATTTTGGAAGACATGCTTAGGCTATGTGTACTTGATTTTCAGGGTGATTGGGAAGACCATTTGCCATTGATCGAGTTTGCGTATAACAACAGTTTTCAGTCAAGTATTGGGATGGCTCCTTATGAAGCTTTATATGGTCGTATATGTCGTTCACCGATTAGTTGGACAGAAGTCGGAGAAAGAAAGATTGAAGGGACGAAAATTGTACAAGAGACGACGGATAAGATAAAGGTAATTAGACAACGGTTACTGACAGCTCAGAGTAGGTATAAGAGTTATGCCGATAAGCGTAGACGACCGTTGGAATTTGACGTGGGAAACTTGGTGTATTTGAAGGTGTCGCCTTCAAAGGGAATAACCAGATTTGGTAGATACGGGAAGCTCAACCCGAGGTATGTAGGACCTTTTGAAATCATTGGAAAGGTTGGACCCGTAGCTTATCGTTTGAACTTACCGAGCGAGTATGCTCAAGTTCATAACGTGTTTCATGTATCATTGTTACGTAAACAATTAGTGGAAGATAGAGATCAAGTAATGACTCCGACATCGAATGAGATTCAGAGTGATTTAACGTATGTCGCATATCCGGTAGAAATCTTAGATCGGAAGGATCAAGTCTTACGAAATAAAGTACTAGCGAAAGTGAAAGTGTTATGGCGTAGCCAAACTACGGAAGAGATGACGTGGGAGATAGAAGATGAGATGCGTACTCAGTATCCACACCTTTTCGAGACATGAGGTATAAGTTTGGGGACAAACTTCTTTTAAGGGGGAGAGTATTATAACACCCGTATTTGTGTTATAGCTTTTGCATTGCATTGTCATACATGATAATGTGTGGTGATGTGTCTTATGACACTTGGTTGAGTGAGTTTTGACTCACGAGTTGATTGGGTGTCTGTATTAGAGAACCCATTGAAACTATGGTGATTAAAGATTTGTTGTTGTGAAGTCTCTCCGAGTATGAGACGGTCACTGTGGAACATTTAAATGTTTATATGAAAATAAATGTTTATCTGTGTATTTCAATATCTGTATTATTTTCTGGCTTAGAATATATTTCTGTTGTTAGATTTAGTATCCTGGTGAGGACGAATGAACACGCTATTAATTTGGTAGGCTAATTAGCAACTTCGGAAACGTCATGTAGAAATTCGCGTTTTAGCGACCAAACGAAACTTAGTCGAAAACTTTTATAATTTTGAGGTTTCACTCGTAAAGCTATGAATAAGCTGTGTAGAAAGTTTCAGAGACTAATTAGGAGTTTGGAAAACTCGTGGGGAGGTAAACGTAATTCCCCGAGAATGTTGCCTATATATAGATAGAGATGAACTTAGATATTTTTCATAACTCTAACCTAAATTCTAAAGGAGGCCAAAAGGGAGGCTAGAGGGAGATTTAGGAGCTTAGAGCTTTGCGGCGCCAAACGACGACCTTCCGTCAGGCTGGTTTCTCCCAGATTTCATATTCGAGCTCCTCGAGGTAAGAGCTTCGTTTTGATACCTATTAGGGCCTGTTTGGCTAAGTTTTCCGAAAAGTTGTTTTCTAGAATTTTTCATAAAAGCTGATAAATGGAATTTTGATCCATAGGAATTGTACTAGACGGACTTCTGCACGTTCTTTGTGCACGGGTTTTCTTTGGATCGTATTATAAGCGCGTAAATCGGAGGTGAGTGATTCAACTATGTTTTGGAATGATTTCTTGGTGTGTATTCATGTTATGTTTGAATAGCATGTATTTATTTCTTAGAGATATATTGTGTAGTTCATATTGGGCAATTATATTGATAAATAGGCTCAATAGCACGGTGATATGTTTTAATTACCGAGAGTATGGTGATATGTATTTGAGCATGTTAAGTTGCTTATGTGGGTCAGAAGGAGCACGTGGTCACCGTGCCATTTTGTGGAGCCGATATAGGCATTAAGGTCGCACGATTGAAGAGAAGAATCGTGGGTCTTACCCTTTCGCGTGGACTTATTGGCGAGGAGTCGCGGATTGGGAATATGGACGGGCACGTGAGTCTCCGGCGACTAGTATGAAATGTAGAGATATGAATGCGGACATGTTTATCATTCATGTGCATATGTTGTTTTATTCACTAAGCATTAGCTTAAACAAATCGAAATATGTGTGGTTATTCAAGTAACCATTGCAGGTATAAATGCTGGCGAGGAATTGCAGAAGTGAGTACGTGGGTTGGGAGTTCACTTGGAAGACAACTTGAACGATAATCTTGTAGTTTTGGAATAATAGAAATGTTGTAATATGATTTTGGTTGTTTTAAACCATGTTTAACTTAGTATGATAGAACGGATCTAGAACGTTGTAATAGACTATAACAGGTTGTAATTATGTTTGGTAATGCTTTAATACAGCTAGAATTACTTTGGACTAAGTTTGAATTAAATGGTTGATCTTTGGGTGAAAGTTAGAAAGCTTTTAAACTTGAATTTCTGCAGATTGGGATGCTGCCAGGGGAGCAGTCGACTGAGCAGTCGACTGAACCCCTGAGTCTGGTAGCAACTGCTTCTTATTTTAACAAAAGCAGTCGACTGGACCCCTCAGCAGTCGACTGAACCCCTCAGCAGTCGACTGGACTCCTAGTATCAGTCGACTGGAATTGACATTTAAATCCCTGCCTAACTCCGTCGACTGAGCAGTCGACTGTGCAGTCGACTGAGCAGTCGACTGAACCTCTGGTTTTAAAATGTGTTTTGTTTTTCCGCTGCGTGTGTTCTTCAAACCTAATTTTGGGAACGTTAATGAATTGGTTTAGCCTCGGTGGCGTGCCACGGGCTCTGGTTCCGCTATTGTGGGACCGGGCTGTGACAGTTAGTAAAAATCTGTTGTACATTTCACTTGTGATGATGCATGAGTACCCATTCAATGCACCACATGTATTATTTGTATTCTTTTGTAATGTAATAGTTCATTTGGTTTATGTTTGTTGTGTATAGTTATCGATATACATGTTATGTGTTTTTTAGAAGTTAATTACGCTTGTAAATTAGGTGTGGGTGTGAAATGTAAATTAGGTGCAAAATAAAAATTGGATCATTAATTATTTTTTTTACGCTCAATTAAAAACTGGCAGTGTTTTTAGCAGTGCCAAAAGTGTGCCCGACATGTTACACGTGGCGAGCACAAAAGTTGACACGCATCGACAAACTGTCTTGAAATTCTGGCACTATTTTAAACAGTGCCAAAAAAGTGTGCCAAATCTCTAAATCTAGTACCCTTTGACTAAAATCTGGCATTGTTTTGAACAGTGCCAAAAAAATTGGATCCTCCATATTTGGCACTGAAAAAAACAGTGCCAGATTCGGTCAGGCAGTGTTTAAAACAGTGTCAGTTTAGCATTTTTGGTGTAGTGACTCTAGAGAGAGAGTTATCATTTATACCCAAATCAATTTGTAAAGAGTGAGGGCTAGTAACTCTTGTGTGCAAAGAAGAGGTGTTCTTCTTTGGAAGAGATTGAAGGCTCTTATAACGGTTTGGTCTACACCCGTGACATAAATCGAGTAAATGAATTCTCAAGAGGTGTTCTTGAGCGGTGGACGTAGGCCGTGGTGTGCGGATTGCCGAACCACTTGAAAACTCGGTTTGCAAGTGTCTCTTCCTTATTCTCTTTACATAATTGTTTGTGATTGTGTTTTATTTGTAATTAAATTTTTAAGAGGTTTATTTTTCGCTAAAACCTTATTCACCCCCTCTAAGATTTCCATATTTGGGCCAACAGTATATGATATTTTTATTGTATTATATATTATATACTCCGTAATTTATAGGGGAGGGGTTTGAATGATTCATATCCATATCAATGACATTAATAAAGTTGAAATTTCACGGGCTGATCAGACAAACTCTAACAATAATTTATAATTGGAACCTGGCTCCACCAACACTTAAATGAGTATATTAGTCATTTTTATGGGAAATTCTGGATTGCTACTTGTTGTCTTGATTGCCCCATATGGTGATTTGCTTATTATAGGTTGTTCAAAAATGTTAGTTTATTAAAACATAATTAACCAAAAATGATTTTAATAAAAAAAAAAAAAAGACATGTCACCTTCATTATATCAGCATTGAGATATTTCCAGCTAATCCATACAGGCATTATCACAAAATTTCAACAGTATATAAAACCAAAAAGGCGTATATGCTTCAATAAACTTTGTTTTCTACCATACAAATTAGGTCATCTGGCTGAATATATATATATATATATATATGGGGCTTCAACCATAGCCGCTCAAATAAAACTCTTTTAAATTAAAATTCATACTATTTTTTTTTAATTCAGTAGGTTCTTTTTTTATATCTAAACAACTTCAAATTGTAACTCCATAACTTTTGTCCTACAAATTCGTTTTTCGTAAAATTTGATATTGTAGAATCAGCAAAATGAGATATATCAACCGAGATCAATATCGACCACGAAATGCTAGGGAAAAAAAACTAAACAAATATGAAAAACTCTATATTTTGTTCGCATAAATATAACAAAAACATGTTCCTTTCATAAAATTGACACCATAGGTGTATAGATCTCTAAAAAAATACAGGGAATACAAAAATCACTAAAAAAAACTAAAACAATGAGTGAGTTATGAAGGTTTTAAGTTAATATCTATCAAAACAGATAATATTATCAGTTTTGACAGATAAAATCAAAAATTGAGGTTCCAAATGTTTTTTTCTGTACAATTTTCAATTCTATTGCGTAGATCTTGAAGAAATTCTTGAATAAAGAAAAATTTCACTCAAAAGGCTAAAAAACGAGCGAGTTATGGTGGTTTAAAGTTGACAGATAATATTGATATTATCTGACAGATAATATCATCTGTTTTGACAAATAAAATCAAAGAATAAGGTTCCAAATTACTTGCTTTTGTATAGTTTTCAACTTCATTGTGTAGATCTCGAAGAAATACATGAAATAAAAAAAATCACTCAAAAAGGGTAAAAAAATGAGTAAGTTATGGTAGTTTAAAGTTGACAGATAATATTAATATTATCTGTCAAAACAGATAATATCATTTGTTTTGACAGATAAACTCAAAAAATGAGATTCCAAATTACTTTCTTTTGTACAATTTTCAACTCGAATAAAACATGAGTGAGTTATGGTGGTTTAAAGTTGACATATAATATTGTCGTAACAATTTTTCTGTTCCAGTGAGGGGCTTTCCACCAAATTCAAAAAGTAGTGTGAGACTTTTTAAAAAAGATAGCTAATTTGCTCACCCTATTTTGCTCACCCAAGCCTCCAATGGCTGACATGTATCCAATTCTAGTAATTATGGTGATAATGCAGGGGCAAAATGAGAATAAAATGAGACACATGTCACCCAGTGAAAGCCTTGGTGAGCAAGTGTGAGCAAAAGAGGGTGAGTAAAAATGCTTTCTTTAAAAAATGGTCAAATTATGTGGGTTTTTTGTTTACTAATATACTTAATCTTAAGGATAATATCCCTATATTATGTATGTTTGTACGTATGTCATATGCGTATAAGAGTTTGTCTTTGTTTTTCTTTTTATTTCATGTAGGAATAATTTATTGGATATGCTAAAAAATGCAATTAATATATTAACAATCAATGCAATTTAAATATACAATCAGGAAAAATAAAAATTGTATTATGATTAAAAAATTCCAGTCAAACTAGGATTCCAGAAGAAAAGCCCAAATCTCTCCCCTCAAAAAAAAAAAAACCGAAAAGTCCAAATCTCATATATATATATATATATATATAAAAGGACGGAAGAAAGAGTAATGATTCGTGCACATAAAATGTGCACATAAAGTGTGCACATAAAGATCTAGGTCATTCATTTTGATGGGTCCTATGTGTGCAGGGATGGACCCCACCAAAATGAATGATCCAGATCTTTATATGCACACTTTATGTACATATTTTATGTGCACATAGCACTACCCCGGAAGAAAATAAACAAGAGAAAAGTTCAAATGAGCCCACAAATTCTAGAGATTGTTTATTTGGTTATGTAGTAGTAATCAAATGTGAACATGATCTTATGACGACAGTTCTTTGGTCAAAGAATGTTGGACACGTGGCAAACTGCATGCAACCAGGAATATATATAAGTGCAACAAGTGGATTCCACTTGCACCAATTCAACCCCATAATAATAGCAGAACATCAAATCAAAGACAATAACTAAATTAATTCAAAGCTATACTGAAGTCAACATATTTAAGTTTAGATTTTGAATTTACCATTTAGATGAAAATTCATTTGTATAATCTTTAGTTATTTTAATTTTGAATGCGGTTCATTTCTGAAAAAGTTAGTAACATCTTAATACATACTCCAAAGTTAAATTTTTTAGAATTTTGGATAGAAAATTTCTCATTTTGGATAAATTAAGTTTAAAGAACAAGTTCTTTTTCTTTTTTTAGTTAAAAGTCCATCCTGAGTAGAGAAACCTTTATGTTACAAAGTTTCACGTAACTAGATTCACATAGTCAATTGTATGAAAATTTCAAATTTCACATACATAGCTATTTTTTATTATTATTATTATTTTTTTTTGCTGAGGGACCTTTTATTCAAGTAAAAAAACAAGTACCTAAAATCCAAAAACTCTATTTGGAAGGACATTTGAGAAAAATTCCCTCATCACTCTTTTGATGCAACATCTATGGTATGCCATTTTCCTTTTCTTACAGGATGAGAATTTGATCTGTGCCGATTTTATTGTCAATTTTTTTTTTACAAAAACTAAATTAAAAATTGTCTTGTGGTTCCCTTGATCAATATGTGATAATAGGATGGTGTTTGACGCAGCTTCTCGTACAAAAGCCCATTTTAGGAGTAGACTTTTTAATATGGACTTAATTATATATATATATATATTTTTTTTTTAAGAAATAATTATTTGGTGAATGAGTATTTTTTAAATAAAAAATACGTCTAGATATGTAAATTATACGTTTGGTGGTAACATCTTAAAAGCGCGAATTTATACCTACTTACCAATATTACATGAATTTGGATAAAAATGATGACATTAGTTTATAAAATAAGGGATAAAAGTATATTTCTATACAGAGAGTTCCTGATTTATTGAGAAGTGCAAACTCATAGTTCTGAGAAGTTATGATTTTTGACTTCTCCAAATGGGCATTCTAGAGATGCACTTCTTGTCAAGAAGTTCATTCTCAAACCTCACTAAACGAATTTAACTATCGTGATGGACTTCTTCTTACAGAAGTCTATTTCTAAAGGTTTCCAAACACCCTCCACTGGGCCTGTCAATGGACCGGATCTTGACCCGGATCCGATCGGAATTCGGTACTTTTTGATGGATATGAGGTTTTTTTTAGATCCAGATCCATATTCATATCCAGATCTGTTTAGAATGTTAGGTTGACGGATCAGATATGATTTTGTGATATTCGATCTGTCTAAGATCCGGATCCGAATACGAATAAACTATGCACACAAAAATATATATACAATACATAAGATCGATTACTATTACATATAAAAAATTGAACAGCGTATATAGTATATACTACATTATACATATTTGCTTTCAGTGATACATTATTTTGATTTAAAGATAGAATTTTTCTACATAATCAAGTGTATTGATGGGTTAAACGTTGATTGATTTTTGTGTTTGCATAGAGAAAAATAATAAAAACAATACTTTTTATGGTAATACTAGAATACATATAAGCAACTAATTTGGCATTTTAGATCTGACAAACGGATCTGAATATCCAGATCCGATCAAATCTGGATATGGATTAAATAAGACAGATCCGACGGATAAATGGACTGGACATAGATAGTAGAATTGTTAACGGATATGAATCTGATTTGTGTGAATCCGGTCCAGATCCGACCCGTTTACAAGCCTACCCTCCACCGTCCCATTTTGTTTGTCCTACTTTCATGTTTTGGCTATCCCAAAACTTCATTTTATTTTTTTCATCTAGTGTAGTAGTTTCGTGCGAGGACATAAACACCGGAGTCGGGGGACGGGGCAAGATTCAAACTCTAGTATGAGCATGACATTTAGGGTGTGTTTGATAAAACTGAAAATTAAGTACTGAAAATTAAGTGCTGAATTTAAGTGCTGAAAATTTTAAGTGATTTGTATTTGTAATACTGAAAATAGTGTTTTAATAGCTAAAATAGATTGCATTCAGTGATTATTTTCAGTAGAAAATTTTCACTTAACGTTTTCAGTGGATTTTTTTTACTGCTTTTTCAATTAAGGTACATTACCAAACGCACTGAAAAAAATTAAGTGCTAAAAATTTTTATTTTTACCACTTAATTGGGTTATCAAATACACCCTTAATGCATTTTTACCAATTAGGCTGTCCTAAAACTATCGTCCACTTTGAATATTTAATGACCAAAAAGCAAAGCACAGCAAGGAAGATCAATTTTGGAAAAATTTAATTACGATCATTGATGTTACTGTATCGATAATGCCTTATAAAGTTAGATTCCCTAACAAGGACTAAAAAAAATGGAAGGAGTAAGTAACAAAAAAAATTCAGGGATTTTTTTAACAAATTAATAAAAAAAATAATAAATTTTAAACTCTTGACAGCTGTTTATAAGGATTTTACCTAAATTTCTAAAAAATATATATATATATATATTAGATTGTAAACAGACAATCCAAAAATATATAGAATTTAGTGTTAAAAACCCTTGTTAGGAAAAATTATTAGTGAAAGGACACAATGT
Organism: Hydrangea macrophylla; assembly: GCA_033977485.1. NCBI lineage: Eukaryota > Viridiplantae > Streptophyta > Magnoliopsida > Cornales > Hydrangeaceae > Hydrangea > Hydrangea macrophylla. The sequence continues at coordinate 77,537,974 of CM066983.1, read as the reverse complement.
AATTAATTTTTAATGAAAAGTCCGTCAATCAATTAAATCTTTTGTTAGAATTAAACAAATATTTCGATGGTTTTGAAATTTCACTAAACTTTTCTGACGATTTTTTGAAAAATTTCACAAAATTGTCAAGGTTGCCTTTCACTAATTTTATTTATTTTTCACTGTTGAATTTAATGCTTAAAAAGTAGTAATCTAAAATAGACAAAACACTAATTACCCCTAAAATGTGTGTATATATATATATATATATATGTATGTAGAGACAATGCCAAATAGAACAAAAAAGCTTATGAGAATAACACATAACCCCCTTTGAAATAAATCAGGCAGGCTAACAATGTTTGTTGAGATGTTAAATTACAGTTTTACCCCAATCTGACACTTTCATTTTCAATTCTAGGATTGATCTCGCTCTTAGCAAATTCGAGTCATAAATAAGAATCGCTCTATGGCAACTGGCAAAGCCTTGAGTAATTCATGGTCATCATCAGGGGTTTAAATTGCCAGCTTCCAATTTGAAATTTGAACGAACGTACTTATATGTCTACTATATATATATATATATATATATGTGTGTGTGTGTGTTGTACTCTTTGTCTAAATGGAAATTAAGTTATAGTAACTCTGTTACTCTGCAACTATAGTTTGGGAGGTGACTCAAAAGTTCAAAACTAGGTATATATATATTTATATATATATAAAATCACTAGCAATCGATTCAAACGCGGTAAAAAAAAATTATCAACCTATTTATATATAGTTATAGTTATATTTAGATATATATATATATATATATACTCATAATTATTATATATATATCTATATGTGTAATATATTTGTGTGTTTTTTTAATGTTGTTGAGATGCAAAAAAAAGTTTTATTCTTAGAGGTCGGCATCATCACTTGGCTTTGGATTTCAGAGACCCCAACAGTTTCCGTGTCTCGGGTTTGAGCTTCTGAGTCTGGAGAAGCTTTCTTCCGAGTGTTTGAAAATTGAAGAGAACTCAAAAATTGCTAATTCTAGAGAGAGAGAGAGAGAGAGAGAGAGAAGGTAAATTCTTGGTGGGATTTTCACATCTGGGTTATCTTTCTCACTCCTTTTTTGATACTCGTATTCAGTTTTGTATTTGCAATGCGAGTGAATGGTATATGCATTTCGGTAACTACCTGAAAGCAGGATTCAGATTTTAGATTTGTCTTGTCATTCCAAATTTTGGGAATCTGGGTTTTTCCGTTCAAAGAGCCTGGTTGATGATTTCCTAATCTTACGCAATCTTGTTTCAGTGATTTGGACTATTATAAGGGTTTTGTTCTAAACGTGATTAGTGATCTGGATTGTGCTCTAAACTGTTTGGTAATCTGGGTTTGTTTGGCTCAAATTGGGTTTCCTGTTTTCATGACAAGTGTTTGATGAATTGCCTGTTTGGTGCTGAGAGAGCTGATATTGAATTGGATTGGATTTTGTCCCTGGCTCCTGCTTTAGGGCAGGAGCTGTATATATTGTTTATATATACTTCAAGCTTGAGATTTAGGCTTGACAATGGAGACATTATATAAGTTTTAGGTTTTGGGGTTGGACTAGTACGGGTTTTTGAATTGGTAAATTTTGATACTCTGGCCTCTGGGAATGAAAGACTCGAAAGTTCTGAAATTTGACTTTGCTTAACAAGAGAAAATTGGACGTTTTTGATTTTGTCTTTGCACAGAAACATTGGGAATCTTGTGAAGTTATTTCATGGAAGCCTTTGATTTTGTTGATTTTATATAGCTTATCTTAAAACTCAACATATAGATATAGATATTGATCTGTATGTCGACTACATCGCCGTCTCCAAATTCATCACCCTCTGGTGCCCCACCCAATTCCACCACCACTCCACCACCACAGCCTTCCTCTCCTCCGCCAGACCCTCCTGCAACATCACCTCCTCCTCAGCCCAATACAAATCCACCTCAATCACCTCCTACTACTATTAATGCCACATCACCTCCTCCGACCTCACTATCGCCTCCGCCACCACAATCTCCGGTCACTTCACCACCCCCCTCACCACCTATGACATCACCTCCTCCTCAATCTGTTTCACCTTCTCCACCTCCCCCGGCCATCGTTCCTCCCCCATTGTCCAATTCTCCGCCTCCACCATTGCAAAATCCACCAGCAAGTACACCTCCACCTACGTCGTCTCCTCCACCCACTAATTCTCCTCCCCCTCCCACCCCATCATCTGACCCACCGGCTAGTTCACCTCCGCCGCCATCATCTCCTCCGCCCGCTAGTTCTCCTCCCCCTCCCACTCCATCATCTAACCCACCGGCTAGTTCACCTCCGCCGTCATCATCTCCACCACCGGCGAGTTCACCCCCGCCTCCGTCGCCATCCTCAAATCCACCGGTGAGATCACCTCCACCTCCGTCATCAGATCCACCGCAGAATTCACCTCCTCGTCCACCACCACCAAACCCACCAGAGAATTCACCTCCGCCTCCATCTTCGCGACCTCCCCGGAATTCTCCACCCCCACCAGCATCGCAGCCGCCTAGTAATTCACCCCCACCACCGCCTCGTCGTACTCCTCCAACAGCTTCTCCACCACCCACAAATTCTACTCCAATATCACCACCACCACCATCTCCTACAATACAAGTGCCACCACCTTTTTCTCTTCCTCCACCTTCTCAAGTTCCAGTCTCACCGCCGGGTAATTCAACAAACATCAATCCTAGCGCTAATTCTCCGGGAAGTACGAACTCCTTAGGTGGGCTTGGTACTGGAGGTGCAGTGGCTATTGGCTTAGTATTCGGTTTCATACTACTCAGTGTCATTGGAACAGCGGCTTGGTGCATGAGAAATCGAAAGAAAAGGGTCTCTAGGTTAAATGGTGGCTATGTTATGCCCACCTCGCGGAGCTCTTCCCCACGATCAGGTATTCCTTAATCCTTAAATCACTAAATTATTCCTCCAGAATGTTTACTCTTTTATTTTTTACCTTCAATATATGTATATACATTATAGTTGCTTATATTCATTCTATCATGTGAGTCAGTTGTATTTGTTGGGGGACTTGAGATGTGATCATGTCAATTATGGATAATGTACATTTGCATCTTCCCTGAGTCCTGACTAGAGGTGAGATTTATAATTGGCAGTGCCATGAACTTAGAGACCGTGATTAATACTTGGGTTGTCACTTGAATCTGAATAGCCTCATTCATATCTGTACAAATTCTAGAGGAAAATCTACCATCTCGATTGAAGGCATTTAAAAGAATTGGAGACTCTCCATATTCCTTCTTACATGGTCATTTCTATGTTTTCTTGAAATTACAAAATTCATTCAAGATGATCTTCATGACAAAATTCTAAGCATCATTTTCTTAAATGGATCCATTCAAGATGATGATCTTCATGATTAAAAAACTTCTATGAAAATTTTAAATTAAACTATTTCATTCAAGAATGCGCAATCAGGCCACAATTGAATTTGACAGTCGTTCAATGGCAGTAGTTCAATATCTGTTCTTTGGCATTGTTGAATATGATGTATATCCACAGTCTGTATATATCTCTTGAAATGAAACATGCATTGGTTTGTTATTTGTTTTCAGAATCCGCTTTATTGAAGTTACAGACACAAGAACCTGCTACAGGTAGCAGTGAATCCGTATATTCACCAGGAGAGCCAGGTGGGTTAGGCAATTCAAGATCATGGTTCACTTACAATGAACTTGTTAAGGCCACAAATGGGTTTTCGGCTGAGAATCTTTTGGGTGAAGGTGGATTTGGGTCTGTATACAAAGGATATATAGCTGATGGGACAGAGGTAGCAGTGAAGCAGCTGAAGATTGGAGGGTCACAGGGGGATCGGGAATTTAGAGCTGAAGTTGAGATTATTAGTCGCATACACCATCGCCATTTGGTTTCACTTGTGGGTTATTGCATTTCTGATAATCGGAGACTGCTTGTTTATGATTATGTCCCTAACAATACCCTTTACTTCCATTTACATGGTAAATTTTCTTTTTACACTTTTAGGCTCTATTTGATTTGAGGATTTAGATAAGGAAAGAAAACAATATGTTTTCCCTAGTGTCTTCCTCCATACTTAAATGACATTAAAAATTGAAATTTGAAGTGTAATATCAATTTAAGAAAAGAGGAAGGGAAGTGGCTCATATATTTCAAAATTATAGGTTTTTTTTTTTGCTTTTTCCTTTTCCTTCCTTTTCCTTACTAACCAAGAAAGAAAAAAAAGTGTTTTTCTCAGTGTTTTGTTTTCTTTTCCCTCGCCAGAGCCATAAAGGCCTGAGTTGTGATAATGGGTGACTATAAGAGGTTGGTTCTTGCATTTCTAGGGAATGGTAGGCCGGTTATGGATTGGGCAACACGTGTAAAGATTGCTGCTGGTGCAGCTCGTGGAATAGCTTATCTTCATGAAGACTGTAATTATCTGTGTTCTTCTCTTCTTTATTTTGACGACTAATTGATGTTTATCTCTGCATGAATTGCAAAAAAATAGAAATAGAATGAAAGAAAGAAACTTCAAATACAATGGTACTGTTCATTCCGTGTCAGTCTTCCGTGACATGTGTCAGTGCCAACTTTATTACAGGTCATCCTCGAATTATTCATAGAGACATCAAATCGTCAAACATTCTTTTAGATAACAACTTCGAAGCTCGGGTAAGCATAATTTTCAATGAATTTCATACATACGATTCTCTTGTCTTGGTTTTATATTTCCTATTGTTAATTTTCAGGTTTCTGACTTTGGTCTTGCTAAACTAGCTCTGGATGCATATACACATATAACAACACGTGTTATGGGAACCTTTGGGTAGGCATCCTATTGCATTATTGGTCTGGATAATGGATTCCCTCCCTCCTCTTCTCTCTTTCTCTCTCTCTCTCTCTCTCTCTCTCTCTCTCTCTCTCACACACACACACACACACACACACACACACACACACACACAAGGAATACTATTTATTTCCGTGTAAAAATTCTAAGGCTAATAATTGTAAAGGGCAATTGTTTTCTTTTTCGTTCAAATTACAGAGAACATAAGCCATCAATATATAATGATGCATGGCTTAGAGATGAGAACAAAGAAATGATATAACAATTGGACTCATTTGAACTTCTAATTTAAAACGCAAATCTGATATGATAAGCACTAGCACAACTGGTAAGAATTAGCCTTCTTTAAACTCTTGATGATAACCACTCCTTAGCAACTGATTCTCATCCTTTGGATTGGTCTGGATCTTATCTCTAACACCCTCCCTCAATCTGAAGGATGGGTATCCTTTGGTCAGTATGTCTGCCACTTGAGCAGTAGATGTTACAAACTGAGTGATAAGCTTCCCTTGAGCTACCTTTTCTCTCACAAAATGATAGTCCAGCTCTATATATTTTGTTCTAGCATGAAGGACGTGATTTATAGTCATATGTAAGGCACTCAGATTGTCACATAATAGAATAGGAGTAGTAGGAGATGTAACGCCAATGTTTTCCAGTAAAAAAGTGACCCATGTGATTTCAGCAGTAGCGGAGGCCAAGGCCCTGTTTTCAGCTTCAGTGCTAGATCTTGAAACTGTGGGCTGCTTCTTAGAAGACCAAGAAATGCAATTGCTTCCAATGAAAATACTGTAATCACTAGTGGACCTTCTGGTTGTTTCACATCCTCCCCAATCAGCATCTGAGAACAAGCTCGTTTGTGCAGTGATTCTTAGTCCATGTGCCAAAGTTCCTTTAATGTATCTCAAAATCCTCTTTACCCCTTGTAGTTGAACATGTGTTGGACCGTGCATGATTTGACTAGCCAAATTCACAGCATGTAAATCAACAATGCTAGGGCCACACCCATTCACACCCAAAAAGCATCCACACTCTGAGGTGGACCAATGAGAAGAGACTGACATTGGACCCCGCATTCTCTATCTTTCTTCTCATTGGTCCACCTCAGGGTGTGGATACTTTTTGTCACTTTTTGGGTGTGGATGGGTGTGGCCAAACATTACTCATGTTCAATATTGCAGTGCACCAACGATACTTCTAAACTCTCTTTCATTTACTGCTATATCATCTCCAGCATTAGAGGTATGACCTTGTGGCAGTGGTGTCTTGGTGGTCTTTGAATTTGACATCCAAACCTCTTGATAAGATTTGTGGCATATCTCTGCTGACTTAAAAAATAATTCTCCTTTGGTTTTAACAACTTCAACTCCCAAGAAATAGTGTAAGTCTGCAAGGTCCTTTATGGCAAACTCAAGGCTGAGATTTTCAATTAATTGAGTCATGAGAGATTCATTGTCACTTGTGATGATTATATCATCTACATATGACAGTAACAGTATTGTTCCAGTAGAGCTGTGGGGAATGAATAGAGAAGTGTCAGCCTTACTAGACTTGAAGCCATTTTTGAGAAGATATAAGCTGAATTTGTCAAACCATGCTCGTGGAGCTTGCTTCAATCATAGATTGTCTTCTTAAAAAGACATACATGATCAGGGACCAAAGGATGTGTGAACCCAAGAGATTGTTCCATATACACAGTTTTTTCCAATTCTCCATGAAGAAATGCATTCTTCACATCTAGTTGTTTGATATTCCACTTATTGCTCACAGCTAAGGTAAGTACCAATCTAATTGTGGTAGGTTTTACCACTGAACTATAAGTTTTATCGAAGTTCACTCCTTCAATTTGATTGTACCCCTTTGCTACAACTCTGGCCTTGTGCTTTCAACTGTTCCATCTGCCTAAGTGTTGTTTTGAATACCCATTTGAATCCCACAACGTTCGTATCAGAACTTCTTGGTATCAACCACCATGTGTTATTTTGGTGTAGTGCTTACAATTCTTCCTCCATTGCTTGTTTCCATTGAGGTGCTAACAGCTCTTCCTCTGCTGTCTTTGGAGTTGGATTTTCAGAAATAGCCATTAGATTTGATTGTTGTTGCCTTGCCTTAGCCCTGGTGACCATGGGGTGAGTTGACATTACTATTTCTCTTTGTTCTGCCTCAGCATTTTCAGATTCTGCATCACTTTGAACTTCTTCAATAACCAAGTTGAAATTTTCTGAATTTTCTGCCGTGTCTTCAGATGATGATTCTGATTCTGTGGTGGTTTCCCTTGGTTGTATAAATCCTGGTACTTCCACTACTAGTTGAATTCCTTCTGGATGGGAGTGAGTTATTCTCTGCCCAGATTCATTTTGGTCTGCTGCTCCTTGTATTGGTTGAGGAATCTGGATCATATGTTCAGTGAGTTGATCCTGCTGTAACTCTGCACTTTGTATTTGATCATCTAATTCCTTCGGCAATTTGGTTTCTCTCTCTTGATCAGCCCTTTCCTTCACTTCTGGTTCTGCACTCTCCTTAGTGAGAAATTCATTATAGGTGCTTAAGAATAGCTCTTCTTGGCTAGAAGATGTATGGTTAGAAGTAACATAAGGTAACGAATTTTCATCAACAATTACATGTCTAGAAACAAAATCCTTTCTAGAAGAGGGATGATAGTACCTGTATCCTTTGCGAAGACTACGGTAGCCAATGAAGGCACATGGATAGGATTTGGGTTGAAACTTGTGCTTATTTTTGTCTCTTAGATAAGGAAAGCACCTTGCAACCAAACACCTTGAGAGAATTATAGTCAGGATGCTTCTGATATAACTTGTAAAATGGACTTTTCCACCCCAAAACTGCTGACGGTAGTCTGTTGATGATGAAAACTGCTGTCAAGAATGCTTCAACCCACAAAAACAAAGGCAGCTGAGCATGAAAAAGAATAGTAAGCCCTGTCTCCACAATATGCCTGTGTTTTCTCTCTGCCTCTCCATTTTGTTCAGGAGTTCCTGGGCAAGATATGTGTCTTACAATGCCATGTTCACTTAGTTAGTTTGGGAGTGCTGTTTTATTAAACTCTCCTCTGCCATCACATTGGAAGATTTTTAATGGTTTTTCAAATTGCTTTTCTGCCATTTTGTGGAACTTCACAAACACTTCATAAACTCTGACTTGTGTCTCATTGCATATAGCCAAGTGAGTCTTGTGCAGTCATCTACAAATATAACACAATATCTCATATGTTGAGATGAAAATATGGGTGCTGGCCCCCAAACATCACAGTGGACTTTAGCTAGTGGTTCAGGAGCAATATCATCATTTTTTTGAAAGGAACCTTACAGCTTTTGCCCATTTGGCAGCTAGAAAAATTGAAAGTGGTTTATTCCAACAACTAACATCAATGTTTTTATTTCCACTTAGGACTTTCAGAGTCTTGGAGCTTGTGTGTCCCAGCCTCTGATGCCAGATGCTATCAACAGCCTCTTTATTCTTTATTGCAGCTAAAGCTTCTATCTTCTTTTCTTCAAGCACATAGAGATCCCCTCTTAATTCCCTTGGCTAGCTTCACCCCTTTTTTCTGATCCTTGACAATGAAACTATCATTAGGGAACTCAAGGGAGCAAGCATTGTCCTTCACAAATTGGCTCACTGAGACCTGTTTTTTTTTTTTTTGTCTTGGGACTACTAAGACATCATTGAGTTTTAGATTACAGGACAGAGCTTTGTTTCCTGTATGTGTGATGTCCAAGTGTGTTTCATCTCCTATCATAATTTTTTCTGAACCATTGTAAGGAAAAGAGTTGCTGAGATTACCTGGATTTTGAACCAAGTGTGCAGAGGCACCAGAATCCACATAGAGATTGTTGTCCTGCTCTCCTTGAGGACTTGAAGCAGTAAAGGCCTGGGCTTGATTTTCTTGAGCTTGTTAGGAGAAGTCCCATCTATAAAAGCATGTTAGAGCTGTATGGTTATTCCTTCCACAGATTTGGCAGGGGTTGAATTGTCGGAATTGAGTTTCAGACCCTTGTGATGACGGTGTATTCCCAACCTCTGTCAAATTTCTTGTGTTCTGCTGAAACTTCTCTTGAGATGGTTGCTTCGAAGGGTTGAAACCTGCAGGTCTGAATACTCTGCCCCTTGAGGAAAAACCTTGGGCACTATTCTGATTCCATCTCCCTCTGAATCCATTTCCTCTTCCTCTGTTCTTGGTCTTTTGAGCTGTGAAGGCTGCATTATAGTCCACTGGTGTTGATTGATGACTGGTTTCCTCTTCCCTTAGAGCACTGACAAACTGATTTAGTGTTGGATAAAGTGCTTTGCCAAGCATCACAGTCCTGAATGTCTTGTATTTTGCTCCAAGGCCTCTTGCAAAGCTGATAACCTTATTATCTTCATCAAGTGGTTTATGAATGGTTGCAAGGCCATCACATATGCCCTTAAATTCCTTGAGATAGTCATCAACTGATCTGTCTCCCAATTTTATGTTTTGAACTTGTTACTTCAACTGGAACTCCTTGTCTTTTGTTGCTTGAAGAAGATTTTCTTCAAGACATTCCCAAACTTCTTATGCTGTCTTTTTTTTACAAGTTACATACATTCCTCTCTTAGCGTACCAGAAATCCAGTTCCTTAAGAGCACATCTTTTTCTTCCCATTCTTGCCTTATGGGATTTAATTATTATTATTATTATTTTTTTATTATCTTTATCCACTGTCTCTTCCTCAGGTTGTTCCTTGCTCTGATCAAATCTATGACCTTCACGGTCTGGATTAGCTGCATCATTTGTGTTCTCCAAATGAGATAGTTGCAGGGCTTTAGCTTGATTGCACAGGTTGTAATCAGCTGATGTAGAGAGGTTCCTGATAGAGTAAGACCAGTAGTTGGGGAAGTCATTTTGTGGGCTGATATGAGAGTGGTGGAATGGTTTTATCAAGAGTCTGCGAAGAGCTCTGATACCATGTAAAAATTCAAAGGCTAATAATTGTAAAGAGCAATTGTTTTCTTTGTTGTTCAAATTACAAAGAACATAAGCCATCAATATATAATAATGCATGGCTTAGAGATGAGAACAAAGAAATGAGATAACAATTGGCCTCATTTGAACTTCTAATTTAAAATACAAATCTGATATGATAAGCCCTACCACAACTGCTGAGAATTAGCCTTCTTTAAACTCTTGATGATAACCACTCCTTAGCAACTGATTCTCATCCTTTGGATTGGTCTGGATCCTATCTCTAACACGACTCACATCCTTATGTATTAACTGTGTTTCTAAAGTTTTCAAATGGTTGAATTTCAGATATATGGCTCCCGAATATGCATCAAGCGGCAAGTTGACCGAGAAATCTGACGTGTTCTCATTCGGAGTTGTGCTTCTTGAGTTGATTACTGGACGTAAGCCTGTGGATGCATCTCAACCCTTGGGAGATGAGAGTCTAGTTGAATGGGTGAGTTCTTTGAATTTGAACCTGGGTATAAGCTTTAAATCAGTTTTTAGAATTTTTACAATTATATTTTTCGCTTGCATGAAGTACGACTATGATTGTACTTGGAGTTCCAATACAATTTATTTTTTTGCTCTAGCCAACACATGGTCCCTTTTGGCTATAAAACCACACATCTGTTGTAATCTCCTAGCTTCTACAATTTTTGTTTGGTTAAATCACACTGTGGCTTGACAAAAGTTCTGAATTCTTTATTTATTTTACTATTATTAATTTACCACTGAGTAGGTTTTAATCAAGACATGAAAATACGAATGCATTTACTGATGAGTTGAATTTCCCACTGATGTATTTTTTTGATTAAAAGGATACTGCATGTGTTTGGGAGGATTAGACTAGTGCTCAAAGAGGCCTGGATGTCTCTTAGTTATCACCCAAAAAGAATAAAAACCATTCTTTTGTGCTTAGTTTCTCAATTTTTTTTTCCAAGAAGTGAAAATAATTTCACTAAAAAATCCCACAAAGGGAGATGCTACACATTGCCATGTGATGTATACAAAAACAATTGAAGGATTGTGACCAAACTCATCTGTCCCATAATGATCTATTTTTAGAAAGCCCAACACTATCAATCTTTACATGGCAATTGTGCTCGACTTAGATGGGCTTACTACATTCCCTAATTGTGTTAACGCTTTGAAACTTTCACACAGGCAGACATGTACAACATACATGGATGGATAGATATGGGAAAAATGCATTTGTATATAAAGAAATAAGCTTAATTTCACATTTATTATTAGCCAGTCCTTGTATTCGAAATTGTAGTTGATTCTATAACCTTTTCATGTAGTAATTCTTTAACCTGATAAGTACATACTAGGATTATGCCTCCAAAATAGTTGATGGAAATGCTATGTTTCTTTTGTTAGCAGCTCCATTTTCATGTAAATGGTAAACCTAATTTGAAGCCGTTAGAGATACCCCATCTTTGCTTTAAAATTTCTCAGAGCACCATGGACTTGAATGAAATGCCCGTAAAGTTCCGGGTCTACCTTGCTTTACCGAAAAAACTCAAATTTATCTTTCAGGCTCGACCTTTGCTTAGTCATGCTCTTGAAGTTGAGGAATTTGAAGGGTTGGCTGATCCAAGGCTTGAAAGAAACTACGTCGCTAGTGGAATGTTTCGAATGATTGAGGCTGCTGCAGCTTGTGTGCGACATTCGGCTGCAAAGAGACCACGAATGGGACAGGTACCTGATTTTTTGGATATGCACCGAATGGAATTTCCCATAAAATTCTTAGGGCCTGTTTGGGTGTCTTGAATGTGATAGGTGTATTCATACTTCTATATAGTACAGTTTAGCTAAAAAGATGATGATCTTGAACGGGTCTATTTAGAAAAGTTATGCTCATTGTGGAAATGATGGTTACAATCAGAATTTTTGCGTTCCCATAAAGTGTAGCAATCACCACATAAGAAGAAGTATGATTAAGGTCATGGTTGGGATCACTTCTAAAATGCACTTTTGGGACCAAATGTGCTTCTGCGACCCAAACCAAAACACACAGATTTAGTGTGTTTGAATAAATTTTATGCAGCACTTTAGAGCCCCTAAAACTCGTTTTGGCCGAGGCAAATCCAGAGGTGCTTCAGCCCAAATGTGATGCTCGAAGCATATTCGGGTTTTAATAAGTTTTTCTTTATTTCCACGGTGCCTTGTGAATTGGGCTTCTGCTTTTGCCTAAATGCAGAAGCCATTTCCAAATGGGCCCAAAGTCTCTTCTTTATTTCTAGATTTTGTCATGATAATGGATTTTACCTTAAGATTCTAGGTGAATATGAATGAGACTGTTCATAAGTGAACCAAACATGGTTTTAGAATATGGATGTGGGGGGAATAATTCTTAATTTGTCTTTTCTTCTCAGATTGTGAGAGCTTTTGACAATATGGCTATGGCAGATCTAACCAACGGAATGAAAGTGGGTGAAAGTGAAATATTTAACTCTGCAGAACAATCTGCAGAGATTAGATTGTTTCGGAGGATGGCGTTTGGTAGTCAAGAGTATAGTACCGATTTTTTCAGTCAAAGTAGCTCAAATAAAGAGGATGTCGTAAATATTGAAGATTCGAATGCATTTAAATCTCAAGGTTTTTCTGCCAAATCAGGTTGAGTTGCTGTTGATCTAAATTACTGATTTCTGTGTGTCTCGGACCTGACCCTCGGATGCTGAAAGTCAGACCCTTGATTAGATTTTGTAGATAGGTTCCATTTTGGCTTTTGATATGTATATATGTGGATTATGCATGTTTTCTTTACCGCATTGTTTTATTCCTGCAAGTAAAAATGATAGAAGTAATTCACATTCACTGATACAGTTGTTAATAAAGCTTCAATTCAATTTTGTTCTTTGCAATGAGTATCTAATAAATTTGTGAGGCTTTTAATTTTTTCCTTTCTTTTTTTTTTTTTTTAGTCTGATTTCTGTAGTCTTGTGCAGTTTTAACAAGCAAGTTACAAGTCCGGAATCTCTCTTGTTCTTAAAGAGAAGAAAATGAAATGAGAGCAAATTTTCGTACTTGCCAGCATAGTTTCTCAGAATTGAGGGGAAAAAAAAATGAAGAGTAGTTTAATGATTAAAACTCAGTTGAAATGGTTTGCTCTTTCACCTGTTTATAACACTGCAATATGTAGTTTTGTATGTTGAGCACTTGGTTAAATCCGATAGTATTAGGCTGTTCGGAAATCAAAAGAATCGGCCTTGTGGCTCACTGGCTCATAAGTGAATTCGTTCTATAACATAATGTGTTTTGGTAAGTATCTTGTTCTTGTTTAGGAGTCCGTGCACTGTCCAATAACTCGCTTAAATTGGTTTTTGTTAAATTAACATAAACTTGGTTCTCAGAAAAATCAGATAAAAAGTGAGATTTAGATTGAAAAAGATCCTATTTTAAGCTTTTCCAATAGGATCTAAAATTGCTCTCATACAGAGTTTAAATGCTTGCAGTCCCATGAAGGCCTCCTTAGCTTATTTTGGGTATGGAAGATTGAAGATGAACTTGTTCTTCCATCTCCTTACTCTCCTGAACCCGCTTGAAAAATCAAATTCTCTTGGATATTAATGGAGTAGATTTTCAAGCTAATCTTCTCTTCATTTCCAATTATCCCATTGTTATAAGATCTTAAATATTTAACTATTAAAGTTGTACTTGATTTGAATTCTTAAATTTTACTTTATGTACAGTCAATTGATAATGGGATAAGTTTCACAAGCATGTCTAGTGATGTCCCAAGTCTCACGAGCTAGCTTAAAAGATTGAGGTGTATGAATCCGTGGATTTATGTGTTTATAACGTGTTGTTCAGGTTGAAGCTAGAGTTTACCCCGCGTAACCAATTAATGGTCAGATGGGTTCTCTCGACACCAAAAAAAAAAAAAGAAAGAAAGAAAAAAACTTATTGATTCATGTATTTTTCATTCAAATAATAATGGAATCCCAAATCCTTCAACTTATTTTGAAGTCCTCATTTCCGTTTAACTATATATATATATATATATATATATTGATCGAGGATGAGGGATTTTTGGATAAAAAAAACTAATATAACTATTCCACATCAAGTCTTTGAAGACCAATTGCACATCAGTCGACAAACATAAAAGAATCTTGATGCCTTGATGGTAGTAGGTTCATGGGTCAAACATTGTTCCTTACAGATAAAAAAAATAAAAAAAAAAGTTCATGGGTCAACCAGTTCAATTAGAGGTTGACTCGCTTAAGAAACTGCTTGATATAGATTTGTCAAAAAAAAAAAAAAAAAAACCCTCTTTTGATGTACAATTCTCTTAAATAAAAGAAAGTATGCAATTTATTCCCGATGGAGATATATAGATGTATGTGATAGGCATAAAAATATTCATCAAGGGTTAATCTCTGCCATTTCAGCAAGGAGTGACAAATCATTCGTTAATTGTGCCTGGTGCCTAGACATCCTGAGTAGTGTATGCATAATCGCTTGGTATCACCCGATCCCCAACCAACGGATCGGGAATTCTGCCCGGGTCTGCCCCGTCGCAGAGGTTGCCCAAGGGCTCGTCATGACGTGCTCTAGAACATCCCAGACAGTTTCCTATCTCAGTTAGAAGACTTATGAAAAGAGTAAAAAGTTCCATAATCTTGTTAGGAGACTCCCATGATTTGTGCTAATCAGTTCTATTTTGATGGTACTGCCTAATCAGGTCACTTATTTGATGGTGCATTCTTACTCTACGGGATTGCAACATCGCACACACGCACATTCTGCCCGGCCGGTTCTCTGGTAGCTCCAAACCGTGCAAGTGCTCCGACACACCACTTGGATGTAGGTTCCTTCATTAATAGGACCGAACCACATACAACTCTCTTGTCAATTTCTATTTTACTTTCTTACTCAAATTTTGGCATCATCAATATGTATACGATATATTCATTTCAGTTTGTCTTTTCAGATTGGCCATTCGCTTGGTTGATGTTAATAAGACAGCAAATTGACTTAATTTTGTTTATGCAAAAGATGATTTCAAATTTTTAATAATTGGTCATTGATTTGTTTTACTTTTTGAATAATGTTAGGTACACGACACAAATCATAATCATGCTTTAAATGTACGTATTTTGTATTTCCTAAAAAAGTGTGGTCTCTGTGTGAAAAATTCACACAGCACAAGGTACATGCATTTAAAGCATGAGAGAAGACTGTAGTGGGGCGGAAGTGGTTTGGCTCTAGGTGGAGCAAAATCACTGTACACGTGGCAAGTGTGGATTGGATGAGAAGAAGAAAGCTGCCACATGTCAGGGGCATTAAATGCTTTGCAACCTATTATAGCAGGTTTGGACTTTCTTAAGGGTTGTTTGGACTTTGATAAATGTTATTTGGACTATGTAAAGAAATGTGCCAAATTTGTAAAATATTAAGCATCACTATGATGTACCTTATGGAATAAATGTAGTACACAAGTAAATAAAATTCAAGTTTATAAAAATATATATGTATATATATATATATATAAATAGCAAGTTTGGACTTTCTTAAGGGTTGTTTGGACTTTGATAGAGGAAGTATGGACTTTGTAAGAAAATGTACTAAATTTACAAAATACTAAGCATCACTATGTTGTACCTTATAGACATGGCCAGCCCTGGGGCAAATCCGGCAAAGCGGCTGCTTTGGGGCCCCAAATATTTAGCTAATTTAAGGGCCCCCATTTTTGGTACTAACTTTGCATATCTATATTGGGTCCTTATAAAAACTTACTATAACCTAACCTAATAAAGGCTCCAACTCAAACTAAAATGACCCAAAATTTTTACATATAATACTACAAAGTTAAGCCCAAACAACCCCTAGAATAAAATTATATTTTTTTGCTGGAGAGAATAAGACTATAATTTATTTTACTATTAAAAAAAAGACTAATTGATCAACTCATAGTGTGATACACTTTTTAAAACAAAAAAAAAAAAAAAAAAAATCAGTGTGCCGAAAAAATGTAAGAAAATTAAGTTTTCTCAATTCCCCCAATTCCTTTTAGTTTTAGCCCAAACAAACCCTCCATATAGCTTGGTTTCAAATTATTGGTTGTTCAAATAAATATTTAATTATGCTGCAAGTTGTTAGAATATTTTGCAATGTGACATTGAAAACCAATATATACGCATAATTATGTATACGTAGACTCCAAAAAAAATCGTCGGGCGTTCTGCCCCCAAACGCCCGATAGCCCCGGGTCCCATTTTAAAAGTTCGCTTTAGGCCCCCTAAAGCTCAGGGCCGGCCCTACTTATAGAATAAATGTTGTACACAACTAAATAAAATTCAAGTTTGTTAAAAAAAAAAAAAAAAGAAAGTAAATAACAGGTTTAGACTTTCCTAAGGGTTGTTTGGATTTTGATAAAAGTTGTTTGGACTTTGCAAAGAAATGTGCCAAATTTGCAAAATACTCAGCATCACTATGTTGTACCTTATGGAATAAATACTGTATACAACTAAACAAAATTCGAGTTTGTAAGATAGAAGAAAAAGTAAATAGCAGGTTTGGACTTTCCTTAGGGTTGTTTGGACTTTGCAAAGAAGTGTGCCAAATTTGCAAAATGCTAAGCATAACTATGTTATACCTAATGGAATAGATGTTTTACACAACCAACTAAAGTCCAACAACCAACCATAGACTTAAAAAAGGTACAAGAATTTGAGGTTTGCTTTGCTTTTTATTAAGGTTCTTGCATTAAATACCATTTAATAAGCCAACAACCAACTTTGGAGGCAAAGCTTGGACTTTCTTAAGAGAAATATGAAGAAGGGTGTTGAATGGAGAAATATTTAACTTTCACCCTTTTTCTCATTTCACTACATCTTTGTATTTTTCATTTTACCTCACAAACATATATAATTTTTGATGATGCCAAAAATTGGTGAAGGGCAAGAAGAGTAATTTCAAGAAAGACAAGAAGTTTGTATGTGGTTCAGCCTCGTTAACTAGGCGGCCTATGTAACACCCTGTATTTCTTTTCCATTAATAAATGTTTATTTCAATTTAATTTCTATTCAAAATATTTATTTGGGGGTCAAACTGTAATTTCCATAAATATAAAAAAATATTTTCTATGGTTTCAAAATCGATATCTATATTTTTGTACAACCCGGAATTTATTCCTACGCTAATATTATTTTTCTGTATTTTATTTTTACTCGTAAAATACCAGTTTATGTTTTAATCTGCTTCCCTACCGCATTTTGGGTGTGGGAGCACGTGAGCTCAACCACACCATATGATTTCTAGTCATTGCTTGGAGCCCAATTTTGGGCAATCTATATATCACTGTATCAGTCTCTAAATTTCTCACAGTCTCTCAATCTCTCTCAATTCTCTCAATCACTCTCTTGCTCTCTCTTAAGAACATCACATACACACACACACATACACACACACATATACAGATTATATGTTATATACATACACATATAGATACATAGTTATATATATATATACATCTCAAGATCAAAGAGAAATCGGAGGAGAAATTTCTAACAACGGAATCGACGGCGGAAACTCTCGGTCTCAATTCTATGAATAATTAACCTCTGTGAGTATTATAAACTCACTCTCAACGTGTATATAAGTATATTTCAGTATATCTATGTGTGTATATGTGTATATATATAGATGCACCATTAAAGCTTTGAAAATTGGAGTTTTACAAAAGTTAACCAAATGAAATCCGTGAATTGGGAATGAAAGATCTTAGTCCCAATAAGCTACGGTTCGAATCCTATGGAGTAATTTATTTGTATCGCGACGTACCGTTGATTTAAAGTTTTGACACCTTTACTTTAATTGCAAATATCTAGAGATATAATCCATATTTGTTTAAATTGATCGCATATTCTTAATCTACGCGGAAAGACGAAGAAATCCATATATGGCATGACATAATTGAAACAGAAAACAGAAATGGGTATAATTTCAGTTTGAAAATAAAAAAACAGGGGAAAAACGAAGAAGATGATGAAACTGTGATAACTCGCGCGCGCGACCCATTCCCCCATTTGCGCGCGCGACCCGCTCGCGCGACCCATCTCCCCCTTCACGTGTGCGACCCGCTCGCGCGGCCCATCTCTCCCTTCACGCGCGTGACCGCTCGCGCGAACCATCCCCACTCGCTCGCGCGGCCCGCTCGTGCGACCTGGGCATTTTGAGCAGTTTTTGTATTTTTATATAAGAGACTATTTGGAAAAAGTTTTGAAAGTTTTTAAAGAATGTTTTGACAGATATACTATTTTAAAGGCTCACTGATAGGATTTGGACTTGTAAGAACGATTAAGACCGAGATTTATGTTGAACGAATATCCAGCTTTGAGATTAATAACTGTTACTACCAATTGTGAACATTGACATACATATTAGGGTCGAAGTTGTGTCAACATGCATGTGTGTGAGAAAGCGTGAAAAGAGTAAAGAGTGGCGGTCTGGTGTGTGACCTCAATATAGATCGGATATTATTCCTGGTATTGGAGGCGACAGTGTTGTGTACGGCTAAGATATCGATCGGATATTATTCCTGTTGCGCCCGCCCCGAAGGTGGGGGGCGGTCCCCTCGTGGGTCGCGACCGTTGGTAAAAGGAAATGAAATAAAATAGGGTAAAAGGCTCAAAGCAGCGAACCAAAGGAGGGAAAGGAAATGTGTGAAAGTATGTACATGTGGGAGTAGGGCCAGTAAAAGTTTCAGAGTCGCCACCTAACGTTTATCGGGAGTTAGGATCCCTGCAAAGACGATTAGAGTAGTCATCTTTGACTTTTGAGAAAAATAGTTTAAGAAGAGTAAGGCCCTTTTGAAAGTGTGACTCTTGATAGTCATGCGAAACCAGGGTTCTCAAAGTGGGTTCGGGGACTCGATTATGTCGAGGGAAGGTATTAGGCACCCTCGAACATCCGTGACACACGGTTGCCGTTTTAGTGGTTTTCATAGTAACGGGGCATAAGTAAGGGGTAGTAGAATACATATATAAGAAATTGAAACGCGAGCATCCGTGACACGCGGTTGGCGATTTATATATCTCGATAGTTTTGAAAGTATGTATACCTATCTCGCCACGAGATAGTTTGAAATTATGTATACGTATCTCAATACGAGATAGTTTGAAATTATGTATACGTATCTCAATACGAGATAGTTTGAAAGTATGTAGTTATGGCCGCACCCAAGTATGAGTTGCATACGTATCTCGACACGAGAATCAGGCCGTACGTAGTTCTGTGCTGTGTATGTGTGTAAATATTTTGGTCGATCTAGACCGTGAGTGTATAAAATAGTGTTTTGAGTAAAGTCGGCGTAGCTAGGAACTTTAACCTGTACGGTGTAGTCCTAGACTTTAACCTTGAGAAAGCAGTGAGTTTTGAGAAAGTGTTTTTGAGTTAAAGTCGGAGTAGATCAACCGTGCGATGAGTTTTTTGTATTTTTTTGTTTTATGTGCCGGAAGTAAGGGTCGGTGCCCATTAAGGGTGTGAAGACTTACCTGTGCTGTTTGCAGATTCCAAGCAAAGTACCGGAAGTATGGGTCGGTGCTCATGAAGAAAGAGTGTACCGAAAGTATGGGTCGGTGCCCGGTAGTTTTGAAAAAGGTTTTATCGGAAGTATGGGTCGGTGCCCAGTGGTGTAAAGAGTGTACCGGAAGTAAGGGTCGGTGCCCAATGATGTAAAAAAGGTGATGTGAAAGTTTTACCGGAAGTACGGGTCGGTGCCCTATGATGTAAAAAAGTATGCCGGAAGTACGGGTCGGTGCCCAGGTAATGAAAAGAAGTATCATTTTTTGTGTTTCCTGATTTTATCAATGAAGATCTGTAACAGGAGATAAAGTGCAGCCGGATGGGTCATTAGATCTCCTTCCGGCCGACGCAGGATATAAAGTCCAAATCGGGTAGAGTTCGAGGCCTCCTTCCGACTGGCGCAAGATATAACAGTTTGATAAAGTTCAGCCGGGTGGGTCATAAGATCTCCTTCCGGCCGACGCAGGATATAAAGTCCAAATCGGGTGGAGTTCGAGGCCTCCTTCCGACTGGCGCAAGATATAACAGTTTGATAAAGTTCAGCCAGGTGGGTCATAAGATCTCCTTCTGGCTGACGCAGGATATAAAGTCCGAATCGGGTGGAGTTCGAAGCCTCCTTCCGACTGGCGCAAGATATAACAGTTTGATAAAGTTCAGCCAGGTGGGTCATAAGATCTCCTTCTGGCTGACGCAGGATATAAAGTCCGAATCGGGTGGAGTTCGAGGCCTCCTTCCGACTGGCGCAAGAAAAGGCGGAATATCCGACCAGTGGATTTATAGGGAGTCCACACCACT
The DNA here is from genome assembly GCA_033977485.1 of Hydrangea macrophylla. Taxonomy (NCBI): domain Eukaryota; kingdom Viridiplantae; phylum Streptophyta; class Magnoliopsida; order Cornales; family Hydrangeaceae; genus Hydrangea; species Hydrangea macrophylla. The sequence continues at coordinate 77,517,796 of CM066983.1, read as the reverse complement.
AAAGCATATAAGTAAATAAAAGAAAAGAATAAGGCGGAATATCCGTCCATGTGGATTTATAGGGAGGCCCAGACCACTAAGTGTATAAGTAAATAAAAGAAAAGAAAAAGGCGGAATATCCGGCCATGTGGATTTATAGGGAGCCCCAGACCACTAAGTGTAAGAGTTTGAGGGAGTTACCTGTGAAGAAGGGGCAATTTGAGGCCCAGTAGGTGTTTTGTTGAGAGAGAATGAAACAAAACCGAGAAAACGTATCAGAAATAACCCAATAAGACCAAAGTCGTACTTCGATGCGAAATCGACTTGAATGGACATCATAGTTGGGTCCGGAAGGGCCGGAAGAGCCAGAATAGCCATAAGGCGGGTGATGAGAGCTGATATTAGCTTAATATTAGCTCGATAAGGAGTAAAAACTGACTGGATATAACCTCATTTCTCTAGTTTTACCTGCAATTGTGTTTAATTTGCTTCTTTACACAATGATATGTTTTTCGTGGTATGTTGTTGTGTTTGGCTCTGTGAGTGCAGGTTCTGAAGCTAAAGGGAATTACAAGTTGAAAGGAATAACTCAAGAAACAAATTGATGAAGTCTTGATACCAATCGATTGACATAGTCTCAATCGATTGACATGTTTTCCTTACCAATCGATTGAACTATTTGTCAATCGATTGACATATTTTTCAATCGATTGACATCTTTGTCAATCGATTGACTTAAACTGGAAACAGTCTGTTTTAATGGCGCAAGATCTCAGCAATCAGGCGACGACCAGCCGTTATGGAATGAACCTGGACGCCTCTAGCTCGTATTTCTGACATTATATATAGAGGAGAGTAGAGAGGGCCGGGGGTTGGCTCATTTTGTATTGTTTTTGTAGGGATTCACCATTGATTTTGGTTTCGGATAAAAATTCCAGTGGATAAATTCGTATTCTTTTTTTTCAATCTCTAATTCAGGTTCCAATTCTTGTTTTTAGTTGCTTAGGAATTGTGATTGTTATGCATGTTATAGTTAGAGTTTGATTTGAGCAATTTTAATTTAACATTTTAATCCATGGCTATGTTTGATCCTATCTTTCGGTTTATTTATGTTTATGCAGTCTTAATTATGCGTGAGTAGAACTCTGGTTGGGAATAATGTGAAGAAGCATTGTTCCCAGCCCTCTGCCATGATTCTGTGAAAGAGTCAATGCCAATCGATTGGATACAGTATCCAATCGATTGACATAGACTCCAAGTCAATCGATTGATATACTTGTCAATCGATTGAAAGCCATTCCATGTCAATCGATTGAAATTAAGTCAATCGATTGATATGATTATGACTTGGGTTTACTCCTTTCTGTATTTCAGTAACTTTTGTTTCAGAAACTAGGTCTAAATTGATCTTTCAAGTTCAAATTGTAATTTGATTTTGGAATAAAAGCTCTTTCGATTAGTTAAATCTATGAACACTCATAACAAACACTTCGAATATTCTATACTCAATTTGTTAGTTATTGTTCATGGGTTTAATTAACTACTTATTTCAGTTCTTCATAAATAAGTAAGGTAAACAAACCACTAAATATGCAAGATACACATACCTAGTGTCTAGAATGCTTAACTTAATCATTTCGAAATAAGGAATACTCTAAGGATAAAACCCCAACTGTTCGTTCTTGTTAAAATCATGGTAGTGGCTGGTACTTTGTGGATTCACATGTTCCCAATTCTTTTTCATATTTGATTTATATCACAGTTTTTAATCTTATCTAGTTAAGTCTTTGCTTCACTATAAATTGTTTCTTCTATTTTTTTTAGGACTGTTAGAACCCCCCTACTACTAGAAATCATCTTTTATTTTATTTTAGGATTCAATCTAGATTCTTCCGCCTTTACATTCCGTCCTTTGGGATTCGACCCGGTCTTACCGGTTTTTAACGCGACGCGACCGTCTACACTTGGACGTACTCTTTAGAGAACACATTTCAAGTCGTGTCAAGTTTTTGGCGCCGTTGCCGGGGACGGTAACAAAGGCCAGAATCTTTCAATTGATCCGATCTTTTCTTATCCCATTTCTATCTTTCTTTTTGTTCTTCAGAACACAAGCCGTATTGTTGTGTCCTTCTATGTCCTTTGATTCCACTAGAGCCTTCATCACAAATCTATTTGAAGATTCCATCCATAGTGCTGATAATCCCATTTTCACTCCATCCATTTCTAACTCAATGTCTGATACAGAGAGCCAACAAGGAGAGAATAGGCATGACCTCATCGATGACGGTCAACGACCTCTACGAGAACTCTTGGCTCCTGATCGCACTGCCATACCTTCTTGTATCCGCATTCCTCCACACACGGGTACATTCCATTTTTGTAATGGGATGATTCAACTGTTACCCACTTTTCACGGGATGGATAAAGAAAAGGCGTACTTGCACATTCGAGATTTCGAAGATGTTTGTGGAACTTTCACAGATCAGACTTGCCCAAGTGATATAATCAGACTAAAGCTTTTTCCCTTCACCTTGAAGGACAAAGCGAAGTCATGGTTGTTGTCACTTAAACCGAATTCGATTTCGACTTGGCCTGCAATTCATGAAGCCTTTCTCAAAAAGTTCTTCCCTAACCGGTTAACAACTGACATCTTGAGACAAATCAAGATGTATAATCAAAAAGAGGAAGAAACTTTTGCTGAGGCATGGGAGCGTTTCAAGGATTTGTTACTGCTCTGCCCGCATCATGGTTTTGAGAAGTGGCGAACAATAAGCTTCTTCTTTGATGGTCTAAGTCCAAAGTCGAAGAAGCTCGTAGAAACTACGAGTGACGGTGAGTTCATGAGCAAAAATGCTGACCAAGCAGAAGCTCATTTTGAATGGTTAGCCGAACATGCACCGGAGTGGGAAACTCAAGTGACGAGAACTCAGCCCAGTTCGAGTTCGAGTAAAAAGAGCATTTATCAGCTGAAGGCGGAAGATGGCTTACTGGAGAAATACGAGCAACTGGCTCGTAAACTGGAAATTTTGGAAGCAAAGAAGGACCCGGTAGTACAATTTGCATCTGAAGAATCATGTTCGAGTTGTCTACAGATGGGGCATACCTCTCAACATTGCCAAATATACCCTGTTTACCAAGAACAGAGTCCAGTGGAGGTACATGCTGTAAATGCCCCTGGTCGTTTCAACCCCAATGATAGGTGGAGTCATCCTGGTTTCGATCAAAGAAACAGTGCTGCTGCAGCAAACCCATCTCAACAGTGGCAGCCAAATAAAGGAAACCAGTACCGACCTCAGAACCAAGGGTACCACCAGAGTTACCAACCTCCTCCTACCTATCAACAAAATCAAGGGTATCACCAGAACCAATATCAAAATCATCTACCTCAATCCAACTACAATCAGGGGGGCCACAACCAAACCTCATCAAACACTTATGTGCCACCTCATAAGAAGGCACAAGAAGATCCTAATACACTCATGATGCAGCAGATGATGCAGCTAATGAGTAAACTCAATACAAGTGTAGAGAGGTTAGCTGCCCAACAAGGGGATCGAGAATGAACTATGTTCCCTGCACAGACAGAGCAAAATCCTAAAGGCCAACACTCGGGTACCGGACCCTCAGGATCTGGACCACATGAGGAGGCCAAAGCTGTAACTGTGTTGAGAAGTGGAAAAGAAATTGAGAAAGTCTCTTTGCCCTCACAACCTGTAGTTAGTGATGAAGAAGAGGTAGAAAATGAAGAAGAATTGGTGGAAGAAGGAAAAGAGGGCGAAACAGTTGAGCCCAAAATAACAATTCCTGAGGATCATGAAATAAAGAGAAGACCTGGAAAAGAACCTCTCCTTGAGGAGGCACCCAAATGCCCTTTTCCGGCACCATATTCTCAGAGGTTGAAGAAACCTCTACAAGAAACTAAAAGTCAGGAGTTTCTGGAGCTATTCAAACAAGTGAAAATCAATCTCCCACTTCTGGACGCAATTAAACAAGTGCCTTCCTATGCCAAGTTCCTAAAAGACTTGTGCACTGTTAAAAGGAAGCAAAGTGTTAAGAAGAGTGCTTACTTGGCATGCCAAGCAAGTGCAATTTTAAAACACGATTTGCCTCCTAAATACAAGGATCCAGGCACACCAACAGTTTCTTGTATAATCGGTCAGAAGAAAGTGAACAATGCGTTACTCGATTTAGGATCGAGTGTTAATCTTTTACCTTACACTGTTTATCAACAGTTAGGGTTAGGAGAACTTAAACCCACTCGCATTACTCTCCAACTGGCAGATCGATCAATCAAATACCCGCGAGGAGTGCTGGAGGATGTCTTAGTCCAGATTGACACTTTTGTCTTTCCTGTTGACTTCGTTGTTCTAGACACTGAACCAGTTTACAATGCTAAATCACAGATTCCGGTGATCTTTGGACGTCCTTTCCTCGCGACAATTGATGCGACGATCAAAGTAAGGAGTGGAGTTATGACCGTTGTTTTTGGGAATATGACATTAAATATCAAGATCTTTTCAAATCCCAAAATTGAAGATTTTGATGAGGAGGAAAAGGAGGTGAATTGGGTAGAAGCAGTAATTCAAGATTGCTTTGATTCAACTGCTCACTCTGATCCTGTGGAGTCCGTTATGACTAACTCATGTTATGAATTGGAAAGATACACTCCACAAGATGAAAGAATGAGTCAGATATGTTCTATCTTGGAGATTACTGAGGAGGAAGTTGCAAGAACAATGTGGACGACTCAATATGAGCAGCTACCGCCAAAGACCAAGTTGGCTGTGCCGTCAAACTTGCAATTTCCAGAGTTGGAACTGAAAGAGCTCCCAAAAGAATTAAAATATGTATTCCTGGGAGAAGAGAGGACCTTTCCTGTAATAATTTCATATGTTTTAAATCACGAACAGGAAGGGAAACTGATACAGTTGCTTAAGCAACACAGGAGTGCGTTAGGATGGACCGTTGCTGATTTAAGAGGAATTAGTCCATCTATATGCACCCACAGGATTTACCTTGAGGAAGATGCCAAACCTTGTCGTCAAATGCAAAGGCGTCTTAACCCAAACATGCAAGAGGTGGTGAAGAAGGAAGTTTTGAAGTTGCTGGATGTTGGGGTTATTTATCCAATTTCAGATAGTCCTTGGGTAAGCCCGACTCAAGTAGTGCCGAAAAAAGCTGGCATTACAGTGGTAGAAAATAAAGCAGGAGAATTGGTACCCACACGTGTAACCACGAGCTGGCGCATGTGTATTGACTATCGACGGTTGAATGCGGTTACTCGGAAAGATCATTTTCCATTGCCCTTTATGGATCAAATGCTCGAAAGGGTAGCGGGTCACCAATTCTATTGTTTCCTGGATGGTTATAGTGGTTATAACCAAATAGAAATTGATCCTGCTGATCAAGAGAAAACCACTTTTACCTGCCCGTTTGGAACATTTGCATATCGCCGGATGCCGTTCGGATTGTGCAATGCACCTGCTACTTTTCAGCGGTGCATGCTGAGCATCTTCAGCGATATGGTAGAGAAGATTATGGAGGTTTTTATGGATGATTTCTCTGTATTTGGAAGCAGCTTCGATGATTGCTTGGAAAACCTCCAGAAAGTCTTGAAAAGATGTGAGGAAAAGAATTTGGTCCTCAATTGGGAGAAATGTCACTTTATGGTGACAAAAGGGATTGTCTTGGGACATATCGTGTCTGCTGAGGGAATACAAGTAGACAAGGCAAAGATCGATATAATTTCCAATCTTCCTGTCCCCACCACAGTGAAAGAAATACGATCGTTTCTAGGTCACGCCGGTTTCTACCGGAGGTTTATTAAGGATTTTAGTGCTGTATCTAGACCACTATGTCAACTCCTTGTTAAAGACCAATCATTTGAGTGGAACAACAAGTGTCAGGAATCCTTTGATAAACTCAAGCATCACCTCACAACAGCTCCGATAATGCAATCTCCGGATTGGAGTCTTCCTTTTGAACTGATGTGTGATGCGAGTGACACAGCGATTGGAGCTGTTTTAGGGCAAAGGAAAGACAAGAAGCCTACTGTGATCTACTACGCTAGCAGAACCCTTGATGGAGCTCAACGTAATTATTCTACTACTGAAAAGGAGTTGCTAGCAATTGTATTTGCATTGGAGAAATTCAGGCAATATCTGATTGGCTCGTAGATCATTTGTTTCACTGATCATGCTGCATTGAAGTATCTGTTATCCAAAAAGGATACAAAACAGCGATTGATACGCTGGATTCTTCTGCTCCAAGAATTTGATTTGATTATCAAAGATAAAAAGGGAGTGGAGAATGTTGTAGCCGATCACCTCTCACGATTGACATTTGAAGACAATTCTTCACAATCGATTCCGATCAGTGAATCTTTCCCAGATGAGCAACTTTTTGCAGCAACCAGCTTGCCCTGGTATGCTGACATTGTCAATTACCTGGCAACAGGGGAGACCCCAGCCCATTGGTCCACCCCTGACAGAAAAAGGTTTTTGTCCATCGCCAGATGGTTTTACTTTGATGATCCATACTTGTTTAAGTACTGTGCGGATCAAGTAATTAGGCGATGTGTCCCTGAGGAAGATATCTCTCATATCTTAGCTTCCTGCCACTCAGAAGCTTGTGGTGGCCATTTCTCAGCCCAGAAAACTGCTCAAAAAGTGTTTAGTAGTGGTTTCTACTGGCCGACAGTTTTCAAAGACTGTTTTGCATTTTGTAGAGCATGTGCTAGATGCCAAATGCTAGGAAGTTTGTCGAAGAGAAATGAAATGCCGATGACCCCGATTATTACTATTGAAATCTTCGATTGCTGGGGCATCGATTTCATGGGACCATTCCCGCCATCATCGCATTACGAATATATTCTTCTGGCGGTCGAATATGTGCCCAAGTGGGTTGAGGCCATTCCGACAAGGAGAAATGATCACAGAACAGTGATCTCATTCTTAAAGGAGAATATTCTGTCAAGATTCGGAACACCAAAGGCCATGATTAGTGATCGTGGAACCCATTTCTGCAATAAACCCTTTGAGGCGCTGATGAAGAAGTATGGGGTCAACCATAAGGTTGCTTTATCATATCACCCACAGTCAAATGGTCAGGCAGAGTTATCCAACAGGGAGATCAAACATATCCTGGAAAAGACTGTTGACATCAATAGAAAGGATTGGTCGACGCGTTTAACTGATGCTTTGTGGGCGTACAGGACAGCGTATAAGACGAATCTTGGGATGTCTCCCTACAGGCTAATTTATGGAAAAGCTTGCCACTTGCCCGTGGAATTGGAGCATAAGGCATATTGGGCAACGAGATTGCTAAATTTTGATATCCATGAGAGTGGCACACTGAGGAAGTTACAACTCAATGAATTAGAGGAGATCAGAAATGATGCATATGATCGTGCTCGAACTTATAAGTCAAAGTTAAAAGCTAAGCATGATCAATCGATACTGAGAAAGAAATTTGAACCGGGACAGAAAGTATTACTTTACGATTCAAAGTTTCATCTCTTTCCCGAGAAGCTGAGGTCAAGGTGGATAGGACCTTTTGTTGTCAAGGAAGTATTTCCACACGGAGCAATAGAAATCGTTAATCCCAAGAATGGTAATGCTTTTAAAGTCAATGGACAACGTTTAAAACCATTTTTGGAGAGGTTCGAACCAGAATCAGAGACCATCCACCTGGATGATCCTGATTATTCTTCTTGAAATTTGAGAACCTGATGTTGTTGTATAGTAGTTTTCTTTTCTTTGTGTGCTTCTTTGTTTCCTTTTATTCTTATTCTGTCTTTTTGATTGGCTGTAGGATGAATCCATTGCATTACCTACCACATTTGCTCTACCATGGGGTCCGTTCTCCAGGAACCCCAGAACAGACGGAGCAAGAAAGGCCAATTTTTACTCCACTTTCCAGTTCATGCCCAGATTCTCCTATTGCGGTGATCACCAATATGAATACCTGGGATTTGCTTTGCGCAGTTCGAGAAATTCTGGAAGACCTTCAGATTAATTCGGACGGGGAAGTTGTGGAGTACTCTGTGGATTATGCTGTGGGAGAAGACTTTTCTTCCCCTGAACCTGAGCAGAATTGATAATTCCTTTGGCAGATGAATAAAGACAGAATTTTGTTTCTTGTTTTCTTTGTGTCTGTTTGTTTCCCAACCAAGATCTTGTACTCATTGGATGATAATAATCCATTTCAAACTTTGAATTGATGATGTTTGGAATAAATTCTTCCTATTTGTGTGATTGATGAGTCTAATGCTTGTATGAATGCTCAAAGTCTTATCTCTGTCTTGAAATTGCATTCTTAAAATTGTTGGGGATGATCACATGAGGATAATTTGGGTTCCCATGAATTTCTTATTCAATCGATTGATATTAATGTCAATCGATTGATATAAATGGTTGTCAATCGATTGACAATTTTATCAATCGATTGACTTGAATTGTGTTCAATCGATTGACATATCTTGTCAATCGATTGAAAGTCCCTCCAGACGTATTGTATACTCTTCTCCCTCTCCCTCATTTCAATTCAAATTCTGTGAGAGAGAGAGGGAGGAGGCGATTTCCAGGGAAGTGTGAAGTAAACCCCTCCCCATACTTTCATCACCAGTTTCATTCATCATCATCCCTCATCATCTCCATTTTCATCATCTTCATCTTCATTACCACCGCCGCGGCCACTGTCCTCGCATGGATAGAGGGTGAAGAGAAAGGAGAGGGATTCGGGCCTCATTTCATCACCATCATCATATTCATCATCATCAATCTTGTTGTCATCTCAGTTGGGGGCAAACTCTTTGCCGCGAGTCCGGTTGAGGTAACCCCCAAACCCATTCCACTTCTCATCCTTTTCCGTATTCAAATCAATTGAGGGAGTCCCTCATGGTCTTAAGACCATTAATTTAATCATAGGGGGACGTGAGACCTTGTTGAGGGCAGCCCCCTGTGATCGCTGATGTCAATCGATTGACATCAGGGTTCAATCGATTGGAACTCAACTTCAATCGATTGACAACTTATGTCAATCGATTGACATAAACAGAGAAGCAGATTCTAAGTTCTTTCATCCTAACTCTTTGTTTTGCTTCTTTTGTAGCTCCCATGGCTCCGAAACCCAAAGACAGTGGGCCCCACCCAGAAAAGTCGACCTCTCTCGAGATTCCGGATCCACCGCTCGCTCACGGGTTTAGAAACGCCAAAGAGAATACATGGTACACTAAATATTTCCGAACACGCGCAATCATGGTGGAAAGGCGGTTCGAGAATTTGTGGAGCGACGACAAGATTCCATTCCATTTGGCCCGTCTTAGAGCTTTCCCCGATTGGATCCCAGTTCTTTCAGCAGATAAGAGAGTGTATGCTTCTTGGATTCGGCCAGCATGTGCCAGTTTGGTTAAGGTGCCGAACGTTCCGTACACATATTTCTCGTGTGTATCGGGACGGGCAATTGAGTTCAGCCCTGCGACGGTCGCTCAGGCACTGGGTATCCCTGAGGTTCCTGATCATATATATCCCATTCATCCCGACCGTCCTTTTCCATCTTTTGATGTTGTGGCCACAGAGATCTCCGGCGGGAAGGTGAAGAAATACTCAGGGATCACTGTATTCGACGACCATGACCTGACGCCAGATTATCATCTTTTACATTTGACTCTCTGCAGCTGTATCCTCCCCACGACTTATAAGTTAGATTTCGCTGGGTGGTACGCGAGAGTTCTTTATGCTATCGGGACAGGTCTGCCCATCTGCCTCGCTCGGCTCTTCATTGAGTTCTTAGTTGAGCCTACACGTCATCCTGGCAAGGCCCAGCACCTCAAGGGTGCATGGGTGATTCATAGAGTGTGCGAGCAGGCAGGATTGGTGATACCGGCAGGAGAGGCGCAGTTAAAATCAAAGATTGGCGTTTTTGGTGAGTCGGCTGCTAGAAGGTCAGCAGCGCAATTTAAAAAATTGTCAAAAGGAAAGGGGAAAGTTGGAGAGAGCAGTAAGAAGAAGAAGAGAAAGAGAGGAGACGTAACGTCAGAGGAGGAGGACGTAGACCCAGGGACGCCTTCTGAGGCGGAGGGTCAGGATACGGAGGTAGCTGAGGAGGAGGAGGATGAGGACTCTGGGACGCCGACTGAGGCTGAGGGTCAGTATGAGTTGAGGATGCGTGAGCCACCTACAGCCTCTACACCACCTACAGCCCCTGCACCACCTACGGCCTCTACATCTACCCCTCCATCTCTTCAGACCATTTATGATTTCTTGCTAGAGGAGCGAGCCGCGAGGGTACAGCTTCATGCGCAGATTAGAGAGCTCACAGCTGAGCAGTTATTATTAGCTACCCAGATGGCGCGGCTAGGTGGACAGATTGAGCAGATTTCGATGTTGCTTGGGATTGAGCAATCCTTGCGCTCATCTATGCCACCTCCACCGTCAGATCCAGCCTCGACATCGGCTCAGCCAGAGGGTGTTACCTTAGCTACACCTCCACCGTCAGATCCAGCCTCGACATCGGCTCAGCCAGAGGGTGTTACCTTAGCTACACCTCCACCGTCAGATCCAGCCTCGACATCGGCTCAGCCAGAGGGCATCACCTCAGAGACACCTTCACAGCCACCACCTCCAGCTGCTGCTTCACCGCCAGCTGTGAGTGACCCGGCGGTTGTCGCCCAGACTGGGACAGCTGCTGAGGGTGGCAGTGAGGTAGTTATCACGCCATCCGTTGACCAGACTGCCGATCCTTAGGAGGGAGATGTGGCGAGCGAGAGAGTGTTTTGTTATTTCATATATCTTTCTCTCTCTTTTTGTTACTTTATTTTGTCTCTGTTGATATTTTGGGTTGGATTACTATTTTTGGATCTGTGATTGTGGATACTTTATGGTATGGTTGGATGTTTATAGTTGGATGCTAATCTTAATTTTCAGATAGTCCTGTGTGTTCATGGATTGTGTTTCTATTGTTGATATTTTTGATTATTATCCTTTTACTCTTGATCTTGGTTGTGTGCGGAGGTTGTTATATTAAACCAGGTATATTCTCTGATGTGTATGGAAATGCTTTCATCAGGTGATATCTTCTTTTTCTTGAAATACTTCCATTGTGGACAATGTCGATTTCAGTTGGGGGTAGGGAATAGATATTCACCTGTTTTCTCTCTTGAATTTAAAATGCACACCTGTTTAATATTTGAATTTCCAAGTTTCTAGCTTTCTTAATTTGTTTTGATTTAAAAAAAAAAAAAAAAAAAAAAAAACTGTTGTTAAAATTCTAACTATCAAAACCTCGTTTTTCCTGGCTAAATTATTGTGCAATGATGCAGTTATGTTTTCCTTACTATATTATGGATTTCGATTACATGTTACTTAGTCACTAATCTAGTTTTACATCCATAGCACGAATATATCCTGAAACAATTCCGCACGAGTTGACAATCACGAAAGAATCTTTGAATGAGAATGAAATACGATTGTCATGATTAATGGATTAATAGTGAAACTTTTAACCCTAGTGAGTTTTGAGCCATTCGTTTATTCTGAGGGTTAATCACAAAGCTCGTGTTAATTCTTGAAATACACTTTTATCTCGTTGAGAGTCTCATTCTTGTTTCATTTGGCTAATGCATCAGGAGAACGTTCAAGATTTACTAATTTTAAAACTCAGGAAATACTTGAGATAAGTTATAATGTCTAGAAGATGATTTAGGCCATCGTTTCTTCACCTCATCTCTCGAGGAAATCTAAAACTTCACTTACCTATCACAAATCAAGGTCTCTACCTGAAATCACCTTTTTATAATCAAGTATGTGACGATTTCGTGAAAATAGTTAAAGGAGAAGTGATTGCAGATAAAAAAAAAAAAAAAGAGAAAAGAAAAGAAAAGAAAAGTGGAAAGCAAGAAAATAAAAGAAATTGGAGGATTGTTGAATAAAAGATGTGAAGTGGAGTTGGTTTTACTATGTCACATGCTTGAACTCATTTTTCACAGTCCATTATCTCTTACTCTCCTCATATTTCTGTCAAAAGTCCTAAGGATTCTGGATTAATTTTAACAAATCTTGAGTATGAAATGAGTTTTCCACAGTAGATCGCTCTTGTTGTAATTGGCATTCCATTCATGAGACTCATGCACCTCAAATAAGCGTTTTTCAGTGTCTAGTATGTAAGCATGTTTGATTGCCTCTACATTTACTCATTTGAGCTTCATACTATGAGTGCATAAGCTTTACGCCAGTTTCAGAGTGATTTCTATTTTGAGCGTAAGCCGTGTGAGAATTGAGTTGAAACTATGAAGTCTTAAACATGTCAATCTAAAGAATTCTAAGATAAAGATTTATATCGTAGTTGTTAACTCCTCACACACACACAAGGATATATAAAGGCTGTGAATGTAGTTTAACTTGAATAAGTTACTTTGTAACATGTTGTTTACTTCCATGGCATGGTAAAGGAATTCATATCCTTGTTAAGCAGAATTTTTAGCATGAAAGAGAAATTGAAGCTTTGACAAGTTTGGAAATTTGACATCTAAATTTTGTGGGTAAATTCTCTGAAAACCCTCACGAGACACAACTCGTCCATTAGGGTAAACCTAAGGGTTCAAAGGCTTGTTGCATACGCTAAATGCAACCGCGATTCCTGCGACAGTGAGTTAGGATTTCCCTTTTGTTTTAGCTCAATAACACTGTAACGATAATAGTTGGTTGTCTCAATTTGTGTTAATTCCGCTTCATTGCTAGAGACTAGCAAAACGCTAGTTGGGGGTCGTGATGAGAGTTGATATTAGCTTAATATTAGCTCGATAAGGAGTAAAAACTGACTGGATATAACCTCATTTCTCTAGTTTTACCTGCAATTGTGTTTAATTTGCTTCTTTACACAATGATATGTTTTTCGTGGTATGTTGTTGTGTTTGGCTCTGTGAGTGCAGGTTCTGAAGCTAAAGGGAATTACAAGTTGAAAGGAATAACTCAAGAAACAAATTGATGAAGTCTTGATACCAATCGATTGACATAGTCTCAATCGATTGACATGTTTTCCTTACCAATCGATTGAACTATTTGTCAATCGATTGACATATTTTTCAATCGATTGACATCTTTGTCAATCGATTGACTTAAACTGGAAACAGTCTGTTTTAATGGCGCAAGATCTCAGCAATCAGGCGACGACCAGCCGTTATGGAATGAACCTGGACGCCTCTAGCTCGTATTTCTGACATTATATATAGAGGAGAGTAGAGAGGGCCGGGGGTTGGCTCATTTTGTATTGTTTTTGTAGGGATTCACCATTGATTTTGGTTTCGGATAAAAATTCCAGTGGATAAATTCGTATTCTTTTTTTTCAATCTCTAATTCAGGTTCCAATTCTTGTTTTTAGTTGCTTAGGAATTGTGATTGTTATGCATGTTATAGTTAGAGTTTGATTTGAGCAATTTTAATTTAACATTTTAATCCATGGCTATGTTTGATCCTATCTTTCGATTTATTTATGTTTATGCAGTCTTAATTATGCGTGAGTAGAACTCTGGTTGGGAATAATGTGAAGAAGCATTGTTCCCAGCCCTCTGCCATGATTCTGTGAAAGAGTCAATGCCAATCGATTGGATACAGTATCCAATCGATTGACATAGACTCCAAGTCAATCGATTGATATACTTGTCAATCGATTGAAAGCCATTCCATGTCAATCGATTGAAATTAAGTCAATCGATTGATATGATTATGACTTGGGTTTACTCCTTTCTGTATTTCAGTAACTTTTGTTTCAGAAACTAGGTCCAAATTGATCTTTCAAGTTCAAATTGTAATTTGATTTTGGAATAAAAGCTCTTTCGATTAGTTAAATCTATGAACACTCATAACAAACACTTCGAATATTCTATACTCAATTTGTTAGTTATTGTTCATGGGTTTAATTAACTACTTATTTCAGTTCTTCATAAATAAGTAAGGTAAACAAACCACTAAATATGCAAGATACACATACCTAGTGTCTAGAATGCTTAACTTAATCATTTCGAAATAAGGAATACTCTAAGGATAAAACCCCAACTGTTCGTTCTTGTTAAAATCATGGTAGTGGCTGGTACTTTGTGGATTCACATGTTCCCAATTCTTTTTCATATTTGATTTATATCACAGTTTTTAATCTTATCTAGTTAAGTCTTTGCTTCACTATAAATTGTTTCTTCTATTTTTTTTAGGACTGTTAGAACCCCCCTACTACTAGAAATCATCTTTTATTTTATTTTAGGATTCAATCTAGATTCTTCCGCCTTTACATTCCGTCCTTTGGGATTCGACCCGGTCTTACCGGTTTTTAACGCGACGCGACCGTCTACACTTGGACGTACTCTTTAGAGAACACATTTCAAGTCGTGTCAGCGGGCCGGAATGGATCCGGGCTGAGTTGAGCGGGACCCGCGGCGTCAGAACTGGCCGGTATAGCTTGAAATAGACATATAAAATGCCAAACAGTCCTTTAGAGTTGGATTTGACCAATTCTGAGGTCACCGGTGCGTCCGGAACGGTCAAATTAGCTAGGAACAAGTGTCCGTTCGTTGAAATCTGGACCTGGAGTAGAGAAAATTGGGAAAAAACCAAAAGTGGGGCCCCCAAAATGCCACGTCAGCAAGCCACGTGTCAGTCAAAGACACGTGGCATCTTCTGATTGGCTGGTCAAAGCTGACGAGGCGCTGGTGTGGCAGGCGACGTGGCAGACGCGTGGCAGTGACACGTGGCAGACTGTGATTGGTCCATCAGTGCTGACGTGGCGCTGACGTGGCGCTGACGTGACAATGACACGTGGCATGTGATGCCACGTGTCAGGCTGTGATTGGTTGGTCAAAACTGACGTGTCTGACACGTGGCATGCTGACTGGACTGCTGACTCAGCTTTCTTGACACGTGGCAGCTTCTGATTGGTGGGTCAACGATGAGTCAGCGCTGACTCAGCGCTGACTGTTTGGCTGCGCGTGTGGTGGCGATACGGCGTGCTGGTGGCGCGTGTAGCGCGTGCGGCGGGTTCCGGTGGTCGTTTGAGGTCTGGCTTCCGGGATCTGGATCGTCTGGTTCAGACGATGAGGATAGTGGTGGTGGTTTTCGGTGGTGGTTGCCGGATAAGCCGCCGGAGCAGATTCTGTTCTGCGGCGGCGCGTGTGGCGTTTGTGCGGCGCGTGTGGCTTTCTTCTGTGTGATTTGGTGACGGAACCACCGCGGTTGGCTCCGTCTTGGCCTTGTGGACCCACTGGATGGGGAGGTGAGATGCAGAAAGCCCTGTAAGGGCCTGTCTGGTTGAGTTTTCAGATTTTGCGGAGGTTAAGACCCTGTTTAGTTCAGACAGCTTTTCTGGGTCTTCTGGGTGTTTTTGGAAGCTGGTTTTTTGAGGGGGACTGGGTAATGAGCTGTTGATGGTGGGTCTTTGGTGGTGGAGACAGTGGTGGTGTGATGGTGGTGATGAGGTTGTGTTTGGTTAACAACCAAACAAAGCCTAAGGGTTTGGGAGGAGTTTTGGCTTGAGCCAAACATGGCCTTGATGGAGGCTGTCTCCTTTTTTTTTTTTTTTGTGGGAGAGCTTTCTATTTATAGAAAATTTTCCCAAAAACCCTACATGGGTTTTATTCCCATGTAGGCGGAACGCGAGACTGTAGGTACAACCTTCGATCGGGGCCGTCGACCGTTTCCGAGCTTCGATCTTTGATATTTTTCAATCCGGACGTCCGATTCGGATGATTCGAAAAGATCTGGGCTTGGTTTAACGTCCTCCTCAAATCCGTATGGTTGGATCGGAATTCGTTTGAAACCCGGAAACGACTCCGTTTTCTTCAGACCGTCGACGTCTGATCTAGACCGTCTAAACTCCGGCTGTCGATATCTTTTGATCCAACCGTCCGATCTTCCTGATTCAAGATGATTTGAAATTGTATTGACGTTCTCTTTGAATCGGTATGGTTCGATTGAGAATCTCTGATTTAAAAATGACTGTTTTGCCCTTGTCTTTCCCAATTGAGTCTCGAAACCTTGGTTGGACGTCGTTTCTTCTCTGATTGGATTGATTCAAGTCGTTGAACCTCTATTTTTCTCCGTATTTCCATCCAGGTATGCCCAGTCGGACTTTCGATGTTTTTGGATTGACAATCGTATCCCTTTTCCTTGAGTTTGGGGCGTCGAAACTCAAATCGAAGCCCGATTCTCTGTCGGTTATCAAAATTTTGATGATTTGAAGTCCTAAAGGCTGGAATTGATTCCTGCTTTGCCCTGATGTAATCAAATTCAACCTTCGGTTGTCCCGGACTTGATTCCAATCTTGAATTTTGTGCTGAACTTCGATTCCGGTTGAAAATGTCGTCGATTTTCGTAATCAGACGATCCCGAATTTTGGAACTCTGGTGGATGAGCTGCCGTTTTCATTTTTTGACTTTGATTTAACCTCTGGGGTCCCTGTTTGGATTCTGGAGCTCTTTCCTCGATTAGAGTGCCTGGTGGGCCCCCCTGTGATAGTTATTTCTTTTTTTTTGGCAGGTCAAAATGGGGTGTCTACAGCTGCCCCTCTTTGTCATGTTTTGCAAAGCAAATCGTGACAAAGAAAAAGACAACCCATTTTGACCCTTTTCTTTTAAGTGACGAGAATAAGTAAATGACGTGCCAAAGTAGGCAAGTGAGTGTGAGATGCCAATGTGGGCAAGTGAGTGTGAAATGCCATCGTAGGCAAGTGAGGATGAGGTGCCATCGTAGGCAAGTGATGGTGTGCCAAAGTAGGCAGCTGGGGATTGGGAGTATTGCTAGAGTGGGCAAATTGCTCCGATGGGGATTGAGAGTGTTACCAGAATGGGTGCACGACTTTATTGGGGATTTATGTGAGAATCCAGTAGAAGAGGGATAGTGTAGTCAAAAAGTGCGTAATCGCGTAATCTCGAACTTTAACCAAGAATGTAATAAAGTGAGGGTATGGTCGAGCTCTTAAAGCTGCCTACGTATCTCTCATCGGGAGAATCAGACCGAGCGTAGTTCGTACTACGATAGAATACGAGTGATGAAAAGTGCGAGATGAGAGAGCAAAATGCCACGTCGGGGCGTGATTGCTGTGTGTGAGATAGCAAAATGCCACGTGGGGCGTGATCGCTGTGAAATAAGAGAGCAAAATGCCGCGTTGGGGCGTGATTGCTGTGAAGTTATAGAGTGGCAAAATGCGATTCGCGTGATTGCCTTGAATATAAGAGACGAGAGTAGCAAAGTCCGATACGGGGTAATTGCCATGGAGATAAGGTCAACAGAATGCGATGCGCGTGACTGTTGAAGATATGAGAGAGCAAAATGTCGAGTAAGGCGTGATTGCTATAAAGAGTTTGAGATAAGAGAAGCAAAATGCCACGTGGGGCGTGATTGCTGTAAAGAGTTTGAGATAAGAGAAGCAAAATGCCACATGGGGCGTGATTGCTGTGAAGAGTTTGAGATAAGAGAAGCAAAATGCCACATGGGGCGTGATTGCTGTGAAGAGTTTGAGATAAGAGAAGCAAAATGCCACATGGGGCGTGATTACTATGAAGAGTGATGAAATTAGCGAAATGCGGTATGCGTGATCGCCATGAAAATGTGGGGATAGCAAAATGTGATGCACGTGATTGCTATAGAGTGCGGGAGGGTAAGAGAAATACCTAATGCTTGATGCCGATGTAAGTTGGATACCGTTGGAGGGTACTTATACCTGATGGTAGGTGATATGAACAAGATGCCACTTGACAGACTCACTCCTGGTTCTGGTGATAGATTGTGCGAATAGGATGCCACTTGACGGACTCACTCCTGGTTCTGGTGATAGATTGCGTGCATAGGATGCCACTTGACGGACTCACTCCTGGTTCTGGTGATAGATTGCGTGCATAGGATGCCACTTGACGGACTCACTCCTGGTTCTGGTGATAGATTGCGTGCAGAGGATGCCACTTGACGGACTCACTCCTGGGCTTGAAGATGTGATTGGAAAGCCTCTTGACGGACTCATTCCCAGTTCTGATGATGAATTCTGATGCCGAGTAGTGAATAGGATGTCGCTGGAGGGTCTTATACCTGATGCCGGAAGTGAATAGTGGACAGGACGCCGCGGGGGGTCTTATACATGATGCTGATTTTGATTATGGATTCTGATGATGAGTGAACAGGATGCCGCTTGAAGGTCTCATACCTGATTCCTGATTTGAGCGTGAACGGTTAGACCTGAGCGAGGGATAGATTTCTTGACAATCTACCAAGGAGAAGACCGGTTTGATATGTGGATCTGAGCAGATGGATCAATGTGAAGTTGGCGAGTCTGAGCAAAGGTTGATATAGTGGCTCGGTTAGTGGTGAGCTTTTGGGGTCATTCGAGAGTAGTGTCGAGACCAGTTATCCCTGCTATCGAGAGTATGCATTGTCTGCTATGCTGAAAGATATGAATGGATTTTGAAAGTCGTGTCATGCTAAGCATACGTATTTACAAGAGTATGATGCATGAATCTATCATCTGTGAAAGAATGCTCATGAGTTAGTGGATATTGAATGTCTTATCACCTGTTGAGTACTAGAAGACAAAGTATTTGACTGTGTGGGCTCAGTACCCCAGTGATCGTCCTTCAGAAGGACCTAGTTTTTTCAGTATTTGATTTCTCTCGAGCTTTCCTTCTCTCTGAAACCATTTTTACCTTCGGCGCCCTCACGGGTTTTCACCGAATCCAGTTATGTGATTATTGCACTTCAGTGTATCCTGTGATTTGAAAGTATGTGGCACTCCCGTCGTTTGGAATGATGCAAGTATGTGATTTAGTGAACCCAACAAGGCATGTGTCAATCAAAGTGGACTTTACTGGGTTGTAACGTAGGCCAAGGTCATGGGTTGAGAAACGAAAGGATCGCATGAAGGCTCAAAGTATATTTTTGAAAAGTCGGTTGAGATTCCTGAGATCACCTTATGCCCCGCGTCTTTCCTTCTTTTGATTTTTCTCTTTTTCTTTTTGTTTTTGTTTTTGTCTTCATCCCAAACTAGTGTGGGGTATGTTATCGCTGAGTAAAGTATGTATTGGGGAGAATTGCCCCAGTTTGAAGTATGTATCCGAGTCGGATTGTATCTTTTGTGGATGTGCTCCAGCTTTGCATTGAGTTCTCTTTTTTTGCTCGCTTTCTTTTTCTTTTTTCCTTTCGGCATTGCCCCAGTATAGGGGGTGATCCTCAGGGGTTTAAGTTTAAAGAAATCATCGTATGGCTCAAGTGGGCTAACGAGGGAAAGTAGTGTATAGATAGCTGAAACGATTGCCTCTAATCATTTTGACACAAGTCGAGTCGGGTTCAAAGATCACATATATGCATCATTGAAGTTAGAGATCCTGAGAATGAGTATTTACTTTCCTGACCAGGATTGAGGGGCCCCATGTGGGCTAGCAGTGATCGTGATGACCTCTTTTGCTGAGATGTGGGGGGCAAAGATTGCCCAAGTCTATGTATGTCATGATCCTGAGAATGGACCAAGGACTATTCTTGAATGCCCGTCGGCTGTTTGCTCCGTTCTTGTGTCCTCAGATGACATCAAGCGGTCGTAGAGAAGTATGCATTGAGTATGCTTTTGTCATTTGATTCTTGTTGAGATGTGAGCATCGTCAAAGGATGAAATGGCCGATTTGTGAACTTGAGTCGTTTCTCGGCATGACCTTGTGTTGATCGTACTTTCAGGTAGAATCGAACGTAGCTTTGTTACGTCCGGAAGTCTAGTACAATGTCTAATTCATATTCAACAAGTAGTAAGACAGTTATATCCAACATACTCATGAGATTTAAGGAATGAGAGTAGATGACAGTTATTGAATGATGCAAAGAATGAGTTTTGTTTTTGTTTTTCGTTTGAAAGTATGCGCTTATGCAAAGCAAACAAAGCATAAATTCAATAGTATGGAGAAAACTGCCCCTGTATGGCAGATGATGAGGAGTAATGTTTCAAGACAGTGGGTCGAGTATTGGGTCTCTTACGAGAGTCGTCTCGGGCATGGACAGAGCTTGTGGATGTATATGGGTAGAAGTAGGCCTATTGGTTCAGTGGCTTGAGGGTTCGAACAATCGCGAATGCGCTGGTACTACTCAGATTTGACCTCCGCGGATTTTGTCATCTGCCCCGCTCAGGCTAAATGTTTGGATTTGGAAGTTGGATTTGAAAATCAGAGCTGTTTGGACTGGTTGTCCATTCAGACTTTCTCAATTCGTGGAGAAGTCGATGATGCCGGGAGTAGGCTGAGGGTGTAGAAGCTTCCCATGTTGACCTCTATAAAAAATGTACCTGCAGCGAAGGTCAGAAGAAGTAGAGGTAGACGTAAAGTTAGTAAGTCGCTTCAAAGAAAAGAAACGGGGATTCTTCTCCCAGTGACTTGTTAGAGATGAAAGAGTACTGCCCCAGTGTGATGTGTGTTCCCAAGGTATGAGATGCATCTGGATAACTTTTCGGCGTCACCAAATGTCTTTGAAAAGTGGATTTGTCCTTGGGGAGTTTTATTTCTGTTTTTTTTTTAAAAGTGAGAATGAGCTTTGAAAAAAGTCTGGCAGCCTTCCGGCATCGTTTATGAGTTTTTTTTTTATCCAACCCTGGTCTATATACAGGTGCAATGGGAAGATAAAGAAGAATCGGGTAGCCTTTCGGCGTCGTTTTATGAATTTGAGAAAGTGTATCCATCCTTGTTAAAATGTAAGGATATGATGAGCAAGAATGCACAGCCTTTCGGCGCCGTTTTGAAGTTTTGAAAAAGTGTAGACATCCTTGTTAAAATGTAAGGAGAGGATAAGTGATAATGGGCAGCCCCTCGGCGCCATTTTGAGTTTTGAAAAGTTTATCTGCCCTTGATTTATATAAGGGGATGATAGAAAAGAATCGGACAGCCTATCGGCGCCGTTTTGTTTTTTTGAAAAGTTTTGAATGCACACGTGCAGAATGTGACTATGTGGAGGGGTTGACGTCTAATGTAGACTTAGTTAGGTCCGGTTCCCGAACCTTCAAACCTCCAGTACCGAAGCACCTTCTCAGGTTGGTGGCTTCGAGCGGAGGAACTTTCGGTGCTGGTACCGACGGTACTACCGCAACGGCCATGCCACTTACTGATCCTCCTATCTAATCTTAAAAGGTTTCAATTTCAGAAACGGGTTATGTCATGCTCGATGCAAGTGTGTAGTGTGTATAGCGGTAAAGTACGACATTGGCCTTGTAGTTTCAGTATGGCATTGGCCTTGTAGTGTCTTTTGAGTCGCATGTACCTGTGCAAACAAGTTTCGTCACCTGCAAAAGAATTATAGAAGTACATAGTTGTTAATAAAACAAATGCCCCATTAGTATGAAAACTACCAAAGTGACGGCCTGAGTCCTCTTAAGTGTTTCCCCAGCAGAGTCGCCAGCTGTCGCGCCCGCCCCGAAGGTGGGGGGCGGTCCCCTCGTGGGTCGCGACCGTTGGTAAAAGGAAATGAAATAAAATAGGGTAAAAGGCTCAAAGCAGCGAACCAAAGGCGGGAAAGGAAATGTGTGAAAGTATGTACATGTGGGAGTAGGGCCAGTAAAAGTTTCAGAGTCGCCACCTAACGTTTATCGGGAGTTAGGATCCCTGCAAAGACGATTAGAGTAGTCATCTTTGACTTTTGAGAAAAATAGTTTAAGAAGAGTAAGGCCCTTTTAAAAGTGTGACTCTTGATAGTCATGTGAAACCAGGGTTCTCAAAGTGGGTTCGGGGACTCGATTATGTCGAGGGAAGGTATTAGGCACCCTCGAACATCCGTGACACACGGTTGCCGTTTTAGTGGTTTTCATAGTAACGGGGCATAAGTAAGGGGTAGTAGAATACATATATAAGAAATTGAAACGCGAGCATCCGTGACACGCGGTTGGCGATTTATATATCTCGATAGTTTTGAAAGTATGTATACCTATCTCGCCACGAGATAGTTTGAAATTATGTATACGTATCTCAATACGAGATAGTTTGAAATTATGTATACGTATCTCAATACGAGATAGTTTGAAAGTATGTAGTTATGGCCGCACCCAAGTATGAGTTGCATACGTATCTCGACACGAGAATCAGGCCGTACGTAGTTCTGTGCTGTGTATGTGTGTAAATATTTTGGTCGATCTAGACCGTGAGTGTATAAAATAGTGTTTTGAGTAAAGTCGGCGTAGCTAGGAACTTTAACCTGTACGGTGTAGTCCTAGACTTTAACCTTGAGAAAGCAGTGAGTTTTGAGAAAGTGTTTTTGAGTTAAAGTCGGAGTAGATCAACCGTGCGATGAGTTTTTTGTATTTTTTTGTTTTATGTGCCGGAAGTAAGGGTCGGTGCCCATTAAGGGTGTGAAGACTTACCTGTGCTGTTTGCAGATTCCAAGCAAAGTACCGGAAGTATGGGTCGGTGCTCATGAAGAAAGAGTGTACCGAAAGTATGGGTCGGTGCCCGGTAGTTTTGAAAAAGGTTTTATCGGAAGTATGGGTCGGTGCCCAGTGGTGTAAAGAGTGTACCGGAAGTAAGGGTCGGTGCCCAATGATGTAAAAAAGGTGATGTGAAAGTTTTACCGGAAGTACGGGTCGGTGCCCTATGATGTAAAAAAGTATGCCGGAAGTACGGGTCGGTGCCCAGGTAATGAAAAGAAGTATCATTTTTTGTGTTTCCTGATTTTATCAATGAAGATCTGTAACAAGAGATAAAGTGCAGCCGGATGGGTCATTAGATCTCCTTCCGGCCGACGCAGGATATAAAGTCCAAATCGGGTGGAGTTCGAGGCCTCCTTCCGACTGGCGCAAGATATAACAGTTTGATAAAGTTCAGCCGGGTGGGTCATAAGATCTCCTTCCGGCCGACGCAGGATATAAAGTCCAAATCGGGTGGAGTTCGAGGCCTCCTTCCGACTGGCGCAAGATATAACAGTTTGATAAAGTTCAGCCAGGTGGGTCATAAGATCTCCTTCTGGCTGACGCAGGATATAAAGTCCGAATCGGGTGGAGTTCGAAGCCTCCTTCCGACTGGCGCAAGATATAACAGTTTGATAAAGTTCAGCCAGGTGGGTCATAAGATCTCCTTCTGGCTGACGCAGGATATAAAGTCCGAATCGGGTGGAGTTCGAGGCCTCCTTCCGACTGGCGCAAGAAAAGGCGGAATATCCGACCAGTGGATTTATAGGGAGTCCACACCACTAAAGCATATAAGTAAATAAAAGAAAAGAATAAGGCGGAATATCCGGCCATGTGGATTTATAGGGAGGCCCAGACCACTAAGTGTATAAGTAAATAAAAGAAAAGAAAAAGGCGGAATATCCGGCCATGTGGATTTATAGGGAGCCCCAGACCACTAAGTGTAAGAGTTTGAGGGAGTTACCTGTGAAGAAGGGGCAATTTGAGGCCCAGTAGGTGTTTTGTTGAGAGAGAATGAAACAAAACCGAGAAAACGTATCAGAAATAACCCAATAAGACCAAAGTCGTACTTCGATGCGAAATCGACTTGAATGGACGTCATAGTTGGGTCCGGAAGGGCCGGAAGAGCCAGAATAACCATAAGGCGGGCCGGAATGGATCCGGGCTGAGTTGAGCGGGACCCGCGGGGTCAGAACTGGCCGGTATAGCTTGAAATAGACATATAAAATGCCAAACAGTCCTTTAGAGTTGGATTTGACCAATTCTGAGGTCACCGGTGCGTCCAGAACGGTCAAATTAGCTAGGAACAAGTGTCCGTTCGTTGAAATCTGGACCCGGAGTAGAGAAAATTGGGAAAAAACCAAAAGTGGGGCCCCCAAAATGCCACGTCAGCAAGCCACGTGTCAGTCAAAGACACGTGGCGTCTTCTGATTGGCTGGTCAAAGCTGACGAGGCGCTGGTGTGGCAGGCGACGTGGCAGACGCGTGGCAGTGACACGTGGCAGGCAATACCACGTGGCAGACTGTGATTGGTCCATCAGTGCTGACGTGGCGCTGACGTGGCAATGACACGTGGCATGTGATGCCACGTGTCAGGCTGTGATTGGTTGGTCAAAACTGACGTGCCTGACACGTGGCATGCTGACTGGACTGCTGACTCAGCTTTCTTGACACGTGGCAGCTTCTGATTGGTGGGTCAACGATGAGTCAGCGCTGACTCAGCGCTGACTGTTTGGCTGCGCGTGTGGTGGCGATACGGCGTGCTGGTGGCGCGTGTAGCGCGTGCGGCGGGTTCCGGTGGTCGTTTGAGGTCTGGCTTCCGGGATCTGGATCGTCTGGTTCAGACGATGAGGATAGTGGTGGTGGTTTTCGGTGGTGGTTGCCGGATAAGCCGCCGGAGCAGATTCTGTTCTGCGGCGGCGCGTGTGGCGTTTGTGCGGCGCGTGTAGCTTTATTCTGTGTGATTTGGTGACGGGACCACCGCGGTTGGCTCCGTCTTGGCCTTGTGGACCCACTGGATGGGGAGGTGAGATGCAGAAAGCCCTGTAAGGGCCTGTTTGGTTGAGTTTTCAGATTCTGCGGAGGTTAAGGCCCTGTTTGGTTCAGACAGCTTTTCTGGGTCTTCTGGGTGTTTTTGGAAGCTGGTCTTTTGAGGGGGACTGGGTAATGAGCTGTTGATGGTGGGTCTTTGGTGGTGGAGACAGTGGTGGTGTGATGGTGGTGATGAGGTTGTGTTTGGTTAACAACCAAACAAAGCTAAGGGTTTGGGAGGAGTTTTGGCTTGAGCCAAACATGGCCTTGATGGAGGCTGTCTCCTTTTTTTTTTTTTTTGTGGGAGAGCTTTCTATTTATAGAAAAATTTCCCAAAAACCCTACATGGGTTTTATTCCCATGTAGGCGGAACGCGAGACTGTAGGTACAACCTTCGATCGGGGCCGTCGACCGTTTCCGAGCTTCGATCTTTGATATTTTTCAATCCGGACGTCCGATTCGGATGATTCGAAAAGATCTGGGCTTGGTTTAACGTCCTCCTCAAATCCGTATGGTTGGATCGGAATTCGTTTGAAACCCGGAAACGACTCCGTTTTCTTCAGACCGTCGACGTCTGATCTAGACCGTCTAAACTCCGGCTGTCGATATCTTTTGATCCAACCGTCCGATCTTCCTGATTCAAGATGATTTGAAATTGTATTGACGTTCTCTTTGAATCGGTATGGTTCGATTGAGAATCTCTGATTTAAAAATGACTGTTTTGCCCTTGTCTTTCCCAATTGAGTCTCGAAACCTTGGTTGGACGTCGTTTCTTCTCTGATTGGATTGATTCAAGTCGTTGAACCTCTATTTTTCTCCGTATTTCCATCCAGGTATGCCCAGTCGGACTTTCGATGTTTCTGGATTGACAATCGTATCCCTTTTCCTTGAGTTTGGGGCGTCGAAACTCAAATCGGAGCCCGATTCTCTGTCGGTTATCAAAATTTTGATGATTTGAAGTCCTAAAGGCTGGAATTGATTCCTGCTTTGCCCTGATGTAATCAAATTCAACCTTCGGTTGTCCCGGACTTGATTCCAATCTTGAATTTTGTGCTGAACTTCGATTCCGGTTGAAAATGTCGTCGATTTTCGTAATCAGACGATCCCGAATTCTGGAACTCTGGTGGATGAGCTGCCGTTTTCATTTTTTGACTTTGATTTAACCTCTGGGGTCCCTGTTTGGATTCTGGAGCTCTTTCCTCGATTAGAGTGCCTGGTGGGCCCCCCTGTGATAGTTATTTCTTTTTTTTTGGCAGGTCAAAATGGGGTGTCTAGAATTCCTGGTATCTAAGGCGCTCGTTTCGGATATCGATCGGATATTATTCCTGGTATCTGAAGCGATGGTGTTGTGTACGGCTTAGATATCGATCGGATATTATTCTTGGTATCTAAGGCGCTCGTTTCGGATATTGATCGGATATTATTCCTGGTATCCGAAGCGATGGTATTGAGTACGGTTTAGATATCGATCGGACATTATTCCTGGTATCTAAGGCGCTCGTTTCGGATCTCGATCGGATATTATTCCTGGTATCCGAAGCGATGGTTGGTCGTGATCGACTCAGATACCGATCGGATATTATTCCTGGTATCTGTGGCGATTGCGTGGTGTGCGACCTCAATATCGATCGGATATTATTCCTGGTATTGGAGGCGATAGTGTGGTGTACGACTTAGATATCGATCGGATATTATTCCCGGTATCTGAGGTAATAGTTTGGTTGAGTCGGGTTTTGTTGAGAGAAAAGAGTCAGAAAGATGAGATGTTATTTTGTTCATGCACGGTCGCATATTTATTGCTTACTTTATTCCCCTGTGACTTATGTTGGAATTGGAACCTTGAATCTATTGCTTTTAAAGTTAAATTGCACTGCTGTTTATTTGCTTATATATACATTGCGAGCACTTGTTTATTTTGCTCACCAGCTTGCATAAGCTGACGGCGTTGATGCGTCCTGGACTGTATGTCCAAATTTTCAGGGTCAGAAGCAGCCAGGGTATTTCGACTATGCTAGTTAGAGGCAGGGGACTTTCCAGGAGGTTGCTTTATATTTCCTATGTCTTTTTAATTTCGGGTTGTAATAATCTAATTTTAGACATTTGAATAAGGGCGTTTTGTGCCTAAGACCTGGACTTATGTAACAATTTAGTAAGTTTTAATTTTGGAGCTTATGTTTTATTAGTAACCCTTCTTTAGAAATGCTGTTTAAGTTATTTGTTGCAGGGACAATTGGTCATACTCACTTGTCACGACCTACGAGTCCATAAAGGAAATTAAATGCTTTCTTGTATTATGCTACGTCGGGGCGTGACAGCCTACATCCACGGGTGCTCCGGAGTACGCTTACTAATAGATCACCAACGACCTGTTGGTTAGCCAACAAGGAGAGCGGCACTACCAGAAACCGACCGGGTGTATGCATGTGGGTAATATGTATTGCAGTTCTCAGAAATAAGAATGCGATCCCCTTCAATGAGAGTAAGGGGTCTCTTTTATAGATGTAAGAGACCACTCGTAGATAAGTTAGGAAACCTATCTTGATTACATGTGATTGATATAAATCATGGAGGTTCCCTTAGTGGTTTAGGAAACTACTCGAATTAGACTTCTGACTAAGCTAAGGGACTACCAACTGCTTCATAGAGCAAGCCACGGGACAGGCCTAGGCCACACCTACTGAGAATGCGTCTGCCTCGTGATCCCGAACTATGGGAATAAACCAGGCGGTATCGACGGATTAGCCCGGGATAGCTGAATTCCAGGCGCCTTCCCCGGCTGACCTAGCATCTCTGTGTTGATGCAACGATATGACTTTTATTGGACATTTTCTGACCTATCAACTGCCCCCCATTTTTGAAACGGAGGTGATGCTATATCAGATGAGGTTTGAAAATCCATAATACTCAATGTACCGGCCGGTAAATTGCCCGGTCACTCCTCGGGAACGGGCCCGCCCTTGGCCGCCTGGGGCCGAACCGAACGGTACCGTTGGGAACCCAGGGCCGGTGACTACCATATGTCAGGGTGTGATTGGTTCGGTTAGGATCCAACAAGGCCAGTGTTGGCATAACCGATCAGTCGTATGGCAACCGGACCGTCATGTCATGCATTTAATACGCAAGTCTTTTGAGGTGACGTTTCACGTGCCCGAGGAGACAGCTTATAGGTGGTTTAGGAGGGAAAACTTCCTGGCCATTGGATCTGATTTGATCTGGACCGTCTGCGCTTCATATATAAGAGGTCCTTATTCATTTTCTTCATTCCTGGCTTCCTGCTGCCTTAAGACAGAGATTACCGAGCTGTTTTGAGAACAAAAGTCCTACTTTGAACTGGGAAGCATAGAGTTACTTATAGCCTTCAAAACGAACCATACAATGATCAAAAGATCTTTTACAAGTGGTGAGTAGTGTAAATAGTTTTCTAATGTGAAAACTGGGAGATACTGGGAACTGCTTTGAACTGGGAAGCATAGAGTTACTTATAGCCTTCAAAGAGGTCCTGCTCAACTCGTGAATGCATTGTGAGTCGTAAAGGTCATTCGAAAAGCTTAATAAATGCTATGCTTCCCAAATTTTCATTCCAAATGATACTGAAGTGGGACCAGTGTGAAATCACTTTAACATCAATCAATCAAAATCAACTGAGTCCATTGCCACATATGTTAGTGAAATATTTTTGGAAAGGAAATTTGGAAAGAATAGCATTACTTGCTTATTTAAAAAAATTTATAAAGGTTTTTTTTTTCGAACTGCAAATGTTTATAAAGTTAGGGCTAAATGCTATAAATCTAAATCTATAAAATTTGCTAATGCGTATATAATTACATCTAATGCACGCGAGCGCATGGACACACACACACACACACACACACACACACACACACACACACACACATTATAAGGAGATGAGGGGTAAATCAATAATCTTACACACAAAAAGTAGATAGAGGGAAGGTGAGTGCTATTTTCCAAACTAAAGGAGAGGTCACTGTAATTGTCATATACCTCAAGGAGGTCAATGTAATTTGGGGACAACCGGTTTAGGCCTTAGTAGGTAAGCATTGTTCGAAACTTTTCAAACCCACTTGGACACTTGTCACTTCTTGATGAACTCCTCTTCTCATCCAATGATTCACCTTCGTTTTGCTTCACGTGGAGCAAAACCGCCCCGTCCCACTACAGAATTTTCTTAAAGCATTTGTTATGATGTGTTATAATTAGTATTGTGTGGCTAGCATTATTATTACCTTTTATACCCCAACTGACCAGCCAATTGTAACTATTGATTGTCATTGTATTCTTTCGCCAAGCAACAGTCAGAGAAACTGTTCCATAAAATGTTGTACCACCATAGTGATTTTTTATTTTTATTATTATTATTTTTTTTCAAATTATTTTTATGACGAGGTAACCCAAGGCATAATCCATTATCGAAAATAAGATCGAAAGGTTAACATTGAATGCACACAATTACTTATAAACCACGGGTATAAGATAAACCTGAGGTTGTTTGCATGAGTAGAAGCTAATATTTTCCACAACTCACCCCTTCTATCACTAGGTCATTGGTTCGTTTTACCTTTATGATTGAGCACTATTAAGCATATTTATTTTTGCACACTCATTTTTAAATATATGTACCTTGTGTTGTATAAATGGTGCACAAAAAAAGTGTAAAAAATTTGACCAACACAAGATATATGTATTTAAAATATAGTGTGTATAAAAGTGTATATACCTAACATTATTGTTTATGGTTTTATGTAAGCAGGGGCGGACCGAAGTGTACCCTAGGGTGGCACAGCCCCCCTGAACTTTTAAGAATTACATAATTACATGTAATACTTTACAAATTTTACAAATTGACCCTCCTAAAATTCACACAGGCCCTCCTAAACTTTTACAAATTCTAGATTTACCTACAATATTTTATAGGTTTTAGACACAGGCCCCTGGACTTTTGAAAATTTCTAAATTTATATGTTATATATTACAGGCTTTAGAAATAGGCCCCCTAAAATTACATGATTTACTCCAAACTAGGGGTGTTAAACCAATTTTACAGTTTTACATATAATTGTGTATAAGTAAATCTAAAAAAATTCGCCTCGAGACCACTGCCTCCAAACCCCTGTATAATTTAGACCCCCTAACCAAAAATCCTGTGTCTGCTGCTGTATGTAAGTAGTGTGTAAAAAATACTTCTCTCACTTTCTTTGAGATTTGTAATGTACTAGCAAACGTGCTCTTTTGTTCCAATTATTACATTGACATCTGTTTTCAGATTTGTCGGCTAAAAATTGTTTAACAGAAAAGGTTGTTGATTTACAAAGTTGCCCTTGATTAAATACCGATTGTCGATTTTCTTGCTCACATTTCAACATTTTGCTAAAATACAAATAATCCTTTGAATGAAATATTGAGATCAACGACTCCGAAGTAGTGTTTAAATTTTTGTCCATATCGTACACCATGACGCAAGATATGAGAAATCTGTTATTACAAAGAATCATATCTCAAAGTATGTTAATGCATTGATTAAAAAAAAATATTTATTTTAATGTAATTTTTTTTTAAAAATATTTGTTGTGCATGTGAAATAATTTCTTAACAAATGATCCCATAAAATAATTTCTCAAGAAGAAACCCATTGTTTTTGGTCAAGCCATGAAATGGGTCAAGGACAATTACTAAATTAATCCTCATATCAAAAGCCCAACAGCCACCAAATTAGGAGATAGGAACTATGAAGATCTTCTGTGATACATTTTAGTGGTTTTAATTATATCAACATTTTAACTTGGTGTCAAAATATAGTAATTTTATCCCAAATGTTACAAGTATATCCAAATATGATATAACTTTGAAAATCACATTGATTTTAAAAATCAAAGTGATTTACAATGTTACAATATGTTGGGACCAAATTACAATATTTTAAAACCAAAACGTACTATACAATGAAAACAAGTAGTGTGCCCTAGAATTTTCCAAACGATGTCTTGGATAAATCACATTTTGTACCCTTATACTTTGGATGTGCGATTTCACTTTGATCCCTATAATTTTAATTTTGTCAATTTTACAGTTTTATTCAGGTTTAATATAGACCATTCATATATACGTTCAACATAGGTGTGTAAATTAAAAGTAAATTTACTATTATGCTTCTAATAATATATCACGTGTGCATCACAAGACCTATTTCTATAACAAGAATAATAAATAAATAAAATTACGAGAAAATTTTATAAATAGACTACATTAAACTTGAACTGAAACTCTAATGACAAAATTGATAAAATTAAAACAGCAAAATGATTTAACCAAGTCCCTTGTGGCCGAGTGATAAGCTTCTTGGGTGTACTATCCAAGAGGTTTAGTGTTCGAGTCATGGGGAGCGTGGCCACTGAAGTATTCACTCGGCGCCTCCAGGCTTCGGAGATTTAGTCGAGGTGCGCGTAAGCTGGCCCGAACACCCCCGATTACCAAAAAAAAAAAATGACTCTACAATAAAAACACTTTACAAATCATTACATAATGTACACACGGCAATTCTCACATCCTTGATAACAACACGCTTTCTGTTTTTTGTGATTTTTCAAATCAAGAAAACACAACAAACCACAGATCTCAAAAACAAACCACAAAATCAAATCAACACATTTCCAATTCTGGGCCCAGAAACCCAAATCACCCAATTTTCTTCTCGCTAGATTTCTTCCCCACCACCACCACCGCCGCCATGGCCAAGCTTCAATCAGAACAGCTTAAACAGCTAAAAGACATATTCAAGCGCTTCGACATGAACTCAGACGGTAGCCTAACCCACCTCGAACTCGCGGCCCTTTTACGCTCTCTCGGGCTCAAGCCATCGGGTGACCAAATCCATGTTTTGTTAGCCAACATGGACTCCAACGGAAATGGGTCGATCGAATTCGACGAACTGGTGGGTGCGATTCTGCCCGACATGACCGAGGAGGTTCTGATCAACCAGGAGCAACTCTTGGAGGTGTTTCGGTCATTTGACCGAGACGGCAATGGCTACATCACGGCGGCCGAGTTAGCGGGTCAAATGGCCAAAATGGGTAACCCGTTGACTTACCGAGAATTGTCGGACATGATGAGAGAGGCCGATACGGACGGAGATGGTGTTATTAGCTTTAATGAATTTGCTTCGATTATGGGAAAATCGGCCGTTAGTTTGCTCGGTCAACCCGTTTCATAGCTGGTGTGTGTTTGGTTTTTTTTTTTTAATGTGTATTGCTAATTTGATACTCTCTCTCTCTGTCTCTCTTCAATGTCTGATTCATACCATTGTATATTGAATGGTGTGGCTCCTTGATCTCTCATTAAATGGTGATTATGGATGGATTGACTTGATTAACTTGACTTATTTTTAAAAATAAAAAAAAAATTATTTTTGACTTTGTTTATTTTGCGGATTCATACTGGGAAAAAAAAGAAAAAAGAAAAGAAAACAAGAAGGAAATTTTTTTGTGTTTTTTCTTATGTTTTCCTTTATAGCCAAAGAAATTTAAATCTTAAAGTTTTTTAAACATTTTTATTGTATTTAGGAAAAAAAAATTTAAGGGAGAGAAAAAGTGACTCACAAAATTCAAAATTATCTATTTAATTTCCTATTTTCTTTCCTTCTTAGTTGCCTCACTGTTTTCTTAGTAATCAAACACAAGATAAACATTTTTTTTTTTCCTCACTACATCTAAAGCTATGAACCAAACATAGCCTTTCTTATTTTGTGTTGATGATCAGGTCATGAAAGATATCAATGTACATTATTGAGATGGAGGAGGATAGCTGTACAATAGAAGTTAGGAAGAAAAAAAAAATGTGATACTCCTCCTTTTGGGAGAAACATTTCTAGACAAAATCAATAATTTATTAATTGCTTTATAATTTGGGTTTCCTGTCATGATACGAAATGACATATTTCCTAATTATGGGCCATTTTTGGATGAATCCAAGTAAGAACAATGTGGGTACATAACATAATAGCAGGGTCTGCATCAACATAATACCCAAATCTTCTTTCATGTCAATTGATGTTAAATCAGTCCATTTTGGTGCATACATCACTTGGGATTTATAGAGAACTAGCCTATAATTTGTGTATATACTCAAAAGTGTATTTCTTGAAGAAAAAAAAAAAAAAAAGTTTGCCAATACCATGAATTAACTCTCTCTCTCTCTCTCTCTCTCTCTCTCTCTCGGGAAAATTTAGTTTTGTGATATTAAGCTCTTTTCTTGGGAAAATATTTCCTTGTTTAATATTTAGAAGAGATTATTACATGGATTCTGTAATACTAATTTAAGCAGACATTTATTATGATTCCTGGTTTCCCATGGGGACTATCAAATGGTCTGATTACCAATGCCACCACATGCATTGAGCTTTGTTAATCTGTCCATCTAATTTAAAAACCTTAGAATGTCCAATTTTTTTTTTTTTTTTAAAAGACTTGGTTTATGCATGTGCAGTCTATTAAACATAACACAATCAGATGATCTGTCATAAACACTATTACTAGACGTATTATATGGTTGGAATAGATTAAACCATAGTCTTGAGAATCTTGAGATTAAGTTTTTCCTTTTGTCGGCGTTGGGGAGTTCATGTTATGTATCCGAGCCACCGGATGAGAGAAAATAATTGGAAAAAAAAAAAACCTAGTACACGAAGCTCTTGCCACTGTAAGTGTGGTGAGGGTTAGGTGGTCGCAGCCTTACCACGGGACGGAGAGAGGGGAAAAAAAAATGTGTGCTGAAAATATGCGTGGAAAGAATTCATTATGAGTTCTTGTCATGAACCTAATGTGATTTCAATTTATATCTTGCCTCAAGTACTGCTTTTTTTTCTTCTGTCATTCATTATAATGACAATCATGTCCACTTCATTAGTTTATGGCTGCTACTCACCATCATGTTCTTCCTCTGAGAACTTCACAGTTTGAGGTATTTTGCACAAGGTAGTACAGTTTCAAAGTCTCAATATTACTCTCTTGTCTTAACAAAAATTAAAATCTCATTTTCTGAAATCTTTTAGTCTTGGGAAAAAAAAACAAGCAAACAAACAAAACTGGTAGAATGGAATTTATGTGATCGTAATAGTTTAAACGAGGCTTTGTTGAATTAGTAATAAGTTAGTACAATATATAAATTTTGTTGTTCGAACGGGTTCTGTGTTTCTTTCTTTGGTTTTGTAAATAGTTAATGATCATCTTGTGCAGTGTTATCCTCCTTTGCTTTCAATGCTATTCTTTTTGTAATTTCAGCTAATTCCACAACGAAAGATCAAGAAATTCCTCTCTCTCTCTCTCTCTCTCTCTTTAAATGAGTTTCAGATTTTCCGTTCTAATCACAGCTTGTTTGTTTGAACAGAACAAAAAATGGACACTAGTAAAGCTGGAGCTGGAGAGACTCCAATTTCAAGAAACTCAAAGTAGTTTTGGGTGGAGAATCTGGAGATGAAGATGCAGAGCCTGAACAGTTGGATCTGCTTCACTTCATTTCAGAAAATTTGAAACTCAAGTTTAGACCCTTTTTAACTAGTTATTATATGTAATACAATTGTGACTTGCATTATTTACAAGTATATGCAAATTTGTCACCCATTCCCTACCCCCACCCCCACCCCCACCCCCACCCCCAAAAGACAATGTGATTATAAGTGATTGTTGGCCCCAAAAATTGCTGTCGCAAACGGGTCTTAATCGCTTGAATGTTCTATGTACATAAGCTTAAACTTAGTCAATGATAAGTGGGGTTTGATGGTTACTTATTCCAAACTATGGCTACAACATTACTGCTTTGTAGGACACAGACATAGCAACTGTCCAACTAATATCTCCCAACATTTGGACCCTTCCTAAACTCTAATGACTTCCATATTTTATTGCCAGGTCCAATGAGTGCTACTTCTAAAGCCATACAACCCATGTATACACTTTTGAGGAATGCTATGCTTCACAAATTTGAATTCCCCAAATTAATTTTCAAATGCTTTGCGAGTTGTATCATATGCAATGGGTATGTGGTACCAACCGATCACTGCCACAACATGCGGTACAACTGTTAAGGCATGTGGGAACCAAATTCAGGATTCTTATATGAGAAGCATGGCATTATTCATACACTTTGTATGATGGAGTTTTTAACATCATACTCTATCAAGTTTTCTTACGACTTAGCCTTTGTTTGGTTTGCGGATCCATAGAAGGAAAAGAAAAGGGATATGAAAGCAAGAAGAAAAACTAATTCCCTTGTGTTTTTCTCCTTGCTTAAAGAACCTTAAAAATTAAAATTTTCAAAATATTAGTGACACAGAATATAAATGTTTCCTTTATTTCCTACTGTGTTTTCTTCTTCCTATTTTCCTTGCTAACCAAACGAATGAAAGCGTTTTCCTTTGTTTTTTTTACCGTTACTAAATTCATGAGCCAAACAAACCCGTAGACTGTGCTTGATTTGTGGATTTGATGAGGGAAAAGAAAAGGGAAAGGAAAACAAAGGGAAAACTACTTCCCATTTGTCTTTTCTTCTATTTTCTTTTTCCCATTTTCCTCACTATTTCCCTCACTAAAGAAAGAAAGGTCACTTCCTCTGTGTTTTCTTTTCCATCCCCTGCCTGAATCATAGTTAAAATTTTGTCAAAAGCTGGATGATGAATTTTCCTCCATATTCAGATATTCTAGAGGGTGTGACCAAGCAGGCTTCTTATTGTTTTGGTGGTGAAAACACACCCAAAAAAAAAAAAAAATGTAGCAAAGTGAAAGCCACTGCATTATTGTCCACAACAAAGAAGATGCAACAAAATTGAAAATGATATTCCACAAGAAAGACAATTGCTAGAAAAAAAAAAACTGTGGAAACCTTTTCTTCTTATTATCAGAAAAGGAAACACTAATCCAAAATTTACAACAAACCTCTCACATCTGTACAACGTAAAATTCCGGTAACTATGCAAGTGTTACATGATGAAAGAATATATATGTAGCCTTTGCATGACCAAAACTTTCAAAATTGTCCATGCTTTGGGGGCTTTTTCTTCTTTTTCCCATCCTGTATATTGTACAGCTGAATTACCCTTCTGTACACAGCAGACGCGGCATCGTCATTTTCTGGGGATCGTATCAAGTAAATACACAATGTTCATGATCAAACACTACGTGTGGTTGTGATTTCTATCTTTTATTTCTAGCCATTGATCGTGCTGTGAAACCCACAGTAGTGGGCCTTATGGATCGCTGCCTCACCATATTACAGTACTCGGGATCTTCTGAATGCCCTTCAATCCTTATCCACTGTACCATATCATGGTACATCGGAAAAAACCTCATCCTAATTGCCAAGTACGAAAAGTAAGGAATCAAAGCCGATATAACCACGAATAATGTGACTACCCAGAAAGCCGGTGATGGGGCGAGGGACTCGATGAAGATTTTATAGGCAGTGGTGGAAATATTTGTAGGCATAGCTCCATATGCCAAGAGGAAAATATACCATAGACCAATGCTACCCCAGATGACAATATGTTGTATTAAAGTGAAGTAGCTTATTGAGAGGGCCATTTGGCAATTTGCGACCCAAACAACGCACGTGTACATTGTTGCCCCTAAGATGTCCAAACCGGCGACCTTTCCGTCACTGGTGAATGCTTGGGGCTCTATGACTCTTGTGCATAAGAAGAAAATTATGGTGGCGCTGCAAAGGCCATTGAACATCCAACCTAGTATGCGTCGCCAGCTGAAGAGGACGTTTTGTACACCTTCTTGGTAGAGTAAAGGGAACTGCGCAACAGAGTGGAGGAAAGAATGAGAATCAATTATAGAAGGTATTGATTAATGCTTTGTTTTGTTAGTGGATTTAGTGAATAAAAGGAAAAGAGAAGGAAAACTATTTCCTTTGTGTTTTACGTTGTATTTTCCACCATGTTTAGAATAAAATATTCATATATAATTTCTACTTGAGAAAAAAGAGAGTGACTCACAAAATTCAATTTTGTTAATTTATTACACACCATATTGTGTTTTCCTCCTCCTTACCTCATTAACCAGACAAAGAAAAATGTTTTCCTTTCCCTAGTAAATCCATAAACCATATAGGGCCCGAGGAATACACTTTTTTTTTTTTTTTTTGGGGTCAATATGGGAAACTGTGACAAAAATAGGAAACAACTGTCTTATTATTGAAGCATTACCTTAAGACAAAAGCGTGTTGATACGTCTTGATCAAAGACTCCCAGAGCAATCACAGGAAGCGATGTGAAGAAGACATTATAAAGAGACAAAAACCAATCATTGTACACAGGCTTCCCAGAGAATGAAGCATATGCCTCATAATAGAAGACAGTGAAACCGAATGTGACATTCTTATAGAAGAAGTAGCATATCTGCCAATAGAAGAAGGTGAACATTCAGTTGCCAATTTACAAAAAAAGGTATAACTGACGAAGCGTTGGGAATTGAGATACTTCGTTTAGGGCCTGTTTTGTTGTCCCTTCATTGTATTGTTCCATTCATCTATTATCTACCATCCCGATGTATAAATTCATCTTTTAGAATTAAGGTCGTCAAAAAATTAGCAGATATCTTAAACATTATGCTCAAGATCTAGAATTCGTTCATCTCAAGAAAACCTAGGCATGACTTTCGGAAATAACCATGATAATTTTTTTTTCATTTTTCTAGCTGGTCTTATCCAAGAAGATGGATTCCTATATAAAAAATACTCTACAAACTGTGAATGTGGCTATTCAAATTCATGGGTCAACTCAAACATGCCATTAGATTTTGAAAGAATCCGCAACAATATTTAACTTTCGGATGTCATTGAATCTTCGATGAGGAACAAACCAAATCTCCCCCCCCCCCCCCCCCCCCCCCCCTCACACACACACACTCAAAACTCAACCTTTATTTTTATTTAAATAAGAAAAAGTCATTACCATCGACGAGATCCTTCTGTAACACCAATGCCCATGCACTAGAAGCAAACGCTCCAAAAACCGGAATTGAGCAATCGCAATATCACTTGACATGACCGCCTAATAATTTTTAGAAAGACAGAAGAAATGAGGTAAAGCATAGCCAACAAAACGAACTTATATGCAATTGGATAATAAGAGCCGTATCGTCCTTGAATGCAATAATTACAGTCATACTTCTACATAGCCTTTTAATTGAAAAGGATGATCTAAAATGGTTCCATCTAGAATAGTTACACTCATGCCTAAAATCATGAGCTTACCCAATCCAAAAAATAAACTAAGAAATGGCCAGATAAGAAAAAGTATGATGCTGTATAGGTGTCCCCTATTTATCTAAATGAATTCATTCATGATGTTTAACTTTACTTTAAAATAAATGAAAATATCCGATATAAGTAGATATAAACATATTCAGCTATTGGTTTTGCACCTGCATTCCTTCAACACCACTGATTCCAATCCCAATATCAGCTTCTTGAAGCATTCCCACATCATTGGCTCCATCACCAATAGCTAATGTTGTCTTCCTACTTCCATCTTTAACAAGTCTGGTGACCTGCATATTTCAGGTAGAATTTTAATGAACCAACCCTTCCTTGAAGTAAAGAATAGACAAATCCTTAGAAACAAGAGAAGGGAAAATGGGAAGGAATTTTTTGAAGGAAACCTTCTTGGAGAGAGAGAGAGAGAGAGAGAGAGAGAGAGAGAGAGAGAGAGAGAGAGAGAGAGAGAGAGAGAGAGAGAGAGAGACTGAACAACTCACCAGTGCTTTCTGTTTTGGTGATGAACGGCAGCAAATAACCGATGCACAGCCAACAGCGAGTTCTAAGAACATGTTCTTCATGTCATCCTCAAGAGCATATACAAGAGACTTCCCATCAATAATCAAAGCAAATGCGTCCGAGCCCCCACTTTGTTGAGCTTTGGCTTCACTAATCTGAAGGTGAACACTTTCCTTTGAAGCCTGAAGGACAAATCCACAATATCCCACCAAATCACATACATAATATATTACCTTTTATATATACTCATTTATTTATAGATTTGAGTTGCCATGAAACAACTCGACCATGTCTGATACTCGTAGCATGACTTGATTTGATATTCTCTTCAGAGTATTTGAAGTCACAGCATACAAGCTTAATTCTTTGTCAGAGAAAAGCTCAATTGGGGTAGGTAGAAAAAGAGAGAGAGATGTGGGGAATGTACTTTTGTTTTGTTTTGTTTTGTTTTTTTTTTTTTTAAGCTGTGGGAAATGTACTTAGTTGAACTAGTTAAACACTAAGATTGTCTGCAGGGGATAAAGTGTAGCCATCATCATTATGCTCTTACTTATCACGATGAAAAAAAAAAGGGAAGCAATATTTTAGTAAATTTTTTCTTACTAAAATGTCGTCATTAACAAGTAGTTTTCCTGAATTGGAAATCAAAAAACACATAAAGAAGAATGTAATTAGACCTTGGCAATTGCCTCCTTTTCTCCCATTTTCTCCACTGCTTTAATATCTGGTGTCTCCAAGTTTATTATAATCTGCTTCATTCCTTGCCGTAGCAAACTACAAGCGAAACTGCAAAATTTGACTTTTGAGTCAGAAATGTTTAGACCCGTAAACCTCGCCACTCGTCACGAATATTAAAAGTTGTGTTAAGGATTTATACCCAATATTGATGGCAGTCTCCATCTTATCTCCAGTTAAAACCCATATTTTTATTCCTGCTTGGGCAAGCTTGTCAATGCAGTCCGGAACCTAGCATGCACAAGAGAGAAATAGTCAATACCAAACACCCCTTAAGTTTCTAGACGTATATATATATATATACGTATTTATTGTTATGATAATATTTTGGCCTAAAATTTCCCCACCCACCCCATTCTGGAGTTTATCCTCAACAGCTGTTGCACCAAGAAGAATCAAGTCCTTTTCAATCTTCTCCGCCACTTCATCAATCAATGTCTCCCTATCAGCACTAATTGAGTTCTTGGCCTCTGTGAATTTCTCAGTAAAATCTTTGTATTCTTCCTTGGTGAGTTCTCGATAAGCAAGAATCAAGGTTCTCAAGCCTGCATCAGCGTACTCATTCACGTGGTCTCTGGTCTTCTCTTCAAATTCTCGACCATTTTTGGCAAGCCTTTCGAACATAACACTAAAGAAAAAAAAAAAAAAAAACAACAAAGAAAGAAAGAAAAAAAGAAAGAAAGAAAAAGGAGCCATTAGGTTTGAAATCAACAGAAAATAAATATGTATATGATGCATATGGTTTCAGGGTCTGAAGCTGCAAACAAACAAACCTGTCGGCACCTTTACTGAGTAATAGTAACTCTCCCTCTTCATTTTGTACTATCACAGACATTCTCCTTCTAGAGCTATTGAACTCCAAAACGTTCAAAAGTTTGTACACCCTGCGAATCAAAAGAATTCATTTTACATATAAATCAACTCGAGTAGTAAATCACATTCAGTAGAGATGGGAAAAAAAAAAATCAACACAACATGTGCATCAAGACATGCAGACATATTTACATGTGATGTTTGTATATTTTTATGTACATGCTTAAATGACATTAAAAATGAAAAAATCTCATAGTATATTATTAAGAAAACAGGAAGGGTTTATTTTCTACGATATTTCTTTTCCTTCCTATTTTCCTCAGTATTTTCTTCACTCACCAAACAATGAAAAGTGTTTTCCTTTACTTTCTCTCGCTAAATCCATGACCCAAACAAAGCATTAGACTTCATGCAATAGATATACCTACCTTTCAACTCTTTTGCCAGACACAGGATCCAACTCATGCAATGATACACTGGTTTGCGTCCTATTGTAAAATTCAAATCCAAGTTCTCTCGCTGCAATCACAAAAGCCGCCTCATCCGGTGACTCAGCTTCATACAGGACCTTCCCGGTATCATCATCTACTTCAGGTATTGCAGTGTGACAAATTGCCAATAATCGAACAAACTTTTGTATCACATCCGAATGGGGCTCATTAACCCAATTCCCATTTGTAATCCTCTCATCCTTAAAATTGAAACCTTTGACGAGTAGTGATTTTATATTGGCGGAAGTGTCAATATCGTCCTCACCATTTTCCATTTCATTAGGCAATGGAGATCCTTTCCTTTTGGCCATTGCCTTCTCGACTTCTGTGACACCACGGCCATAAGCAGTCCCACCCACAGAGCACTTAATGAACTCCATCGAATTGCAAGTCAAAGTTCCGGTCTTATCAGAGAGAATTGTGTCAACTTGGCCGAGCTCCTCGTTTAAATTTGAGGTTCGGGCACGGGCTGGCTTGTCAGCTTCCTCATAGTACATATGAATATCTTGATTGATGAAGATGCTCTGAAGAACTCTGACGATTTCTATAGATACATACAAGGAAATCGGAATCAAATAACTATATAACATCACCGCTGTGAAAAAGTGTAAAATTGCAGCAGCCGGGGCTCTCTTGGGATCATAAAAAATGGCAGAATCGTCCGGTCTTAGATACCATCTTTTCATTCTTCCATTGTCTAGATCATCTTTAGTAGTAATTCCAAAGTAAATCGATCCAAGAAAAGCTATCGAAAATAATACCATAAACAAGAAATAGATAAGTTTATCCATTTTCCTCTCGATATTGCTTCTCTTCGAAGGTGGGTCGGTAGAATTTTGAATAACTTTTGTGTCGTGACCTGTGAATACAACAGCCCCGTATATATAGTCTGTATTACGGAGTTTAGAGTCTCGAAGAAGAAGTTGCTGAGGAGAGAGAGGATGCTGTTGATTTTCAAATTCCATACTCCCAACGAAAGAGTACAAATTCGCATTGGGGTCTTCGCATTTAACAAAAGCCCTGAAATCTTTAAAGTGCGAGTTCTCTTGTAAGAACGAAGTTGCTTCAAGTCCTTGTTTGAGTTTCAGATTCGTCTCCCCATCAAGATTCATGGTTTCAACGTAGCAGATTGCATCATCGTAACTAGATGAAA
Organism: Hydrangea macrophylla; assembly: GCA_033977485.1. Classification (NCBI taxonomy): domain Eukaryota; kingdom Viridiplantae; phylum Streptophyta; class Magnoliopsida; order Cornales; family Hydrangeaceae; genus Hydrangea; species Hydrangea macrophylla. The sequence continues at coordinate 77,476,412 of CM066983.1, read as the reverse complement.
GCAAAAGAAGGTCTGCGGGAAAGAATTGATCCTTCTCTACCTTCACTATGTCTCCAACTCTCAGATTCTTCCATTCGATATTTTCAAAGACTCCATTCCCACTATGTACTTTGAGCCTTCTATTATTCACCTCCATATCCTGAGAAGTGAATATGGTATAGTAAGATTGCAGTGTAGTATATACTATTCAGTTCCGTAAAAGAAAGTTGTCCATAAATAACTATTAACTATATAACAAAAGTGAATATAGCATTGTATCACATCTATAAGAACAGATCATTATAGCTATTTTGAGTATAACACAAAATCTATTGCACATTTATAATGTTTTTGAACAAGTTTCATTCAAGGTACATATGGAAAGTCATATGATTCCAAAACTATTTTCAACTTCAAATTAGATATTCCAGATAAGACAAACTCATATTTAGGCTGATTGAAATTGATACATCTATTCGGTTGATTTACAATTCTGTTTGTGCCCACAGTACGCATCATTTCAGCAAGGTCCAAATATCAAATTGCTCCATAATAGAATGTATTTATGTAGGTAAGCCAATAAGGGTGTATAAGAATCACATAGAGTTCCCAAGTACTAAATAAAAAAGACAAGCTAGAACAACTCCTCTAAAAAATACCAAATCTCCTAGTGATTTAGAGAACCTAAAAAATCAGCTTGAGAAGTAAATTAAGATTTGGACCTGTTGTTTTCTTCGCCAATCCTCGATACCTTCTTTCACCATGGTTGCCCCAATCACAATAATCAGTGGTATAATAGCACTCACAGCAGTATAAGGAGCAAGTGGAGTGAAGGCCAAAGTGCCAGTGACAAGAAAGTAGAAATTGGCCACCCTCCTGAACTGCTCAAACAAGGACTTTGGCAAGAAAGTTGCAGTTGTATACTTTGTTGTCCTCACATAATTGTCCACATAATTGGGAATTGATGCCTCATCGCAACCCGGTTCATTACAATAAACTACTCTGGAAAATCCTGGCCCTCCAATCTGTGAATGATCATCCTTGAAAGATGCTCTACCACATGTGAATCCATAGATCTTGCTAAGAAGTAGCTTTTTTCTTCTCCCAGTTTTCATTCTTTAGAAAATAATCCCAATTCCAATTTTGCAAAACACAAAGAAACTCAGTAAGAAGAGCAAATTCTCAGTATTAAATGCTACTTCTAGGAATACCAGAATCAGAAACTCCACAAAAGTTCAAACAAAGATTAATAATTCAAAATACAGAACTAATAAAGACAAGATTTCTAGACAAAAACAGAAAACCCCAGTGACTTAAATTAGAAATGAAACAGAAGTAGAAGATGAAGTTTGACCAAATAAAGCTTGAAATGAATGTAATCGAGACTCTAGAGAGAGCAGGACTAACCAACATGAAGTGCCCAGAAAAGAGAGGGGGGCACAGATTCATACAAAACAATCAATAGATAAAACCCAGAAGCACAACTTGGAAATTTTGTAAACCTCAGAATCAGACTACACTCTTATGTCCCAAAAGGAAAAATACCCATAAACAAAGACCTCTAAATCAGCTAAACCCAGGTGATGAAATTCACCATATAATCAAATTCACACACACACACACACACACACACACACATATATATATATTTGAAGCCTATGAAAGATATTCGGATATTTAATGCTTCTATTTACCCAATAAGCTTTGAACGTAGACTTGGATCTCTACGTTGTTTGACTTTACAAATGTTGTAATCTACACGGCCATTGCCTCACAAAAACGTCCAAAATTACAACCACTCGTAACCCAAGAACCAGAACCCACCCACAAGTCATTAATTCCGAGAAAAGAAAAAAAAAAACAAAGAAATCAAATAACGCAGAAATTAAAATTTTCAACGGCGAAAAAAACAATATCAGAAAAAGAGGAGCTAGCTACTAACGAAAATGATTTGATGGGTTTTTTGGTAATCAGCCACGAAGACTCGCTCTCAACGACGTCTTCATTTTCGCGGGAAATTTCGAAGAATCATCAATGGCGTGTGCTTTGTCTTCTCTGTGTTTGTGCGAATCTCAGATGAGAACAGACGTTATTTCTTGTTTAATTAATACCCAAATTTATATAAATATATATATGTGGGTGTTTATATAGAGACAATATATAGAGGCAAAGTTATTGGAAAATCGTTCAAAGTGGCTCTTAAAAGTTTAAGGTTCAAAAGATTTATTAGTTGGTTAAAAAAACCGTCTAATTGAAATTTATCTAGGCTTTTTTTTTTCCTTTCTTTCTTTCTCTTTCTGAACTCTAACCACTATTACCACCAACCCTACTTGCATTTTAGTCGCAGGAGGTGGTGAAGTGGTCGCCGGAGATGGTGGTGGTGGTGGTGGTCGGAAATGGTAGGAGTGGTGGTAATGGTAGTTAGAGTTTGATGATAAAGATGAATGTATTTTAGTCTAAGAAATAAGGGAGAGTTTATCCTTAATAATAGATTTAAGTTATTCTTACTATTAAAAAATCTTACGCATTAGCCATATCATTACTAGGAGTGTAAAACTCATTAATAATATAAATAGAAGCAAATGGAAGAGAACCAGTAGTGAAGTTTCATCTTCATTAAAAGAAGGGTAAATTGTAAATTACACTCCTGTAGTTTGAGAATTGTGCAAATTATACCTATGATTTTAATTTTGGCAATTTATACCCTACAGGTAGAAAATTATGCAAAATTCACCCAATCACAAAAAAAACAAGGGCACAATGGGAAATCCCATTATTTCTATCCCAAAATAACCTCATGTGCAGGGGCGGACCCAGAAGTATAGTTCAGTGGGAGCAGAACAAGGATAGTGCCCAGACCCAATTTTTTCAATTTTTTGGGGATAAAAATAGTATAATTTTATGTGATTTTTTTTTTTGTACAAAAAAATCTATCATTTAATTCTTTCACGAAAATTTTGTATCATAAACTTAATTAATTATTTATATTTATCAATTTTACTGTCCCAGAACTCTGTATAGGTTTCTGCTCCAACTTAGAGGTGAAAGTTGATAATCGATAACCGAAGCGATCGACCAAACCGAGCGGCTTGGTCGGTTTTCCAAAAAATCCCCCAAGCTACAAACCGAACAGAACCGAACCGAACCAACCAAAACCGATAATAACCGACCTAAACCGACTATTCGGTCAGTTTTAAAATGCTTAAAATCGACCGAAACCGAACCGAACCGAACCGAGCGACTTTCACCCCTACTCCCACTGAACTACACTCTTGGCTATGCCCTATCACTTGAGGTCATCTTTGGTTGAAAATATGTGATATTCCCATTGTGCCCTTACTTTTTTTGTAATTGAGTGAATTTCGTCCAATTTTCAAACTATAAGGTGTAAATTGTCAAAGCTGAAATCATAGGGTATAATTTGCACAACCCTCAAACCACAGGGGTATAACTTGCAATTTACCCTTAAATGAAACTAAATTTGGTTTAATTTAATTTTAATGAAAATTTATTTAATAAATTTTTTTAATGAAAATTTATTTAATAAATGTCAAGTGGTTTTGTGTCTAGTAATAATAATAATACTAATAAGTATAACATCAATGTTAGGGGCTTAACTTACACCCACACTTTATCTCTTTTCTAGTGGTACTATGCCACAGTACCACTAAAAGAGAGATAGAGTATGAGTGTAAATATTAGTAGAATTTGTTAGTACCTCAAATATTACTTTTAAGTATAATTAAAGATCAAAATATGGGCTACGCGGGTGTGACGGTGTGAGATGAAGGTTGACTGTCTAATCACGACCTCTCACGTATTCGGTATTCACATAGATTAATAATATAAATATATATACGTGTATGAGTATAATGCTTAAACTCCAAGGTCAAGGGTACTTAAAGGTAAAGGTCTGGTAGAAACTAGAGACCGAAGATAGAATATTAATACACACATAAATACACGAACAATACATACGTTATTTTAAATTTAGTTTTTAAATGATTTAATAGTTGTGTCACGTGTTGTGATAGTTGTCGGCTGTAATACAAATTATTGTATGTGATATAACTAACAAAGCATTTGAATTAGGAAGAATAGCATTATTCTAAACATATTGCTCTATTACTACTTTGGTTATGAGTGCTAAAAAAATCAATTTGGATCGAACCAACAGGACAAGCAGATAAAAACTGACAAAAATGACCGAATTGAGTCTACTTGATAGATTTTAAAACATGAAAAAATTGAAAAAATCGATCGAATTGAACCGTTAACACCCCCAACTTGGGTACAAAATTTAGGGTTTCGATGGATTGGTGAAATTACAAATTTTTTCTTTTTCTTTTTGATTTAGAGCCCTTGGTCCCTTGATTGTTTGTGTCCCATTTGGGCGGATTGTGTCCCTCTTTATGAATGTTTTAGTTCCTCTCTATGAGGGTTTTGTGATTTTTTTCTTTGTATTTTTTTGGTTCTGCTCCCACCACGATATCCTTGCTCTGTGGCTAATTCCGGCTACTCCTCTTCGCAGATCCAACGTTGACCTTTCAGGTCTGGTACTTTATTCATGCAGGTCCAGTGTTGATTCGATCAAATTCTGCTCACTTTTGTCAGATCTGGCATTTTGGTGGGATCTTGTCGCAATTCCAGTGAAGTTTTGATGATCTCTACTTGTTTGTGGGTCACTTTGGCAGCTTTCTACCTCAGCCAACTCCATCGATCTACTCCACAATGAGATTTATTTGGGATTGGGGATTCTTGTAGTGCGGCTGTAGAAGGTTATTTTTTTTTTTTTGATATGGGGGAGGAGGATGAGGTTCGAACACCGAACCTATGCATTGGAGGGGACTTATAAATGCCATGCTCTTTGCCACTTGAGTTATGCCAACCTATGTGCGACTGTAGAAGTTTATATGGTTCATTTATAATTTCTTGCTTCTATTTACATGTATTGATTTTTTTTGGGATCTGCGTTTATAAATAAAGTTTCATATTATAAAAAATAAATTTAAAAAACCTTTTCCTTTTAAATATGGGACTGTTGCTTAATTTGCTGCCAATTACAGTTGATAAAGATAAAGTGATTAAGTGTGCACCTTTTGAGTTAATTGGGCTGATTATAGAAGCTTCTATTTTCATACCTTTTCCACAACAAAATAAAAGTTGCTAATCTTCTTTCTAGATGCAATGCATGAGTGGTGCTCATCACACCACACCACTGAGTAACGTTTGGAACGCAAATACTCTCACTAATATTTTACACAAGTATTTTATTTTTCTTCTGAATAACACTGTAGGGTCCAATAATTTTAGTGCATTGATGATTTTAGCAACCCTTATCAAGACAGGATAAGTTTTGTGTTCCCTCTGTTTTTTTTTTTTTGGTCAATGGGAAAGTTTTAGGTATTCTATCCATACGAGTTTGTTGATTTTGAAGGATTAGCATTTTGTACTTGCTAAAAATGTAATATACAGCTCTGTTTAGCAAGTTCTGATTAGACAAAACACGTTCTAAAATTCTATAAAACTACTTGACAAGCCATCACTTTATAATTTATCAATTAATAAAAACAAAAAACCTTTTGAATTCTTGATGGTTTTAATTCCGAATTACAAAAAATGAGAGTGTGTTTCCTAAGTATAAGATTACATTACCAAGTACTATATTACTTCACCAGTTGTCGTTGATTGGTGGTAAGTAGTATTTTTTTTTTTTTGCTAAGGAAAAATTCACTGAAGCAAAAAAGGAAAAAACAGAGAACAAACAAAAGGGCCCTTATCTTTCTAGATTACATTAATGATTAATCCTCCAAAACAGAGAGAGAGGAATGTCTTCAGGAATGATGAAACCAAAAAGTAAAAAAGGTAACTGCGTATTGGGCTACATTATGTGCAACACCATATTAGCGGATCTATGGATCTTACAAACATTTCAATAAGAAAATGTGCTATCAAGAAGATTTTTGCCATCCTTAAGGATCGAACAATCGACCAAATGTTGGTGTTAAGTAGTAATTGTGACTTCTTGTATCATTGTATGAGATAAAATAATAAGGGTACTCTACAACTCTACAATATTTGAGAAAAATGAAAGAAAGCAAGAAAAATTTTCCCACGACAAAAGATATAAGTTTTTGGGGGCAGTTAGTGGAAATGACTAATGTATAAGATTTCTTCGTATTAAAGACAACTTAAATATATTGTTAAGGATAAATTCTCCCTCTATTTCTTAGACTAAAATATCCTCATCTTCGTCATCTAACTCTAACCACCATTACTACCACCCCTACCACCTCTGCCACCTCCAACCACTCCACTACCTCCGACGACTACCCCATCAAGTCACTATTCGCTAAAAAAAAATAAGTGAAATTTTACTCGTCATAGCCAAAGTTAAGTGAAATTTCACTTGATATAGAAAACATAAGTAATTTCACTTAACTTTTCCTATAACAAGTGAAATTTTACTTGATTTTTGTATATTCTGCAACTAACCTCAAAGTTTCATCATGAACACATGGTGGTCATCAGAGTTCGTTGAGCAGCCAGCGATGTCGATGAAGTTCAGATCTTGATCTAGATCTTGACCGATGATTGAGATCTAGATCAATGCCTCGTGATGGTTCGCAGTGGTGGTGACGGCTCGTGGTGGTTCTTAGTGGTGGCTCGTGATGGTGGTGGTGGTTATGACTTGCAATGGTAGTGGCGATGGCTAGTGGTGGCTTGCAGTGGTGGTGGTTGTAATTCACAATGGTGGTGACGACAGCTCGTGGTGTTGACGCGATGGTAGTGGTGGAGGTAGCTCGCGGTGGTGGTGGCAGTGGTGGATCGCAGTAGTGGTGGTAGAAGCGGCGAATTGCGGTAGTGGTGGTGGTGGGCGGCTAGGGTTTAGAATGATAAGTTTGGGAAGAAAAAAAATAGAGTTCGAAAGATCAAGAAGGGATATTTGACAATTAGAGGTTCAATTTGAGAGACTTTTTTAACAAAGTAAGAAAATTTTTGGATCCCAAACTCTTCAATGTTAGCTTGAGGGATTTTTCAACAATTATCGCTAAGTTTTTTCTTATATATATATATATATATGTATATGTATATATATTTGGGGGGTTTAGGACAAAAGATATATGTACTTTGTGGAAAAGGACAACATTGTCTGTACTTGCAAAAATATTTCCCATGAATATAACAACCATCGACTCATTTCTATTAGGGTTAATTACATTTTACACCCATTTTGTGGTTAGGTCTATCTCCACTTTACCCTTTGTGGTTCAAAAGTGGACACTTAACCCCCTTGTGGTCTTGGACTAAAGTAAAGGTACTAAGATTTCTCTTAAAATAGTTCCACATGGAGATTAATTGTTAAAATTATCCCCACATAAGAGAGTTAAAGTGTCAAAACAAATCCAACATAGACAGTTAACCCCAAAATTATCCTCTTGAAGGGGTTAAATGTTAAAAATTAGCCTCACATAGGTGGATAAATTGACAAAATTATCCCCACATAGAGGATAAACCCCAAAATAAACCTCACAATGGGGGTTAAGTGTTTATATTTTTGGCCAATTTTAAAACAAATTAGCAGTTTTGAGGGGAATCTTAACAGTTTCACTTTAGTCTGAAACTATAGGTGTAAGGGTGGGCATACTTTGGGCCAACCCGAACCCAAACTTTCTTGAACTTTGATTCGGATAATAACCGACCCGAAATTCTTTCAGTTCAAAATCGAATTATAATAAATAGTTCAGTTCAATTTTAGGAAGGAGAAAACATTTCAGTTCGAAACCAAATATCTGAATTTCAAAAGAGCATATGTAAACTTCTTTGAGAAATTTTAGGGTTAATCATCTCTCAGTCTCTCTCACTCTTAATGGCTGACCCCTCAAGGAGTCAAGGACCTCAAGGTTGCCTCACTCCTTAGGCCCTCTATCACGACCCATCCCACTATGCGTGGACATAGGATACGTGGCACACCACTGAGACTCAAACATTCATTAAATAACTATACGCAGTGGAAAAAAAAAACTTTAAAACAACCTTGAGCATTAAAACTTTAGGAAACATTACCCTTCGAGTTGTAAAATCTGTATAAAATTGAAAACGTAATTATATTTCGAATTGGATGAACATATGTTAAAAGGGGTACCCTAAGAATCAATCAAAATATTTAAATTAATCTCGGAAGGTGTATAAAAATCAAACATGAATGGGGTATTTCGACTGGTCGAACAACCCCATTCGACCGGTCGAATGACCCTTTAGTAGAATTTCGCCCAAAGCTGCAGATTTTGCTTAAGGCATCAAACAATCTTCATTCCTTCCATTCCATCAAACATGTTTACCTTTTAAACTACACAATCTATACTAGACTTTCAAGAACATCGTTAAGACATAGTAATAGCGAAAAGTAACAATAACGGAACAAGCTAAGGCTTGTTTGAGTTAAAACATAAAAGTTCCATTACATTTCTCCAAAATCCGAGTTTGATAAGTAAAACATTAAAAACACGTCAAGAGTTCGGATACGTTCCAACATAACCAAAAGTAGTTTTACAAACTTATTACAACATTTGGAATTGAAACAAAAACATATATAAGAGAAAGATCCCCATCACTCCCGCGGTCTCACTCATCACGCTTCTTCTTTCCTTTCTTTCGTTCACCTGCAATGGAGTAAATCTCAACTGCTCAGCTATATACTGAGTGCACAATTTTAAACATATGCTTATATGACAATTCATGCTTTAACATATCAAACACATCAAAATGGTCTCTAGGGAGAGTAGTGTGCATTCATCCGGTAATGAAACAGTAGAATTGATGCCGTGGAAGGCCTTTTCCCTACCACTCATCCAGTGCCCTGGCTGGGCCTTCTCCCAAACCATGCACAGTTGCCCTAGCTGGGTCTTCTCCCAAACCATGTACAGTAGCCGTCGTTACTCTAATCCTCCCATATCGAGGAGCTTGCCCCGGATGAATTTGCACTAAACCCTCTTTCAACGCATATAGACACATAGTTTGCTCATATAATCATATATGCATGCTTTTATTGCAGTTTCACGTGCATAATTAACGGGCCTAATTAATACATGAATTTTGTCCGGGTCCAAAATATCAACTCGATATTCAAAACATGTAAATTCCATATAATTCATAGGTATAGAATTCATACCTCGTGCGATTTTTCTATAACTTTGAAGGATGAATTAGGGACTAATTAAACGTCGGATCTCAAATCTCAAGCGATTCCTACAAGTTTACACGCGTTTTTCCCAAAATTCCAACATTAGGATTTTTTTTATAAAAATTAACCAAACATGTCCTAACAACTATCAAAATGAAGCTCTTACCTCCACAAGTTCAAATCTAGAATTTGGAGAAAAACTGACGATCGAAAAAAGTTGTTGATTTGTATCTTGAAGCTCTAAGCAATGAAATCCTCCAAATCTCCTCTCTTGATTTAGGTTTAAAACAACTTTGTGAAATGAAATATTTTCACACTTCTATATATAGGCAACACTTTTGGAAATTATGTTTACCTCCCCACGAGTTCTCAAAACTCCTAATTAACTCCTGAAACGTCGCACACGTCCATTTTATTAATTCACAAGTGAAAACTATAAGTTACAAAACTTTCCGACTAAGTTCCATTTGTCGCCGTAAAAACGCCCGAATCTAATTTTCGTGGAATCTCTAGATAACCTACCTTTTTATGCAACAATCACCCACGCTCTCACCACAGTGTTCAAAACAATTTAAAATGATATCCAAACTACCAGAAATTTACTCTACATAGGTAAATTTACTATTCATAATTTACCAGATAGTCGAATAACATTTAAAGCATATAAATGTCATTTAATCAAACGAATGACTCATGATTCTCCATTTACCGTGTCCTTAACCGACACTTCATCGTTGACCACAATCAACCACTTATCTCAATTATCAAATAACATTGATAATTCACAACATCTCAAATATGTATTTTAAATGAAAGAAATTTTCGGGACGGGCATGACAACTCTCCCCTCCAAAAAGGAAGTTTGTCCCCAAACTTATACCTCATGAGTCGAAAAGGTGCAGATACTCAATTCTCATCTCTTCATTGTTCTCCCACGTAGCTTCCTCGACTGAATGACTACGCCACAACACTTTTACCATTGGAATCATGTTCGTTCTCAATATATGTTCTTTCCGATCCAAGATCTCTACTGGATGCTCTACGTAGGTCAAGTCCTCTTGGATTTGTAACAGTTCTGCTACTATGATCTTACTCGTATCCGTCATACACCATCTGAACATCGACACATGAAACACGTTGTGCACGAATACTAACTCCGCTGACAATGCTAGTCGATAAGCCACTGGTCCTATCCTTTCTAGGATCTTAAACGGTCCTATGAATCTTGGGTTAAGCTTCTCTCGCTTTTCAAATCAGACAATGCCTTTCAAAGGCAATACTCTCAAGTATACAAAATCTCCCACTTCGAATGTCATCGGTCGTCGCTTAGAGTCGGCATAGCTCTTATAACGACTCTGAGCCACCTTAAGTCGCTCCTTAATCAACTTTACATTCTCAGTAGTTAATTTTTATTATCTCAGGTCCTATTAATCTTCTTTTCCCAACCTCTGTCCAACAAACTAGTGAACGACACTCCCAAAATCTTCATACGGTGCCATTCCAATACTTGACTGAAATCCGTTGTTGTAAGCAAATTCGATTAATGGCAAGTGTTTCTCTCAATCACTCCCAAAATCTAGAACACAAGGCCTAAGCATATCCTCTAATGTCTGAATCATTCGTTCTGACTGTCCGTCAGTCTGAGGATGAAATGCAGTACTGAAACTCAGTTTAGTACCTATAGCTTCCTATAGACTTTCCTAAAACCTCAATGTAAAACTACTATCATGATCTGATATAATCACTGTTGGAACCCTGTGTAGTCTTACAATCTCTTTCACATACAATTTTGCTAACCTCGACGGCTTAGTCATCTTGATCAGTAGGAAGTGAGCTAATTTCGTCAATCTGTCAACTATAACCCAAATTATGTCATTCTTGTTAGGCGATTGTGAAAATCCAGAAACAAAATCCATGGTGATCTCATCCCATTTTAACTTTGACACAGGTAATGGTTGTAGTAACCCCGTAGGTACTTGTCTTTCTGCTTTGACTTGCTGACACGCCTAACATTCGGACACAAACTTAGCAACTTCCTATTTCATACCTCTCCACTAGAAGTTTTCTTGCAAGTTTCGGTACATCTTGTTACTCCCTGGATGAACTGAATATTTAGTACTTTCTGCCTCCTCTAAAAGTCATTCTTTTAAGTCTTTTACATTCGGTACACACAATCGATTCCCAAGATTTAATACTCATTGTTGCAACATAAATTCAGGTCGTTTTTCCCAAAGTATCTCGTCTCTCATCTCTCATTTTACTTAAGTAGCAGTTGTTGAACTGTTCCTTCTTGATCTCATTAATGATGTCTGGGTGAGCTATGATCGTCATCATTAAGTCATCATTAAGCCACCATTAGTCTCTGGGATCACATCTAACTCCAAACGTTCCATCTTCTTTACCAATTCCTTTTGCAGAGTTAGCTCGTCGGCTAAGTTCCTTGTCGTCTTCTGGCTTAAAGCGTCGGCTACTACATTAGCCTTCCTCGGATGATACTCAATCGAAATATCGTAATCCTTCATTAACTCCAACCATCTTCTCTGTCTCATATTCAAATTCCGTTGGGTGAAAATGTATTTCAAACTTTTGTGATCCGGAAAGATTTCAAACTTTTCCCTGTACAAGTAATGTCTCCATATCTTCAAAGCATTGATCACTGCGGCCAATTCCAAGTCGTGAGTCGGATAATAAACTTCATGTGTTTTTAACTGTCTTAAAGCACAAGCAATCACTTTGCCACCCTAAATAAGTACACATCCCAAACCTTGATGCGAAGCATCACTAGAAAATACAAACCTTCGGTTCCGAATGGTATCGTCAATATAGGTGCTCTTGTCAACCGCGACTTCAACTCTTGAAAACTGTCTTCGCATTTTGAACTCCATTCAAAAGTAACCCCTTTTCTCATCAACTTCGTTATTGGTAATGAAATCTTCAACAGTTCTTGATAAAACAGCGGTAGTATCCGACTAATCCTAAGAAACTTCAAATTTCAGATACCGATGTTGTCCTTTGCCAATTAGATACTGCTTCTACTTTGTGAGTATCAACTGTACTCCATTCTTGGCAATTACGTGAGCAAGAAAAGTAATGCTAGGCAACCAGAATTCACACTTTTTTAATTTACCAAATAGTTGCTTCTCACGTAGTCTCTGAAGTATCAATCACAAATGCTTCTCGTGTTCCATCTCACTCGGTGAATAGATAAGAATATCATCGATGAACACTATTACAAAATCATCCAAGTAGTCCTTGAAGATTCGGTTCATAAGATCCATAAACGCGGCTGGTGCTTTTGTAACTCCAAATGGCATGACTAAGAACTCATAATGTCCGTAGCACGTTTTCAAAGCTGTTTTCTCTACATGTTTGGCTTTAACCTTCAATTGATGATAGTCCAAATACTTGTGCCCCACGAAGTCGATCGAATAAGTCATCAATTCTAGGCAATGGATACTTATTCTTGATGGTTAACTTGTTTAGTTCCTGATAGTCCACACATATTCTCATTGAACCATCCTTCTTCTTTATAAACAATACTAGAGCTCCCCACGGTGATATGCTAGGTCGAATGAAACCTTTGTCAAGTAATTCTTGTAGTTGAATTTCCAGTTCTTTCAATTCCACTAGTGCCATTCTATATGGTGCTTTCGATACATGTCTTGAGTCTGGCATAACCTCAATGGTGAACTCGATCTCTCTCTCGATAAGAACATTAGGTAGGTCATTGACGACATCCTATTGATGCGTTTTCTTATGAACACCCAAATGTAGGTGATCGTACAAGTAATAAAGTTCTAGAAGTCCAGGTCGAACCCACAGGGAACGGAATACAAAGATAGACAGTAACTATTTTGTCACTAAAAAGAAAATAAAAGATGATGAATTTTTGTGGGGTTTTACTAAACTATTAGTTTTTATATTTTTTCAATAAAACTAATTAAAAGCTATTTTTTTAATAACAGTTTACATTAAAGATTTTAACAGTGCAAAATAAATTAACTAAGATACTAATAAGAAAAGGAAGAAAAATAAATAAAAGCTAAATTTACATCAAATGACTTTATGGATATTATTATAGTGAAAGATGTAAATAATACAAATATTTAAGCAAAGTTATTAAAAACAGGAAATATTAATTAACTTTGGAGAAATGATTTAAAGAAATTGGGAATATGCAAACCACCACTAGATTCCACAACTTTTGTGCATTTGAAAAGGATTTGGCATTTAAGACCTCAGAGTCATTCCTTATTTGAAAATAAACTTTCACTAGTCGAGGTCATATCAAGTGTGTCAGGTTTGATATGAAACGACGTCGTTTGGTTTAAGGAAAAATAAAAAGGCAATTGGACAGTAGTCGGTTCAAACCATGACCCACCGCGGACGTGGGTTATTCGGCGCCCAGTCCCCACCACTCTGCCACTATACAATTGCTTGTCCATTAGTGGATAGAAATATATATAAACACATTTAAAATATAAACTGTCATTTGAATTGTTTGAGTATGCTAGGTGTTTTTTATGACAAAAGGCATAGTTTGACAATCCACATAATTATATTCTTATTTCAAATATGTAATCTCTTGAGCCCAATATAGCCATAGTATATAAACATGTTAAATAGTCATAAACTATAGATACATAGATATTTTTTGCCATAAATATTAAAAAAACAACCCATCTAAATAAATTTGCCCATTTAAGATTAGTGCACAGAAGCTGTGCTTTCTAAGTTTTTATTGCATATTCCCAATTAAAGTTTTAGCCTACCATTTTGGAATTAAAATTGTCTTCCAAATAACCTTTTAAATAAAGATTAAATAGATATACACAGTGACTGCTGATGTTGTCAAAATCAAGTTCTTATTTAACCCTATTAAAAATGTAGCATTTGGAAGTAGAGTGTCGAGTCCACAGGGATTGATACAAGAACAACGTTTGGGAGGTTTAGTAACTAATTATAATGTTTAAAAGAAATAAATAAGAAAAGATGATGAAAGAGAATAAAAAAAAGACATTGCGTCTTGCGGCTTTTTGTTTGGTTTTTGGAGGATAAAAGGTAAATAAAAACTAATCTAAAAAGCAATAGGTTGGGATCATTCCCCCCATCTTGGGTCACACCAAGATGAAATGGACTAAAGTTTCAAGCACATTCTAAGGTAACATCTCATTGTGGCATATTATCAAACACTTGGAATGCACCTATGTGTTAGATGAAATGAGCTTTGAGATTTCCATAGAAACGAATTTGAAGCTAACGTTTGACTATCAAGGATGCATGACATACAAGATGAAGCCTCTATGACTTCTAATCCGAATGATTTGTCCACCCTACACTAACTAATCTACTTGGTGGACAAATCACCTATGAAGCCTTCAAAAGGTAGTATTTAAAACCCAAGAGTTTGAACAATCAAAGATGCTTGACATCTATGATGGAGACTCCAAGTTTTAAATCCCACACACAACATTTATCAAACACATGGAGTGCAAAACACAAGGTTACATAATATTCCATATGAAATACATAGGGTATGATTCAAAGTCTAAGTTTTAACAATCATAGTTGCAATACAAATAAGATGAATCCCTTAGTTTTGAATCCTACACAAATGAACCCTAGAAATGCTACAACACTAAATCCAAGAGAGTTCATGATCCACAACCTAAGTAAATCTAACTAGTAATGAAAAACATAGCAATATCATCAAAAGAGAAGAGATAGAAAATATATCTAGCCATTAAAACTTCAATGAAATCTTCAAGTTTATACAAATGAAGAAGAAATAGGAGGGAACCCAAGTGGGTTCCAAAAATGAGAGAAGAAGAAGAAGAATGTTGGGAGAAAATTGATAGATACAAAAATAAAATGCAAGATCCCTAAAATAAAACCATCTCTTCCTATTTATACAAAAATATAAGGATGGCAAACTTGTAAATAAAAAAGGGGGAAAACTGAAGCTGCGGATCGATCCCTTCATATTGGCGGATCGATCCGCCTTTCATTTGGGCTGTTGGTATCTCTTCGAAAAGCCGCGGATCGATCCCTTCATTGGGGCGGATCGATCCATTTAGAGATCCTTCTCGCAGAATGCTATGGGAAGATCGCGGATCGATCCGCTCAAAAGGCCGGATCGATCCGCATCATTTGAAACTGATATCAGGCTCTTCTAAAACACACGGATCGATCCGCTCATAGGGCCGGATTGATCTGCCTTTGCTGAAGTTCTTTCCTTTCCCTTTTTATGATATAAGAACCAAACGGAGTTGGTTCTCACATTGAACAAGTTCCCAAACACTACAAGAAAGAGATTTTTATTAGCAATAAGTGAACAACAACAAGAATAGCAAAAGTACAATTTATCCACTCAATCTCCTAATATAAGTGATAATTTGCGTCCAATAAGGGTAAAATCATGAAGTGAAGAATGCAATATTGGACACGAATCAACTGCCCAATTAAAATTAAAGTTATAAAACTAAAGTAAGGGTGAAATATAATATTAATATATTTTTTCCTCACTTAACATAAGTTGGGGTTGAATTTGTGAAATCTGCAAAATAACAAAGTTTAGTACAACTAGGCCAATAAAACATAAATAAATGGAAATACTGAATCAATAATAAAATACTAAATCTTTGACTTTGGATTCTTGTAGGGTCACAGTGGTTGAACTTCAAGAACACAAGCAAAGCCAAACCAAATCCTAATCTACTTTAGGAGTGAGATATGGGTATGATGTGCTTGGGGCTTTGATAGGTGATTATAACAACTACGTGGCTAAGAAATTTGACATTTACTTGCAAAATCTGTTTTCTAGTGAATGAAAATATTGCTATCAAAACTAAAAATTTGGGGTTTCAAACTATTTTAGGAGACAACTACAACTGCTACTAGACTAAAAATATTAAATCTAAACTTTAATACGAATATTTTGCTACTACAAATTGACAAAGGTTGTACAAGACAAAATATTATATTTTGAGAAATACAGTACACAAAGTTTTGCTACATATTTTTGAACATCAAATCATCAATTACATAAAAATAAATTCTTACAACTACTAGAACTAGAAAAAGTAAAGAAAAACTAAAGTTCCTACTTCTAAGGACAATATGAAGTGCTCACATGATAACCTCCCTAAACTATTCTCTCTCAGTGATTGTAAACTATTGCAGCTTGTTGGTTCTTGGCTTGGTGTGATTTTCTCTGGCTTCTACTCGTCTCTTTTTATAGGCGAAGTTTTTGACGAATTTCCTCACTTCGCTCGTCATGTGGCAATTTTTTCTTCGCATGTTCAATCCTTCGCCCCAATTGTCTTTTTATTTATTTTTTTTGGTTGTTAGTTTGGAACTTTTGACTACTCGTAAATTACAATAGCCACATGGGAAAATATCTCATGTGGTTGTAACTCATTTCCTTCCTTTCATTTCACTTCATTTTTACTTAAACATATAAAATATGTAAAAATAAATAATTACATGCATTTGAGTGATATCTCCATTAAATTATATTTATTCAAAAATGCATGTAAAACTAAGGATTTTGGGGATTAAATGAGCACTATATCTATTATATTGGCACATAAATGTGCAATATTCAGTGTTTGTCACACCCCTCAACTAGCTTATTGCTAGTCCCTAGCAATGAAGTGAAAGAGAAATGATTCTAAAAGTTTTTTTAAAAGTAGGAATAAACTAAGGAGAATAAAACTACCTAACTCACTGTCGCAGAAATCGCGATTGCATTTAGCGTATGCAACAAGTCGTTAAACCCTAGGTTACCCCTAGTGGACTAGTGTTGTCTCGTGAGGGTTTGCAGTGAATATACCCACAAAATTCAAATTTTTTTTTAAAATGTAGAAATAAAGTAAAATAAAAATATAGGTAGATTTTCTCCTTTTATAATAGATAAGATTAAATTTGACAATAAAATGAAATTTTCAAGTATAAAATAGTAATGCAACACATATACTCACAGTTTGTCAATGGTAGCATTTTTATACTCTTTAAACTCACAGTGTGTACTTGAAAAGTCAAGCAACTGATCTTAACTTCAAAGTTTACATAACTATTAGCAGTCATAAAACTTGTAGTTTTAACTCAAATCTCACTAGGATTTCACTCTTTTAAGGAGAAACTCTCATAAACCGGTGTAGAGAACATCTCACTTGGTATGGAAGTAAAGATAGAGAAATTGCTTTCATTTTTTTGATGACTCAATATATAGGCATTTGGAGTCCAATAAGTCTCATGAAAGAATATTTAGTATTAGAAGAGCGATCTACCGTGGAGAACATCCTTATTACTTAAATTTAAAAATCAAATATTTTTTTTAAATCATTAGGACTTTGACTAATAGGTTAGAAATAAAGATGAGTAGGAGATTTGGGGAGTATTTGTTCTAAGCATGTGATTGAAGTGTTTGCGCAATTCATTCCAACCTCTTCTTTTTCTTTTTCTTTTTACCATTTGTACAGTTGATTTTTTTTTTCTTTTTGAAATCAACTCCTTTCTTTCTTTACCACTTCTTGCAATATCATTACAGTCCAATTATATACCTGGATATAGAAGTGAGGTTTGTACTCCTAGGTGGAGCAAGGCATGATTTGGAGAGAATTGAGAATAAGGCAATATTAGGTGAAGGGGGGTGCATTTGAAAGAAAAGATGACTTAAATTATTTTCAAAATAGATTGACTTTGTTCATTCAAGCAATTTTAGAAGTTCTAATGGTAAATCTTGAACGTTCTCTTCTAATGATCAGTTAAAGAAAAAAAATAATGAGACTTTCAACGAGTGATATGATAAAGATAATAAAATGAGACTGAAAATAATAGTAACCCTCATAAAGGAAGATTGACACAAATGCTCACATTGGTTAATTAGTTTCCACTACTTGTCTTTAAACTGCATAGTTTCTATTTACTCATCCATTTAGATTCAGTAAATATTTTCACACTATTTCAAAATATTTAATGTTTAAAGAGTTTCTAGCATTTAAAAATAGTCAAACATGTGACAATGTGTTATATGCTATTAACATACCCAAAATAACATTAACGTGTCAAATTTATCTTATATAAAGTAAAAGAAAAACTTCCGAAAAATCCTAAGTGCATCCACTAGGTTGGATACATATATAGTGCGACTAGTATCCTCTGTACCTATGCAAAAGAGGCTATGCAATCTAGAGCGTCCAAATTGTCATGATAGCCCATCCACCTCTAGTAAAAGAGATGGCTCTAGAATCACTAGTAAGCTAAAAATATCAGTAAGAGGCTAGGATATAATTCTGGATTAACCTAGTTTTTTGCTATCTCTAGAGTCATTCACCGCACTAGACATATCTGGTGATGTTGGGATCATGCAAATTACTCCTATCGAACCAGCTAATGAAGCCAGATGTATACGTAGGATCATTTTAAAGTCTGTAACTGAAAATTATTGAATGTACTGAAAATAAATTTAAAACAAAAACATTAAAAATAAGAAGAAATAAGGAATGGGAAAACAAAATTTATTTGGGTATCAACGGACCCAGTCCTCTTTCTCGACCAAATTTTTTTTTTTTTTTTTTGTATTAATTTGAATTTTCTTTTGTAGTAATAGTAAACTTTAAAAAATGTGTCATTATGAGCAATTAAACCAGGACATTTTTCTCTATAACAATTCAAACACCATCCTAACCTTTTAGTTTTCTTTTTGATGGCATAAAGGCTGGTGTCAGCAAAGGGTTACTTCTGCTCAGAAACAACTTAGCGACCCATTAACATCTGGTCATCAACTATTTGATCCATTTTTTACACTCTCAACCAACAAGAGAGGTTAGACTCAACCCTCCACTCCTTCCAACTATCAACTACGATCTAATTAAAGAGAGCTTAGAGGGAGTGGGTGGGAATTTTATTTAAAAACTAAAAATATTTATATTAAGAAATATATACATTCAGAAACTAAAAAAAAAAAAAAAAAATTTCTAAAATTCTAAGAACTACCTTTTATTTTTTCTAACAGTACTAGAACACACAAAAAGAAAAACTACATTTTTCTCTCTCTTTTTTTTAGAAAAATCTAAGACAACGTATTATTACAATAATGATAATAAGGAAAATTATGGTATAAACTTCAAAAATCAAAAGAGCGCTGATGTGTTCGTCATTCAATTTTTTTAATTTTTTTTTAAACAAAAAACTTGGAAGAAAAAAAACAATTTGATTTTTTTTAACAAGGGCAACGCAGCATTATCATAACAGCAATTAAGAAAATGACAAGGTAAAGTTCAAAATACATAAGACCAATAGCTAGTGCGTCGTCCATTTTTTTTTTTTAAGAAATGGAAAAAAATCACCTATCTCTTGGAAATCTAAGAACCTGGTAGGGTCGTGGATCGAGTGGTATTTCCAAGCTTCTTTGGTGACTGAATACCTACAACTTATGTATTATATTTTTGTTAAATAATTGAAAAGAGAGAAAATAAAAATAAAAAATAAAAACTAAAGCCGAATCGAAAAAATAGAGAATAAAATCAAAATCAAGCTTTTCTCTGGATTATAGATCTTACCTTTAGTGATTGCTAGAGTGGATCTTGATCTTGGATCGAGAAAATTAAAGAAAATGGAAAGAAAATGAGAGAATGAGAGATCAGGTGAGAGCAAGAGAGTTGCAGAGAGTGAGAGAGAGATCGCGGCGAGAGGGAAGAGAGGAAGAAGAAAAAGAAAGGAAAAAAGAGAGATAAGGAAAAGTTTTTAGGGTTCGAAGTCCTATATATAACCATTTTCTCTTTTTCAGTGTATCTCTCTCTAAAAATATTAATAATTTTTAATTTTTTTTTTATTTTATGAAATAAAGATAAAATAAACAAACAGATGTTAATCGTGAAACCGTCTCCCCCCCCCCCCCCCCCCCCAACTGAGTCTGACATTATCCTCAATGAGTGAGATGAAAAAAAGAAGCCAATGATAACACCTGTAATAAAAAGAAATAAACAAAGAAAAGATAGAATAATAATGATAAAATTAACTTATACATATAAAAAATGATCAACTTAAGAGTATTAGACTATAAATACTTTGATACACTATGTCCTATACTAATTATGATTTAAGTATTAAGGAGCATTACAGTTGGGGTCCTCCAAAGGAATGGACTCCAACTCAGGTTCAAATCCTTCTAAAAATGGTTTTAATCTATGTCCATTAACTTTAAATGTATTTCCATCTTTAGGGTCCTCAATCTCGACAGTTCTATAAGGATAAACATTTTTAACTATATACGGACCAGTCCATCGAGATTTTATCCTTCCTCTAAAAAAATGTAGTCTTGGGTCATATAATAGAACTTTTTGCGCAGGGGAAAATCTTTTGCACAAAAGATTCTTATTATGATACATTTTAGTTCTTGGTTGATGAATTCGGGCGTTATCATATACGTCTTTACGAATTTCTTCAAGATCACTTAATTGTAAATTACTTAAAATTCCTCCCTCTTCAATATTATAATTTAAAGTCCTAATAGTCCAATATGCTTTATGTTCTAATTCTACTGGTAGGTGACAAGCTTTTCCATAGACAAGTCTGTATAGAGACATCCCCAAATGAGTCTTATAAGCAGTTCTATATGCCCATAAAGCATCTGTTAATTTTGAAGACCAGTCTTTACGATTAGAATTCACAGTTTTTTTGAGAATATGCTTAATTTGCCTATTAGCTAATTCAGCTTGTCCATTTGTTTGTGGATGATATGCAGTTAACACCTTATGGGTCACTCCATATCTTTTCATTAATTTTTCAAATAGCTTGTTACAGAAATGAGTTCCTTGATCACTTATTATTGCTTTTGGAGTTCTAAATCGAGAAAGTATATTATCTTTTAAAAATACAATAATTGTACGGTGATCATTCTTTCTTGTAGGAATAATTTCTACCCATTTTGAAACATATTCGACTGCTAATAAAATATATTCATATTGGCAAGATAGAGGAAAAGGTCCCATAAAGTCAATGCCCCAACAATCAAATATTTCAATTGTTATTATAGGGGTCATTGGCATTTGATTTTTTTTTTTGTAATACTGCCCAACATTTGGCAATGGTTACAAGCCTTACAATATAAATATGAATCTTTAAATAGAGTTGGCCAATATAAACCACTTTGTAAAATTTTCATGGCAGTTACTCGAGATGTAAAATGTTCTCGACAAAAGGACGAATGACACATGAAGAGTACATTTTCGATTTCTTCATTAGGAACACATTTCCTAATTACCTGATCAGTACAATATTTAAACAGATATGGATCATTAAAGTAGAAATGCCTAGCAATAGCTAGGAATCTCTTTTTATCTGATGATGACCAACTGCTTGGTATTTTTTTAATTACTAAATAATTAACAAGATCAGCGTACCATGGCAGGAAAGTCACAGAAAATAATTGTTCATCAGGAAAAGAGTCTTGAATAGGTAAGGGTTCACTAGTATTGTCCTCAAAAATGAGGCGGGATAAGTGATCAGCTACCACATTTTCTACTCATTTTGTCTTTAATTATTAAATTAAATTCCTGTAGTAGGAGTATCCACCTAATAAGCATAGGCTTAGTGTCTTTCTTTGAAAGTAGGTATTTCAGAGATGAATGGTCCATAAAACAGACAATAGGAGAACCAATCAAGTATTGCTTAAATTTATTAAGGGCAAATACCACGGCTAGCAGTTCCTTTTCAGTAGTTGAGTAGTTCATTTGAGCACTATCTAGAGTTCTACTAGCGTAGTATATAACTGATGTCTTTTTATCCTTTCTCTGCCCTAGGACAGCTCCAATGGCAAAGTCGCTAGTATCACACATTAATTCAAATAGTAAGCTCCAATCAGGAGATTGCATAATAGGTGCAGTAGTGAGATGCTCTTTTAATTGCTCAAAGGAGTTTTGACGTTCTTTAGTGATCCATTCAAAAGGTGTGTCTTTGGCCAATAATTGACATAAAGGTCTAGAAAATAGTATTGAAATTTTTTTATGAATCAGCGATAAAAACCTGCATGTCCTAAGTTTGAACGAATGTCTTTTACAATTTTGGGAATAGGTAAATTCTATAAGATTTATTTTGACTTTGTCTGCCTGTATCCCATTTTCAGAAATAATGTGTCCTAAGACAATACCCTTAGTGACCATAAAATAACATTTGTCCCAATTTAAAACTAAACTTTTTTCTTCACATCTCTAGAGAACTTTCTGAAGATTGCTAAGGCAATCATCATAGGATTTACCAAAAATTAAAAAATCATCCATAAAAACTTCCAAATTCTTTTCTACCATATCACTGAAAATACTTAGCATACACCTTTGATAGGTCGCAGGTGCGTTGCAAAGACCGAAAGGCATTCGACAATAGGCGAAAGTTCCAAATGGACATGTGAACGTAGTTTTTTCCTGATTTTTCGGTGCGATCTCTATTTGATTGTAACCATTATAACCATCTAGAAAATAGTAATACTTATGGCCCGCTATTCTTTCTAACATTTGATCCATAAAAGGTAAAGGAAAGTGATCCTTACGAGTTACAACATTGAGTTTTCTGTAATCTATGCATACACGCCATCCAGTAGTTACACGAGTGAGAATTAGTTCTCCCTTTGAATTCGGAACAACTATAGTTCCTGCTTTCTTTGGCACAACCTGTGTTGGACTTACCCATTTACTGTCGGATATTGAATATATAATGCTTATGTCAAGTAGTTTGATAACATCCTTCTTAACTACTTCCTGCATAATAGGATTAAGTCTTCTTTGCATTTCTATTGAGGTTTTAGCATTATCTTTAAGATATATATTGTGAGTCTATATTGAAGGGCTTATTCCTTTTAAATCTGCTATACTCTAACCAGTGGCACTTTTATGCTTCTAAAGCATACTAATGAGTTTATTTTCTTGATTGGAGTCTAGAAGAGATGATATTATTACGGGATAAGTATTATTACTACCAAGGAAAGCATATTTAAGCTCTTTAGAGAGTTCTTTTAATTCCAACTGTGGAGTTTGTAAATTAGATGGAAGTGTTAATGTAGTCTTTGGTGGTAAAGGTTCAAAATGTGTGGTCCACATTGCTTCTTGAATTATTTCTTCTGTTGAATCTTCATTAAACATACTTGACTCATAGGATGTTTTTGTAGATTATTATTGTCTAGGTTTTGAATAGAGTTATTAATAACAGATTCTATTGGATGATTATAACAAGTCAAGTTAAAATAATCTCGTGATAGAGATTCAATAGCATGAACTTAGGGGTGGCAATTTTTGACCCGACACGGCAATCCGACACAAAAATAAACGGGTTTGGGTGACCCGTATAAGAGCAAGGGTCATAAACGAGTCGACCCGTTTGACACGATTAATAAACGGGTTGAAGCAGGTCAACCTGTCTAACCCGTTTGACCAGATTAAGTATTTAAGTGCAATTGGGGCATTTTTTTTAGTTCTAAAAATAAATTTTAATAATCTAGAAGTCTAAAATACAAATAATACAAATAAAAATTAAAAAAAATATATTTTTTTAAAAAATAATTATTTGAAATATATATATAAACTAAAATTATTTTTTTTTTGCTCACAAAAAAAATAGTAGTTACCAACTTACCAAACAAGTAAATTTACATATAATAATTATTAACTAATGTAATAAAGAAATAATAATTAATAACTAATAAGGGAGGGAGGAAGTTAGAGTCTGGAAGCATTCATGCATCAAGCATTGCATAAAAAATAAATAACAATAAAAATAATAAAAAATAAAATGGAGGAAGCCCGCTAGGATTGCTGGATTGGGAGGGAGACAAATTAGCCAATTAGATAAATACAACTTTCAATTTTGATTCTTGTTTGATGCATGAAAAGTGAAGAAATTTCTTTATACAGTTAGTAAAAACAGTATTTCTTCTTATTCATTTTGTTTGGATGTGCTTAGGTGTTAGTTTTATAATAATTGGATATTGTTATATTTGTAGTATTTTGGTATTTAAGATGTACGTGTTAATAATTGATACATTTTATGGAAGACTTGTTTGTGCTCTTAGTAGGGCTGCAAGTTTATTTCGAATAGCCGAACTGAGCTACCCGGTCGGTTATCTTAAAATTACTTACAAATAAAAAATTGATCCGACCGTCCAAATTGGCAAAATCGACCAAAAGGCAAAAATTTGACCGAATTAACCACTTCGGTTGGTTTTCAAAATATGGGAAAAAATCAAGAATAAAAAAAATAAAATTAGAACCAAACCGAGCTGAACTGAACCGAACCAAACTGAACCAAACCGATGACACCCTACACGGGTTAGACGGGTTAAAAGGGTGACCCATATATGACTCGGCACGATTATAACCCGACACGATTATGACCCGACACGACAATGACCCAACACGATAATGACCCGACACGACCCGATTGCCACCCCTACATGAACTTCTTCAATATTTTCATCTTTTTCTTGGTGTTGTGGATTAGAAAAAACTTTAATATTCAAAGTCATATTTTCATACATTATAGTCATCATACCACTGCGGATTCGAATAGTGGTATCAATGGTAGCCAAAGAGGGCCTTCCAAAAATGACTGGTATTTGCACATTAGCATCTAATACTGGTTCTGTATCAAGGATGACAAAATCTACTAGGAAAATAAATTTATCAACTTTGACAAGAACATCTTCCAAAATTCCTCACGGGTATTTTGTAGATCTATCAGCAAGTTGTAATATCATACGAGTAGGTTTTAGCTCATGACCTAATCCAAGCTGTTGATAAACAGCATAAGGAAGCAAGTTTACACTAGCTCCTAAGTCAAGGAGTGCGTGATTGATTTTGTGATTTCCAATAATACAAGATATTGTTGGTGTAACTAGGTCTTTAAATTTTGTTGGTAAATTATGTTGTACAATGGAATTAATCTCTTCTACGAAGTCAGCGGAATACGCGTCTTTTATTACATTTTGCTTACATTTGACAGTACATAAATCTTTTAAAAATTTTGCATAAGTAGGTACTTGACTAATCGCATCTAAGAGAGGAATATTAATATGCACTTGTTTAAATAATTCTAAGTATTTCTGATTCTTATCATTTTTGTGTTTTCTTAAACGTTGTGGATAAGGTATTTGAGGAGAATATTTAGGAGTTTCCTCTGTTTCTTTTTCCACTGGTAAATCAGATGTTTCATTTTCTTGAGAAATTTATTGTTTTTCAAAGGTTTCAATTTCAACTTCATTACCACTTTTATCTTCATCTATATTTTCCTCAATTTCTATCATATTATCATCTTTATTTATATGCTCAATTTCTTCTAAAGAATGTGAAATTTCTTATCCAACAACCTTACCACTTCTTAGTACAGTTATAGCTTTTACTTGTTCATGTTGACTATTACCAGAAGTTGAGGGATCACCTTGTGGTTGTCCCCTTGGATTAGGTTGTGGTTGGGCAGCAAAAATGCATTTTCCTTTAGAATCGTGTTGATTGTTAATCCTATCCACAGATGTTTGTAGTTTTCCCATAATTTGTATTAATTGTTGCATCATAGATTATAAAGGTTCCTCTTGTACTTTCTTATACGGAGGCACATAAACATTAGAATTTTGTTGTGAATTAGGATATGTATTTTGTGTTTGTTGAAATTGAGGTGGAGGAGGTAAATACGATTGATTATTTTGAGGAGGATACTGTTGAGATTGAAATTGTAAAATACCTTCTTTGGTATACATATGATTTAGAGGATTCCTTCAGTTAGACTAGTATGAATTACCATAGGAGTTTTGAGGACCTCTATAAGCATTTATTGTCACGCCCCGGAACCACCCAGATGATCCTAGGACACGTGGCACGCCACCAAGGCCTTACACAAGTGATTAAAGTTCCAAAAATAAATTTAAAATAAACTTAAACCAAAGAAGCTCAACAATAAATAAAAAAAAACAAAATCCTGTCTTTGCAATCAGCCAAAAATAACCCTGTTTTAATAATTAGTAGCTTCTCAAATAACAATACAAAATCATAGTCATGACCTCCCAAAGTCCAAGCAAGAGTTTTTAAATACTTTAAGAGAAATACTAAATATAGCCATTTACAACCAATCCCAACTAACACAGTCCAACCTTATATTACAAGAGTTAAGTTACATTCCAACTAAAGTATAAAATCTAACTAGAAATATTACATAAGCCCTTACACCAACCAAAGTATGACTCGTACTACAGCCCAGATTAAAACCAATTAATTACAACTATATTGCAAGCTTTAAACTAAAAAGCAGATATCTATTAATAAAATTACAACAATTTCCCAAAACCTCGCCAAGCCACTCCCTAGCTCACTTCCCCGATTCCTCGCCACGATCACCTACGATGGTTATTCAATAACCATTACAATATATAAGCTATATGCTTAGTGGGTAATGCTAATCATGATTATGGATAACGAACATGCTCAATTCAACATATTACAAATAACTATAGTCTCTGGCAATTACTAGTTCACTCCCACCACTACCGGCTAGCCCGTGGCTCCACTCCCCAAGCCCACGTGACTAGTCATGACCCACGCCCTCACACGTGCGGTCCCATAGGCCTCTGGCGGCCGTGGTCGTCACCACAAAGATTACCTCATGGTGGTATAGAACTAGCAATTTCCATTAACCCAAATAGGCAACTCAACATGCTCATTTAATCATTACACCGTGCTTTCACAATCAAATTGGGCCTAATTTAACCACATGAATTTGCCCAATAATAATCTAAATAAATTAAATTACGCTAATTAGGCATGCTTTGGCATCACAATTGAACCTAACATGAAAATCATCCAAATAGCAAAATTAACATCACTCACCTCTTGGGTTTCGCTCCTAAATGTGAAATTAAAGCCCTACTATGAACCAGGTACAATTCCTATACATAAATTACAAGCTATGAGCTTAAACCCCAAAATGGGTCGCGGAAAAACTATCACAGAACTCAATAAAATTAATACCAATAGGTTAGACTCACCCCCAGGAGTCCGAATATGTAGCCTGTTTTAAAAACCGACGTTGTTCGGCGCGTCAATCGGCGTCGGAAAGTCACCGTTAAAACTCGTCAACTCACATCTTACTCTCTGCATCCTATACTAACCTAAATGAAAATGATGAGGTTTGACTCATCCTAACTAATCTTGGACGTGGCTTGATATAAAGATTTGTTCAATTTTAGTATTGCCTCCCCACAATTTTACTAGTTTTACGATTATACCCCTGTTAATTATTAAACTATATTAAAACTATCCCAAACCTAAATGGGTATTTGTCTATATCTCGCATGGGTCCCATAAGTCGTCCCATATAATTATATGAAGTTGCTAATTAGCCTACTAATTATAAAACGTGTTCAATTCGTGCTCACAAAGGTACACCTAATTGACCCCAAAAGTGGTCAATACCTAACAACAGGATATTATTAACAATCAAATAATAAATCATTTAAGCCTTAATAAACATTTAGGCACATAGGGTATTCCACATATAATGTCCCATCTCAACTGGGACCCATCAACACATATCCCAACTTGGGACTGCCATACTGGCCAAATTTGGGTTCCTAACTGGACACCCAAAAACAACTTAGTGGGTTAAACCCACTTCCAATATGTGTCACATGACACCATAATTATCATTAATTCATGATTATGCATGCTAAAACAATATTAAATATAAATCGTGGGAGCGGGTGTCACATCTCTCCCCTCCTTAAAAAGGAGTTTGTCCCCAAACTCGTAGTACCTCAGGTTTCGAACAAGAACGGATACTTCTCTTTCATTTCATCTTCTCTTTCCCACGTGGCTTCCTCAATGGAATGATTCCGCCATAGCACCATAACCAAAGGAATGGTCTTTGTTCGTAAAACCTGTTCTTTTCTATCAAGAATCTTGACTGGCTGCTCGATATATGTCAAGTCTTCCCTGACTTCCAACGGCTCTGGAATAATCACTTTTTCAGATCTGATACACATCTTCTTAACATTGATATATGAAATACATCATGCACATTAGCTAATTCTGGTGGTAACTCTAACCGATAAGATACTGGTCCAACTCTGCCAATGATCTCAAATGACCCAACATACCTTGGATTCAACTTCCCACGTTTCCCAAACCTCGTAATACCCTTTGAAGGTGATACTTTTAAGAATACAAAATCCCCAACTTCAAACTCCATCGGTCTCCTTTTCAAGTCCGCATAGCTTTTATATCTACTTTGAGCTGTTTGAAGTCGTTGTTGTATTGTCTTTATCTTTTCCGTGGTCTGCTGAACAATTTCAGGCCCTATCAATCTTCTCTCACCAACCTCGGTCCAACAAAGTGGAGAACGACACTTACGCCCATATAAAACCTCAAAAGGTGCCATCCCAATACTGGATTGATAACTATTATTATAAGCAAATTCAGCCAATGGAAAGTGTTCTTCCCAATCACCTTTAAAATCCAAAACACAAAGTCGAAGCATATCTTCTAGTATTTGAATTACACGCTCTGATTGGCCATAGGTTTGAGGATGAAAAGCTGTACTGAAACTCAATCTTGTACCCATTGCTCTCTGCATTCCTTGCCAAAATCTTGATGTAAATGCAGTATCTCGATCAGAGACTATAGATACTGGAACTCCATGAAGTCTCACAGTTTCTTGAACATATAATTCAGCTAACTTCTTCGGATCATTGGTCTTAATTGGTAGAAAATGTGCTGACAACGATTACCCATACACTGTCATTTGACTTCCTAGACCTCGGTAACCCTCCCACGAAATCCATTGTGATATTTTCCCATTTCCACTCTGGTATAGGTAGTGGTTCCAATTTTCCCGCTGGTTTTTGATGTTCTACCTTTACCCTTTGACAAGCCACACACTTTGCCACATGTTCAGCTACTTCACGTTTCATCCCTGACCACCAATAGATCTCTCGTAAATCACGATACATTTTAGTACTACCCGGATGGATTGAGTACCTCGTATTGTGTGCCTCTTCCAAAATTACTTCCTTGATACCATCTATATTGGGTATACAAACCCGATTCCTGAATTTCAACATACCATTCTCAAAAATAAATTCTGGCTGCTTACCTTCAGGTATCTCATCATGAATCTTCTTCAATATTGGATCTTGAAGCTGTTTGGCTCGAATTTCATCAATAAGAGACGGCTGTGCAATAATGGCTGACATTAGACCACCTTTAGTTTCTGGAATCACCTCTAACCTTAGCTGCTCCATTTCCCGAATTAACTTTTCTTGTGAAGTCACAGCATAGGCCAAATTAGTTGTAGACTTTCGACTCAGTGCATCGGCCACCACATTAGCTTTCCCTGGATGATACTGGATTGTCAAATCATAATCCTTCATCAGCTCTAACCATCTCCTCTGCCTCATATTCAAATCCCGCTGTGTAAATAAATACTTTAAACTTTTATGATCTGTGTAAATTTCACATTTTTCCCCGTAGAGATAATGCCTCCAAATCTTCAAAGCAAAGATAACCGCCGCTAATTCAAGATCATGTGTCGGGTAGTTCACTTCATGTGGCCTTAACTGTCGCGAGGCATATGCAATTACCTTGTTGTTTTGCATCAAAACACAACCCAAACCTCGATAGGAAGCATCGCTGTATATCACAAACCCTGTAGTACCAGAAGGAATGGTCAATATTGGTGCTGTCATCAAACGAGTCTTCAATTCAACAAAACTTTCTTCACATTCCGGACTCCAAATGAAAGGAACATCTTTTCGCATAAGTTGTGTCATAGGCATCGCAATTCTTGAAAAATTTTCCACGAATCTTCGGTAATATCCAGCTAATCCCAAGAAGCTTCGTACCTCTGGCACACTTGTTGGCGACTTCCAATTGGCTATAGCTTCAATTTTCTGTGGATCTACTGATACACCCTCCTTTGAAATCACGTGCCCCAAAAATGCTATCTCAGTTAACCAGAATTCACATTTCTTCAACTTTCCGAATAGCTTCTTTTCACGAAGTCGCTGTAGAACCAACCGTAGATGCCTCTCGTGATCTTCTACACTTTTGGAATATATTAAGATATCATCTATGAAGACAATTACAAACTCATCCAAATAATCTTTGAACACTCGATTCATCAAATCCATAAATGCTGCCGGTGCATTTGTAACTCCAAAAGGCATAACAAGGAATTCATAATGACCATAACGGGTCCTAAATGCTGTCTTCTCCACGTCCTCTTCCTTGACTTTTAATTGATGGTAACCCGATTGCAGATCAATCTTAGATAAGACTTGGGCTCCTTGAAGTTGATCAAACAAGTCGTCGATCCTAGGCAATGGATATTTATTCTTGATAGTTAACTTGTTGAGTTCTCGATAATCGATACACATTCTCATCGTTCCATCTTTCTTTTTGACAAACAAGACTGGTGCACCCCACGGCGATACACTAGGTCGAATGAACCCCTTATCTAGAAGATCTTGTAACTGAATCTTCAGTTCTTTCAACTCCACTGGTGCCATTCTGTACGGTGTTTTCGATATTGGCTGAGACCCCGAGGCTACTTCAATAGTAAATTCAATTTCTCGCTCAACTAGTACATCAGGTAGATCTTCAGGAAAGACATCTGGGAACTCTCGCACAACTGAAATGTCTTCTACCTTAGTCCCTGTGACCCGTGTGTCAATTATTGAACATAAGAACCCCTGACAACCTTGTTTCAACAACTTGCCTGCCCGAATTGCTGAAACCAAATATGGTGGTGCTACAACACCAGTTCCCTGAAAACTAAACTCTCCTTGTCCCATTGGTCGAAAAGTAACTATTTTCTGTTCACAGTTGATTGTAGCTTGGTTCGCGGATAACCAATCCATACCCAATATTACGTCAAAATAATTAACGGCCAACGGAATTAAATCCACTGTCAAAACCCTATCATTTACCCTGATGTCACATGCTTTAAATATTGATGAGGTCACCATAGATTTGCTTAAGGGTAAAGATATGGACAAATCATACCCCAAAGGTTCTGACATGCTGTCTAAATGTCTAACAAATTCATGTGCAACAAAAGAATGTGTTGACCCTGAATCTATTAAAACATGCGCCGGGTGTGAGCAAATGAGTAATATACCTGATACCACGGAATCAGTAGCTGCGGCATCCCCCGGTGTTAGACGGAAATACCTTCCTTGTCTTTGCTCAGGTCCTTTCCCTTTGTTCATACTTGTTCCTGGTTTTGCCCCAGTTGAAGCTACAGAACCTGACCCTCGCTGTTGTCTTGTTGGGCAATCTTTTGCTTGATGTCCAGGCTGTCCACATTCAAAGCATTTTCCTCTCATATCTGGATTGATACTCCCCATACTCTGAGTTCGAGCTTGTGGGCAATTTCTTGCTATATGTCCCTTCTGCTTGCAAATATTGCATACTAGTGTCAAGTGGCATACTCCCCAATGCTGACGATTGCACGTTGAACATAATGGGCAACTCTCCCCAGATAAGGAACTTCCCCTTTGGATTCCCGAGCTAGAACCAGAACCTCGTGAGAACGGCTTCTTAAAGAAAGCTTGTCCTTTACCTTTTCCCTCAGCTGGTCGCTTATTTTGTTGGCTCTGTTTGTACTTGTTAATATCTCTTTCTGCTATCAGGGCAACATCTTGTACGTCGGAAACTTTTCGAAGTTGGTGTGTATCAACTCGGCTTCTAATGTTATCCCGTAGTCCCTCTTCAAATTTTCGCGCTCTATCCACTTCTCTTGGTACTGTTCAATGTGCAAATCGAAGTAAACTGTTGTACTTAGCTGCATACTCATTTACTGTCATGTCCCCTTGTTGTAGATTAGCAAACTCTCGGCCCAACTGTGTCTTGACGGATGCTGGAAAGTACCGCTTGTAGAAAACTTTCACAAATCTATTCCAGGTCTCTGGTACCCCTTGCTCAATCACATTTACCCACCAGTTCTGGGCTTCACCCTTCAAAGTATCAGTAGCACACATTATCTTCTCTCCATCTGTACATTCCACCGCCCGAAAGATACGTTCCATATCCATCACCCAATGGTCGGCTTGTGATGGATCTGGGTCTCCATCAAACTGACTTGGTTTTCTTTTATAAAATTGTTCAATGACTCCTCGCTCGGCCCGTGGTTGTGGGTTTGCAGGTCTATCACGTCCCATCTGATCACTTACTGCCCTTACAAAATTGCTTACCACATCTTCTAAGTGGTCCATCCTCGAATGAGGTGAACGTTCCCGATTATGATCCATTTTCTTACCTGTCAATCATTTGACATAAATATATTGCATGCTATGCCAATATGTTATATAACAACATAGCAACAATTATTTATATGCATTCGTAAAATGCATTTACATGCTCGTCATCTACGCGTACTCTCAATCGTCGTCTTTCGTACCCAAGGCTCTAAGCCTAATGCTCTGATACCACTAAATGTCACGCCCCGGAACCACCCAGATGATCCTAGGACACGTGGCACGCCACCAAGGCCTTACACAAGTGATTAAAGTTCCAAAAATAAATTTAAAATAAACTTAAACCAAAGAAGCTCAACAATAAATAAAAAAAAACAAAATCCTGTCTTTGCAATCAGCCAAAAATAACCCTGTTTTAATAATTAGTAGCTTCTCAAATAACAATACAAAATCATAGTCATGACCTCCCAAAGTCCAAGCAAGAGTTTTTAAATACTTTAAGAGAAATACTAAATATAGCCATTTACAACCAATCCCAACTAACACAGTCCAACCTTATATTACAAGAGTTAAGTTACATTCCAACTAAAGTATAAAATCTAACTAGAAATATTACATAAGCCCTTACACCAACCAAAGTATGACTCGTACTACAGCCCAGATTAAAACCAATTAATTACAACTATATTGCAAGCTTTAAACTAAAAAGCAGATATCTATTAATAAAATTACAACAATTTCCCAAAACCTCGCCAAGCCACTCCCTAGCTCACTTCCCCGATTCCTCGCCACGATCACCTACGATGGTTATTCAATAACCATTACAATATATAAGCTATATGCTTAGTGGGTAATGCTAATCATGATTATGGATAACGAACATGCTCAATTCAACATATTACAAATAACTATAGTCTCTGGCAATTACTAGTTCACTCCCACCACTACCGGCTAGCCCGCGGCTCCACTCCCCAAGCCCACGTGACTAGTCATGACCCACGCCCTCACACGTGCGGTCCCATAGGCCTCTGGCGGCCGTGGTCGTCACCACAAAGATTACCTCATGGTGGTATAGAACTAGCAATTTCCATTAACCCAAATAGGCAACTCAACATGCTCATTTAATCATTACACCGTGCTTTCACAATCAAATTGGGCCTAATTTAACCACATGAATTTGCCCAATAATAATCTAAATAAATTAAATTACGCTAATTAGGCATGCTTTGGCATCACAATTGAACCTAACATGAAAATCATCCAAATAGCAAAATTAACATCACTCACCTCTTGGGTTTCGCTCCTAAATGTGAAATTAAAGCCCTACTATGAACCAGGTACAATTCCTATACATAAATTACAAGCTATGAGCTTAAACCCCAAAATGGGTCGCGGAAAAACTATCACAGAACTCAATAAAATTAATACCAATAGGTTAGACTCACCCCCAGGAGTCCGAATATGTAGCCTGTTTTAAAAACCGACGTTGTTCGGCGCGTCAATCGGCGTCGGAAAGTCACCGTTAAAACTCGTCAACTCACATCTTACTCTCTGCATCCTATACTAACCTAAATGAAAATGATGAGGTTTGACTCATCCTAACTAATCTTGGACGTGGCTTGATATAAAGATTTGTTCAATTTTAGTATTGCCTCCCCACAATTTTACTAGTTTTACGATTATACCCCTGTTAATTATTAAACTATATTAAAACTATCCCAAACCTAAATGGGTATTTGTCTATGTCTCGCATGGGTCCCATAAGTCGTCCCATATAATTATATGAAGTTGCTAATTAGCCTACTAATTATAAAACGTGTTCAATTCGTGCTCACAAAGGTACACCTAATTGACCCCAAAAGTGGTCAATACCTAACAACAGGATATTATTAACAATCAAATAATAAATCATTTAAGCCTTAATAAACATTTAGGCACATAGGGTATTCCACATATAATGTCCCATCTCAACTGGGACCCATCAACACATATCCCAACTTGGGACTGCCATACTGGCCAAATTTGGGTTCCTAACTGGACACCCAAAAACAACTTAGTGGGTTAAACCCACTTCCAATATGTGTCACATGACACCATAATTATCATTAATTCATGATTATGCATGCTAAAACAATATTAAATATAAATCGTGGGAGCGGGTGTCACATTTATCTCTGTTGGAGCAATTTCTTGAAAATTTGAACTGTTAGGACATTAATTCGTAGGATGTCCTAACGTACGACAGTTGTCACAAAGGTCTTTTTTCTTCTTAGGTGGATTATTTTTTTCTACTGTCATAGCTTCCACTTTATGTGTTAATTCTTCATATTTCAGTATTAGTTCATCTTCTGATTGTAATTGGTATAAACTTTTAGCTTTTTTCGTTCTATCAATTTCTTCTGTTTCCCACTAGGAAGCATTTTCTCCAAGCCAATCAAAGTATAATTCAACCTCGTCGGCAGTTTTATTCAAAAATTCTCCTTGACACATAGTTTCAACTAATTTCTTTGATTTTGGTTCTAGTCCTTCATAAAATAAATTAATTAGACATCATTTTTCAAATCCATGATGTGGACAAGCTAGCAAGAGATTTTTAAAACGTTCCTTAACTTCAGGGAATGGTTCCTTTTCTTTTTGAGTATAAAGTTTAGTTTGATGCATCATACTATTAGTTAAATTTTTAGGATAAATTTTTTTTAGAAAGGCTTCATTCATATCATGCCATGAAGTTATAGATCCAAGATGGAGAAATTAAAGCCACGCTTTAGATTTATCTTTTAAAGAAAAAAGAAAAAACTTGAGACGAATTATTTCAATAGGAAAACTTTGATCAGAGAACGTACTACAAACTTCTTCAAATTCACAAATATGTAAATAAGCACGTTCTGACCCCATTCCATGGAAAGTTGGTAAGAGTGGAATCATGCCTTGTCTAAAGTGAAAATTTTCTGTATGTTTAGATAAAGTGATGCAAGAAGGAGTGATGTTTAGTTCTGGGGTAAATAAATCACGTAAAGAGCATTGTTCATGTTCTGGCAAAATATGTTGTGGTATATTTTCTCCACGTTCACTATGAGCATCATCAGCTATTCCTTCTATGCCTTCAATTTCAGCCATGATTCTAGAAAATTGTATACTAGATGATTCACCAGAAATATTAGAATTATGCGGTACTTGATATAAAGCTTCAGTAGTATCTAATGACATATGAAGTAAAAGAAAAACAAAATGATAAAGATATTGTTATTATTATTATTATTATTATTATTATTATTATTATTATTATTAGCTAAGTAAAAAAAACTCTTTTTTTATTTTATATTTTTCTTATATATATTTTTTATTAGAAGATAGGTTTATATATATATATAAATGTCTTTTTTTTTAAAAAAAAAAGATAGACACGTACATACTTATAAATATATATATATATATTTCACAAGGAAAAATTATATATACTTTATTATTATTATTTATTATTATTATTTTTTTATGTTATCATTTTCTTAAAAAGAAAACTAAACTATTTGTAAGGTAGAATAGGTATATATAGAGATATAGATAGTGGGAAAAATAATTTTAAACCTAACTTTATTTATTTATTTATTTATTTAACCGTTCCCTGGCAACGGTGCCAAAAACTTGACGACATCCTATTGACGCATTTTCTTATCAACACCCAAGTGTAGGTGATCATATAAGTAATACAGTTCTGGAAGTCCAGGTCGAACGCATAGCGAACAGAAAACAAAGATAGGTAGTAACTATTTTGTTACTAAAAAGAAAATAAAAGATGGTGGATTTTTGTGGGGCTTTACTAAACTAGTAGTTTTTATATTTTTGCAATAAAACTAATTAAAAGCTATTTTTTTAATAACAGTTTACAGTAAAGATTTTAACAGTGCAAAATAAATTAACTAAGATACTAGTAAGAAAAGGAAGAAAAATAAATAAAAGCAATTTACATTAAATGACTTTATGGATATTATTATAGAGAAAGATGGAAATAATACAAATATTTAAGCAAAGTTATTAAAAACAGGAAATATTAATTAACTTGGGAGAAATGATTTAAAGGAATTGGGAATATGCAAACCAACACTAGATTCCACAACTTTTGTGCATTTGAAAAGATTTGGCATGTAAGACCGCAGAGTCATTCTTTATTTGAAAATAAACTTTCACTAGTTGAGGTCATATCAAATGTGTCAGGTTTGATATGAAACGACGTCGTTTAGTTTAAAGAAAAATAAATAGGTAATTGGGCAGTAGCCAGATTCGAACTGTGACCCGCCGCGAACTTGGGTTATTCGGCGCCCAATCCCCACCACTCTGTCACTACACAATTGCATGTCCATTAGTGGATAGAAATATATATAAACACATATTTGAAATACAAATTTTGTCATATGAATTGTTTGAGTATGCTAGGTATTTTTGTATGACAAAAGACATAGTTTGACAATCCACATAATTATATTTTTATTTCAAATATGTAATCTCTTAAGCCCAATATAGCCATAGTATATATACATGTTAAATGGTCATAAACATAGACACATAGATATTTTTGGCCATAAATGGAAAAATAACCAATCTAGATAAATTTGCCCATTTAAGATTAGTGCACAGAAGCTGTGATTTCTAAGTTTTTATGCATATCCCCAATTAAAGTTTTAGCCTACTATTTTGGAATTGAAACTGTCTTCCAAATAACCTTTTAAAGAAAGATTAAATAGATATACACAGTGACTGCCCAATTAAAATTAAAGTTATAAAACTAAAGTAAGGGTGAAATATAATATTAATATATTTTTTCCTCACTTTACATGAGTTGGGGTTGAATTTGTGGAATCTGTAAAATAACAAAGTTTAGTACAACTACGCTAATAAAACATAAATAAATGGAAATACTGAATCAATAATAAAGTATTAAACCTTTAACTTTGGATTCTTGCAGGGTCACAGTGGTTGAACTTCAAGAACACAAGCAAGGCCAAACCAAATCCTAATTTACTTTGGGAGTGAGATATGAGTATGGTGTGCTTGGGGCTTTGATAAGTGATTATAACAACTACGTGGCTAAGAAATTTGGCATTTACTTGCAAAATTTGTTTTCTAGTAAATGAAAATATTGCTATAAAAATTAGAAATTTGGGGTTTCAAACTATTTTAGGAGACAACTACAACTACTACTAGACTAAAAATATTAAATCTAAACTTTAACAGGAATATTTTACTACTACAAATTGACAAAGGTTGTACAAGAAAAAAATATTTTATTTTGAGAAATACAGTACACAAAGTTTTGCTACATATTTTTTAACATGAAATCATCAATTACATAAAAATAAATTTTTACAACTACTAGAACTAGAAAGAGCAAAGATAAACTAAAGTTTCATATTTCTAGGGACAATATGAAGTGCTCACATGATAACCTCTGTAAACTATTCTCTCTCAGTGATTGTAAACTGTTGCAGCTTGTTGGTTCTCGGCTTGGTGTGATTTTCTTTGGCTTCTGCTCGTCTCTTTTTATAGGTGAAGTTTTTGACGAATTTCGTCACTTCGCTAGTCATGTGGCAATTTTTTCTTCGTGTGTTCAATCCTTCGCCCCAATTGTCTTTGTATCTCTGACAGTCCCTGTAGGAGAAATTGAGTAAAAGAGAGAGAGAGAGAGAGAGAGAGAGAGAGAGAGAAAGAGAGAGAGAGAGATCAAAGAAAATAATATAGATATAGATATATATATATATATATGTATGTACAAAAGTTGTCAAACTGACAACTTTTGTCTTCATTTTTTTTTGGGTTGTTAGTTTGGAAGTTTTGACTACTCGTAAATTACAATTGCCACATGGGAAATAATCCCATGTGGTTGTTACTATTTTTCTTCCCTTTATTTCACTTCATTTTTATCTAAACATATAAAATATGTAAAAATAAATAATTACATGCATTTGAGTGACATCACCATTAAATTATATTTATTCAAATATGCATGTAAAACTATAGATTTGGGGGATTATATGAGCACTATATCTATTACATTGGCACATGAATGTGCAATATTCAGTGTTTGTCAGTCGTAAAGAAACACATTTGAGTATTCTCGTACTATTAGAATTTCCTCTACTTTCAATTCGATCGTCAATATATCAATTACTGAACATAGAAATTCCTAACATCCCTTTTTCAATAATCTCTCGCTCGGATAGCTGAAATCAAATACGGTAGAAGTGTAACCCCACTCCCTTGAAAACAAAAGCTTCTGTGTACCAGCGATCGAAAATTAACTTCCTTCCGTTTACAATCTATCACGGCTTGGTTAAGGGCCAACCAATCCATTCCTAGTATCACGTCAAAGTGGTTCATCATAATCGATATAAGATGTACTGTCATCAACTTCTCACCTAGTTTGATATCGCAATCCTTGTACACCATAGATGTCACTTTTGGCTTATTAAGGGGTACAGCCACAGATAATTTATATCCTAACAGTGCTGATCTAACGTTCAAATGTTCAACAAAATCATGTGATACAAATGAATGCATAAATCTTGAGTCAACAAGTATGCGTGCTAGATATGAACATATATGTACCATACTTGAGACCACTATCTCCGAAGTAGCCATATCTCCTGCGTTCATCTTAAATGATCTCACCTGGCATTACTCTGTCCTCTGTCCCCCGTCGTTGGTCTGTCTAGGCTTCGAACCGCTAAAAGCCATAGAACTTGC
Organism: Hydrangea macrophylla; assembly: GCA_033977485.1. Lineage (NCBI taxonomy): Eukaryota > Viridiplantae > Streptophyta > Magnoliopsida > Cornales > Hydrangeaceae > Hydrangea > Hydrangea macrophylla. Next base: position 77,437,278 of record CM066983.1, on the reverse strand, counting down.
TCCTTGTTGGGGACGCTTCCTCGGGCAATCCTTCACTCAATACCCAATGGTACCACAATCAAAACATTTGATTTGCAAGTCTGGTATAAAACTTGAACTGTTCATTCCTTGAGCTTTATTATGAAAGTTGGTCATGAAGCATCGACTTGTGTGTAGTCGATTGCAAAGTGAACACAATGTATACTACTTGCTAACTTCTTGGGTATATTGAAACTGGAACTAAAGCCCCATGCAAATGGCCTCTTAAAAGCTCCACCATGGTTCCGGTCACTACCCTTGTCATACCACTTTCCTTGTTGATTTTCTCTCGACCTCTTGATACACCCCTCTATCATGAGTGTGGTTTGTTGTACCGCTCCGACGGTTGAGTATTCATAAGGTTCCACCCTCATACGGACATTCTCTCTCAATCCTTCTTCATACTTTCTTTCTCTGTCCTCCTCCAAAGGTACCGACCCTTTTTCAAACCTCAATAGGGCATTATACTTGGAAGTATACTCAGCCAGTGTCATGTCTCCTAGTTGAAGGTGATCGAACTCTCTCTTTTTTGCGTTGTGAGTGGCCCGCAGAAAGAATCGGCGATTAAACTCTACTTTAAATTCTTTGCAAGTTATTGGTGCCCCTTGATCCAACACATTGACCCACCAATTTTGGGCTTCCCCTTTCAGTAGATCACTTGTATTCTCAATCTTTAGTGTATCGGACATCGGAATAGAACGAAAAATCCTCCCCATGTCCATGACCCAGTGCTCTGCTAGCGTTGTATCAGGTGTCCCATGGAATTCCATTGGTTTCTTTCGAGCAAACTGTTTAGACATAGATCTCCCACCTCCTGTTCTTAGGCACATGGATCACAGCTATCGGTGTTGGTTCAAATGGAGTCGTTGGAGGCAACCGCTCTGCTATATTGTGTATCATATCCTCTATGTTCCCAATCATTTCTGTCAATTCATTCATACGCCGGGTATGCGGAGATACATCTCGGTCGTCACTCATGATTACAATCCTGTCAATCTCGATGCATAAATACTATGCATGTACAACAATACACATAAACATGTATGTATAACAATATACATATGCATCAAACATCTCTACAATGTATGAATGCGTTATAGAACATGTGTCAAATCACTCAACACTCCACTCGTCACGCCCCAGAGCAGCAAAAATAGAGAAAAATAAATTTCCTTTTGGGGTCCATAGGGAATGACTGGTGAATGTCACTAATTATCCACACCACACAATACTAGTCTATAACAAGAATAGTAATAAAAACAAACTAGATATAAATAGTCGTTGCTTCTATTACAAACATCAGAGTTATTACAACAATAAAGCTACAGCGGAAGTATATAAGGTTTGGAAGCAACGTATGCCCAAGTACCAAATATAACAAAAATAGCCTAAACAGAAATAATTAACTAATAACTATCTCTGGATCTTCAGCTGGCATAAACATCAGCGTAGTAGTCCTCCCCGGTATAGACATCGTCAGTGGGACCATCCTCGATGTATTCTCCTCCTAGATAGTATCCATCGTCATAGACTCTATCATCTGCAGAATAAGGTACAGGAAAGTCTGGACAGGGAAAATCCGGGCAATAAAAGCCATCAACTTACTAAGAGCCGAGTGAGTATAAACTAACAAGGTACCAGTTATCTGAAGTAAGTAACAAGCTATGGAAGTTATAAGATACAGCTTTACTCAGTAATATCTTTTCTTTAATCAACCCTGTGTAATTTGAATCCACGTTTTATTTTATAAAGACTTAATGGCTCTTACGACCCCAATCTAATTGTAACATTCCTGGATACACCACTGCTCTTGTTGACCATGGTTAAGAACATAGAGTACATATTCTTAATCCACCGCAATTCATGGATACAACGCCTCAAGCACAATATATCATTCTATTGCCACGACTTATCGATATCTTGCCGGTGATCTCCTATTCACCACTCGTTAAGGACATAACCCATCCACCGCTCGTTAAGGATATACCTAGATCACTGGAATATCTCTGAACTACTTGGTCCTACCCACTGCTCGTTAAGGATATAACCCATCCATCGCTCCTTAAGGGCATCGTATGACCAAACGTCCACTTACGTACCATTTTCCAAGAACTTATCGAAACTTATCTAAGTTTCGTACTATGATTGATACATGACATCCCATCCCATCCCATCCCATTGTGGCCTGACTACTCTTGATTTGAAAGAAACAAATATCGAACTTGTACACAAATCAACATGTTACCCACATCATCACGTTAATCCATTATTCTTAATCATACCTATCTTTGTTGTTACATTATCCCTGATCAACCCAAAATCGCATAACAAAAGTCTGAATTGAGAAACAAACAAACGAACCCTTAATACAATAAATAGGCAAAAGACTCCATGTTCCAATAGATTGGGATAAGGTCCAATCGATTGGGATAAAATATGTAACAATCGATTGAGGAAATTGTCAATCGATTGGGTCTAAACCAATGTCAGTCAATTGCAAACATTGGCAATCGATTGGGATGTCAATCGATTGGAATTCTATCCAATTGTTGGGTCCAGAATGATGGCAATCGATTGGGAATTATGCCAATCGATTGACACTTCGTCTTCACCAGCAGATTAATGAAACAACATATATAAATGTCAAAACTATGCATTAAACATATCTATACTTTATAACATCTTGTAAAAATGTCAAATATAGGTACAAAGTGAGTTAGGACTAACCAATGGGTGTGTTTGGCTTGAAACCTCAAGTTCTCTTTCTCTCTTCCTTCTCTTTTTCTCTTCTCTGTACAGCTCTCTCTTCTCTGCTTCTTCTCCTTTTTTTCTTCTTCCCCTTTTGCTTTCCTTCTTCTCTTCTTCTTCTCCCAGCTGTCAAGGCAGTGTGCGTGTGTGTGTATATATATATATATATGGATATATGTATAGATATATGTATATCTTTTTACAAGATGTGCCTTTTTCTCTCTCTCTCAAAGATCTAAAACTGACCCAAGGCCATAAATACTCTCATATATAGAGAGAGAAAAGGTGCCGTCCAAATCTCAAGAAATGAAAAAAACTTGTCTCAGCTTATGCCAATCGATTGGTAATGATGGCAATCGATTGGTAATAGATATTTGAAGGCAATCGATTGGAAATAATGGCAATCGACTGGTATGTTGCCATGTAATAAATTCTAGTCGGTAGAATGGCAATCGATTGAAAAACATGTCAATCGATTGGTAACCAAAAAGTGTCAATCAATTGGGAAACAAAGGCAATCGATTGGTATCTTAATCTCACCAAATGAAAAGAAAAGGTTATATAAGAGTATAGAAATGAAATACCAGGACTTATTATATATAAAAATATAGGATATTACACTCGTCGTTGAATGTTTCCAAAATTTTGTTACCTATAGCTCTAATACCAATAAATGTCACGACCCATCCCACTATGCGTGGACATAGGATACGTGGCACGCCACCGATACTTAAACATTCATTAAATAACTATACGCAGTGGAAAAACAACTTTAAAATAAACTTGTGTATTAAAACTTTAGGAAACATTATCCTCTGATTTGTAAACTTCGTATAAAATTGAAAACGTAATTATATTTCAAATCGGATGAACATATGTTAAAAGGGGTTACCTAAGAATCAATCAAAACGTTTAAATTAATCCCGGAAGCTGTATAAAAATCAAACATACAAGGGGTATTTCGACCGGTCGAACGACCCCATTTGACCGGTCAAAACATTTAAATTAATCCCGAAAGGTGTATAAAAATCAAACATGCAGGGGGTATTTCGACCGGTCGAACGATCCCATTCGACCGGTCGAATGACTCTTTAGCAAAATTCTGCCCAAAGCTGCAGAATTTGCTTAAGGCATCAAACAACCTTCATTCATTTTATTCCACCAAACATGCTTACCTTTTAAACTACACAATCTATACTAGACTTTCAAGAACATTGTTAAGACATAGTAACACACAAAAAGTAACAATAACGGAACAAGCTATGAAGCTAAGGCTTGTTTGGGTTAAAACATAAAAGTTCCATTACATTTATCCAAAATCCGAGTTTGACAAGTAAAACATTCAAAACACGTCAAGAGTTCGAATATGTTCCAACATAACCAAAAGTAGTTTTACAAACTTATTACAACATTTGGAATTGAAACAAAAACATGTACAAGAGAAAGATCCCCATCACTCCCGCGGTCTCACTCCTTACACTTCTTCTTTCCTTTCTTTCGTTCACCTGTAATGGAGTAAATCTCCATTGCTCAGCTATATGCTGAGGGTACAATTTTAAACATATGTTTATATGACAATTCATGCTTAACATATCATACACATCAAAATGGTCTCTAGGGAGAGTAGTGCGCATTCATCCGGTAATGAAACAGCAGAATTGATGCCGTGGAGGGCATTCTCTTTACCACTCATCCAGTACCCTGAATGGGCCTTCTCCCAAACCATGCATAGTGCCTTGGCTGGGCCTTCTCCCAAACCATGCATAGTAGCCGTTGCTACTCCAATCCTCCAACATCGAGGAGCTTGCCCCCGGATGAATTTGTTTCAACCCATATAGACACAGAGTTTGCTTATATAATCATATATACATGCTTTTTATTGTAGTTTCATGTGCATAATTAATAGGCCTAATTAATATATGAATTTTGCCTGGATCCAAAATATCAACTCGATATTCAAAACATGTAAATTCTATATAATTCATAGGTATAGAATTCATACCTCGTGCGATTTTTCTATGACTTTGAATGATGAATTAAGGGACTAATAAAACGTTAGATCTCGAATCTCAAGCGATTCCTACAAGTTTATACGCATTTTTCCAATATTAGGATTTTTATAAAATCAACCAAACATGTCCTAACAACTATCAAAATGAAGCTCTTACCTCCACAAGTTCAAATCTAGAATTTAGATAAAGCAATTTAAAATGATATCCAAACTAACAAAAAATCATTTTACATAGATAAATTTACTATTCATAATTTAACAGATAGTCAAAGAACATTTAAATCATATAAATGTCATTTCATCATACGAATGCCTCATGATTCTCCGTTTACCGTGTCCTCAACCGACACTTCACCGTTGACCACAGTCAACCACTTATCTCAATTATCAAATAACATTGATAATTCGCAACATCTCAAATATGCATTTTAAATGAACAAAATTTCCAGGACGAGGGTGGCACTCTCAACTTGTAGACTCTCCGTCTCTCGGCTCTCTCTCTCTCTCTCTCTCTCTCATACATATACACATACATAGTACAGCACCGGACCTTAGGTCCTTGATAGGAATTATATAGCCTAATCCCAAGAGCTCGGGGATAGTTTCAGTGGAGCTTCTATTCGCAAGGAGAAAGAAAAATGAGTCTGGGCTAGGCATTTTCGCCCAGGCCTGACTGCCCAGGCGAGCATCACCCGAGCTGGCATGCTGCAAGTTTGGGAGTGAGTTTAGCGTGGAACTTGCCGAAATATCGCCCGCTAAGTAACTCGCCCAGGCAGGATCAGGGATCTGTAGCGGATTCTTTTTCCTAATTGGTTTAGGAAGCTATTTCATTAGAAAACTTGGATAGGCTATAAATACACTTTCCTAAGGCTGTAAACAGTGATTATAACTCTTTTTGAAACCTTAAAAGAAAATACAACTCTACAATGGTGTGGACGTAAGCACTATTGGCCGGACCACGTAGAAATCTAGTGTTCGTGTTTGTGATTGTTCATTATTTTTTTTCATTCTTGTATTAATTTTGTATGAGTTCTTTTTAGTGTGGATGAGGTGTAAAGAGAGGTATAACACGTAGGCAGGCTAGTGAGTGTAAAATATAGTAAAATAATAGACAAGTAGTAGTACAGTCAGATGGGTCCCAGAGAGGACGTGGCTCGAGTGAGAGCCAAGGTAGTTCCAAATAAGAGAGAAAGAAGCAGTAGGTGTCACGACCCATCCCACTACGCGTGGAAATAGGACACGTGGCACGCCACCAAGGCTCATCCAAACATCATCTAATAATACGCAGCGAAAAGAACTTCTATAAAACAACCCTGGGTATATTAAAACTTAGGAAACATTCCTCTCTGAGTTGTAAAATACATTGAAATCAGAGTTATAAAAAGTTTTTGGCTAAAGGAAAACACTTTCAAAAGAAATAGTTTTGGAAACAGAGGCTCAGTCGACTGCCCAGTCGACTGTACTAGGGTCCAGTCGACTGCTCCGTCGACTGTGTCAAGCAGAACCAAAACCCTAAATCTCAACAGAGGTTCAGTCGACTGCCCAGTCGACTGCTTTCTGAAACCAGTCGACTGCTTTTCAAACGAAGGAGGCAGCAGCTCAAGTCAACAGTGTTCAGTCGACTGTCCAAGGGGTCAGTCGACTGCTTCTCTTATAATATACACCCAGTGTCTAAATCCCACGAGGTCCAGTCGACTGACCCTGGGTCCAGTCGACTGCTCCCCTGCTGGCAGCCCTGTGCTGAAATTTACAAGTCCTACTACTCAATACCAATAACAATCACAACCACAACTGATTTAACGCATTAAAACATAACTACAGATGTTCAATTACACGATTACACTACTGCGAAACTGATCTATGAATTCCCTTACAACATATTATTACAATACCCAAATCCTTACTCAAGTTTTAGGATTAAAACAAAAACATTATACAAGTGTTCTCCCCGGTGTTAATCGGCCTCACTCATCGCGCTTCTTCTTGTCTTTCTTCTTACCTGCAATGGAGTACATCTCCACTGCTCAGCTATATGCTAAGCGTACAATTCTAAATGTATGCTTATATGACAATTCATGGTTTAAGCATCTAAAACACATAGAAATAGTCTCTGGGGTGAGTGGTACGCATTCATCCGGTCGATGCCGTAGGAGGCCCACCTCTCCCACGCATCTCGTACACTGGTTGGGCCTTCCTCCATACCAGGTACCGTGTACTGGTTGGGCCCACCTCCAATCCAGACACAACCACAAATTCCAATTCCAACAAGATCACAATCCTCAAGGTTCGAGGAGCTTACTCCGAATGAATTTGCACCAAACTCCCCTTTGACCCAAGTAGACACATAACATGCTCACATAAACAGTTATACGTGCTTTTATCATAATTTCACGTGCATAATTAACGGGCCTAGCTAATACATGAATTTTGCCCGGATCCAAGAATATCAAAAGTGATGTCCAAAACATGAAAATCCATATATTCATAGATCTAGAATTCATACCTCGTGCGAATCTCTTCAAACTTTGAAGGATCGTCTAGGGGAATAAATAATCGTCGGATTTCGAATTTGGTACGATTCCTACAAGTTTTACCTGATTTTTCCCAAAAGTCCAAAAATTAAGATTTTATAAAAACTTGGCCAAACATGACCTAAGTAGTATCAAAACGTAGATCTTACCTCCACGACTTCAAATCTGAAATCTGGAGAAAATCTGACGGACGAAGGGTCGTCGATCGGCGTCGCAAAGCCCGTGGCTACAAAATCTCCTTTCTCTCTCCTCTCTCTAGATATTTAGGGGTTTGGATGAGATTGACATCTCATCTCAATCTATATATATAGGCAAACTTTCGGGAAATTACGTTTACCTCCCCGCAAGTTTCTCAAAACTTCTAATTAATCCTTGAAACGTCGCACACGTCCATTTTATGCCTTTACGAGTGAAAACTATAAAGTTCAAAAGTTTCCGACTAAGTTTCGTTTGGGTCCAAAATAACGTCCGAAAATTATATTCTGTGAAATCTCTACACAACCTACCTTTTTAATTAACGCATCTCTCACGTTCTCACCACAGTTCTCAAAATGATACTATCATATCCAAATTACCAGAATTATACTACACAGGTATAATTACTATTCAACAAATACCAGATAAAGTCAAATAACATTTAAATCACATAAATGTCATTTACTCATGATTATGCAATATGAACTTGCCATGCTCCTGTGTCCTCACTGACACCTTACCGTTGACTCACAGTCAACCTCAATCCACCATTATCAATTAACATTGATAACCTCTCAATCTACAATTATGCATGATAAAACTATAAATTTTTGGAACGGGTGTGACAGTAGGTGTCCTAAGGTGAGGATATGAGTGGAAGGTATGGAAGGAGTGAAGGTGGAGGAGGAGTGGTAGGTAAGGTGAGAGTGAAGGTGGAGGAGGAATGGTAGGTAAGGTATGAGTGAAGGTGGAGGAGGAATGGTAGGTAAGGTATGAGTGAAGGTGGAGGAGGAGTTGCTTAGATGATAGTAAGGAGGGTGTGATAACTTGATTAATTGCTCAAGCTTCAGGTTGATTCTGGTTGTTTTCCGGTTGGTGGATATATTGAATGAGGCTAGTATTTATAGCGGAGTTGTAAGGGTATATGGTACAGCTGGAGGCTCTGTGGGTGTGGTGTTCTGGCACTCTAGGAGAGGTCCGTTTGTCTGAGGTAGGTGAGGGCCTTAAATGCTTATGTTTAAGGTAGTTGAGGATATTAAATGAGATCTTGACCCATGCACGGGGGTTAAACAAAGACAAGTCATGTGACAAAAGAGAGTGTCATTGGTGGTGTTTAGCAGGTGAGGTAGTAGCTGCAGATGTGTCATCGAAGTATGGTTTGCTATTGGGTAAAGAGGGTTAAGCAAGGGAGTGTATCAAGATCATGCTATTGGTCTACAGAAGGTTAAGCAAAGAGGTGTACCAAGGGTGCTATTGGAGGGAGTGTATCAAGATCATGCTATTGGTCTGCAGAAGGTTAAGCGAGGGAGTGTACCGAGGGCGCTATTGGCTGCAGATAAGGCAATGGAGGGTCAAAGGCTCGGCTGGTCTTAAGGTCAATGACAAACACTGAATATTGCACATTCATGTGCCAATATAATAGACATAATGCTCATTTAATTCCCCAAAACCTAGTTTTACATGCATATTTAAATTAATATAATTTAATGGTGATGTCACTCAAATGTATGTAATTATTTGTTTTTACATATTTTTATTTAGGTAAAAATGAAGTGAAATAAAGGGAAGAAAAGAAGTAGCAACCACACAGGATTATTTCTAAATTATTTACGAAGTGTGAAAGCGACACTTTTGCGTTCACACTTTATGTAAATGAATTGAAAGCGACATTTTTGGAATGATATCTCTCAAATCTGTCTGATCTCTCTCTCTCTCTCTCTCTCTCTCTCTCTCTTTCTCTCTTATCAACATGATTTTTTTTTCAAACTTGTCAGAATGCCGAAGACAATTGAGGCGCGTGAAGAAAAAATGGACAATGCGTATTGCTTTCGTGACGAACAGGATGATGAAATACTCATCTCCTCTCGTCTATAAAATGGAGAGAAAGACAGAAGCATTCAACACACCATTCACAACAATCAACAACAATTCACAGCAACAATCACTGTTAGGGAGAGAATAGTTTAGGGGAGGTTATTATGTGAGCACTTTATATTGTCCCTAGAAATAGGATACTTTAATTTTTCTTTGCCTTTTCTAGTTCTAGTAGTTGTAAAATTTTACTTTTATGTAATTGATGATTTTATGTTCAAAAATATGTAGCAAAACTTTATGTACTGTATTTCTTAAATTTAAAATATTTGTTTTCTTGTATGACCTTTGTCAATTTGTAGTAGTAAAATATTTCTATTTAAAATTAGATCTAATATTTCTAGTCTAGTAGTACTTATAGTTGCCCCCTAAAATAATTAGAAACCCCAAATTTTTAGTTTTTATAGCAATATTTTCATTCACTAAAAGACAGATTTTGCGATTAAATGTCAGATTTCTTAGCCACGTAGTTGTTGTAATCATCTACTAAAGTCCAAAAGTACATCATACTCATTTCTCACTCCAAAAGTATATTTGGATTTGGTTTGGCCTTATTTGTGTTCTTGGAGTTCAACCACTGTGACCCCACAAGAATCCAAAGTCAAAGGTTTAGTATTTTATTTTTGGTTCAGTATTTCCATTTATGTATATTTTATTAGCCTAGTTGTACTAAACTTTGCTATTTTGCAGATTCCACAAATTCAACCCCAGCTCATGTTAAGTAGGAAAATAATATAATAATATTATATTTCACTCTTACCTTAGTTTTACAACTTTAGTTTTAATTGAGCAGTCACTGTTTATATCTATTTAATTTATCTTTAAATTTTATTTGGAAGACAGTTTCAATTCCAAAATGGTAGGCTAAAACTTTAATTGGGGATATGTAATAAAAACTTAGAAACCACAGCTTCTGTGCACTAATCTTAAATGGGCAAATTTATCTAGATGGGTTGTTTTTTCATTTATGGCCAAAAATATCTATGTATCTATAGTTTATGACCATTTAACATGTTTATATACTATGGCTATATTGGGCTCAAAAGAGTACATATTTGAAATAAAAAGCCTAATTATGTGGATTGTCAAACTATGCCTTTTGTCATAAAAAACACCTAGCATACTCAAACAACTCATATGACAAAGTTAATATTTCAAATATGTGTTTATATATATTTCTATCCAATAATGGATAGGCAATTGTGTAGTGGCAGAGTGGTGGGGACGGGACGCCGAATAACCCATGTCCGCGGCGGGGCACGGTTCGAACCTGGCTACTGCCCAATTGCCTTTTTATTTTTCTTTAAACCAAACGATGTCGTTTCATATCAAACCTGACACACTTGATATGACCCTGACTAGTGAAAGTTTATTTTTAAATAAAGAATGACTCTGCGGTCTTAAATGCCAAATGCTTTTCAAATGCACAAAAGTTGTGGGATCTAGTGTTGGTTTGCATATTCCCAATTCCTTTAAATCATTTCCCCTAGTTAATTAATATTTCCTGTTTTATAATAGTTTTGCTTAAATATCTGTATTATTTCCATCTTTCGCTATTATTAAATCTAAAAAGTTTAGCTCATAAAAATTTAGCTTTTATATATTTTTCTTCCTTTTCTTACTAGTATGTTAGTTAATTTATTTTGCACTGTTAAGATCTTTACCATAAACTGTTAAAAAAAAAAAATAGCTTTAATTACTTTTATTGCAAACATATAAAAATTAGTAGTTTAGTAAAACCCCACAAAAATCCATCATCTTTTATTTTCTTTTTAGTGACAAAATAGTTATATACTTAACTTTATAAAATTTTATTCCGTTCCCTGTGGGTTCGACCTGGACTTCCAGAACTTTATTACTTGTACGATCACCTACACTTGGGTGTGATAAGAAAACGCGTCAATAGGATGTCGTCAGTCATGGGGCTTTCTAATTGGCTATGGGATGAAAGGTACATGGCACGTAAAGGTGAAGGTCACGTGTCTCTCTCTCTCTCTTTGGAACCAACCCTAATTTTGCCTAGGAGGCATGAGTTAGGGAGACACCTTTGACTCTAGCCACCTAACCACGAGCTCTCGAGATCCCAATGGGCCAAGCCACCCTTCAGTAGTGCTCCTGACTAAGGGTGGTTGACCCAAGTGTGAATATGTGTGTTTGTGTATTGATTATGGGCTCTTGTGATTGCCACGAGTATGGCCCTCTAAAGTGCCATGGCCCCTAGGGCTGGGGCTCCTATCATAGGCTTAGCCTTTTGAGGTGGAGGGCCCTAAGTATTGGAATTGCACTTAGCAGTGGGCCTTCCTGGAGATTTATGGAGAGAGGCTCACATCACGGGCTTAGCCCTTTGAGGCGTCGTAAGTGTTGGAGATGCACCCTTCCTACAGAGGGCATTCCATCATCTTGGGCTTGGCCCTATGGGTCCCCAAGTATTGGGGTTGTAGCCTTCCTAGGGAGGGCCTCCCCAAGTATTAGAGTTGCAGCTTCCTAGGGACGACCTTCCATCAGCATAGGCTTAGCCATTGGAGATGCTATAGGTAGTGGATTTGTAAGGCCCTCCTGGAGATTTAAGTGAGTAGGTAGGTAGTCTATGTGGACATATAAGTAATGACGATGTTGGAGATACGTTTCCCTTTTGGTGACGTATGCAACTACCACGTGGCAGATTAATACACATTACCTACAGATTTCTTACAAATCCTGTGGGGAGATTAGACGTGATTTCCCCAACAACTGGTATCCGAGCTAGGTTCGAGTGAGAGTGATGGCAGAAAAAGAAAAGGTAAAGATCGACAAGTTTGATGGTACAGACTTTGGATTTTGGAAGATACAGATTGAGGATTATCTTTATCAAAAAAAACTCTATGCTCCTCTTTTAGGACAGAAACTAGAAGGGATGGAAGATGAGGATTGGGCGTTGTTAGACCGACAAGCCCTAGGTGTGATCCGGCTAACGTTGGCTTACAACGTTTCCATTAACATTACGAAGGAGAAGACGATAAAGAATCTTATGACCGCTTTGTCCAACATATATGAGAAACCCTTGGCTTCCAATAAGGTGTATTTGATGCGACCTCTTTTTACCTTGCATATGGGAGAAGGTGCATCTGTAGCAGTTCACCTTAATGAATATAATATTTGTAACCACACAATTGAGTTCAGTTGGTATTGAATTCGATGATGAGATCAGGGCTCTGCTTTTATTGTCATCTTTGCCAGATGACTATTACAGCTATCAGTAGTGCTTCCAGAAGCAATATGTTAAAGTATGATGATGTCTGTGACTTGGTCCTTAGCGAATAAATTCAGAGGAGAGAGTCGGGTGAGTCATTTGGGTTAGCATTGAATATGGATAATCGAGGTAGAGCACCGAGGAGGAATGTGAGCCAGGGAAGATCAAAGTCAAGGAGGGGGAGGTCCAAAAGAAAAGTAAACGTTACTGATGTAGAATGTTGGGAATGTGGAAAGAAGGGTCATTTTAGTAGAGACTGTCACATAAAGATGGGTGATAAGGAAAAAGGGAATAATAAGGAGCAGGATTCCATAAATTCAGTGACTAGTGACGTTGGAGATGCTCTTATTTTGTCTCTTGATACTCATATGGAATCTTGGGTTGTAGATTCGGGAGCCTCTTTTCATGCTACATCGAATATGGAGGACTATGTTCATGGTGACTTTGGGAGGGTTTATCTTAGGGATGAAAAACTTTGCAATATTTATTGGTGGTGATTGTGAAGTTACCCAATGAAGCGACGTGGAAATTAAATGATGTTATGCAATTCCATACTTGAAGATAAATTTGATTTTTGTGAGCCAACTTGCTAGTGTGAGATGTACCACGACATTTTCCGATGATGATTGGAAGGTTACCAAGGGGGCTATGGTATTGGCTCGCGGTAAAAGAAGGGCACTCTATATATGACTGCGGTGAGTAGAGATGCCATATTGGTTGCTGAGTCATGCAATGAGTCCAATATATGGCACTACAGACTTGGACACATGAGCGAAAGGGGATGAAAGTTCTATAGTCAAAGGGAAAGCTACATGGCCTAAAATCAATAGAGATTGACTTCTGTGAAGATTGTGTCTTCGAGAAACAGAGGAAGGTGAGTTTTTCAAAGACTAGGAGAAGTTTGAAGACGGAGAGGCTAGAGCTTGTTCATACCGATGTATGAGGACCGTCTACAGTTTCATCACTTGGAGGCTGGACGTGCTATGTGACTTTCATTGATGATTCTTCTCAGAAGGTATGGGTTTTTTTTTTAAAGAATAGATGCCTTTTGCACTTTTAAGAAGTGGAAAGCCTTGGTGGAGATTGAAACAGGTTCAAAGGTTAAATGCCTTAGATCCGACAATGGAGGGGAGTACAAAGACATGAAGTTCATTAGGTTTTGTTCAAATAATGGAATTAGGATGGAGAAGACTATTCTAAGGGCCCCGCAGCAAAATGGCGTTGCCGAACACATGAATAGAACTTTGAATGAATGGGCCAGAAGTATGAGGATACATTCTGGACTACCCAAGATGTTTTGGGCACACGCAGTTAGCACAGCTGCACACCTTATCAATCATGGACCATCAGTTCCCTTTAATTGAAGGTTATCGGAGGAGGTTTGGAGTAGAATAGAGGTAAATCTTTCTTATTTGTGAGTGTTTGGTTGTGTTTTATATATGCATATTGATTCTAAAGCTAGGAGCAAGTTAGACCCTAAATCGAGGAAATGCACTTTCATTGGTTATGGCACGGATTTGGGTATCGATTTTGGGATGACCAAAATCAAAAATCATTAGAAGAAATGATGTCATATTCAATGAAAAGGTGATGTACAATGATAGGATGGGTACAGAGTTGAGTAGCACGGAAGCTCAAGTTGAGAAGTCTGGGTATGTTGATCTAGAGTGGCCATCGGAAATTAAAGATTTTGGGGATGAGAACACACCGGCAAACACAGTTCTGTGGCAAAAGCTGATCACACCAGATTCCACAGTGAGCCGGTCTTCCAGAGTCTCTAGACCTACATAGAGGTATTCTCCATCTTTGTATTCTTTGTTATTGATAGATGGTGGTAAACTGGAAAGTTATGAAGAAGCTCTACAAGTGAATGATTCGGTCCAGTGGGAGTTAGCTATGAAAGATAAGATGGACTCACTCAAGTCAAATAAGACATGGGAACTTACCGAGTTACCCAAGGGTAAGAAGGCACTTCACAATAAATGGGTTTACATGTTAAAGGAAGATCATGATGGTAGCAAGCGCTATAAGGCGAGATTGGAGGTAAAAGGGTTTCAGCAAAAAGAAAGGTACTGATCACACCGAGATTTTCTCTCTGGTTGTGAAGCTAACCCTAACAAAAACTAATCACTAACTATATATACCTCTTTACAAAATGGCAAACTTGTAAATAAAAAAGAGGCAACAAATTCTGGAGTTACGGATCAATCCCAAGCAAAAGGCCGGATCGATCTGCTGATTCGACAGAGCAGCAAAATCTCTAGCAAAACACGCGGATCGATCCGAGGTGTAAGGCCGGATCGATCCACTTCTTCTACAAAAAAGCAGAATGATCAGTAAAACATCCAGATCGATCCCAAGCAAGAAAGCGGATCGATCCTAAAATTTAAGTCACAACTAGAATGCTCGTCCAAAATACCCAGATCAATCCGCATGTAGAATCTGGATTAATCCGACTTCACAAAAGGATGTCTCCAGGCCCCTGAGCAAAAGCAATCGATCCGCATTTTAAACCCGGATCGATCCAGCTCCTAAAGAGGTTCTACTAGTGTTTCTTTTGGTTGAGCTTCATCCAACTTCTACTATTGTGCCAAAATATCTACAAAAATAGATTTTCATTAGTAGAATGACAATAACACAAGGATTATCAAAAGTAAAGTTTATCCATTAAATCTCCCAAATTCGGTGATAAACTATGTCCAATAGGGGCAAATCATGAGGACACGATTGCAATATTAAACACCGATCACACTTCCCAACTAGCATGTTGCTAGTCTCTTAGTAGTAAGGCGGAAGACCAAGTAAATTAAGAGTAACCTTGCACAAATTTTTTATTTAAATGAAGGATAAACCGTTTTTGTGGAGAACATGATTGCAATAAGCCGTTAAAATTCTAGGTTACTCGTAGAGGCGGAGTTTTGTATCCTGAGGGTTGTTAGAATGATACCTACAAACATAGACTTTTCGAATAAAAGCTGCTCACTATCTGGTGCCAACGCTCAACAAAGTTGCGAGATTTTCAGAAGATTTTGGCAATTGTTGCATGAATTCTCCAAATCTACAAACTATTAAGATTATAAGGCAACTTCATTCATTCTAACTCTTAGGTTTGCGTGGTGTTTGTCGCATGACTATAAATGTTGGGGCGGTGCAATGCATTCATAATCCAAATTTTGATCAAAACCGCGCTTCAACGTAATTCTCACCGGTATTACACTCAGAAATGAAGTTCTTGACAAAAGGTACTACGCTCAAGACATGCAGGCAAAGAGTAATGAAAATGGAATTCAAAGCTGCGCACGTGTCATATATGAAAAATTTTAAATTTTTATGAAACGGGTAAAGCTAATCTCATGAAAGATACCATGCATTGGAGGTGGTGCAATAAAACTCTAACTGCTTGTCAAATTCGTCTCAAACTCTGAATCGCATTTTCCAAGGATCAACTAGGACTAGGGAAGGTCAAAAAGAGGGTAAGGAGTGATGAGATGTAGGAAATGCGAAAGGTAAGTGTTTTGGGAACAATCTCAGACTTAAGGGGTTGCACACGGACTGACAATACTAGGGATGAGTCAGAAACAATTGATTTTGAATGAGGCACACAAGATAAGTACTTTTCTCATGGCTCTTATTATTTTTTTAAGAACAAATTTTCTTCTTTTCTGAGCCTTTCTTTTCTTCTTTTAGTGCTTTCCCAAACAATCACAATTTGATCCCTTCAAATTTTTTTAACATAAGACTTTTTGCAAACAACCTCTTAAGAATGTACTTTAAACAAGAGGGGTGGGGAAGGAATGGGGCAATGTGAAAGGATAGTGTGAAGGTGGTGAATGTGGAAAAGGCAAGAGGAAATGGTGAGAGATGTGGCCTAAAATCATTTCGTCGGGGTATTGCGATTCATTGTTCTCCCCTATGATGACAAGCAAGCCAAATATGACAGCCCTCTAATGCATGATCAAGATAAGAAGATGAGATTAACTACGACTTTAAAATGCTATTCAACAAGAGAGAAGTATTGTCTGTAATACTCAAAAAAATGGAGGACGGCTCAAAATCTCACAAGGTTCAAGTCTCCACAAGTGTTTCAGACGATATTCAGATTATAATTGCATTAAACATCGTCCTGTCATAAGTGAATAAGCAATGTGCACCACAAGTCCAAAACTTGAAATTTATGAGGTTTACTATAATCGAGATAGTTCTAAGATTCATGGGATTCGACACGTGTCATATACTAATATCACAAGAAAAACTCAAAACAAGTGTCATCGCTCGATGCTTTGAATGGGCAACAAAACATTTTTGGATTTTTTTTTTTTTGCAAGAAGTGAAACTAAACATGTAACGAGAGAGATAACTCTCTCACACCCCCAACTAGGACTAAACATTGTCCTTAATGAAACTAGAAAATGCAAGGGGAGGAATGATATTATCGGAAGTTCGCGAAGTGAGCAAGCGGTAATTACATGTACCTACAATGTTAGAATCACCAAAGAAAAAGAAAGAAAAGAGAGGAGGTAAGAAAAGAAATATTGACATGGCGCGAGAATATAAGAAATAAACACAAGCCAAACAGTCAATTAAACTAAAATCCGTATCCTCCGCATTAAACCTAATACAAAAATATCTAAACATCCACAATCAACCAAATAGCCCATAACCATCCATACGAAAAAAAAGAAGAAGATAAGCAGACAATAATCCAATAAACTCCAACACAGAAAAGGAGATCCCAACATGGGAAAATTACCTAACAAATTCTAAACTCGCAAAGAAAAATGCCCGGGGCACTACAGTTTGAACCTACAGAGTTAGAAATTGAAGATACTTTGCCTAGTCATCCTCGCCATTGCCATCGCCATCGCCACCTTGGCCACCTGCTCCACCATACGGGTTTTGAAAATAGTATGGGACGTCCGCACTGGGGAAGGGCATATGATAAAAATTGCTCTGAAAGCGTATCACCATGTCGATATCTTGCTGATAGTCCCTGCGGAAGTCCTGAAACTCTCCTCATAATCCTTGCAAAACCCGGCCCTATCCCTGTTGCTCCTCTCCCAAACTATTGAGTCAATGGTACACCTCGGACATGTCGAATGCGTGGCCTGTCTCCTCCTCCTAAGTACCACTCGGTCCCTCCTCAGTTTGTTCCATCTTAGCATGGGACTGAATCTACAAGTCACTCTTGATAATAGTAGAAGAATTTATTGGTTTAGGTGCAAAGGCAGGTAATGAGGGTAGGGAAGGGGAGGCTACTTGAGGCGATGGTGTCAGTTGCAATGATAATCATGTGATTAATTATAAGGGTCACAAAATTGACCGAGATGGAGGAATCTGTCACGCCCTGACGTAGCATAAATAAGGAAAGCCTTTAATTTCCTTTATGGACCCGTAGGTCGCGACAGTTTGAAGGATCGATTCCGTCCCAAACGTCGAACAACAAAACATAATAATCAGAGCAGAGCAATCAAGGCTTATAAAAATTTTCTAACTTATTACATAATACAGCACGGGGTCATCTAAAGGCACAGACCGCCTTAAAACAAAACAATAACTTAGTGTCTATTACAGTCATCCTTATAACAAACAGTCATAACTTAAAACATAAAAGTTTAAAGCATAAAATCAATAAACAGTTTCACTTCAAAGCTGCCGTTCTCAATTTGCATAGTCATAAGATTCCTCCTGATTGTAACTTGAAAAGCCTGAGCACGAATGTCCAGGACACATCAACGTCGTTAGCTTCAAGAAGCTGGTGAGTATTAAAAACAAAACTTTAAATGTAAAACATACCCATTTACCTTTTTCCATTTTTAATTAAAATCCACAAGTTTATATTTAAGATAAAGAGCTCGTTTAGAAAACAACCACAACATTATTCAAAAGATAAGTTCACACATATGTGACCGTGTATGAGAATGATGCACCATCTCATCTGACCGACTCTTTTCTCTCGACAAAACCCAACAACCCACTATCTTACTCCTGGTATCTTTGAAACACTAAGATAGCCACACTTTAGCAACGGGGCGCCAGGGAGTGTCCAGTTTGCCTCACACTTTGGTCCGGGGTACCAGGGAGTGTCCAATGCCTCACACTTTGAATACCCTAACCGCCATGCAAATATCGGGGCAACCCTTCACGCAGTATCCAGACTCGAGTATCAGGGAGTGTCCGTAGGCCACACTTTAACACTACCATGGGTGCCAGGGAATGTCCAAGTTCGGCGTCACACACTTTAACGCTTCCATGGGCGTCAGGGAGTGTCCAAATTTGCCACCGTCGCATTTTAAAGATACCCTCACCGCAATCTCAACCACAACCACAACCACAACCACAACCACAATCTCAACCACAACCACAACCACAACCACAAACTCAAACTCATACTCTTTCCACACTACCATTACTCTTTTTCATACTGACTGACACCCACATGCATGTACCACTGACTCCATATGAATAACATGAATTTAAACATAAAGTAAATCGCGCACGTACGGGGATTGATAACTTGTAATTCATTACCTTAATCATTTCAAACATAACTAATAGCATTCTGTATTAATAAAATTTCCAAACAGAACCTTAACCATACTTAAAAATTGAACCAAATAGTCCCTATATACAAAACAGACAAAAACCAGAATCTGCCAGAGGTCGCTCGCGCGATCGTGGCGCGAGATGAAGTTGAGGCTTCTTCTTCCTCGCAGAAACTGCTCTGTTTCAGCTTAATGGGGGTCTTTTTGACCCATTTTCAAAATTGAAATTAACTAAGCCTTATAATATATGTTTCTCTTCAGTTTTTCGTAAGGAATTCAAATCCATAATCAATTTAACACCATTTGATCCATAGCTCTCTAATTTTATGAAAAACTAAAATATGTCAAAACTAATTTTCTTACATACTTTTTCATGTGATCAAATTAGACTCTAATACTGTAAACATGGCATGTAGGATGTATAATCTTTCATATTTCATTCTAAAAACGGATTTTGGTTGAGCTTGGAAAATTGTGATTTTGAAGCTCAAGCTTCCATGGACGAATTTAGAAATGGAGGATCATTAATACATTCACAAACTCAGTAAATAAGCATGAATTTACATTCTAGAGTGAGTTTAGAATATTCACTGTGAAAAAGGGATGAGTGATTGTTGAGAAAGATAGACAAATAAAGAAATCCAAATTGAAGCTTTTAAGCTATGGTGATTGAGCTCCCTTCTCTTTAGAAAGTTTGTACTAACTCTCTGTGTAACTCTCCAAACTCTCAAATTTTCTCTTTGTATTTTGGTAATGTGCAGTGTGTGAATGAGGGAGTATGTGAGAGTATAAATAGGAGGATAAGAGAGGTGAACTTGGGCTCCAAGCAAATTTTAAAGACTCACTTAGCAAGCTTAATTGGGTTACAAATCCTTAATTACTAACTCTTGGCTATTAAACTTCAGAGGTGTATGTGTGTGATATATAATTACACAGATTATCATATGTATATATACATCCTCAAGTACTGAAGGGGCAACATAGGTGTGTAGGGGTCAATTGCAAGATGTTTGGCAATTTAGCTTATGGCCTAAGGAATACACACACACACTACTAGCATTGCCAAACAAGGCCTAAAGCAATGATCACTTGCCATAAATGGAAATAAAGCATGTGTCACTTCTAGCTTTACATCACTTTCAAAATCTGTGGAAGTTTTGCACAGCACGGACAGTTTTGAACATAAACTGGTATTTTCGGGGTGCGGTGTCCACCATAAAAATACAGAAAATTCATTTTAACGTAAGGAATGGTTTTCTGGTTTCATAAAAATACTGATTGAGTCAAAAGGAAATATTTCCACCATTTTGAAATACAGATTTTGAAATCCACACAAGTATTACTAACTTTTGTAAAAATTACAAATTTAACCCCAAAAGAATTTTAATTATGAAATAAAACAAGAAATCAGTTTTAACATATAAGAATTGTAAATAAACAGGAGATTAACAATACAGATTAATCATGGAAATTCAAATTGAATTTAAATATGTCAAATGCAATTACAAGAAATTAAATGAAATGCAGGTTATTACAGTATCATTTATGGCATACAATAGGGTGCCATGATCCATTCTGTCACGCCCCGACGTAGCATAAATAAGGAAAGCGTTTAATTTCCTTTATGGACCCGTAGGTCGCGACAGTTTGAAGGATCGATTCCGTCCCAAACGTCGAACAACAATAATGTCATAATCAGAGTAGAGCAATCAAAGCTTACAAATATTTTTCTAACTTATTACATATTACAGCACGGGGTCTCTAAAGGCACAAACCGCCTTAAATCAAAACAATACCTTAGTGTCTATTGCAATCATCCTTATTACAAAATCAGTTCAACTTAAAGCATATGAAAGTAAATTCTATTCCCAGCAGTTGTTCTCAATTCACATAATCATAACGTTCAGCCTGATCATAACCTGAAAAACCTGAACACGAATGTCCAGGACACATCAACGTCGTCAGCTTCAAGAAGCTGGTGAGTATTAAAAACATAGCTTTGAATGTAAAGCATACTCATTTAATCCAATATAAAGCAAGCAGTTCATTTTAGGAAACAACCACAATATTATTTAATAGATATAATTCTCGTATATGTGACCGTGTATGAGAACAATGCACCATCTCATCTTACCGACTCTTTTCTCTCGACAAAACCCAACCACCCACCATCACACACCGGTATCTTTGAAACGCTAAGATAGCCACACTTTAGCACAGGGGTGCCAAGGAATGTCCAGTTTGCCTCACACTTTGGTTCGGGGTACCAGGGAATGTCCAGTTTGCCTCACACTTTGGTCCGGGGTACCAGGGAGTGTCCATTGCCTCACACTTTGACTACCTAATCCTCCATGCAAATACCGGAGGAACCCCCACGCAGTATCCAGACTCGGGTATCAGGGAGTGTCCGTAGGCCACACTTTAGCACTACCATAGGTGTCAGGGAATGTCCAAGTTCGGCTTCACACACTTTGACGCTACCATGGTCGTCAGGGAGTGTCCACTTTTGCCACCGTCGCTTTTCAAAGACACCCTCGCCGCAATCTCAATCACAACACACTTTGGTACTCACTTACCAGGGAGTGTCCACAACACCATCTCAACCGCACTCACTATACCACATTGACCATTACTCTTTTCCATACTGACCAACATTCACACTCACCATGCATGTACAACTGACTCCACATGTATGTCATGAAACTTTAAAACATGAGGCAATTTACTGATTTATACAAACGACGAGCGTACGGGAATCGATAAGTCATAACACAACGTTTTAATCATTCAAACATAACCAATTAAGATTCTACTTTAATAAATTTTCCAATCAGAGCTTTAACAGTTCATAAAATACCACCCAAACAGTTCTTTATCACAAAACAAGCAAAATTTGAAACTGCCAGAAGTCGCGCGCCGCGGGCCGCTCACGCGAGGGGTCGCTCGCGCGGGCTGCTCGCGCGACCTGCCCATTTTTCCTTTTTTCTTTATATAAACCCTTCTGTCTGCCTGGGGACACAAAGATCGCTCGCGCGAGGGGTCGCTCGCGCGATCGCGCGCGAGAGTTTAAGCAGAGGCTTCATCTTCCTTGTCAGATTGCTCTGTTTCAGATTTCAGGGGTCTTTTTGACCCATTTTTAGATTCAACAATTCATAGGACATGTAATATATGATTCTTTTTAGTTTTTCACAAGGATTATGAATATGTACTCAATTTAACATGAAACAAACTATAGCTCTCAAATTTTATGAAATTTCAAAAGACATCAAAACTTCATTTTCAATATACGTTGTGATATGAACAAATTAAGCTCCATAACTTAAACCATAGACTTTATATACTATATTCTTTCAAAATCATCTCTAAAAACTTGGTTTGGTTAAGGTTAAAAAATTGTGATTTTGAAGCTCTAACTTCCATAGTTAATATCAACAATGGTGATTAGTAATTTTATACACTCAAACAGTAACTAAGCATGAATTACATTTAGGAGTGAGTTTAAAATACTCACTGAGGTGAGAAGGTGTGTGTTTGTTGAGAATGATTCAAGAAATAAAAACACCCAAACCAAGCTTGGCTATGGTGATCAAGAGCTCTCTCTCTCTCTCTCTCTCTCTCTCTATATATATATATATATATATATATTTCAAAAATTAGGAACTCTCAAGTCCTCTCTGAAATTCTCTGAATGTTAGTGCAGAATGAGTAGTGTAACAACTTGTGAGTTGTATGTGTGTTTATATAGGAATGCAAGAACTTGGAGGCCAAGAATACCTACACCTTGAATGAATACATGTATTCACAGCCATACATACGTATTATACACTGAGATATGATCTCAACAGTTCACCAAAGGTCAAATTAAATGTGTAGGGGTCAAATTGAGTGTGTTTGGGAATTTAGCTTATGGCACAAAAATTACACACACAAGTTAAACATTCCCAAACATTGCCTTAACCAATGATTAGTTGCCATAAATGGAAATAAAGCAAGTGTCAAATCTTGCTTTATATCACTTCCAAAATCTGCGAAAGTTTAGCACGGTGTGGACAGTTTTGGAAGTAAACTGGTAATTTCGTGACGCGATGTTCGTCATAAAAATACAGGAAATTCATTTTAACGTAAGAAATGGTTTTCTGGTTTTATAAAAATACAGTTTGAATTAAAAGAAATCATTTCCACCGTTTTTGAAATACAGACTTTGAAATTCAACACAGGTATTATGAATTTTGTAAAATTGCAGTTTGGCCCCAATAAGAATTCCAAATATGAAATCAAGCGAGAAATAAATTCTACACATAAGAATTGTAATTAAAATAAAAAGTAGATAATG
This sequence comes from Hydrangea macrophylla, assembly GCA_033977485.1. Lineage (NCBI taxonomy): Eukaryota > Viridiplantae > Streptophyta > Magnoliopsida > Cornales > Hydrangeaceae > Hydrangea > Hydrangea macrophylla. The sequence goes on along the minus strand of CM066983.1, from coordinate 77,413,799 downwards.
AATATTAAATATAACAATGCCAAAAATGAAAATGCAGGTTATTACACATTCGAACTGTCTTATGCTTAGTAGGTGAAACTGCTGCCGTTAAGATCAGGTTGGCAAGGCGAAAGAACTCCGTGAAGGTGGAGGGGGCCAACTGGTCAAAAACCTACTACGTTGGTTAGCCAATGAAACAGGTGGCCATGTCATAGGAGTTTGGCCTTTGGTTTGGGTCTTCTACCATACGTGTGGTTTTGGACATGTGGGACACCTATGAGCACGGAAAGAGACACGGCGTCAACCGGAATGGGAACGCCGTGAACATAGGCCTCAAAGGTATAGGGCCCCGTGGTGACCACGCTTACATAAAAAATCCGCACCCACGTCTCATTGTAACCTCCCCCCCCCCCCTCCCTTCCCGAATACTCAAGTTAGCTTTGAAGAAGATTTGTGATGAGATTTCGATGGGTAAACAACCGGGATTCACTTTTGAAAATGATGTTTTGAGATTGAGAGGTAGATTTTGTGTACCTAACGAGAAAGGTTTGAAACGGAACATCCTAGAGGAAGCGCACACTACAAAGTACATCGTTCATCCGGGAAGTACCAAGATGTATAGAGACTTGAGACATGTTTATTGGTGGCCGAGAATGAAGAGAGAAATAGCACGCTATGTTTTACGATGTACGAGTTGTCAACAAGTGAAGGTCGAAAGCCAAGTACCTTTGGGATTAATTATTACAACCATTACCGATAGCCAAATAGAAATGGGAACATAATACAATGGACTTTGTTAATGGGTTTCTGAGGTCTAAGAAATCAAATACTATTATCTAGGAGATCGTTGACCGGTTAACGAAATCGTCACACTTCCTACCACTTCAAACAACTAAACCGATGACGTTAGCTAAGTTGTATATTCGCGAGATTGTGAAACTACATGGTATTCCAGTTTCTATTATTTTAGATAGAGATAGTAGTTTTACATCAAAATTTTGGAGAGCCTTGCAGGAAGCAATGGGTACCAAATTGCATTTCAGTACCGCTTTTCACCTTCAGACCGATGATTAATCGGAAAGAGTAATTCAGGTTTTGGAAGACATACTTCGTTTATGTGTACTTGATTTGATCACTCATGTATCTGAATGTTATGTATATATATATACTATAAAGACACATTAATGATAAAATATATCATTATAACATTAAAATGTATATATTAATGTTGTTGATAGTTTCTTTACAAAAAAAAAAAAAAAAAAAAGAACTTTCTTTAATACAAAACAATTTGTTTTTAGTAGAGTTAAAATACTAGCCCACTTTCAAAAAAAAAAAAACATGAACACTTTTTATAGCATTTCAATCACATTTTAAAAGAAATAATATTTTGTATCATTCTCATTTTTTATTAAAAAACTCCAACAATGTAGACTTGTAGGCTTGTAGTTGTGGACCTTGTAGACTTGTTCTTGACTTCTTGTAGAATGTTGACTTTTAGTTGTGGACCTTGTAGACTTGTTTTACTTTGTGAAGGAAGGGAGAGAGAGAGGCTGAGAGCCTGAGGAAGAGATAGGTTTTAAAAAAAAAAAAAAAAAAAAATCGATTTAATGTTAACCCAAAATCCCAACCTGAACCCGAAATTATAGTTCGGAACCGAACTATAGTTTTCAACTTTTGTTTAGTTCGGATATCGGTACCAATATTCCCAATCCAAACCTGATCAACTCCATCTGAACTTTTTGGTTCGAACTCGAACTTGTCTGATTGCCCACCCTAACTATAGAGGGGTTTAAGTGTCCCATTTAGAATCACCGAGGGAAAAGTAAAAGCACCTAAAGGGAGTAAAATATATTTAACCATTCCATTTATAATTTGTACTTTCAATTTTCAAACTGAACTTTAAGGCACTTTTAATTTTAGCATGTCTTAAATAAAATTATCTTCTTAAACATAATATGATAAATATCCACGAAGTAATGCTGAAGAGGTAACAAGGTTACTACCAGCCTAACAAAAAAAGAAAAAAAAAAAAAACAAGGTTACTACGAAAATTAAAAAACCAAATAAAAAATGTCTTTACTTAGAAGATACTATATGGTTGATTATCATTTAATGATTTGTATACTCCCACAATTTTCATTTCCTTTTCTAGTCCCAAGATTCCTAAGTATTAGTTTAAGAGTAATATTTGGGACACAATTTTCATACAACTTTCATACAACCTCCCCAAAAGATGTGTCTATCTCTCTCCTGTGATGTCACTGGACCCCATAGTGACACAGGAAAGAGATAGACACATCTTTTGGGGAGGTTGTATGAAAGTTGTATGAAGGTTGTGTCTCAAGTATTACCCTTAATTTAAATAAATCCTTAAACGAAGAGACCATGTAGCTCCAAAACAAAAATACAAGTCATAAGAGCTTGTGAAAGAAAATTGCTTTTGATCAGAAGTTTAAAGGTAATTTTTAGCCAATCATAAATTTCTGCAATTGACTCAAATATATTATTATTATTACTTTTTTTTCGATTGAATTACAAGATTCAATTTGTCATTCAGTTCAATTTTAACTTTTAGACTTTTAAAAGTAATTTTAAATTCCAAAAATTATTGCCAAACACCCAAAGAGAGTTGGGCCATGCAAGCACTCTCTTTGTGTCTTTCCGTTAAAACATTAACAAATATTGGCATTAATTGGAAGGTAATAAATAACAATAATATAAGAGTTTTGTTAACATATGCCCCTTAGGGCATATGTTAAGATTCTAAAACTGAAAATAAATAAAGGAGATAAATATTGAATCCCACACCGAACACTGAAACTCACACTATTCTCTTTATTTATTTATACTTTTAAATCCTTAATATATACCCTAAGGACATATGTTAACAAAATCTATAAAATAAATCTAAAGCCAAAATGTGACAGTTAAAATGTGGCTACACCTACTAGGACTAATTACTTTTTGAGCAATACTAGGCACACATCTCAAATCACACCCTAAATTACACCCTTGCTTTAAATGTATGTACCCTGTGATATGTAAGTAGTGTACAAAAAAGTATAAAAAATTCAAACAACATAAATACATGCATTTAAAGCATGAGATGTATTTTAAGATGTGGTTTGAAATATGTGCCTAACATTTTTGTTACTTTTTTAATACTTACCAGGACCAATTACTTAAGCATAAATAGAAGTCCTGACAGAAAAGGTCTTTGTACTCAAGAGAGAGAGCGACTACCAGTATTTGGATAATTTCCAACCAATCCAAATTATGCAATGGTCATTTGTTACATGTCATACATGAGAACTCCGTGCCCTTGGCATGTACGAATGCTAAATGAAGTAATGAACACGTGTCAAGCTCTGAACAACACGTCAGAAGAAAACAGGTTTGGGGTCCAACCATAAAGAATTTAAAGCACGCCAAAATGTAGGCCCGATTTGGCAACAGTTTAAAGTTTATAAGTGATTATGAAAATTCAAAATAAAAAATGAATTGTTTTGACATATTTACTTCTTTGTTTTAAGAATAATCTTACACTCACTCTTTCAATCACACCATAAATTATATTATTGCTTTAAATGCAAATATTTTATGTTGTGTAAGTGGTGTACAGTAGGGCTGTTTAAAATTCACCCGATCACCCGACTCACCCGACCACCCGTAGTCTTATTTTTTATTTTTAAACAATGTAGGTGGAGTCACGGGTCTTGGGGGTGGAAACCCGATAGTTTCGGGTGGAGTCACGGGTCTAGGGGAATGGAAATCCGATTCACCCGACGCGACTCGAAACACACTTAATTTTTTAAAAATATATATATATATTTAATATGCTTATATCAGTAGATACATTATGTATTATATAGTCTTTAATATATATATATATATATATGTAATATACTTATATTAGTAAATGTATTATGTATTATATAGTCTTCAAATTATATGTATATATATGTTATATGTATTATATAGTCTTTAATTTTTTTTGGTGAAGTTTGTGATTGAATCGTGATGCCATTTGGCATTTGTTTGAGAGTAAGGCGATTAAATTATAGGAAACTCTTTTCTTCTTCCTTTTTTCTATGCCATTGGCCACTTTCACAGCATATATTGTGCTGTTTTTATCAGAGTCTTGACATTGTCGTACATTATTTGCAGGTTGCAGCATTACTTTCTCTTAATTCTCGCAAAGGTAATCCTTCAGTTTTTAATTTTGGTGTTAACTCTCTATATTTGGATGTGATGTGGGTTTTGCTTAAGAAAGGAAATGTACATGTAAATGTTTCACTTTTGTGAAACCCAAAGTCAGTCAATAGCAAAGTAGGGAAGTGGTGAAAAACAATTGTGTGAAAAAACCACTCTTTTTCTACAAAGTAGTGAAAAACAATTGTTTGGAAAAACCAACACTGTCTTTACTAAACACCACCACTACCTTTTTGGTATTCAATAATGTGGAAAAACTGAGTTGAGATGGGGAAGTTGTTATTTTATATGCTGTGTGGGATAGAGTCTGCACTAGATCACTTTTTATTTGTTGCACAATAATTGTCATTTAGATGTTTAGAAAATAAATGCAACAAGATACAAAAAACGCTAACTACCATCTTTTGGCCTATTGTTTTTAGGTACACTGGTAGTTTTATAGGAAATACAATAACACTAACTAGCATTCTGTTGATTCTCTTTTCATTTCTTCCTTCTTCTTCTTCTTCTTCTTCTTCTTTTGCCTTTTGGGTTTTCCAGAAATCATTTTTTCAGTCCTGCATTCTCTAATCAACTCTATTAATTTTCAGTTGTAGGGTTGACTCAGAAAATGGCTCATTAGACTCTTCAAGACAATTTGTGGGAAGGTATCACTTATTTACTTTGCATATGGTCAGTGGCGGATGTAGGGGGGGGGGGGGGGGGCAAGTGGGGGCAGTGGCCACCCCTAGGTTTTGGGAAATTACATTTTTATACATGTATTTTAGGTAAATTTTTAAATTTTATTAAGCTTTGCCCCCCCAAAATAATTAAACTTATTATATAGCCCCCCAAAAAATATTAGCTAGGCTTAAAAAATGATTTTATATGTAATATATTGGCCCAATTATACTTCATTCTCCCAAAAATTGATTAAAAAAACCTTATAATATGTTATATATTGGCCTAATTACAAATAGATCCAAAAAAATTTACCTCGGGGGCGCTGCCCCCGAACCTCCGTGTGACTCTAAGTTCTTACACAGACCCCCCTGATTGAGATTCCTGGATCCGCCGCTGCATATGGTGATTTTTTTAGTATTGGTTCTTATTGTATCTGCAAAACATTAAGGTAACCAATTTTAGTCTTTCATTTATGTGTTGAGTAAATTGTTATGCAATTCTAATTTGTCTTGATGAATTTACAGATGCTATTTTTGGTTTTGGTTTTGGTTTGTGCCTCCTTATAGCTGTAGTATGGAAAGCTTGAGATATGATGAGTCCTCTTTCTTGGAATGCACGAGTATTTTGGGGATTCCCCTTCTTTGTTCTTATTTTTGTTTGGTCATAGGGTAACTTTATTTTTCCTGATTGGTTGTGATAGAAACTTTTATTTCTTATTGAACCTTTTATTTCTTAACTATCATTTTGAACCGGATTCAATGTTGGAGAAACAGAGATAACTTGGTCAGAATAAGTTTTTTTCTTTAAAATTGTAATAAAACAATTTATTTTTTTTGCTTAGTGCCCTCGGGCACGGGCAATTGCTAGTATATATATATATATATATATATATCACTAGTAGAGAGGTATAAAAACATTAAAACCATCAAACTAGCACATGACTATATAGACAAAGACATTCAAAGCAAACATAATAAATAAATAAAATACAGACAAAGTCATGCGTAAACCAAATACTTGATTGAGACAAATGAAACAGTCGGGTTTCATCCGACTTGACCCGACTCACCCGATGAGTCGCGTGCACCCGACAAAATGAGTGGATGACGGGTGGAAGGAGGGAAAACCCAACTATGTTCGGATGGATGAGCGGATGAGGGCCAAACCCGACTCACCCGACTCGTGAACACCCCTAGTGTACAGAAAAGTATAAAAAGTTCAAACAACATAGAATACATGTATTTAAAATATATAATGTGACATGGGCCATGGGGTTTGATTGGAAAAAGTGGGTGTGACATTATTGTTGTTTTAATGACAGGGACATGCAAGTCAGTATTTAAATTTGTAATTTGGCAGAAGCAAGAATTGTTGCCAAACAAGGATCACATATCTTCCATTCCCCGCCAAATCCGATCCCTTGGTTAGTCAATTGCTCTATGCGGTTGGTGAAAATCAATTGCGGCATTCAATGCAAACCATTTTGAGTCTTCAAAAAAATACATTTTTGCTCATCCATTTAAGGGTTGAGTAAGTATAATTCAAGCATCTTATTGGTTAATGCAGTAGAACTTACGATCAAACAACATTTATTTAATTAAAGATTCTACTACATTGACCAATGAGATGCTTGGATTATGCTCACCTACCTTCAAAAATATACCTACGTGTACAACAATTAATTCAGTGTTTTCCAAATTGTGTCCTGTGCAAATTGTGTTTCACATAGGTTTGCACAGTTTTTTAAAAATGTGTGAAAACTATGTATGTTTCATGTATGAACCACGGAGTATGATGCATATATAACTAGTTTTCTTTTACTTTTTTCTTGTTGGCTAGGTAAAAGGATAGGATAAGGCGACCAACACATATATGATGTTTATAGATAATTAAAAAAAAAAAAAATTGTTAGGCAAAAGTGTAGGAAAAGGTAGTGGTGATCCCTTCCCGGACGTGACAAGAATATATAGCATTTTTATATGAGTAATATTAGGTGTACATAATTTTTGTACACACTTTTACACATAAATATTTTAAATACATGTACCTTGTATTGTTTGAATTTTTTTTTTACACTTTTCTAAACACAAAATACATATATTTTAAATATTTATATGAAAAATGTGTGCAAATTTGTATATACCTATCAACTCTTTTTATATCCCCTGGAGAAGCAATAATAGCTGGACGCGGAGCCAGAGGGACAAGGGCCGCAGAACCAAAGCCATGGGTTGGGGTGCCAACGCCATCATGATTGTTAATCCTTTATATATATATATATATATATATATATATATATGTGTGTGTGTGTGAGTGTGTGTTAGGACCTTCTATAATCATGGCCGGCCAGGGCTGGTCATGATAAATTGGGGGTTTTAGGCGAATATTAAAAAATGAGACCCTTTGAACGTTGCCTCCGAAGTGAAATTTTTTGGATCTATTTATACATGTTTGTGGGTATAATTCTATATCAAACATATTATAGTGTGATTCGCGAATTTTCTTTAATCATTTTTGAGAATTCGGAGGTTTTGTGATTATAATCCTTATTGCATATATTGAATTTTGAATTTCTTCTCCTCTGGCTAGCCCTTTGTAATTCCACATGTGTTCATATTATTAACTTTTGTTGATAAATTTATAAAATTTGAACTAACATGAGTATTGAGCAAAATATTTAAGATAGGCTGTATTACAATAGGGCATATACATTTATTTTTTCTAATATTTACTTCGACTCCATTACAATTTGTTCAACATATTATAAATGAAAGTTTTATTTTGGGCCATACTCAGTATTTTTTGAGGCCCTATTGAAGAAAAAAAATGAACAAGATTTGGGGGCCCTAGGCGACCGCCTACCCCGCCTATATGCAGAGCCGGTCCTGTGGCCGGCCGAAAGGGGAGCAAAAGGGGCAACTGCTCCGGGCCATCAAAGTTCACAAAATTTTGAGTGCCTCCATGAAATTTTTAAAATTACATTTTTACTTTAAGATTTTTAGTATTTTACATTTAGGCCTCCCCAAAGTCCAATTTAATGTCATCAACTACATATATATTGATATACATATATATATATAACTCAAAATCAAAGGCCCTAAAATTTTATAAATTACACTTTTAGTGTAAGAATTTTTTTTGTTTTAGAAATAGGCCCGTCTAGAATTTTGAAAGATACTATACAATGTTTAGTTTTCACAAATAGACTCATATTATAAGTAAACCCCCAAAAAATTTCCAATTGTGTATCAGTAAATCCTAAAAAAATTGTTTATTATGTGTAAGTTACTAAGTGACCCCAAAAAAATTGCCTCGGGGGCGCTGTCCCCAAACCCCGTATAAGGGCCTCCATTTTAGTAGTTCGTCACAGGCCTCCAAATAGGGACCGACCCTGTCTATGATAGATCTTAGTAATTTTGGTTGAATCATACAATCAAGTTACTACACTTTAGCACCACTTTTAATACCAAAATATTGTAATTTTGTGCTAACTGTAGTAGCTTTAATAAGCATTTTGTTTTGAAAAAATCATCTTATGTCTAAAAAGTAAAAACCGCTTTGGCAACAAATGTCACAATATTTTAGCATCAAAATAATTAGAATGTATGATACAGGCATTCAAACCCTGTGTCCAACAATTTTCCTATAGAGTAATATATAATATTATAAGTGTGCAAAATTTATTTGATATTCTATTGACACCCCCAAAATAAATTAATGCGATACTCTCTTTAGTCCCTTGAGGCAGATCAAAACAGGGTAACCAAATTTGATTGAAAAAAAAGAAGATAAGTAGATGACAATGACATACATATTATAATGTATTGAGTTTCAAAGTTTGGCACCCCAAAGAAAAAATCATGATTCCGCCCCTACAGAGAGGTGTGAAGGTGCTCTCTCAAGTTAGTTGAACCATAGCTTGATCTATCCTGCCAAAGATGCTAGTGGATACTTAACAATAATCCCTAGTGATTCCCGTCTTAAAATTTAAATTCAGAACCTACCAAATCACTTAAGAGTAATCCAAGTGCACTAGACCACCACCCTAGATTGGTGATATGCATAACTGGTTTTCAAACCTTTGAGTGATTTACAATTTTGGGACAGAAAAGAAAGAGAAACAGAATTGTGAGAAATATATGTTTTACTTTTGTTTTTCAAATGTGTAAATTTTTGGGCACAAACAAATTTCACAAATATAATCCACAAATACTATAATGTATATATCTCTTTCCTGGTGATGATTTGACATTTCACTCCTGTCGCTGTACTTTCTTTTCGAAAGGTCGCACGTTCTATTTACCTGTATGAAGATATGAGAAGTTTTGTTTCGAGAGATTGGTTTTAGTACTAACCCTATGTGGGTGAGTGGGATATGTAAGAAATATGTGGGCCATACGGGCACTCACATACATTGGACCGGGTCCAATGGGCCATGGCTCTTGGAGCCCTAGGGTTTGGATATTATGTGTGTGTATATATATGATATAAACACAACATATTGGACTATTCCCTAACATCACAGCAGCCTCTCTCTCTCTCTCCCTACGGATTCTCTCTCTAGCTAATCACCAAGGAGCTTGGGATTTAGAACGTGGCATCATCGGAGATTGCTCAAGAAGCTTTCTCTGCGACTAATACGAAGCATAAGAGAGTACACGGAGGCAACATGGAGCAGCAGTTCGTGGGTGAAGACGCTGGACTTGTAACAACACCGTTTGTCGATCTGTTGGGTTATTCCGCTAGGTAAGTGACCTAAACCCGACTCATATGCTTGCGTGCGTATATTATCTACAAAAAGAATAAGTTTTGGGGCACAAACCTCTTCTTTTGTCAAGGCATGCAAAAGTAAGAGAGACAAAGTTATGGGAAAAAGACATTTTGTTTTTATTTTTTGACTTCTACGCTAGGAAGCATTGGTGACACGAGTACGGGAGCGCGAGTGTGGAAAGTTCGTCATTTTATTTTTCAAAATCATTAGTGCGAGTGCGGTGGGGGTATTTATATAAAATATTTATTAAAAAAAATTTATATAACATTTATGTAGTACTATATATAAACTATTCTACCACTATTTTTTCAAATTTCATATATGTATACACAAATAAAATAAATAAATAATGCTACTTCAAAATTTTATATTAAATAGCAATTATCATATGATATATTTACAACTATTCTATAAACTATTCTACCAAAAAATATTTACAAACTTTTGAATAACCCCCACAACTCAAGTTTTCAAGATAGTATGAATAATCCATGACTGAAAAAAAAAAAAAATATATAGCTGCACTCTCGAAGTGTCCGGAAGCACTCTTGCAGCTGCCGTACTCAAACATCTTAAAGAACTCAAAAGGTGTCCAAAAGCACTCATGATGCACTCCGCCGCACACACTATGCATATGCTACCCAATTTCGAAGCACTCGTGCTTCTAGCTTCTACACGATGTTTCTGTTCTTTTGTCAATTGTTCTACATTATTTTTTAACACCTTTCATAGCAAAGAGAGAACATTCACGCTAAATTTACCATTGCAGTGAATCAGGTGCAATTTTTTTAGAGTAATTGTAATGCCCTATATTTTAAATATTTATTAATCCAGAGAGATTCTATATACTTCCCTTAATCATACTTGAAATTCTATCTTCGACGATCGAAGTCAGTTCGAGCCATCGAACATTTTCAATGTTCAAGCGATCGAACCCTGTTCAATCGATCGAAGCCCTGCCGACATGAATTTATGACGTGATCCCCACTTCAATCGATCAAACCCCTTTTCAATTGATCAAATCTGGCTGAATCACATTCGAGCGATCGAAGTAGCTTCGATTGATTGAACTTGTAATCATCAGGATTCCAAGTTTCACGCAAAGACAGCTAACTTCACCCCCCACCCTCTATAAATACATTGTGTTCGTGTGTGTTGATGTGTTTGGAGAACCAGAGAGTTAGAGAGAGAGAGAGAGAGAGAGAGAGAGTGTGTGTGTGTATGTATGTGTGTGTGTTCTTGTGATTTTATATATATACACATCCATATATATATATACACACACAGTTTGGGAGAGAAAGAGAAAGAAGCAGAGAATAAGCAAGAAGAAGAGGAAGGAGAGGAAGAAGAAAAAGAGAGAGACAGAGACAGAGACGAAGAGATGAGCAAAGAGAGAAAGGAGGAAGCCATTGGAGGAGCTCAAAGCTTTTGTCAAACATGCCTACGATCTTTCAGTTGGTTCCAAACTCACTCAGTAGCTTAGTTATAATGTTTTACATATTTTGGACGTTTAATAATAATCCAAACACGCCCTAGCATATTCTGGACGTTCACTGCCAGAACTATTGGAGAAGATGACGTTCGAGGGATCGAACTAAGTTCAATCAATCGAACACGCTGAGTCTCAATCGATCGAAATGATTTCAATCGATCGAAAACACCTTCACTTCAATCGATCGAGAACACTTCAATCGATCGAACAACACTTTCTTCAAGCAATTGAATTTACTTCAATCGATCGAACCCAATAGAACTTGGATACTTTCCTTTAAGTTTATAATTCATAATGCCTACTTGTTAAATCGATGTGCCATGTTCCTATTATGTGATATTATGGGTTACGGAGCTAATGGGATACGATAATGAGATTTAGATAATTATAGTGAGTAACGTAGTCGGGTTCAGAATGTTGATGTTAATACGACGCGATAATGAGATAAGGTTTGAGCTATAACAGTGGGTAACATGGGATAGTCTGGTGACTGAGTCAGTGGAGTATTAGTTACTTTCAAGGTTGTGTTTAGTCAAGCTGATGATTTGCTCAGGTTGAATCCGATAAGCGAGTAAGAAGGGTTTGACTAGGATTGTGGAAGCTATGGGTGCACAGTACTCGCAAGCGTTCTTAAAAGTGGTAAACAGTAAGAGCTCTTAAAAGTGGTGAACAAGAGTAGTAGTGACACGCCCATAGTTATATCTGCCAGAGCTATGTATGTATCAAACTCGCAAGTGTTCTTAAAAGCGGTGAACAATAAGAGTTCTTAAAAGCGGTGAACAATAGTATGGGTACATCCATAGACTAGTCGTTATATGAGAACGATGTATAATGTTCACAAGCGGTCTTAAAAGCGGTGAACAATAAGAGTTCTTAAAAGCGATAAATAAGGGCACTAGTCTGTCATAATGATATAATCAGTTTGGGATAGTCAGTCGGGATTGTTACAGTCAGTCTTTAAGTTGGTAGATGATGAGAATTGGATAATGTGAGGTCTGAATAAAAGAGGAAATTTATAATTAGTATCACTGCTATATATCGTTCATGACTAGTAATTACTTTATTTCTATGAGTCTATGTTAGTTAGTCCTCACTCAGCTTTCAGTAAGCTGACAACTTTTATTGCCTGGACATTCCCCGTCCAGACTACCCTGTCCTTAACAATGCACGTGGTAGAACCTACGATGATGGCAACTACCTGGAGTTGGATTATAAAGAGGATGGCCCTACTAACTACGGTTATGCCGGAGACGCCTACCTGAAGATAGTTATTTAGTTTTATATTTCTGTTGAACTTTATTAGTTTAATGGGTACTTGGGCATATGTTGTCTCCAGACCTGTTGTGATCCTGAGGACCACTCTGATGTTTGTAATAGTGACACTGTTTATTTATTTATTTATTTATTTATTATTTTTTTTTTTTTTATATTCAGTTGTTTATGTTACTATTCCTGTTTATCTTGTGGACTAGTACCATGTGGTGTGGATAATTAGTGACTTTCACTTGTCATTCCCTATGGACCCAAAAATAAAATTTATTTTTCTATATTTTTGCTGCTCTGTGGCGTGACAGTAATACTATGCTTTCCAATTTTTTTCTTCCAAAAAGTGTTTCCAAACACATGGCAATGAGACCCTCTTTATTAATGGTAGAACCACTTCAACATCAACTAATCAAATTTAATCTACTGGACCAACTGTTACATGTATTGAAAAACACTTTTGGGAAATTTTTTTTTTTGGAAGCATAGCATATATTACTCTTTTTCTTTTTCTTCTTTTATTTTTTTTTATTTTTAAACACAACATTTTCACACTGGTTATACCGTTTCTACGATTACCGTCATGATTTCCAAATCTGTGTCTCAATTGATGTAGGGTTTGGGACCATTTGAAAGTACTTCAAATAAAAATTCCAATATTCCCACAGCTACGTGCATTATTTTGAAGGGGCAAATACACTTTGGTACCCTACACTTTCATCAAAATTTCATTTTGGGCCTTGTACTTCCAATTGTAACACTTAGGGCCCTCTAGTCTCACTTTTGTTTCAATCAAGGACAATTACTAACACCGTTAGCCCAAATGGACGGAAAATCCCACATGGGGACCACATGAGCCCATTTAGGTGCCAATTGTAACACATAGGGCTCTCTAGTTTCACTTTTGTTCCAATCAATGACGATTATTAACACCGTTAGTCCAAATGGATGGAAAATCTCACGTGGGGACCATGTGAGCCCAGGGGCGGATGCACAAAGGGGCATGAGGGGGCCTCAACTTTTCAAAATCACTATTTTATCCTATAAATTTCAAGCATTATTTATTTTTGCCTCTTAATTGTCCCCCCCCCCCCCCCCCCCCCCCCCCCCCCCCCCAACTTTTCAAAATCATTCTTTTACCTGATATATTTCATACATTAGTCATTTTTTCCCCTCCAACTTTTCAAAAATATTTCTTTTACCTTATATATTTCATGCTCTATTCATTTTTGCCCCTTAATAGCCCCCCTCAACTTTTTAAAAAAATTCTTTCATCTTACATATTTCATAATTTATTCATGTTTACCCCTTAATTGCCTCTTAACTTTTCAAAAAAATATTTTTACGCTTAAAAAAAAACGGATTGGGGGGCGCTATTCCCGAACCCCTGTATAAGTTTCTGCCTCCCCTATACAGGGGCGGACCCAGGAGTTTTGTTCAGGGGGTAGAAACTTATACATGGGTTCGGGAACAGCGCCCCCGATCCCTTTTTTTAACTGTAAAAGTATTATTTTTTTTTTTTTTTGAAAAGTTGAGGGGCAATTAAGGGATAAACATGAATAAAGTATAAAATATGTAAGGTGAAATAATTATTTTAAAAAGTTGAGGGGGCTATTAAGGGGTAAAATGAATAAAGCATGAAATATATAAGGTAAAAGAAATATTTTTGAATAGTTGGAGGGGCAAAATGACTAGTGTATGAAATATATCAGGTAAAAGAATGATTTTGAAAAGTTGAGGGGGGACAATTAAGGGGCAAAAATAAATAATGCTTGAAATTTATAGGATAAAATAATGATTTTGAAAAGTTGAGGCCCCCTCTTGCCCCTATGTGCATCCGTCCCTGGGCTCACCCCTACGTGGGGTTTTCCATCCATTTGGGCTAACGATATTAGTAATCGTCCTTGATTGAAACAAAAGTGAAACTAGAGGGCCTAAGTGTTACAATTGACACCTAAATGCGCTCACGTGGTCTCCACGTGGGGTTTTCCATCCATTTGGGCTAACGGTGTTAATAATTGTCCTTAATTGAAACAAAAGTGAGACTAGAGAGCCCTAAGTATTACAATTGGAAGTACAAAGCCCAAAATAAAATTTTAGTAAAAATGTAGGCTATCAAAGTGTATTTGCCCCTATTTTGAATGTAGATATAATAACATGATATATTAATACTTAAATGAACCCCATGATAGAGAGTGCATGGGAGCATGAACTAGATTCTTCGATTGTCAAGTTTGGTTATTTACCTACAAATTATCTTCTATTGAGAGCGCGTTTGGGATATCTGTAGGAATAATAGAATTTTTATTAAATGACTTTCTACAAGAGATTTTTTTGTGTAGAGTTCGTTTTTTTTTTTTTTTTTATTATTAAAGAAAAGTTGTTATCATTTGGTATTTCTGTGAGAATTATAGATTTTCAGTTTATTAAAAAAAAAATCAAATTGAAAAATGTGATTTTTTGAAAATAAACTGTAAGAATTGATTGTCAAATGGACTCATATTTGTCAATAATCTCAAATAGATGGTACTTGATTAATTACAGGTTAACATAGGAATACACCTCCATCTCCATGCGTGTGTCTCCCCAAAATACCCACATAGGTTATAGATAATTAAGAGTACTGGAGTTAATTGAGTCTTACCGAATCATGCAAAAAAAAAAAAAAAAAAATTACCTAGATCTGGACTGGATACACACATACAAACCCCCTACACACACACACACCCGAGCCCTAACTCAACCTCAAAGTTCCACAAGGGCCACTCATTCTGACTGAAAAATAATTAGTAGGCCAAGCAACTATATAGACCCCCTATGGGAATTCGTAACCTCTCCCTCCCCATTAGAAAGAGAGAGACTATACCAATTGGGTTACAACCCTCTCGGCATGCAAAATTTTTATTCTTTCATATAAATTAGTAATTATAAGTCAATGAATAGCACAACCGAAAATAATACAACAGTCTAGGTAGCCAATAAACAAAAATAGTGGAAAACGTAAATGCAATAGATGTAGACTGCTTGTACACAATGGATATTTTAGGATGAGAAGCTTTTAATTTGTTTAAATAGGTAGTTGAAAACCATGTGATAGCATTTGAAGCTCATCTTTTGAAGGCAAATTAGTCAACTCTTTTAATTATAAGTGCCCCTCTCATTCCAATTTTCAAAATCAATCTGTTTCGAATAGTCTTCAGCAAAAAAAAAAAAAGAATGGTCTTTTGATTTTGACTCTTTTTTGGTCAGATCATAATGCAACAGATCCATGGATTAGATTTTTCTCCAAAATGATGAATTTTAGGCCTTTCCCATTCTTGCCCTACAAAAAATGCTATAAATTGATTGTGTGGTTGAAATATAGATATTCAAGTGGGTGTGACATTAGATTGTTGCCCAATGAGGAATTGGGATAATTTTTTATTTACTTATATATATATTTTGGGGGGGGGAATTGAATTGGTAACTGGATAAATAGTAAAAAAAAAAAACTAAGTAAAAGAACAATTAAAAAATATAATATTTGATTAACATGGTTCAACGCTCATTAGAAAAACAAAGTAGGGCTGATGTTATTATTTGGCTCTTCAAATCACACGTTTACTGAAGTATACATAGTAGTCAAAAAAAATTTGACCAACAAATATTAAATTTGAGGTGAATTCTTTAATTTCACTTTGTTAATAACGGCCCTAAAACGTTGACTTGGGTGATTCATTGACATAATCTGATGAGAGTGGTAATGTCGGCGGGGGCGACCTTACAAAGGGGCTCAAATCTCCCTTGATTTTGAATTTTTTTTTATATATACCCTAAAAAAAAAATAGTGTTTACACTTGAGTCCTCCCAAAATTTTATAACTTCATATTTTATTAGTATTTGAGTTTTGAAAATTTTTACAACAAAATCAAGTATGATACATTCAATTTTTTAGTCTCAATTTGTAGTAAGAATGTTTTTGCTCACCCACTAATAGTTTTCCGACTCGTGTCCATTTTCATCATCATTTTGCCCCTATTCTATCAACACAATTACTAGACGGGACATGAATGGGACATGTATCAGAAAATTGTTCGTGGGTGAACAAAGGGTGAGTAATTAAAATTCATTAGCAATAATGTGTCATTTTATTATATTTTTGGTGTCAATCGACAATCATTATTAACTTTTCTAAAGTGCTATTCAAAATTAACTTTTAGATGTCATTTGTTAGTTACACTTATATAATACACAATAAAAAGTTCAAAAATATGTATACATAGATCTCGAACCCCCATAAACCTTGGCTACCTTCAGGTTTAAGCTTTTGGTTTCACTTCTACTATATAGGTTCTCCCACCCCCCCCCCCCCCCCCCCACCCCCCCATCCTTTCCCTTGTTCAAATTTCTACATCCGTTATTAATTGACATGTAAGGCTTATATATTCATAATCTCCACTGAAAAATGAAGTTAATGGTATATTACACCCACTGTTTAAGTTAAGTTCATGAATTGTAATTAGCTTTGTAACTCACTGTGAGAAGGAGGAAGAAGACAAAGTGGAGCGCTCGTGCAGAGCAGGAGCGCTCGAGCCGAGTGCGAGCACTCGAGTGAGACAGTTTTAGAACAATCTATGTTTCATGCTTTAAGCTACTATACCCTCTATTTTAATAAACGTACCTCACTGCTACACTATCTTAAAAGAAAATGAAAACATAATTGTTAAATGAGATTTGATAAGTTGGTACTATTGGTAATGATCACATGTATATAGCTATTTGTTTATGTTATAAGAAATGCAAAAGAGAATAAGTCATACAATTGCATAGTCGAGTGGGCATATTGGAAAGGGGTCTTTTGGTTTCAACATATATGTTTTGTGAGAAATGAATAAAGAGATATTGTTGTGACATTAGTAGACACTATTATTTGTTTTGATCGACTTTTACGGGCGGTGATACTATCTTGGTCATACAGAACTTGACCAAGCGGCTTTTATGGGCAGTGATGGTATATCAATCAGGATAAATAAGTTATTGCACCTTGAATATCTTGGTGGGTTTTATCTGTACCACATCAGTCCGATAATTCTATCAAGTCGCTGTTATGGGCGGTGATGTTCTAAATTAACAGCTTTGTGTTGAATGGTTATGGCAAAGAGTCGAGAGATTGTGGTTGAAAAAACAGAGTCAGTAAGTTGAGATAGTTACATTGTTCATGCACGGTCTTTTATTCATTAATTAAATTGTTTTGTTAATTGTTCATTTGCGACAACTTGAATGATTGATTAACCGTACTTTAAAGTACTAAACAATAAAACGACGGCCAATGTACTTTTATATACATTACGTGTGTTGTTCATTATCCTCATTCGACTTTCATTAGCTGGTGACTTTTATGTCCTAGACACCCAACTTGTCTAAGCTTCACAGGAGACGATTATGCTGAGCATTACGACTATGCCAGTTAGAGAGAAGAAATCTCATGGAGGCACTCTTTATTTTAAATGTTGAGGTTGTAATAAGAATAATATTTTAATTTAAATAAGGTGGCTTGTGCCTTAAGATATTGATTTAAAAGCAATATAATATTTTGAAGTTGGTTTTTATTAAATGACTTTAATTATCTTTCCCTATTGCTTTACATACTATGTTTTATTATGACATGTAAAGCTAAGTATAGGACAAGCGATCCCTCCCTTGTCATGATCTACGGGTCCAAAAAGAAAATGAAGCTTTTTTCCTATTTTTTCTACACTGGGGTGTGACAATTTTAAAATCTATGATTTGCTGGATTAGCTTTTTAATAGTTTTTTTTAATTTATAAATATGACTCCTTTCTCAAGTTAAGCAAACACTTTTTAAAAATAAAATAAAAAAAACTCCAATTGAAGCATTTTTAAAAACCTCTTAGAGCTCGTTTGGGATAGCTATAGGAACCAGAGATTTTTTGGAAAGAAATTTTTCTAAAAGCCATTTAGCTTATTGTACTACTGTGGAGACGAGAGATTTTTCAGCTTTAACAAAAAGGCTTGAATTTATTGTTTCAAATTAATCTTTTTATATATGTATATTAGTCTTAAAGCACGTGCTTTACACACGGTGGTGCACAAAAAGAGTAGGATAACAACTAATTGAAAGATTTAACTGGCTAAATACTTGACTCATACAAATAATTTTTTAACATTTTTTTGAAAAGTACTAAAAGCTAAGATAATCACATCAGACACCTAGTATTAAAGTACTTAGATTGTATCATATATTTCAAGTGGTGAAGTGATGTACTAAAACTAGGAGTGTGAATCGGTCAGTTTCGGTCGATTTCGAGGTAAAAACTCCATCGAATCTAACATTTTGGTAGCACTATGTTTGTCACGCCCCGACGTAGCATAAATATGGAAAGCATTTGATTTCCTTTATGGACTCCTAGGTCGCGACATTTTAAAGGATCGATTCCGTCCCAAACTTCGAATAGCACAATAATTAAATCAGAGTAATAGCAATCAAGGCTTATAAAATTTTTTCAAGTTAATAATTATTACAGCACGTGATCTACTAAAGGCACAACCCGCATTGCAAATAAAATAATATCTAATATCTATTATAGTCATCCTTATCTCAAATTTATTTTAAAAGCATAAGATAGTAACAAAACAGTTTCTTCTTCTCCGATAGTCATAATCAATTCGCGTAGTCAAATTGCTCTGACTGGTTATAACCTGAAAAACCTAGACACGAATGTCCAGGGTGCATCAACGCCGTCAGTTTTAAGAAGCTGATGAGTATAAAAAAGATATGTTTGAATGTAAAACATACTCAATTACTATTTTCCATTTCACGATTCCAATATTCAACAGGTTAACAACATGGAAATAAATTCACTTATGAAACAATAAGGGCAATATTATAATTCATGAAACATGTGATAATGTGGTCGATAAGAATAGGCTGTAGGATAAGATATCCACGTCGAACTCAGCCAATGTCTCCAACTCCCGACATTCTCTAATCATTAGGGAGGCGATCGTCCCACGGGTTTGCCGACTCAAAGCATCAGCAACCACATTAGCTTTACCAGGGTGGTGTTCTAATGTGAAGTCATAATCTTTGATTAGTTCCATCCATCTACGTTGCCTCATGTTCAATTTCTTTTGTGCAAACAGATACTTAAGACTCTTGTGACCGGAGAACAAATCAAACTTCTCACTGTAGAGATAATGTCTCCAAATCTTGAGTGCAAATACCACTGCCGCCAATTCCAAATAATAAGTGGGGTAGTTCAACTTGTTAGCCTTCAGCTGTCTAGATCCACAGGCAATAACTCTACCATCTTGCATAAGTACACAACTCAATCCTTGATATGACGCGTCACTAAAGATAGTGAATGTCTCATCAGACGTGGGTATAGCCAGTACCGGTGCGATAATGAGTCTCTATTTCAATTCTAAAAAGGGGCGTTCATTCTTCTCTGTCCAGTCAATGGTGCGGCTATGTTAGAGAATCCCTCGACAAATCTCCGGTAATAACCTGTGAGTCTAAGGAAACTCCTAACTTCTATAGGATTGATTGGTCTAACCCAGTTCGACACAGCATCTGTCTTGGATGAATCCATAAAAATCCCTTAAGATGATACCTTGTGTCCCAAAAACTTCACTTCTTGTAACCAGAACACACACTTACTAAACTTGGTATACAAGTGGTGGTCCTTGAGTGTCTGCATTGTAATCCGTAGATATTGCTCGTGTTCTTCTTTTGACTTAGAATATATCAAAATATCATCTATGAAGCCGATGACAAACTGATCCAAATAAGGCTTGAACAACCAGTGAATTCATCAAAGAATACTTTAATATGCTTTTATCGCGATTAGAACACAAGTGGGTTTACTTTGAACCAATGCCCTAAAAAATGATATCTACTTTTTGTGGATAAATTTCATATTAAAAGAAAGTTCTTTGAGTCTAGTTTCCAACACTTCAAACGATGCGCGTTTTTTAGTTTTCTATAGGAAGTTATGACCGCTTTACTAAAAGTCGTCAGTGATGAAAAATACCAATCGATTGGTAAACATACCAATCGATTTCCACTGCGTGTTCTTTAGCAGTTTCTCCTCTGTTACGAATTTAAAGCCTATTTTTGACCCATTTTGAAATCCGAATGTAAACATGACTTGTAATATATGGTTCTTTTCGTTTTTCCACAAGGACGTGAATACGTGATCGGTTTTAACTAACTTCCATTGTAGCTCTCGGATTTTATGAAAAATCGAGAGGTGACGAAATTTTATTTCTTATATACATCGCAATACGAATGAGTTAGGCTCTAATACTTTAAATACAACCTCTAGGGATTGTAATCTTTCATTTATATCTATCAAAACGAATTTTGGTTAAGTTTGAAAAATCCACTTTTTCAAGCTTGAAGCTCCATGGATGAACACAACCATGGTAATTCACAATTACATATACCTAAACAGTTATTAGAGCATGGATTACATTCTGAGTGAGTTCAAAATACTTACTTTGATTGAATGTAAAGAGTATGTTGAGAAAGATTAGCAAAATAAGAATCCAAACCCAAGCTTTGGCTATGGTGAACACAAGCTCTCTCTCACTAGAAAAATTTCTGTAAAACTCTATAAAACTCTCTATTTTTCTCTGTTTTTCAGTTTACCGAATGTGTAGAAATGAATATATGAATGTTGTATATATAGAAATCAAACTCAAGAACTTGGGCTCCAAGTTCTATGTATCATACTCAACAAATGAATTTCATATATAAATACATAATACATAATATACACATACGCATATATGCAGATAATATGTATGCTACATATATACCCTAGCTAGATTGTAAGTGTCAATTAGTGTGTTTGGCAATTTAGCTTAAGTCCCAACATTAACACACACAAGTTAGGTATAGCCAAACTAGGCACTATCAAGTTGTCTAGAAATCTAACAAGGTGTTTGAGAAATCAACTTATGGCACTAAAATTACACATACACCAAATGCATTGCCAAACAAGCCTAACAAAATCGTTGGTTGAGTTAAATGAAATTAAAGCAAACATTAAGTCTTGATTGGTGGGGATTCCTAAACTGTGGAAGATCAAAGCGGTGCAGACAGCTTTCGCTATATAAACTGATATTTTCACTGTGCGGTGATCACCATAAAAATACAGAAAATTAAAATTAACGAAGGAAATATTTTCCCGATTATTAAAAAAAATATGTTGTTTGAGTCAAAAGATAACATTTTACCGTTTTGAAAATACAGTTTTTAAATTCATCACAGGTATTTCTAGGCTTATGAAATTACAGTTGTTAAAAACATAGTACATGCATCCTTGAATTTATAAAATTACCGTTTGACCCCAAATAAAGAATTGCTAATAAAATAAAAACAAGTAATACAAATTAAGTAGGGGAATTACAATTAGAATTATGGGAAATGAATTAAAAATTAAATGAAATTATAGGTTATTACAATGTTCACAATCGAAACCGACTAAAACAATATTGAGTCGGTGTGCCACTGACAATGTCGGTGGCGGTCAGTGGCGGTCGATTTCGATGTTTTCGCAATATTCACAACAAGCAAAGATCTTATACCAAAAAACAAGAATCAAGAAAAGATCACACAAGAATCACACACACACACACACACACACATACACACATATATAGATGATTTTCTCCAAAAAAAAAAGCTGTAGATTAAAGAATACCTTTACAAAAAGGGAATTATAGATCCAAGAAATATAGATCTGAGATGAGGAAATCGGTGGATCTGAGTTGCAGATCTATGGCTTCGACGACCATGACCATGACCGTGGGTCCTTGACCGCGACCTTGACCTTGTCATTACTTTGATCGCATGTGTCTTCTTCGAGCATCGCTAGTCGACTTCTCATTCTTTGATCCCCCATTGTTAATGCTTGAATGGAGGTTAGAGAGAGATCGAGAGGGCATATAGAGAGATAAAGTGACAGAAAGAGGCGAGGAGGGTGGGGTTGTTGTTGGACAGTTGGAGGTAAGGAGTGTGGGGGTGTTGTCGGAGGTGAGGATGGTTGAGTGTTCTTTAGCGTTTCAGAAACTTAGAGAGAGAGAGAGAGAGAGAGGGATTGTGCAGATTAAAGGGGGGGGGGAAGGGTTTGGGCAGCTAGGGTGTACAATATATATTATGTATAACTAATATGGTAATACTCCTAATAGTAACTAATAAGATATAAGATCGGCCAGGTCTGTGCTATTAGGATTTTCTCTCCCTTCTCTCTAACTTCTGTGGTCTCCTTGTTAGGGGTTTTATCCCTCCTTGTTGAGGGTTTGCTTTGTTTTTTGTTTGGTTTGGTTGGTTGATGCAACTAGATCTATTTGTTTCAATATTCTGTGGTTGGATCTGACCCTATTTCACATAGATCTATATCAGATTTTTTTGTTTATTTGGGTCCTTTTTGCAGTCACGGTGGTTTTGAAGCTCGAATTTATGATGTGGTTGTTGGCAACTTTCTCTGTCACACCCGTCCAGGGAAAATGTATTCTTTTAAATGCATAAGCGAATTTCTGGAAATTATTAATGTTGATTTATAATTGGGATGGAGTTGACTATGAGTCAACGATGAGTGTCAATTGAGGACACATGAACATGGAAAATCATAAGGCATTGGGTTGACTAAATGACATTTATATGATTTAAATGTTATTTGATTTTATTTGGTTTATGTGAATAGAGCAATATACCTGTTTTGAGTACTTTTCTGATAATTTGATCTTGTTAGAGATCAATTGGAATGAATTAGAGATAACCAATGTGATACGTTGCAGAAATGGTAGGTTATCTAGAATTTCCATGAAAATAGTTTTCGGAACGTAATTACGGCGACAAACGAAACTTAGTTGAAAACTTTTATAATTTTTAGTTTTCACTCGTGAAGTAATGAATTAGACGTGTAAGATGTTTTGATGGATAATTAGAAGTTTTGAAAACTCGTGGGGAAGCAAACATAATTGTCGAAAGTATTGCCTATATATAGAACTGCCAAGATATTTTTCATTTCAACTTTTCTCAAAACCTAAATCAAGAGAGGTGATTTTGGTTAGAGATTCTTGACGCAAATCGATGGACTTCTACCCGTTTGTTTTTCACCAAATTTCATATTTGGATTCCCCGAGATAAGGGCTACATTTTTATAGTCATTAGGTCACGTTTGGCTAAGTTTTACAAAAATTCTAATTCTAGAAATTTGGGGAAAACGTGTATAAACTTGTAGGCTTTGCGTAGGATCAGAGATTTAACGTTCAATCGGGCTTCTAGTCGTTCCCTGGAGTTATAAGACGATAGCTCGAGATATGAATTTCTAGCCTATGAGATATAGAGAAATTACATGTTTTGAATTTCAACAATGAAATTGAGATCCGTGCAAAATCCATGTGTTAATCTTAGGCCCGTTAATTATGCACTCGCTTAAATGTAAAAAGCATGTCTACTTTTACGCGAGCACGTTGAGTTGATTACGTGGGTCAAAGGGGAGTTTAAACAAATTCATGCCGAGGTAAGCTTTTCCATGTTGGAGAATTGTAGTAGCTATGGCTACTGTGCATGGTTTAAGACTTGGACTTGCCATGGCACTTGGGATGCAACGGTTGTAGGCTTGGACTAGCCGTTGGAGTCGCGGTTTAAGGCTTGGACTTGCCGCTACCGGATGAATGCGTATTTCCTCCATAGAGACTATTTTATATGAATTATGAGATTAAAGCATGATTTATCATATATGCATATATTAGAAATTGTGCACTCATCATAGAGCTGAGCAATGGAGATTTACTCCATTGCAAGTATGAAGAACGAAAGAAAAAGCGTGATGAGTGAGGCCGTGGGAATGCGGGGAAATCATATTTTGTACATGTTTTGGTTTCATTCCGAAGATGTAATAATGAATCTTGTAAAGTTCGGATTATGTACTTGACTTAGAAACTTCGGAATGGGATTGAAATATTATAATATGTAATTAAACTTCTTGTAGTTAGTTTTGAATTCGTTCGAACTCCTAAGTTCGTGTTTTGCAAACTTAACTTGTCAAATTCAGATTTTGAAAGGAAGGTAGATAGAGTTTTGTGAATCGAGCCAAACAAGCCTTAGCTCGTTCCGTCATTGTTTTTTTTTTCTTCATGGATTGGTAAGATTAAACTTTATTTTTGAAAGCTTGTTATAGCTTGTGAAGTTTGGAATTATTTATGCATATTTGGAGTGGTGTAAGAAGTGAATGTTGAATGGATCCTTAGCGAAATTCTGCTGCTGGAAGGAATTCTGCTAAAGGGTCATTTGACCAGTCGAAGGGGGTCGTTCGACCGGTCGAAATACCCCTTCTATGAAATCTTTTTTTACCCTAATTTAAATATTT
Organism: Hydrangea macrophylla; assembly: GCA_033977485.1. Classification (NCBI taxonomy): domain Eukaryota; kingdom Viridiplantae; phylum Streptophyta; class Magnoliopsida; order Cornales; family Hydrangeaceae; genus Hydrangea; species Hydrangea macrophylla. The sequence goes on along the minus strand of CM066983.1, from coordinate 77,389,034 downwards.
TGATTGGTTCTTAGGGTACCTTTGGGACCCATTTCAACATAAATTCACTCGTTTGGAAATATAATTACGTTTTTAATTTTATACGGATTTTATAATTCGGAAGGTATCATTTCCAAAAGTTTTAAATACTCAATGTTGTTTTGAAGTTCTTTTCCACTGCGTATAGTTATTTTATGAATTGGATGAGCCTCGGTGGCATGCCACGTGTCCTATTTCCATGCGTAGTGGGATGGGTCGTGACATTCTCCTTTAGACGGCTCAGTGTTTGATCAGCTACGCCACAATTCGTGATATCATAGTTTTGGAGATTGCATTACAAACCAGAAGATTGCTGTGTTCTGTTTGTATTTGTTCCTTGTGAACTTGTCTTTTGTAAAATGAAATTTTCATGCTTTGCGATTAAAAAAAAAAAGATCGGTCGGTTATCGAAATATTAATACTAGAACTGCCAACCAAACCGAACACTTAGTTTTTTAAAATAAAAAATCGCAGACTGATTGAATGTTTGAAAACTGACCTAAACTGCCAGAAATGGTTGGTTTCAGTCGGTCGGGCCGGTTCTTTGAAAAATGCTGTCACGCCCCGACGTAGCATAATACAGGAAAGCTTTTAATTTCCTTTATGGACTCGTAGGTCGTGACAAGTGAGTATGACCAATTGTCCCTGCAAACAATTACCTTAACAACATTTCTAGAGCAAAGGATACTAACGAAAACATAAGCTCCGAAATAAAAAAACTTACTAAACTATTACAGCAGTCATAGTCTTAGGCACAAAACGCCTTATTCAAAAGTCTAAACTAGTTTATTACAAAACCCAAATTAAAAGACATAGAAAATATAAAGCAGCCTCCTGGAAAGTCTCCTGACTCTAAGTAGCATAGTCAAAATACCCTGGCTGCTCCTGACCCTGAAAATCTGGACATACAGTCCAGGACGCATCAACGCCGTCAGCTTATGAAAGCTGGTGAGCAAAATAAACAAGTGCTCGCAATGTATATATAAGCATATAAACAACGGTGCAATTTAACTTTTAAAAGCAATAAATTCAAGGTTCCAATTCCAACATAAGCCATGGGGAATAAAGAAAGCAATAAATATGCGACCATGCATGAACAATGTAATATCTCATCTTTCTGACTCTTTTCTCTCAACGAAACTCAACACAACCAAACCATTATCTCAGATACCAGGAATACTATCCGATCGATATCCAAAACAGCACACCAAACTATCGCTTCAGATACCAGGAATAATATCCGATCGATATCTAAGCCACACTCAATACCATCATTTCGGATACCAGGAATAATATCCGATCAATATCCGAAACAAGCGCCTTAGATACCAGGAATAATATCCGATCGATATCTAAGTCGTACACAACACTACCACCATCGCTTCGGATATCAGGAATACTATCCGATCAATATCCGAAACGCGCGCCTTAGATACCAGGAATACTATCCGATCGATATCGAAGTCGTACACGACACTGTCGCCTCCAATACCAGGAATACTATCCGATCGATATTGAGGTCGCACACCAGACCGCTACTCTTTACTCTTGTCACGCTTTCTCGCACACATGCATGTTGACATAACCTCAACCCTAATATGTATGTCCATGTTTCATAAATAACACCTTTAATAAATCACAAAGCCGAATAATCGTACGAGCATAAATTTCGGTCTTAAACATTCTTACAAGTCCAAAGCCTAACAGTGAGCCTTTAAAACAGTGTATTTGTTAAACAGTCCTTTGAAATCTCCCAAAATATTTTCCAAACAGTCCCTTACCAAAAATCACACAAACTGCCAAAACTGCCACCTCGCGCGAGCGGATCGCGCGAGCGAGGGGGAGGGCAGATCGCGCGAGCGGAGGGGCTGGACAGGTCGCGCGAGCGGATCGCGCGCGCGAGGGGGGGGAAAGGTCCGCGCGAGCGGGCCGCTCGAGCGAGCCTCGCGCGAGCGGGTCGCGCGCGCGAGTTCTTGCAGAATGTCATCTTCTTCGTCTTCTCCCCTGTTTCTGGTTTTAAAACTGAAATTTACCCATTTTCAGAATCTGTTCGTACTAAGACATGTGATATATGGTTCTCCTCGGTTTTCCGCGTAGATTAAGAATACGCGATCAATTTTAACTAATACGGATTATATCACTAGTTATTCGCGATTAAAGGGAGGGTGTCAAAACTTTAAATCAACCGTTCGTCGCGATACGGATAAATTACTGCGTAGGATTCGAACCACAGCTTATCGGGATCAATATCTTCCATTCCCAATTTACAGAATCGATTTTAGTTACGATTTCTAAAGCTTCAATTTCCAAGCTTTAATGGTGTATTGATATATATACACATATACACACATATATACACTGAAATACACATATATAGACATTGAGAGTGAGTTTAAATTACTCACTGAGCCGATTATACAGAAAATTAAAGGCCGAGAACTTCCGCCGTAATAATCCGTCGTTGAGAATTTCCCCCGCTCTTGATTTTGGTAACCCAATATATATATATATATATATATATGACTATGTATGTGTGTATGTGTATATGTATATGGTATATAATCTGTATGTGTGTGTATTGTTCTTGAGAGGAAGAGAGAATGGAGAGAATTGTGAGAGATTGATACACTGTGAGAGTTTTGAGAGAGAGGCAGTGAGTTACATATAGAGAAAAATGTTTGGTGCCCAAGAAAGACAAGGAATTTCTCCGGTGTGGTTGAGCTCACGTGCTCCCACACCCAAGACGCGGTATCAGCGCAGATTGAAATAAAAACTGGTATTTTTACGGTTGAAAATAAAATGCAGAAAATTATATTAACATAGGAATTAAATTCCCGGTTATACAAAAATATAGATATCGATTTTGAAACCACAGAAAATATTTTGGAAATTACGGTTTGGCCCCAGATAAATATTTATAAATAGAAATTAAAACAGATGCTCATGGAAATGAAATGTCGTATTTATTTATTAATGATAAATAAAATACAGGGCGTTACACCCTACCCACCTTAACAGAGATTTCGCCCCGAAATCTGAGCTAACTAATCCTGAAACAACTCGGGGTATCTAGTCCTCATGTCTGACTCTAACTCCCACGACGCCCCTCCTTCGTCATGATGCCTCCACTGAACCTTAACCAAAGGAACGTCTCTTCTTCTCAGCCTCTTGATACTCTGGTCAAGAATCCTCACAGGTCTATCCTTGTAGGCAACATTCTGACTTGTCTCAATATCATCAAAATTAACCACATGTGAAGGGTCCCGTATGTATTTCCTTAACATACTGACATGGAACACATTATGAACACCAGACATCTTCGGTGGCAACGCGAGCCGATAAGCCACTTTCCCAACACGCTCCAAAATCTCGAATGGCCCGATGAAACGAGGTGCCAACTTCCCTCTCTTCTGACCAAAACGTACTATTCCACGAACAGGTGAAACCTTAAGGAGTACGTGATCTCCAACACTGAACTCCAAGTCCTTTCGACGTCGATCCGCATAACTCTTGTGTCTGCTCTGTGCAGTTTTCATCCTTTCCTTGACCAGTGAAATCTTCTCATTGGTCTCTCTCACCAAATCTGGTCCCAAAAGTTCCGTATCTCCCACTTCAGCCCAACACAACGGAGATCGACAAGCTCGTCCGTACAAAGCTTCGAATGGTGCCATCCCAATACTTGAGTGATAACTGTTGTTATACGCAAATTCAACCAACGGTAAGTGCGTCTCCCAAGACTCTTCAAAGTCAATTGCACAAGCTCTGAGCATATCTTCCATAATCTGATTAACACGCTCGGTCTGCCCATCGGTCTGAGGATGGAATGCAGTACTCATCTTGAGCGAAGTTCCCATAGCCTTCTGCAAACTTTCCCAAAATCCCGAGGTAAAACGTGCATCGCGGTCTAATACAATCGACACAGGCGCACCGTGCAGTCGCACCACTTGCTGTAGGTACATTCGACTCATCCTTTCTACTGGGTAAGTCATATTGTACGCGATAAAGTGTGCAGACTTCGTCAGACGATCCACAATTACCCAAATCGCGTCATGATTCTGTTGTGACCGGGGTAATCCAACCACGAAATCCATAGTTATGTGCTCCCACTTCCAACCTGGAACAGGTAAGGGTTGCAACAATCCTGAGGGTCTCTGATGTTCGGCTTTCACTTGTTGACAAGTCAAACATTTAGACACAAACTCGGCTACTTCTCGCTTCATCCCTTCCCACCAGAAATTTCTCTTCAGGTCTTTATACATCTTCGTTCCTCCTGGGTGTACTGTCAGTCTCGATTTATGTGCTTCTTCGAGAATATCTTTTCTCAAATCTCCTAAATCTGGCACACACAATCTATCTCGACATCTGTACCCTCCATCGGCCCCAACCTTCCATTCTGTCGGGTCCTTCTCTGACATCTTGGCGAACCATGCTTGAAATTTCTCATCTTCTTTCTGGGCTTCGATGATTCGACTCACAAGTGTTGGTTGTACTACCAAGCATCCAAAGTGATGTCCGTCACTTCCTTTAGAAATCTGCATATCAAATTCTGCGATTGTCTCTAAAGCTTTCCATTCCCTCAACATCAATGAAGCAATCATTCCTCGAGGCTTCCGGCTTAGGGCGTCAGCGACTACGTTAGCCTTACCAGGGTGGTACTCTAATGTGAAGTCGTAGTCCTTAATCAGCTCCATCCACCTACGTTGCCTCATGTTCAACTCCTTCTGAGTAAACAAATACTTAAGGCTCTTGTGGTCCGAGAATAAATCAAACTTCTCCCCATAGAGGTAGTGTCTCCAGGTCTTGAGCGCAAACACTACTGCTGCCAGCTCTAAATCATGAGTTGGGTAATTCAATTCATTCGGCTTCAACTGTCGTGAACCATAGGCGATAACCTTTCCGTCTTGCATAAGGACACATCCCAATCCTTGATACGAGGCGTCACTAAAAATAGTGAACTTCTCACCATCCCTTGGTATCGCAAGCACTGGCGCTGTTGTCAATCTCTCTTTCAGTTTCAGAAAAGCGCGTTCATGCTTATCAGTCCATTCAAACTTCAAATCTTTCTTAGTCAAACCAGTTAACGGGGCTGCTATCTTTGAGAAACCTTCTACAAATCTCCGATAGTAACCAGCTAGTCCCAGAAAACTTCTGACTTCTGTAGCATTGGTCGGCCGAGTCCAATTCGCCACTGCATCGGTCTTTGATGAGTCGACCGCGATTCCTTGTTGAGAGATCACATGCCCGAGAAACTTAACTTCCTGAAGCCAGAATTCACACTTGCTGAATTTAGCATACAGGCGGTGATCCTTGAGAGTCTGCAACGCGATCCTCAGGTGTTGTTCATGCTCTTCCTCTGACTTGGAATAGATCAAAATATCATCAATAAAGACAATAACGAACTGATCTAAGTATGGCTTGAATACTCTGTTCATCAAGTCCATAAACACAGCCGGAGCATTCGTCATCCCAAACGGCATCACTAAGAACTCGTAGTGTCCGTATCTCGTCCTGAAAGCAGTCTTAGGTATGTCTTCCTTCCGCACCCTCAACTGGTGATACCCTGCCCGTAGATCAATCTTAGAAAAGGTCGTGGCTCCTTGCAACTGATCAAACAGATCGTCTATCCGAGGTAAAGGATACTTATTCTTGATAGTAACCTTATTCAGTTCTCGGTAGTCAATACACAACCGCATTGACCCATCCTTCTTCTTCACAAACAACACTGGTGCTCCCCAGGGTGAAGTACTTGGACGAACAAAACCCAATTTCTCAAGTTCTTGAACTTGTTCCTTCAGCTCCAACAACTCTGTAGGGGCCATCCTGTAGGGAACCTTGGTTATAGGTCGAGTACCTGGCACCAATTCCACACAGAATTCTATGTCCCTTTCCGGCGGTAATCCTGAAATATCTCGGAATACTTCATCGAACTCTTTGATTACCGGTATAGATGATACTGTCACCTCTGCACTGACAACCTCAATGTTTGCTAGGCATCTAGTGAGGAACATATCACCCGAAGGGTTACATTGGAAATCGAAGAGTTGATTCCCCTTGTCCGCAAATGTGATCTTTTTCCTTGCACAATCCAACTTCGCATGATTCTTCTCGAGCCAATCCATTCCCAGGATTATATCGAACTCCTTCATCGATAAAACCACCAAACTCGCCAAAAGTTCACGGTCTCCTAACCGTAGAGGACAATCCTTACATACATGTAATAACTTGACTGTGGTCCCTAAGGGTGAGACAGCACTCAAGGCTTCCTCTAAACGTTGCGGTACTATACCCAACTTCTGAACGATCTTAACAGATATAAAAGAATGTGTAGCACCCGTATCGAATAAAACTTTAACATGAGAGTTAAACAAGGTTAGAGTACCTTCCACTGCTCGTTGCTCAGGCAATCCTTCCTCATAAGCACCTCCTCCATACCCTGTTTCTTCATAACCAGCAGCCTCGGGAATAACAGCATTCAGGCGGGCCTGTCCTTGCTGACTATAGTTGCCTTTCCTAGGAGCCTTGCATTCCGGACTTATGTGACCTGGCATGCCACAATTATAGCACACAATTCCCGGACGATCAGCACGCCTAGTCTGTCTGCAATCCTTAGCTCGGTGACCGGGATTACCACAATTGAAGCAGTTGTTGTTTTTGGCCCCTTCTATTGCTAGAGGCGGATACTGCTGAACCGCTTGTGTCTGCTGTGGTTTCTTTCCTCCATCCCAGGTCCTTTTCTGTCCTTGAGAGTACCCAGGTTTTTGGCCAGAATAACCCTTCTGCGGAGGTCGATTTCCAAACGGCTTCGAATTCTGACACCCATCATTCTCTAACCCCGTAGCCAATCTCACCAGAGCTTCAAATGACTGGCCCAGATGCCCCATAGTCAAATGTCTGAGAGACAGGTTGAGACCTCGGTGATACTTCTTGATTTTCCTCTGGGGTGTGTCCACCATATGTGGAGCAAAGCGAGACAGACGCTCAAATGGGGTAGTGTACTCTCGGACAGTCAGATTCCCTTGAGTCAACTCCATAAACTCTTTCTCTCTCTTGTCCTTCTCTTCTTCGGGGAAATACTTCTCAAGAAACCTTTCCTTGAACATAACCCATGGCATTCTCCTTGCAGCTTCTTCCCCTATCGTCGCCTTTTTTGCATCCCACCAATCAGCCGCTGCATAAGACAGCTGAAAGATAGCCAGACGCTTCTTCTCCAGATCAGTGCACTCTATGGTCTCAAAGATACGCTCCATCTGATGTAGCCATTGTTCCGCTTGCCAGGGTTCATCAGTCCCCGCAAAATACTCAGGTCGCAGGGCGCGAAACTCTTTGAGAAGCTTGTCTCCCGTCTGGTGGGCTTGCCTTCCATTCCCGTTGTAATTCCCATTCTGATTATTGTTCTTTGCGTTCTGATCACTAACCCTCTCCAACCTCCTTACAAAAGCTTCGAACATTCCGGTTGGATCTATTACCGGGGGTGCATCTTCAATAGCGGGACGATTCCTGAGATTTCTTCCAGCCATCTGATCGAGAGAACGGTACCTATCCATCAATCAACAGAATTCGGTCAACCTCTCGAGAAGAAAGAAAATTCTAAACGATAGAAAGCGACTAGACACGGAATAAAGTCGAACTATCTTATCTCAATTCTATCTTAACGGGAGATCCTATGTGTCTGGACAATCGGTCGAGCCATAACCTGGCTCTGATACCAAAAAGCCTGTCACGCCCCGACGTAGCATAATACAGGAAAGCTTTTAATTTCCTTTATGGACTCGTAGGTCGTGACAAGTGAGTATGACCAATTGTCCCTGCAAACAATTACCTTAACAACATTTCTAGAGCAAAGGATACTAACGAAAACATAAGCTCCGAAATAAAAAAACTTACTAAACTATTACAGCAGTCATAGTCTTAGGCACAAAACGCCTTATTCAAAAGTCTAAACTAGTTTATTACAAAACCCAAATTAAAAGACATAGAAAATATAAAGCAGCCTCCTGGAAAGTCTCCTGACTCTAAGTAGCATAGTCAAAATACCCTGGCTGCTCCTGACCCTGAAAATCTGGACATACAGTCCAGGACGCATCAACGCCGTCAGCTTATGAAAGCTGGTGAGCAAAATAAACAAGTGCTCGCAATGTATATATAAGCATATAAACAACGGTGCAATTTAACTTTTAAAAGCAATAAATTCAAGGTTCCAATTCCAACATAAGCCATGGGGAATAAAGAAAGCAATAAATATGCGACCATGCATGAACAATGTAATATCTCATCTTTCTGACTCTTTTCTCTCAACGAAACTCAACACAACCAAACCATTATCTCAGATACCAGGAATACTATCCGATCGATATCCAAAACAGCACACCAAACTATCGCTTCAGATACCAGGAATAATATCCGATCGATATCTAAGCCACACTCAATACCATCATTTCGGATACCAGGAATAATATCCGATCAATATCCGAAACAAGCGCCTTAGATACCAGGAATAATATCCGATCGATATCTAAGTCGTACACAACACTACCACCATCGCTTCGGATATCAGGAATACTATCCGATCAATATCCGAAACGCGCACCTTAGATACCAGAAATACTATCCGATCGATATCTAAGTCGTACACGACACTGTCGCCTCCAATACCAGGAATACTATCCGATCGATATTGAGGTCGCACACCAGACCGCTACTCTTTACTCTTTTCACGCTTTCTCGCACACATGCATGTTGACACAACCTCAACCCTAATATGTATGTCCATGTTTCATAAATAACACCTTTAATAAATCACAAAGCCGAATAATCGTACGAGCATAAATTTCGGTCTTAAACATTCTTACAAGTCCAAAGCCTAACAGTGAGCCTTTAAAACAGTGTATTTGTTAAACAGTCCTTTGAAATCTCCCAAAATATTTTCCAAACAGTCCCTTACCAAAAATCACACAAACTGCCAAAACTGCCACCTCGCGCGAGCGAGGGGGAGGGCAGATCGCGCGAGCGGATCGCGCGCGCGGAGGGGCTGGACAGGTCGCGCGAGCGGATCGCGCGCGCGAGGGGGGGGGGAAAGGTCCGCGCGAGCGGGCCGCTCGAGCGAGCCTCGCGCGAGCGGGTCGCGCGCGCGAGTTCTTGCAGAATGTCATCTTCTTCGTCTTCTCCCCTGTTTCTGGTTTTAAAACTGAAATTTACCCATTTTCAGAATCTGTTCGTACTAAGACATGTGATATATGGTTCTCCTCGGTTTTCCGCGTAGATTAAGAATACGCGATCAATTTTAACTAATACGGATTATATCACTAGTTATTCGCGATTAAAGGGAGGGTGTCAAAACTTTAAATCAACCGTTCGTCGCGATACGGATAAATTACTGCGTAGGATTCGAACCACAGCTTATCGGGATCAATATCTTCCATTCCCAATTTACAGAATCGATTTTAGTTACGATTTCTAAAGCTTCAATTTCCAAGCTTTAATGGTGTATTGATATATATACACATATACACACATATATACACTGAAATACACATATATAGACATTGAGAGTGAGTTTAAATTACTCACTGAGCCGATTATACAGAAAATTAAAGGCCGAGAACTTCCGCCGTAATAATCCGTCGTTGAGAATTTCCCCCGCTCTTGATTTTGGTAACCCAATATATATATATATATATATGACTATGTATGTGTGTATGTGTATATGTATATGGTATATAATCTGTATGTGTGTGTATTGTTCTTGAGAGGAAGAGAGAATGGAGAGAATTGTGAGAGATTGATACACTGTGAGAGTTTTGAGAGAGAGGCAGTGAGTTACATATAGAGAAAAATGTTTGGTGCCCAAGAAAGACAAGGAATTTCTCCGGTGTGGTTGAGCTCACGTGCTCCCACACCCAAGACGCGGTATCAGCGCAGATTGAAATAAAAACTGGTATTTTTACGGTTGAAAATAAAATGCAGAAAATTATATTAACATAGGAATTAAATTCCCGGTTATACAAAAATATAGATATCGATTTTGAAACCACAGAAAATATTTTGGAAATTACGGTTTGGCCCCAGATAAATATTTATAAATAGAAATTAAAACAGATGCTCATGGAAATGAAATGCCGTATTTATTTATTAATGATAAATAAAATACAGGGCGTTACAAATGCTTACGCTCCTAACTGAAACACTTCATAATTATTTGCTTTAATTAATTTATGTCATAAAATTTTGAAAAAATTCTGACAATTTTAACCATGTTTCGTTATTTCTAATTTTGTGATTATATGGATGCAAGTTGGAATGAAAATTCTGAAACCAACTCGGAAGACTACGATTATGGAATCATAAAATTAGTTCTGAATTGCAATAATCGAAAATCTAAAAAATTCAACACACACACACACACACACACACACACACACACACACACACACACACAACCGTCTTCGAATTGAAATGGTGATGGAAATTTTAAAATTTTAATTTCTAAAATATTTTGAACAACTTCCAACTAGAGAATTTGGGCATAGATTAAATTCAATACTTATAACATGAAAGGTTTAATTTTGAAATTCCAATAAAAAAATTGATTTCAAAATCTGTGCAATAATTAAAATTCCAAAATTTTGGAATCTGATTAGAATTTTGAAATTTTGAAGTTTCGGAATCAGAATGAGCATCTTTATATATTCTGAAAATTATAAAATATTTTTTGAATACATCAATTCTGATATGATCTATCCGAAAATTAGCGCCATGTGTTCATATAAATTTCTTTTATTGATTATGTTGATGGGAACCCCTTCTTATGTTCTAGAGATGAATAATTATATGGTTAATACTTTTTATGAGTACAATAATTTTAGTTGCAGTAAGATGAAGAATGGTTTTGTTAATAACTTGTTTTATAAAAAGAGAAAAAAAAATTTATATATTTTTTCTACTTACATAAAAACAACTTGATCTACTTTCATTTAACTCACAAAGGATAATAGAGATAAATTAAGTTTCTATCAAGTCCATATTTTAATTACAAATCCTTTGATTTTCAATTTTTTTCTCTCATGCAATATACTGATACTGACGCATACACATGTTGTACTCATACCCTATATATTCTAACTCCCATTAGACCTCGCCTTTTAGACATTTTCTTTCCTTTTCTTTTTAAATTTTACATGAACCTTAGGTTTATTGTTTTGAGTGAATTATATTGGTCCTACTTTTGTTAGTAATGCCAGTAATATTTCTTTGGTTGTTTTGTATTAAAATTTCTAATGTTTCATTATAATTATGACATTAGATTTTGAGCTTTAATTAAATTGTATGATAGATTATTGTATGATCGAGTAACAATTTTTGTAGAATGACGAGTTTAGTTTCGAGTAGTGTTTCGAGGCCCATAAGTAAGTTAATTAGTGAATTTAACATGAGAATTAAGTGCATGGGGTATCGGTACCCTTTGGGCTAGTTGTTTAAATATTTTGAAACGCATTTTGGGGTCCATATGTGTGTCTTTCGGGAACCCACAAGCCTAAACTCGGGAATTAACTTAATTATAGCATTAAGAGTTTATATGTATCCACCTTTAGAAGAAAAACAAACCCTAGCCCCCAATCACTTCTAAACACACACACACACACACACACACACACACACACACACACACACACACACACACACACACACACACACACAGAGAGAGAGAGAGAGAGAGAGAGAGAGAGTCACAGAAAAAGAAAAGTGAAAGAGAAGAGGAGAGGGCTGTAGGATTTTTGCATATCCATCATTATCTTCATCATATTCATCATCTTTTCAATAGTTTCATAAACGGTGAGTTGATCATTTATTTCATTCGTTTCATTTTGTTTTCATTACGATTTCTCGTCGATTAGAATAGGTTGAGTAAATCACTAAAGGACCCATGAAATCATGTTGGAGTATGTATATATAGGTGTATGTATAGATATGTAAGTTTGTTATTAATGGATTTAAACTTTGAGATTTATTTAATAATTTTTTAATTTATTTAAATGAGCTTGGATCTGTTTGAGAGAAAAAATTATAAATAATTCATGTGTTTATTGTTTTAAGATTCTACCCATGTGTCCCATGTAAAACACAATTCTACACATTTTTTGTCTAATGGTGTTTTTCATGATTCTGCACCATTGGGGCAGAAATTGACAATTAAAGTAGCAGTGAACAAATGTCTAATTGAATATTTTACGATATGGAGAATATGATTTCTTATTACATGTTTCATGTATGCTAATATTAATGTTTGGTTGAGGTAATTGTAACAGAAATAATTGACTTTATATTGTGAAAATTTTGATAAAAGGTAAACTGATACGTTGAATGATATATTGGTGATCTTGTAATTTGATCAGAATTTTGTGGAACCATTGTTATGGGTATTTTGATAAAAAAAACCCTATATTGTGAGAAATTGTAATGCATCTAAAAGTTAGAGATGTGATTGGACTATAATGAGACGAAACTATGTGGTAAATATGAAAAGAAGAAGAAGAAGAAGAAGAAGAAGAAGAGAACAATATGAATGATAAATGATAATGACAACACAATTCCTTTAGTGTTCACCGCCGCCCGTTATGTGATATGTTTTGGTAGCTCGACTTGCTGAGCGTACCTTTGCCAGTGGCTATGTGGTCAAGCTGGCCTAAGCCTTATGCTCGACTTATTTATTTGATGTTTTGGCATAGTGGCCAACCTTCTGTGTGTACATTTGGTTTGGTTGATACCCTACTCAAATTGGTACTAGAGTGGGCGTTGATATTATATTTGGGGACACATAGGATATGTGTGTGGGCTGTACTATGGAGGGTGGCTAAGGTGGTGAACCTAGGGAACACAAAGATAAATTTACAATAACGTTGTGTGCACATAAAATGTGCACATAAAGTGTGCACATAAAGATCTGTGCCATACATTTCAGTGGATCCCATGTATCCCATATATGCAGTACATGGGATCCACCGAAATGAATGACCTAGATCTTTATGTGCACACTTTATGTGCACATTTTATGTGCACCAATCATTACTCATAAATTTAAGACTAATAAATAATGACAATGGACTATTTTATAAGGTTGATAAGCGTAGAATAATGAACGCGACGTTTAAGTTAGAATATGGACGGTTTATAAATGGAATTATTTGCCTATTTTGTGATCATTTGATTTAAAGGATGGTGGACCTACTAACTTTTATGCATAGTTGGCTCACCATAGATATCTGATGGGTATGTATTCAGTTAGCATTATTCGGGTGAGACCATTGCCACCATATTGAAGGAAACTACTATGCTGTCCTGAAATGTATGTGGAACTACTGTTCCAACCCGACAGAGATTCTGTGTGATGGTGTTACTTATTTTATGTGTGACGATAATGTATAATGTGTTGTGGTTATATTTTCTTTGTGAGTATTTTTTTGGGAGTCTATGGGACACCGTTGTTCCTAAGACTCGTTTTATATTTTTGGTTGAACTAGTATTTTATATACTGACCCGGGTGCGTAATGCATTTGAGACGTTTCTATATGAAACGTAGTCGAATGTATGTGCATGTTTAGTAATGGGAGAGATTTTCCGTGTAGCTTCTGTCTGCGTGAAGAGATTGCTGTTGTGCTATTTCTTGTTAGAAAATACTTTTGCTCACCTAAAATATGGTACACCAATGCTCACCCAAGCATCCCATTGGCCAATATAGTGGGACCTAAACAACATTTGTTTAATCTGGGTTCCACTGTATTGGCCAATGGGATGCTTGGATGAGCATTGGTGTACCATTTTTTGGGGTGAGCAAAAATGCTCTCTTCTTGTTAGAGTTATATTTATTTTCTTATTATACTTGATTTTTATTTCTGGCAATGTGAGTCATATTTATGATATTGTAGTACGGATTGTATTATTGAGATTGGGAATGGTGTAGTGGCTCTTGACCAAAGGATGTCTAGAATTTATTCTATTTCCGCTGAACTCTGAACAGAGATTTTATTCACTGAATAGTGATATAATGGAACTATATTCTTTTATAATGAAATGAATGTTTGGGAATACAAGTTTAATAATCAAGAGTTTAATTTAGAACAAGATCATGTGCTCTTATTTAATGGGTATTAAATTTTGTTTTCAATATAATCATTTGTTAATCTGTGTGAGGATGTCACCGTTAGGATTTTGGCAATTGAATATTAGTCCGAATATATACCCTGGATTGAATATTTGGTTGTTCAAAAATCGGAGTGTGAGATATATCCCCATTTATCTTTAAGTATTGTGCTTCGGAGGAAGGAGAAGGGATAAAAAAAAAAATACTAAATGTTTAACAGCAAGAAAGGGTCTATAAGCACTCAAATATTAGTAGCCGTGTAACATATACAAAGTTTTACTGAAAAAATAAGAGAGCATTTTTGCTCACTCAATTTTGATTTATCATTATTTACTCAGGTATTTGAGTGACGTGTGTCTCATTTCAGTAATTATATTGATAGTACAGGACGAAATGAGAATAAAATAGGACATATGTCACCTAATGAAGGAATTGATGAACAATAATGAACCAAAATAGATTGATAAAAAATGCTCTAAAAAAATATAAGTTAAAAGTACCTTAAAACATATTCGTTGATCTTGTTCAGAGAAAGAAAAAAAAAAAGAATAGATAATTGTTGGAAAACCCCTCAACTAACTCTCAAAAGTTTTAAACTCCAATTGGTTTGACCACTTTCTAAAAAGGACAAAAGGAATCAATCCAGTGCTCACACGGTACAAGTGCATGTACTGTAGAAAATCCAACACCTCCCCAGCCCTCCTCACGCGCGCGCAATATTCTTTCGGCCACTCACACCGTGTGAGTGGCTGTACCATATAATATCCATTTCGAAAATGCATTTTTAACCTTTAAACCTCCATAACTTTTGATCTACAACTCTGTTTCTTACAAATTTTATACCGTTGGAACCGTGTCGACGAGAGCTACAAAACTAGTACCATTGTTGATACCTTTTGAGCAAAAGAAATTTTTTTTTATTTTTACATATTATGCTCCAGACGAACTTAATAAAAATTTTCACATAATATTTGTGTATTGGTTATTGAATTTTCACGTTATATTCACGTATGCCAAGTTGATATGATGTGAGGAAAAAAAAATCGAATGTTCATTTTGTTCTTAAGGAGAGTTTTAGTGAATTTTTACAAGAATTTTGCATTTGTTTGGATTGAAAAACCATGTTTTATAATTGATTTGTGAAATTTGAATTTTTTTTTTATAAAGGAAATATGCATTGTTTAATATGAAAAAGAAAAAAAAAATTTACTTCGCATATAAAAATATTAAGTGAAATTTCACTGAACTTATATATGAATATTAAGTGAAATTTTACTTAAATTGACACTTGAGGACTTTTTAACAAAGTATCAAATTATACCTTGAACTCTAGAGAGTTACTTCTAGCGACCTTTGGGATAGTTAGTGAATTTTCACTTAACCTACTAAGTGAAATCTCACTAAACGAGTATACGAATGTTAAGTTTAACTTCAAGTTTTTCAGGAAGAAAGCATGTACGGGTTCATTGAATTTTCACTTAATATTATGTATGCCAAATTTATATGTTTTGAGAAAAAAAAAATTAAAAAAAGACGAATAACAATAAAGCCATTGCTACCTCATTAAGGCTTAGTTTGACCCTATTTTGGTGCTTCTCCTTTTTTAAAGCACAATTTCATGTTAATTCATTTGGTAATTAGTTTACGAGCTTTGCAAAAATGGAACTTAGGACTTTTTTGGGGAGAGTTTTTAAAAGCTCTAGAATTGAGTGAAATTTCACTTAATATGTTATGTATATCAAGTGAAATTTCACTTAATATTTATGTATATCAAGTGAAATTTCACTTATTATTTATGTATGTAAAAACATGAAAATCTTTTTTCTCAAAACATATCAACAATAAATTTTTAAAAAAGACGATTTTTAACAAGAATTCCTGCATTTGTTTTGGTTGAAAAATTGTGTTTTATAATTGATTATAAAATTTGCTTATTTTAACAAAATATGCATTGTTTAAAAAAAACAAAAAACAAATCACCATGCCTACATGAATATTTAGTAAAATTTCACTTAACTCGTACATGAACATTAAGGCTTAGTTTGGCCCCCATTTTGGTGCTTCTACTTTTTTAAAGCACAATTTTATGTTAATTCACTTGGTAACTAGTTTATGAGCTTTGCAAAAATTGAATTTAGAGCTGTTTTAAGGAGAGTTTTTAAAGCTATAGAATTGAGTGAAATTTCACTTAATATTTTATGTATATCAAGTGAAATTTCACTTATTATTCATGTATGTAAAAACATGAATTTTTTTTTTCTCAAAACATATCAACAATGGTACTAGTTTTGTAGCTCTCGTCGACACGATTCCAACGGTATAAAATTTGCGAAAAATGGAGTTATAGGTCAAAAGTTATGGAGGTTTAAAGTTTAAAAACATTTTTCGAAATTAGAAATACTACGGTACGCTGTTCGCACGGTGCGAGCAGCCTGAAAATGAAGGCGCGCGTGGGAGGGCGCGTGAAGGCGCGTGAGTGCTAAATATATGCACGAAATTTTCTATGGTGTGTGCATTTATACCGTACGAGCACTGATTTAGATTCTTTTTGTCCTTTTTAACAAATGGTCAAACAAATTGGAGTTTGAAACTTATGAGAGTTACTTTGAGGGCTTTCTAATAATTCCCCCAAAAAAGAAAGACATATATGGCTTTGTAAAGAAGGAAATAGATACAATATTACAAAATGGCCATGTGATGTGAAAGAAGGAAGAAAAATTAGTGGTGTGACTACCTTAAGTTCCTAATGCCAAAGGTTGTTGAACTTTATTAGGATTCTTAATCCATATATCTCTACTATTTTTTCTGTCAAATGTTTTTGACCTTAAGTATGATTCCAAAATGATTTCTCAAAGAGAGCAAGTATAGCAAGAAACCTGTGGATTTGCTCAAAATATCTCACGATTCACATAGCAAGTATATGCCAAAAAAATTAGTGACGTGACTACTTTGGCTTCCTAATGCTAAAGGTTGTTGAACTATATTAGAATTTTTAATCCATGTATTTATATTATTTTTTGGATTCGTTTGATAAAATTGAAAATTAAGTGTTAAATTATAAGTATTAAAAATTTTAAGCGATTGAATTTGCAATACTGAAAATAATTTATCAAGTACTGAAATAGATTGTATTCAATGATTAATTTCAGTAGAAATCTTTCACTTAAAGTTTTCAGTGATTTTTTGGCTATTTTTTTCAATTAAGTGGTACGTTATCAAAATTTTTATTTTTACCACTTAATTGGGTTATCAAACACGGGTAATACTTATTTTTTTATTTTTATTATTATTATTATTTTTTTGTGAGTGTGTGTGTGTGTGTTGGGGGGGGGGGGGGGGGGGGGGGGAGGTTAAAAGCACGGGTAATACTTGGGACACACTCAAAGACACAACTTTTATGTCTATATCTCTCTTGTAACGTCACTGGGACAGGAGAGATTTAGACACATCTTTTGGGTAAAAGTTGTGTCTTTGGGTGTGTTAGTGATATCACAGGAGAGATATAAATACATTTTTTAAGTTGTGTCCCAAAAGTTGTGTCTTTGGATGTGTCACAATCTTTACTCTATCAAACACAGCCTTTCTGTCAAAGGTTTTTGATCTTAAATATGATTCCTAAATGATTTCTCCAAAGAGAAATGTGGATTTGATCAAAATATCTCACGATTCATGGAACAAGTATATGCCATTTTTGTTTGTATTTAATTGTTCTATACATTCCAAGCAAAAAAAAAAGTTCTATACATATATATATATATACAAAGATTCTCTAAAGAGGGTCACCTCTCTTTATTAAAGAGAGGACTTCTGTTTTGGCCGTCAGATTGTGTTTAAAAATTGTAAAATGACAAAACTGCCATTAATGAAAACATGATCCGACGGTCAAAAGAGAGGTCCTCTCTTTAATAAAAAGAGGACGTCTTCTTTAAAGCCCGACTGTATATATATATATGTATATGTAAGGTTTTAGAACTTTATTAGGATTCTTATAGGATTTGATTTTGGATAATGCCTTGTGATTTCAGCAAAGCGAACAAAATATGTCAAGAAGTTGTGGGTTAGCTCAAATATATATGTGACCATTCATATTAATAAAGATTATATCCAAATATATTAAAAGAGTCGGACTCGATCTCTAATGGACACACCAAAAAAAAATTGGCATACTAACGTTAATAAAACTCAAAGAGAATAACTTAAACAAAAGTACACCGATTGATAGAAGTGTAAAACACTGACGGGCATCGGTGCACTCATATATACATATATTATAGATATAGATATAGATAGATAGATATATATATATATATATATATCTACTACACAAAAGGGAGGTAGTGCTCTCCCACCCCATAAACCCCTATCCTCTGAAACTCAAACCCGCTACGACCTGCAGTTGGTAGGGGTGTAAGAAAAAACCGCGGACCGCAAACCGACCGCAAACCGACCAAATCGAAAACCGATTGGTCGGTTTTCTAAATACATGTACAAGCTAAAACCGACCGCAAAACCGACCGAACCCCTAAAAAACCGACCGACCGACCAATTTACTCCCCTATTAGTCGGTTTTTATACACCAAAAAAACGGACAAAAACCGACCGACCGATCGATTTACACCCCTAGCAGTTGGGACGAATGCCCCTACAATTGGGCCATCCCTTCTCCTTTTCCAGATTTTTTTAAAGAATTTGAATTTTGAAAAAACTATGAAAGTTAGATTGCCAAAATAACTCAAATTTTTTAATAGTATTCCCAAATGCACTCGAAATGGATGACAGACAGGAAAATTCTAAATCTCATACTTTCCACACCATTTTTTTTTTCCCTGGGAAAAAAGAAAACTGCTTTCTTTCATTTTCTTAAAATATGGTAGACCTTACTCCTCAAAAAAAAAAAAAAAAAAAAAAAAAATTAAGGTAGATTTTATCGAATGTTAAGAAAGATACTGACAACGTACAATATTTGGCTCAATTTGTAAACCTTGATTAGAAAAGGTTGAGAAGTACAACCACTGCATTAATATATGTGTATATCCACAATTTCATTGGAGGACATGGCTGTCGTTTTATGGATGGATGACATGTAAAAATCTTCGACTGTATCTATATTGCTTATATTTACATATATGGTGAGATAATAAAGTGGTACTTCGTTTACAAAAAAAAAAAAATCTTACTAGGTGACAATACAACTTTGGCCTTACTTTAACGTCTTATTTGGAAATCTAACCAAATCAAACCAAATCAAGTCTTGTGTCCCAATTAATTGGGATCGGCTATATGAATTCTTTGAAAATCTATGGAAATCTATGGAAAAAAAAAAAAAATTAAGAAAAGAAAAGAAGAGATTATCATCAGAGAGAAAAATTGACAGTCCTTAAAATGACAAAGACCATAACGAATTCTCATCTCAGGATGTACGTTGATATTCTAAGAATATTCTGTATATGTACTTGCAAGCTGCAATCAAAACAAACGATACATGAAATTATTAACATATTTGAGAACTAAATATGTGTTTTAAATTTGGGATCCATAGCATTACTTCTAAAATATGTTTGCTTAATAGTGTGAGGAAAAATAGGCAACAATGTATAATTGGGGAGTCAAAATATCAATATGATTCAAGAGCTCAAGCTGAATAAGGAGAATTATGAATATACGAGGGGGCTTTTGTTTTGTTCATGTTTAACTGAGAGGTATCACTATTGTTAAAGTAATAGTAAATTTTGTCAAAAAAAGTACTGCTATTTTCTAGCTATAAGTAAGTTATTTGGCAACATCCAATTTGAACTACTATTTTCAACGAGTAAGTTACTTTGACAACATCTACTATTATTCTCTATTAACATTCAGTTTGTTCTGATAATATTCAAAATTTATTACTTTAACAATACGGAAATGCTAGATGCACAACAAAAGTGCACAACGAAATGCACAACTAGTTTAAAATTGTTGGACTTCGTGCTGAAAAGTTTGTACACACAAAAAGACAAAAAATGGAGTATACAGCTTTTTCAGCACGAGGTCCAATAAAATAAAGCAGTTTGTGCATTTCGTTGTGCACTTTTATTGTGCATCTAACATTACTCTTAACAATAATGGTACATTTACTCCGCTTGACCAACTAACCAATAAGTTGACTAATTTAATGGGTGGATAGGCTAGGCCGATCCCATAGTAGGCCCTATTATTGAAGAACTTGCTTGTATCCATTAACATGAATTATTCGATTTTGTCATATAAGGTGTATTGGGTGCATTTGGCACACATTTGGAATGACTTCTTCGCACATTATTCCATTTTAAACATGTTGAATTTTTGTTTTCATTTGTATTTTTAAATAGGGTTAATTACACTTACACTTTCTGTACTTTCTGTACTTTGGGTCAGTTTTACTTTAACCCCTGTAGTTCAAAAAGTGACACTAACACTCCTTATACTTTAATGTAAAGTGTTACCGTCAGGAATTCCCTTAAAGTTAACGGAAAAGTGACACTCATACCCCCTGTACTTTGGGTCAGACCAAAATGCCCTAAAATTTCTCCTTCTTCAGGACATGAATTCTCCAACAAGGCCTCAAGCAATGAAATCAAAACCAAAAACAAAAATCAAAACCCTAAATCAAAACCCAATCAGGCCACCACCAGAAAAGAAGAAGAAAGAGAGGTCGCTGACTTCGGCCGTCACCACCAGCGACCATTTCTGACCACTTTCGAATCCGTGAACATGTGAGAGGTAGAGAAGAGGGTTTGAGAGATTGAGATAGAGAGAGAAGCTAAATTCTGATACTGGTTTTTGTGCAGTATGTATAAAGGGTGTTCTTGATTTTGGTTTGTATGTTGGGCTGATCAATTTTTTTTGGGTTGATCAAAATTTTCAATTTGTTTGATGTTTTGGTATGTTTTGGGTTGTATTTAAAAATTCGATCAACCCAAAAAAAATTGATCAACCCAACATACATACCAAAATCAAGAACGCCCTCTATACATTCTGCACAAAAACTAGTCCCAGAATTTAGCTTCTCTCTCTATCTTAATCTCTCAAACCCTCTTCTCTACCCCTCGCATGTTCACAGATTTGAAGGTGGTTAGAAATAGTTGCTGGTGGTGATGGCCGAAGTCAACGATCTCTCTTTATTCTTCTTTTCTGGTGGTGGCTTAATTGGGTTTTGATTTTTGTTTTTGGTTTTGATTTCATTGCTTGGGGCCTTGCTGGAGAATTTCGGTGTTGAAGAAGGAGAAGTTTTAGGGCAGTTTGGTGTGACCCAAAGTACAGGGGGTGTAAGTGTCACTTTTCCGTTAACTTTAACGGAATTCGACGGTGACACTTTATATTAATGTATAGGAGGTGTTAGTGTCACTTTTTGAATTATAGGGGGTCAAAGTGAAACTAGCCCAAAGTACAGGGGGTGTAAGTGTATTTAACCCTTTTAAAAATAAATGTCACTTATTTAGGAAGCATGGTAAAGTTGTGGGTTTTGATTTTCAGCTTTGATTTTTATTTTTTGTATTGAATTAAAGGCAGACATTAATACAAAAGCTGAAAACAAAACCTGAAAATCAAAAACCACAACGTTACCATGTAAACCATTAGCTTTTAAGTTGAATATGTAATTTTTGTTTGAAAAACCAAGAGTTGGTGGCGTTGTATAGTTTTCGGAATCGAGCATTTTGACGAAAATCTCTTGCTCTAATATTTTTATCTCTATTTTTACCATTTCCACTTTTCTTATCTCTCTCTGCATCTATTTTGGTATTAAGAGCATCTCTAAGGGACATGTCTTTTCCAATTCCAAAGAGTAATGATTAGGGCATGGGATCCACCGAAATGAATGATCCAGATTTTTATATGCACATTTTATGTGCACGTAGTATTATCCTTATTTGTTAAACCAATCACTTAATTTGTTAAATGATTAAAAAATATATAAAAACTCTAAAATAATAAATTTGACGTATTTGGTATTATTTACTTCAACAGAAATATCAAATTCTAACATGCCAAATTATCACATATTCCCTCAAATTTATTTAACATACCAAGATTTGACATATCCCTTAGAGATCCTCTAATACATCTAACATAACAAAGAAAAATCATTCTCCTTCCAAGTTTGTGATTATACCGACAAGACGTTCTCTTTTCTAATCCCCCAACAATACAAAACAATGGCGTGCAATACTTATTTTAGATACCTAAACTGATGTCGATTGAAAACAATGCGTAAACGAGGTTTACAATTTGTTTGGGATAGATTTTACAATGTCAATGACAATAAGTGAAGTGAAAATTTTCTTCCTCTAGTTACAGGTGAAGGAGGTGGGAGTCTAATATTCGACTTATGTAATGAAGGAGCGTATATATGTTTCAATTCATCGCCAAACAAACTATACTCACTTTATAATAAAGTGACCGTTCGACTTAATTTTTTTTTTTATAGCTTTTTAAAATTTCTCAAAGCTTGTTAAAGCTACATATTTGCAGTTTTTTTTTTTTTAAAAAGAATATCGTAATTTTAAAACTAATAGAATGTTGCAAGAATAATAATTGCTCATAACAAACACTACTTAACTCCTTTACCTCAACTGGCCCAGCAAAATTATAGCTGTCTTGGGTGACTATATGTTTTGGTGCTACGAGTAGTTATTATTGGAAATTTTCCCTAGTAAATGACAAAATGTATACCAGTATTCTGCTAATTTATAAAAGAAATATGGCATTTTTTTATTTTTATTTTTATTTTTGCTTAAATGTGACATCAATATAACACATTTGGGTCACCTATTTAAATTTGTCTGCTCCCTTGTTCTCACATTTTAGGCTTGTAGCATGCCGGCCAACTACCCCCACTAATAACTGTGTGTGTGAGAGAGAACTATGATTGGGATGTAATCATTATAGAAAGGTGAGAAATACTAGGCAAGTAATACATTTTATAATACATTTTACAATAAAATTTTAAATGTATCTATCATATACTATGTAAGTGATACATAGAAAATGTGAAAATTTCAAACAGCACAGGGTGCAACACATTTAAACCATATAGTGAAATGTATTGTGTGCTTAGCATTTTTGCAGAAAGATTTCTCTACTTTCATGCAGAGTAATGCTATATATGCTTTCCATATTCAAATCTTTAATTCACATCTCAAATGATGTGGTACTGAGATCACTAGATTTTGATTGGACAATGTGTGGGGTCACTTCTGCATCCTCTAATCAAATTTCAATAGGTCCAGTACCACATCATTTGGAATGTAATTTGAGATTTAGATTTGGGAATCATAATATTACTATTCCATGAAAGGACAAATATTGGGTTATTTTTGTTTATTACCCTCGCACAAGATGTTGTGGATGTGTTATGGGTTTCTATTATGTTCATATATATATATATATATATATATATAGTTCGCTTCTTGTGCGGATTTCTGTTTCTAATCACTGGTTCCTATGAAATTACTCCAATACCCTTAACAAAAACTGGATCCGACGAATGGAAACAGAAATCCGCAACTTATTAAATTGCGTACATCTGCACAAGAAACAGACTGCATATATATATATATATATATAATTACAGTCAGACTATAAAGAGGGCGCCCTCTCTTTACTAAAGAGAGGACCTCTGTTTTGGTCGTCAGATCGTGTTTAAAAACTGTGAAATGATAATACTGCCCTTAATAAAAATACAATCCAACGGTCAAAACAGAGACCCTCTCTTTATTAAAGAGATGACCCCATCGATCTTTAAAGAATTTTCATATTTATTATTTAACTAGAGACAATGATAAGGGACATGCTGGCAATGGTAGGTAACGGAATTGTATTATATATGGTAACCTACCCACATAAAACAATAAGTGACATATGTGACATATACGCATGGGATTGCTCTATGAATTGTCCTACTTGGAAATAATATATTGGTCGAATAATCTTAACAGCCAGATGGTTGATCTTTTGTAAATAAAATTATCAGCTCACAGCCAAAAAAATTAATAAATTATATATATATATATATATATGTGTGTGTGTGTACACAGACATATGTGTGTGTATATGTATATCGTGTAACCTAACCACGTTAATAATGATGAGTTACGTATGGTAAGATTGTCCTATGCAAATGTATATTTACACTTGGACAATCATGAATTGTCCTAAATGGGAAAAAGGTTAGGAGACTCGAATGATCCTACTTAGGGAAGGAAAATAAACAAAGTCGGAATGATCGTAACAGCACATATGGTAGATCGTCGACAGTAACAACCTATGCAACAATTTTAAATGTTTATACATATATATATATATACACACACATATATGTCATCTATATATGTACGTATGTATAATGTTGAAAGCTAGACTAGCTAGTATATATACATATTGTTATTCTAAAGCTTAGATTAAGATTTTTGGGAACTCAAACTTCAGCACAATTCTTTGTGCATGAGAGAGCCCCTTGAACAAAAACATGCAGTCATGCACCAAACATGATCTGTAACACCCCACATGCATGGTTATGCAACTTGTACATTTACTAAAGAAACTGGGGAATAAGATATAAGAAAGACAATTGCAAATTAGTCATTCGTTACATAGATATATCTTTCCAGAATTTTATTTATTTATTTATTTTTTTTTTTCCAGAATTCTGGCCCGTAGGCAAAGTAATAGTCTAAAACATGATTACAATTTACAACATTAAAAAGTTGGAAATACCTAGTTGGGCTTTAGTTTGGACTTTGGGCCATGTGGCCTGTGATCCTACATATGCGGTTCTAGGCTCTAGCGCATGTGGAGACAGTTCATTTTGGACTTGGAAGTTGGACCTTTTACTTCATTCCATGTAATGTATTAAAGCTTGTGGTTGTATGCTAGGTGATCAGTAGTAGGGGGTGGCAATTTTTGACATGACAACCCGTTTTACAGAGACAGCCCGAACACGACACGACATGACACGATTAATTTAAAATAGTTTGTATTTTGGATGAATAGCACTCGAAACTAAAAATTAAACTCAAAGTATACAACCCGATTAATGACACGATTATGACACGATTCAGTAGGGGATGTTTGTAGCCTTGTAGGGTGTACATCGATCAGTTTTGTTGGCTTGAAAGACAATTTATCAACCGCACCGATGCTTTTGATTTCCCTTACTAACCAACCTAAACTAACTAGTTGATGGTCATTTCTAATCGGTTTTTCGATCAGTTCCAATCGATTTCAGGGACCACCATATACAAACTCTGATTCCGTCGAACATACCCAACAAAATCGCACTTCAAATAAAACATACCAACACAAAATCACACTCCAATATAACAAACTCGAACAAGGGGAGAGCGAGATTGACAGAGATGGAGATTCCATCGAGTGTACCAAACAAAATCGCAAGAGAGAGGTGGCCGCTAATGGTGATGGTGGTGGCTCTTGTCGGCTATAATGGCGACAACTATTAGGGATTCTTTAGAGAACATGAACGAGAGAGAGAGAGAGAGTTGTGAGACATATGGAATTGTTAGTGAGAGAGTGGGAAATTTGAAATTGTGAGAGAGAGGAAATCGAGGCATGAGACTTGGGAATAGTAATAAGCAGATAGGCCAATTTCACTATTTTCAATATATATGGTTCATTGTATACAATATTTATCATAAATATCATTGTTTACACCAAAAACTTGGGAATAGCTTAATAGTACTAGCCTTTGGTTATACAATCGGCCTGTGTTGATCTTTTAAACACAAAATTGCCAACTGAATCCGAACTCAAGATTTTCACATCAAAATTGCAAACCAACTGTAGCTTATATATTTCGACCAAAACTGAGTGAATCGATCATCTTTGGTTGGTCGGTTCAGTTCCTTCGATTTGATGTTTGGACTAGTCAACTTCACAATAGAGAGGTTTTTTTTTTTTTTTTCCTTATTAAATGTTTATTTTTTTGGGTTGAAGAAGAAACTTATGACTTCCCTTTGCAAAAGTACAGTGAAATATAAAAAATACTTTGGAATTCATATTTAAAAGGAGAATTATTTCCCCTCCTCTCTATGATTTTCTTTTTCTTTCTTTCTTTCTTTTTTTTTTTTCAGGTGACATTTCCTCATTTTCCTTTTTTGATTTCATTCATTTCTCATTTTACATATGATTCCCTATATTTTTATTATTATTATTATTATTATTATTATTATTATTATTTTACCTTTTTAAATTTTTGCAATCGATTTTATCAATTATCAATTGAACCAGTTTCAATTAAATCTGAGATAACTTGCCCAAAACAAATGTCCTTTGGTTTGCCAAACACTTTGCTTGACCCAAATACACATTTAATGGGTCCAATTGTCAAAATGCGCACACACAAATAGGTCATGTCAAAAAGTTGCATGTGTACTAGCAGGAGATACAACTTGTAGGGCTAACCCAAAGTCGGCCCGAGTCCAACCCGAGTTAAGAGCAGGTTTGGGTAGGGAGGTTAGGCTCAGGCGGGGACTTGGACAAGAGTACTATGTTTTTTAAATTCATATTTTAAATAATGTGGTAGTGGATAATTATAGGATATTGAAGTGATCTTATAGTAATCTCACAGTATCATCATTTGAAACATAAATTTGAGAAGCAAACATTACTCCTTGGACAAATTCTAAAACTTAAATATAGTCGCGACACATCTAACACCAAAGACCAAACATGACCCTAATTTTTATTTAGGCTAAAATTGAATCCAAGTATCTTTCCACAGACCCACATTTTTTTGGGGAGGTCACAAACAATTAAGAATACATATATATTTTTAATAAATAAGAAAGTTCAGATCAGACTATTTCTACTTTTGGATTAGTGATTAGAAACCTAAGACCATCTCCAACCCACACATCAAACACTATTTTGAGGCAAATTTTGTTGCAATCCCAAAAATTTATGCTCCAATGGACGCATCAACAGGTGCAGCAAAATTTGCTGCAATCTAAAATTGCAGCAACATTGCTGCGAAGGCAAAGCTGAGGCAAATAATTTCCCAGCTTATTTTATTCAAAGAGAAAGAGAGAAGAATCCTGAAGATGAGAAGAGAGAGAAAAGTATTGGGTTTAGCTATTTAGGTAAAATGGGATAAAAATTATAGAGTGTTTTTATATTTCGTTGACAATAAAAGTGGACCAATCAAACCCATTAAGTTTTCAATTAAATTGGGAAAACAAAATATACAATAAAAAAAATTATTTTATTTTTATTTATTAAAAAAGTCATATATTTGCAATAAAAAACGCTATTAAACCACAAAAGTACATTAATATGAGCATAATATAAATAATAGATAAAAGAATAAAATTTATTAAAATATACAATCTTTGATGTTTGGGTTGGAGTGACTCACTTTGTAACATCAAAAACAACACATCAACTTTGCCTCAGACCATCAAAATCACTCATTTGCTACATCATTTGATGTTTTGCCTTTGGAGATGGTCTAAGAACAAAGCGAGCAAATTTGCTCACTCAAGCACCTCATTGAGCGCGTAAAATTTGGGTGAACAAATTTGTTCTCAAGAAAAAATGTGTTTTCTATTAGGAGTGTAATGAAAACAACCCGACCAGACTGACCGAATCGATTTATTCGATCCGATTTTCAAAAATTTTGTGCAGTATAAAAATCAAACCGAACGTGAAATTATGCTAAATCGAACCAAATCAAAGCTAATCGATCTAACTAAAAATTGGTCCGAACCAAATCGAACCGAACCGTTTAGAGCATCTTCAATGGTGTTAAAATCCATAGGGTAACTTAAGTTTTTTTACCCTACACACTCACGCAACGGTGTGGGTAGTAGTGGAACTTAGATAGCTGTATGGTAGTAAAACTTAAGTTTAGCATTTCACTAAATTCACTTTTTTTTTTTTTGCTAGAAACTAAATTCATTTACTATACAACCCGAACGGCAAAGGCAATGCCGTTCTGCAATGGCTGGCAAAGCCTTTGCCGATTAGTTTTTATTATTTTTTTTTAATAAATGAGGCAGCCGACATTGGCAATGCCGGTCCATCGCTGGCCGGCAAAGCCTTTGCCTACTAGGCTTGTCAATTTTTTTTTCCGTTTAAAGTTAAGATTTCGTGAAAAAAAAAATATTAAAAAAGGGATCAAACGGCAAACAAAATGCCGGCCACCCCTAGCCGACACTTTTTTTGCCGTTTTGTTTTTACAGCACTATGAGAATTCTCTTATTTGTATAGTAACTTAACTTACATTTACCCTATACTCTCTTACAGTACCGTTGGAGATGCTCTTATACCTCTAGTTTCTATTGCAAATCTGACATTCATCAATTTAAACTTTTTTTTTTTCTTTTATTAATGATATATTTACTCTTTCAATAGAGCAAGTTTTTGGGCACAAACAAATATCATAAAATACCACAATGTGTTTATCTCTTTTTTGATGGAGTCTACTGACTCTGTGGAGTCCACTGACACTATTAAATCCACAGAAAAAAGAGATAAATACATTATAATACTTATGCATTATATTTGTGAGATTTGTTTATGTCCAAAACTTGCTCTTTCCAATGAAACATATGTTCTGTCCTCACCAAAGAATGAATAATGATATAATCTTTAATTTGTAAAACTAAAGTTTGTTTAGGCTGTCCAACGAGTTGAGAACCTAGATGGCCGAGCTAGCGAGTCAACTCAGCAAGCTATTGTTTTATTCGTCATTAGGTTTGCCCAATTTTTACCCCCCAAAAAAATAGATTTGCCTAATTGAAAAAACGAAAAGGAAAAATGATTAGCCCAATTGAATTATATTTTCTATGAACATAATAAAATCTCAATCTCTCACTACCTGCAATCTGATCTACGCACACCCACATGGACTTCATCACTGTTTCAGCTTCACAGATCCTCCCAACCCTCCAAATCCCACTTCTTAAATCAAGGTAATACTCTCTCTCTCTCTAGAACGCAAAGATATGCATAACACTTGTTACAGCTCAACTCTATCACTTAGATGCAAAGGGTCTCCTTCTTTTTCATATGATGGTTACTCTAACTTCTTAAATGATGGGATTGGTACTAGAAACCCAATTCACCCACCAACTTCATCATGTTGTTCTTGTTGTACTAATTCAATCTATAGAGCGGCGCCCTTAAACCCAAGCATTTTATATGGGTTGAGGCAATCCACCCTAATTCAATGGTCAACTTGTAAAAGATTAATCTTGGGTGTTGGAGATCGGTATTATTATCGATTTCCGGTTTATGATGTTGATCGAAGCTGTGATTATGGAAATTCTTACTCATTCAAGGAGAGAAGTGTTAGTAGTAGAAGAGGGAAGTGGAGAAAGGGAAAATTTGGGTGTATGGTTTCTGAGGATATGGATAATGTGGAAGTGATGCTTAGCTTGTTGACTGAAGTGAGTGAGGAGTGTTTGGGTGTTAGAGAGAGAAAGGGTAGTTCATATAGGAAGGTGCAAATTGAGAAGAAAGAAAATAGTGGTAAAAAGAAAAATGTGGGTTCTGGTCTATTAGAGAGTAATTCAAGGTGTGAATTTGAATCAGTTAAAATTCAACCAAAAGGAGAGAATTATAGGCGGAAAGAAGATAGAGAAAGAAAAGAAAAGGAAATTTTGTCGAGGGGTGAGAATCGGAGGGTGAGGAAAGAAGGGTCTAGCTGTTCATCTTATTACTCCGTATCTTCTTCTGGTGATGTTGAGAGTGACAATGAAGTTCGGGTTAAGAATGAGGAGGGGTTTGTGGGAGAATCATGGAGTAGATATAATGGAGATTTGAGAAAGAGTGAGGAAATTGTAGAAGGGGGACATGAACGGGAGAATAGTGCTGTAGGGTCTTATAAACTCTCGAGTGGGTTGGAATATGATTGGAGAAAAAAGTCGGAGAAGAAGCTTAATGAAATATCTACAGAACAATCCGAGTCTAGTAAGAATTTATCACAGAACAATTCAAGATTGGTAGAGGTCCATGAAAGTGATTATGTAAAGACTTCTGCGTCCCACAAGCAATCTGATAAAAGAGAGGAGAGATCAAATTTTTCGGTGAATATTGACGAGGGTAAAAGAAAACAATTTAAATCAACAAGTCAACAAGTCTCTGGAGAGTCTGAATCAAGAATGAAGTATAAACGGTTCGGGGATAGGGAAGAAAACTTGGGGGCTGCAGTGAGTTTGGTTGAGAAGAGAGAAAACGAGCATCATAAAACAGATGCCCGAATTACCAAACAAGATGAGTCCAGGTGGAAGTCTCAGCAACTTGATGAAACTTCAGAAATTCAAGAAATTGGTTTTAAAGGGACCTCAATTTCACAGGGTACAAAAGATCAACACTATCAAGAAAGTCTTCCGGTGACCGGAAAAATGGACTCTAGAAGAAAATCGGAACTATTGACTGAAACATCACATACCCATGACGCAGATATTGTAAACACATCCACTTCTAAGAGGAAATCCGATACGAGGATGAAGAAGCAGGAAGCAAGATCAGATATTGTTTTAAGTTCAAGTTCAGAAGAAAGAGACCAGCGTTCCCAAACAGGTCACAAAGAAACCAGGCTAATGGAATCCAGTAGAAAATCACAAGATTTTACTAACACTCAAAGGGCTTCTGAAAATAGAAAGAGTAGTCAAGAAATACATTCGACGGTTGAGGAAATCAGAAAAATACGTACTTTAACTGATGAAAGAGTCTTGGAAATCGGATCAGGAAAAGAGGGTCGGATGCTTACTAAAGCATCAAGTTTCAGTGGTGGCTTTTCTAAAGAGGCTTCTTCTAGTTCCCTATCGTCTTCGCATTTGAAACCCCACGCTAGGGTTCAAGAAATCAATGTGGACGAGGAAGATAACAGAAACTTACAGACAATGGTGATAGCTCCCTCATCTCAGTTGGTAGAAAGAGGTCCGTATATTCTCTCACCTGCACGTTCACAGGCAGAATCTCAACCTTGGCAGAGTGAAATACATGGTGGAGCTAGAAGGGATGAGGCATATGGGATCACTTCCCACAAAGATGCTTTGGTTTCAGCAGATCGAATGCAAAAATCCTCCGATCAATTTATCGGTGAGTTTGCTGAGAAAGTAAAGCATGAATTTTCAACTTCCGAAACCCAAATAGGAATGAAGTCATCTGAGACAACCTTGGTGTCTCTAGGTCAAAAGAGTCAACATGGTTCTGGGGATTCGGAGTCAAAAAAGCACGAGTCAAGGGGTTCATCTCGGAGTTCTGGAACAAAGGGGCCTTCAGATGAAATATGGGATGTGACGGACCCGTCTATTGTGGGACCTCCCAAAACAGAAGTTTTATCGGGTACTACTGCTACTACTACTACTACTACTACTACTTCGGAGAGTGCGGTTTCCAAGAGAACTGGTAGGTCCCTTTGGAATATCATCGGAGATATTATTCGACTACGGTGGACTCCACGTTCTGATTCCCATAATTCAGCTGCGAAGTCAGGTGGAAAGAGTTCGCCAAATCAGTCTGTTAGTAGTGAAACTTGGTTTTCGGGTCACGAGCAAGAAGAAAACAATGATGACAATGGAAAAGAACAGACAAATGATCCAGTAGAAGCCGAATCTTTTGGTCAGCAAAAGGTGGGAAAAGTTACTGCTAAAAGCCCAGAAGGGTCGAGCTCAAGAAGCTCGAAGGATAAAATAAGGCATGTAGGAGTAGATAAACTTTCCTCTTCAAGTATCTTAGAAAGTGGGTCAGCTTCCAAAAGCATTTCTTCGGCATCTGGGGATGAAAACATTGGTTCGAAGGAAGATCGGAAGAATTTTCTAAGTAGTACTTCTGGAACTGCAGTATTGGAATCATCCGTTCTGTTGCCTGGGGGACCCACAAAATCTCCTGTTGTAGAAGAAATTTCTGAAGCTGGTCAAACTGAAGAAATATCAGGGACTGGGGCGGAGGAAGGGGAATTGAAACGGAGGAAATTTCAAAGGGCCAATCAAGTCATGAAGGATAGATTTGATGATTGGGAAGAAGCGTATATACTTGAAAGTGAGCAGCGAAAAATTGATGAAATGTTTATGAGGGAAGCGCTATTGGAAGCCAAAAAGGCCGCTGATGTTTGGGAGGTGCCCGTTGGGGCTGTGCTGGTACAACATGGAAAAATAATTGCTCGGGGTTACAACCTGTAAGTTTCAAAGGATAGTCCTTTTTTTGACTGTTTGGTAGATGATTACGTTGCTTGGGGATAATGTTAAGTATATGTATTACAGGGTAGAAGAGTTACGTGATTCCACAGCCCATGCGGAAATGATATGTATACGGGAGGCTTCCAATGTACTTCGGACATGGAGGCTTTCGGTATTTTCTATTTTCTTTGATATTTTTTGAAACTTCAAGTAATTTCATAGTGTTTCACATAAGTCCATTCTGGTTTACAGTCCATTGAATACGAATTCCTATCATTTTTCGTATGATGTGCTCTTTGTTTGTTGTTATTTTGTATATTGATTTTTTTTTTACTACATCCTGAAAATGGATTGTACATTTATAAGGTTAGGGAAATCAAAAGCAACAACTCTCATTCCATAATAAATCCTGGCATTGTACATTAAAGTGTTTGCCCATAAGGGTAAGAAAAAACATGACTTGGCTAGGCAAGGAGTGATCTTTTCAAATGATCATGTGATGGTGATTTTGGGTTGTTTTTTTAATCCCATCAGCGATCATACCAGCCACTACAGTGCTTGCTGTTTTTATGCATTTGCATTCTCGTCTTAAAAATCCTTCCATTTAACGCTTCGTTTGGTTCATGGATTTAGAAAAGGAAAAGAAAAGGGAAGGGAAAAGAAGAAGGTATACTATTTCCCGTAATGTTTTTCTTATTATTTTCATCCATGCTTAACTAACATGAGAGTTAAAAATTTTCAATTTACAAATTCTAGAAAAGAGGAAGGGAAGTGAACACAAAATTCAAAATTTTATTTTTGTCATATTTTGTTTTCCTTCCTATATCTTTCACTGTTTTCGTTATGATACAAACAAATAAAGTGTTTTCCTCAGCGTTTTCTTTTCTTTTTCCCAACTAAACCCATGAACGAAACAAAGCCTAGACGAGAATTACGATTCCCACAAATTCTATGGTCGTGTAAGCCGTACATGGGTCCTCTAGGAAGTAGTGGATTTTGCACGAGCAATTTAGATACTTCATCTATGTGAATAAATTGGTTGTAATACATCACAAAGCTTTGTAATAGTATCCTTCTTTTAGCTCTTTTATTTTTCCTGTCTTTATTTTGCAGGAGACAACGTTGTATGTTACTCTTGAACCATGTCCTATGTGTGCTGGAGCTATACTTCAAGCGAGAGTTGACACTGTTGTATGGGGCGCTCCCAATAAGCTTCTAGGAGCTGATGGCAGCTGGATTAGGTATTCAAGTTAAATACCCTTCTCGCTTTTCATATTTTGATTAAGAACAAGATTTGTATACTATGATTTAATATCATAGGAATTACACTCTGGTCTCATGCACTTATATGTAGTGAACTAGGTTGGCCATAACTGTTTGAATGTTTTTTTTCTTATAAAAATCTGTTGAAAAATTAGAGCAGTTGTCCCAAAGGTTGTTGATTCTGTTTATTTATTCTTGGCGACCTTGATTTTGTTGATTCTGTTTTTTTTCGTAAGGGTTCGTTTGGCTACATCTTTTGCTTTTGCGACTCCATGAAGCTGCAAAGATGGCAAGATAGCTTTTGGCAGACGGCCAATCGCAGAAGCTGAATTTGCCAAACAGTTTATAATATCTTTGGAGTTCCGTAACTACTTATATATGGGCTGCAAAAGCTATCGCCAAATGGGGCCTTAGTTGTGGTTCTCTTTGTTTTGACCTATAATCAACATTTTACAGGCTTTTTCCTAATGGGAGCGGAGGAGGAAACGACCTCGAACTGCGTGATAAGCCAGCCGCTCCAGTCCACCCGTTTCACCCAAAGATAACAATCCGACGTGGAGTACTAGCATCGGAGTGTTCAGATGAAATGCAGCAGTTCTTCCAGCTGAGGAGAAGGAAGAAGGATAAGAAAGAAGACACTAGTCCATCATCACCACAACCTTCGTGTCTTCCTGTTTCACACCATCCATCGAAGCTTCTAACCAAGATGCACGATGCGTTCCACCTCATGTTCTGTTTGTAACAATCATTCAGTTGACGTCCATCTATTATTTTCTTCAATCTGTACAATTTTTATTGAAAGTTTTATCCATGTTTTTGGTGACGTTGAGTTGGTTTCTCATGGTATCTGTATTTCATGACTTCCTGTTACATTTTGATTGCGTAAAATAAAAGTCTAGGCTCATATTGTTAATTGTAAGGGATTAGAGTGAAGAATGTTGCTCTATGGTGGTGAGTCCCTGAGCAATATTGTCGTGAGTAATGCTATGATTCTCAAATTTGACTCTCTTTGGTTCCTTAATGCTTTGATATCTGTACCACATGCAGTGACAGTGGCCATGGTACCACTCCCATAGAACCTAGGATATACCAAATTTGGGAACAATAGCATTGCTCTATTTTCTTTCAAGGTTTTTTTTTTTTTTGGTGGGTTGGGGTGGGGCGGAGTTTGGTTGTCATTTACAGCAAACAACGATTTTAAACTTCTTATATTGAGGTTGTGGAGTTCTTGGAGTAGAAGTAATGCATGTCCAAACGGATGCTTAAAAAATTTGTAGCAGGGGGTTAGAAATTACCATGTTAAGCCAGTCCACAAAATGATGATAATTGAATGCACTGTATGGTTGATTACCCAAAAGAAGAAGAAGAAAAAGAATGGAGTTTGTTAAGCAATAGTGCTAGATGGGGTGAGGTTGCTTTTGTTCAGAGTTATGAGTAGGACTTCATAATTAAATTTTAGGTACTGCTTTAACATCAGAACTGTTGTCCAACCAAAAAAGGTTGGTGGAGTTTGTTAACAATTTAACTTTATAACATAAACACCACATTTCTCTCATTTCACTCATTATTGTCAAATGCTGCATGAGATATTTCCATTTGACCCAATGATTACAAGACTTATATATATATATAGAGAGAGAGAGAGAGAGAGGCCGGCTCTTAAGCGGACCGTAAAAAACGGACCTAAAAGACGGACCGTGTAAAAAGCGAGAATTTCTCACAAAAAAGTGAGAATTTATCACATTTTCAAAAAAGTGAGAAATTTGAAAATGTGAGAAATTCTCACTTTTTACACGGTTCGTCTTTAGGTCCGTTTTTAAAGGTCCGTTTAAGAGACAGCCTGTATATGTATATATATATTAATGTAAATTACACTAACCTCCTCTTAGCTTTTGTACATATTATAGTCTACTCTTGAGGTATGAGATATTACAAAAACCAACCTTAATTTATAATAACAGAAAGTTGACGTTTTCTTCGTTTCGTAATGCTATAATAATAGTGAATGACCACTTCACTTACTAAAATAACCAAAAGACCAATTTTACACAATTGAACAGGACAAACTTTTTTCTTCTTACCAAAAAAGACTTCTGTTATTTTACAAAGAGTATAAGATTTTAACTACTGAGTGTAAATGATCAATCAATACCGTTACAACGTTACACAACAAAGAAACGTTAGCATTGGGGGAATCCGTAATCGATCTCTTAGAATAAGGGAAGTTCTTGTTGTATCTCATACATCATGAGTGAACTATAATATACACAAACCTCCGGGAAGATCAGTGTAATTTTCTAACTAGGACTTATAATACCGAGAGCAACAGATGATTACTACTACTACTACTACTACAAGCTGTTACCAATAATCAAAGACTGAAATAATATTTAATGGATGTTAACAAACTATGGCTAATTATCAAACCTCAAAAAGCACATTGAAACACAAACTTCTGCTGTTGACAACCTCACTGCCCCAACATCAGAAGAGATGTAGCATTCATATGAGCAGGACATTTCAACAAACACTTTTACTTCCAGAATTCTCTCTTGCTTCATACCCCTGTATATATATATATAACCCCTATATATCACATCCCCACCAATACCCATCTTCCTCAACATGGCTTCACTGCTATGGCCTGTCATTTTAGCTTCCCTCTGCCTCTCAATTGCCATCACCAACGCACAAGCTCCGGCGGCATCACCTTCCACTTTGCCAACACCACCACCAACAGCCACCACTCCTCCAATATCATCACCATCACCTAAAAGCCCAATTAGTCCGTCACCCCAAATCCCACCACCACAAAGTCCACCTACCTCGAGCCCAGCACAACCACCAGCATTGCCACCACCCACTTTACCACCATCACCACCACCACCACAAGTATCACCGGCACCAGCCCAACTATCGCCAGCCCCAGCCCCTGCAATAGCAACACCAGCACCAGAGACACCAGCACCGGCTCCGGCATTGGTCATCGAGTCACCAGCTCCGGCACCTGAATTAGTACCCTCACCTGCACCGGCTCCCGGAAAGCACAAGAGGAGGAGGCACAGGCACAAGAGGCATGCACCGGCACCGGCACCGACCATTCCAAGCCCACCACCACCACCAACGGTATCAGACTCATCAGACGAAACAACACCGGCACCATCACCAACTAAGGTGCGCTAATCTGTCTATAGTTTACTAAATTCTAACTTTTTTCAAAATTACTTCAGCATCCAATCATCATAAATTTACCGTTATACCCACCTTTTTCATTACAGAATGGAGCAATGGCACTTCATCAGCAGGGGAAAAGATCTGGTACGTGGGTGAGGACTGGACTGGCTGCTTCTGTTCTCCTTGCTGTAATGGGCTACATTTTGTAGAAATTTTATTCGGTCAGCTATTGTATAATAGCAACACTTGGAGATATGGTTATAACATTAAATTGATTCAGCTCTTTCATTCATGGAAAATTTGAAACAAAGATGATCCGAAATACTGTTAATAACTTGTACTTTTTTCCATTCATGTTGTTTTCTACCAGATTCTTGCAGCATGGAAAAGAATTTTGAATTGTAAACACCATAACCTTTCCACAAAAAAAAATAAATAAATAAATAAATAAAAACAAATAAACACCATCCAAAAAGGGCTTCAGTTTTCAACAAGAAAATCTAGAATAATGTACCAGGCTTCAATTTTCACAGTCAAACTTGATCCAAATGGGAGTCCATCTCCATATTTTCCCGAAAGTCGTACTCAATCACAAGGCCAAGATTGTCAACTAATTTGTGATGCTGGAAACACCCTGCACACTAGTAAAAAAAACAGTAAATTGGTAGTTCAAAGCTAGAGAGTCACAAACAACCTTGAAGTACATTAGAAATCAGAAAGAGGCCATCCAAAATTATGCACGCAGAAGAGGTTCCTGATTCACAACGTTTCATTAAACCAACAACAGAGGTTTTCAAGTCATGAACCATACATCCATTATAAAATGTAAAATAGCAATGTATTTAGGAAACACAAATTTCTTTGGTAAATAAACATGATAGGAACTACAATAGCTATGCCCATAACAGAACAAAAACATTAAAAATTCTAACATGTTACAATTAATAAAACAATACCTGTACAAAAACAGTCCCCCGTTCATAGGCTAACCTATTTATCAGCTTCTGTGTTCTTTCACCACATGCATTGCAAGTGAAGTGTACTAACAAATTTCTTCTCAGAGGTTTTAAGTCAGCAGTTGCTTCCTGCAGAGTAGGCAAGCGACAAACAAAATAAAGTTAAAAGGAGTGAAAATTTGTGGGAAACATAACAGTCTCCAATGATATATATATATATTCATAATAAATTGCCGTACGATATATACATATATATTCATAATAAATTGTCGTACATATGTTTATATTCCAACATTCTCAGTCAACAAAATTAACAAATGCTTAAATCGAAGTCATCATCGCCAATGAGCATAAAAATAATCAATGGGACGACGACTTCAATTTTCTTTGATAGTCCCATTGCGTATGGATGATGCAATTGTATAGGTATCTCAAGTATTCTGGAATAATTCAATTTCGATGAGATGTACAAACGCTGTTTGAACAAGTACATGTCGTATTTTTTCTCTAAACATAAGCGATAAGTCTACTTCAGTTTGAAAGCCAACACACTACCGCATCAAGTAAAATAGTATTTTTCCATATCAAACATAGTTGTATGAGAAAGTTGCATGGTTACCAAAGAGAACCATGGCCCCAAGTGCAACTCTTTGACGTGGAAGCCATTAATTGCTTTACTACATGTGAAGGTGCAATAACTTCCACAAAGGAGTCAAACTCTCCTAACACCCATCTCTTCCCTTTCTCTTTAAGTAATTGTTAAAACTTGGTATACATTGTTTGGGGCATTCTCTAACGGCTTAAGCTTTTGGAGTAGTTGGTTGTTAACATGATATCAAAGCCTTGTTTGTTGGAGGTATAGGGTTTGACTCTCCATCACCGGTTAATGTGCATATTTGCACTTTCTTGTTTGTCTCTATTATGATGGAGCTTGGTTTGGTTAGTTTGTTGTCTCTCCACGTGCAAGTCGAGGTTGCACGTGAGGAGGGTGTAACGGGTGTTGAAGCTTGAAATACATTGTTGGACCACTCTTTAACAGCTAAAGATTTTGGAGTAGATGGCTGTTAACAGTAATAAGGGTTAAATACAATTTACACCCCGTACTTCGGCCTGTGTTCACTTTAGTTTAGAGTACAGGGGGGTCATGTGCAACAAATCAAAGTCCAGGGGGTCACTTGAACACGGGCCTAAGTACAGGGGTTCAATATGTATTTAACCTCAGTAATAAATACATAGATTGGGATTTATTGGCAAAAGCAAAAACACATAATCAAGGCATACTTATTTCTTCTTCTTTTTTTTGGCTCTTTCATTTCCTAGTTCGAGATAATTTCTTCAACTTCTCTGTTAAGCAATAACAACCCAAATCCATACACTACAACTCAATAATGTCATGAACGCCACAAAAATTCTTGAACGTTGGAAACTCAACTCAACTAAGCCTCTGTCCCAAATTATATATTGGCTACATGAATCCTTTTTCTCTATTAAGCTCCTATGAAGCACGGACACGGACACGTCAAATCCTAAAAAAAATGCACGTCGATACCGCATGAAAAGCGTCCACGAAGTGTCGTGTCCTTGTGTCAGAAACGTCGCGACATGTGACACGTGACCTTCTGAGAAGTGTTCGTACTTCCTAGTTAAGCTCGATCCATTACCATTGCCTCATTTAACCTACACATTATCAAGTCTAGGAATTGTTCAATACGTTTAAGTGAAATCTTGTATCCACATCTAACTTAGTGAATGGAGCCATACTCTATTGTCAAAATCGTACAATTCGCGATATGAATCGTATGATTCGATACGATTCATCATGAAAACAATACGTATTGATACACGAATTGAACGTATACAAAAATCGAATGTGAATCTAACGATTCGCAAGTGAATCTTACGATTCAATTCGCAAGTCTTACAATTCACTTGACTGCTAGGCACAAAATTTCAATTTTCCATTTTTCTGTTTTTTTTTGTTTTTTTTTTTGTTTTTCCCTTAAAAAATTGATTACCAACTCTCTTTTAAACCACTTAAGATATGTTCATACAAGCCTAGGAAAAAAAGATATGCTTATAAAAGCCTAGAAAAGAAAATGATATGTTTATAGGGTTTTTTTAATTTGTTACCGAATCTTACGATTCGCGAATCCCGATTCGATTCACATATATCATTTTGATTCACGATACGAATTCCGATTTGACAACCATGGACCCATAAGCTAAAATGCTGACCAACATCACAAAAAGATAGTAAAATTTGTGTTGGTCTATGTTACCTGGACCCTTCATAATGTATGAAGTACCCGTACCCGACACGACACCCGAATAAGGGTACTTCTCTCTCTGACCCTTCAAAATGGTGTAAAATCTTTGAAAACTTGACGAATCCGACACCGTACCCGAGTCTGTACCCGACAACCATACCCGAGTCTGGGTAACCTAGGTGCTGGTGGCATTTTAAGTAATCTAGAACTGATTCCACGCATCAGGTGTTGTAGTGGCAGTACAATTTCGTTATCAGTGGTGGACCCAGGATTTTGTGTTAGGGGGGCCCAAGTTTAACGGATTTGGATCTACAAATAAAGAAGTTCCATACGGGAGTTCGGGGACAGAGCACCCGAGGCGATTGTTTTTAGTCTATTATACATATTATAGTGCGAAACTAAGAGTCAAAAGAATAATTGTGTCGATTAGATTTGGGCCTGTTTCTCTCACGAGCTAGGTAATTGGACATTACTCTTACCCTTCACTATATGAGAGACTATGAATGCCATAGCCCCCGCAGTAAATAATCCTCCATACAGGGACTATTTATTTGATATTGACAAGTACTCCTGTACTATTTGGCCTGCCTACCTGACAACGGATTATAGAACAAAAATAGACTAATGGTCCGGATTCTTGTGTCCCTAAATTAGTCCTGCAAAACATACGAGGTCTTAAAACTTTTTGATTTTTGAATTGACTTTTATATGAATGGGAGGGCCAATTTTAAATTAATTTGAAAATGTTAAAATTATACATACATTCCACAAATTTTCAAATTATTATTATAATTATAATTATTATTAGGGAGGCTTGGCTAAAGGTCCTTAAAGTTGGGCATATTTGGATTAAAAGACAGCCCATTAACAACAAACTCACCAAGGACAAAAGCCCAAGCCCATTTTTAACCTACATCCACAATATTAAAGCATCACTTTTCAAATCCATTTTACTCTTTCCATCAAACCAAACTACCCTTAAAGGAATTGTAAAATAACAAGTCAAACGTCACCAAAGCGTGCCCAAGGCGCAAGAACTTTTTCCCCAATGCGCCAACACGCGCGCTAACCTGGGGGAATTGTCTCCCAAGCCACTCACATGGTGTGAGTATAGTACCGTATAATTTCTAATTTTGAAAAATATTTTTAAACTTTAAACCTCCATAACTTTTGATCTACAACTCCATTTTTCACAAATTTTATATCACTGGAATCATGTCGACGAGATCTACAAAATTAGTAGCACTGTTGATATGTTTTGAGCAAAAAAAAAAAATTCAAAATTTCACATATATGAATAATAAGTGAAATTTCACTTAATAACTGAAATTTTATTAAGTACATGAAATATTAAGTGAAATTTCACTTAATATTTATGGAGGTTGAAATTTTCTCTATTTTAAGATTTCTTAGTTTAAAAAGGGGCAAATTGAGCGGGGTCGCAAACGCTTTAAGTATAGATTAGGGCTTAGTTTGGCCCCCACGCGGTTTTTAAAAGTCACTAATGAAATTTATTATTAAGTTGTTTGATAATTTTGTACAAGTAGCACATTACTCTTCAAAAAAACATCATGAAGCCAAAAAGTAACCTTGAGCTTTTAAAAGCTCCATTCT
Source organism: Hydrangea macrophylla (assembly GCA_033977485.1). NCBI lineage: Eukaryota > Viridiplantae > Streptophyta > Magnoliopsida > Cornales > Hydrangeaceae > Hydrangea > Hydrangea macrophylla. The sequence goes on along the minus strand of CM066983.1, from coordinate 77,347,450 downwards.
AGAGTTTTAAAAGCTCCTCCCAAAAAGCCCTAAGTTCAAGTTTTACATATATAAATAATAAGTGAAATTTCACTTAATAATTGAAATTATTCATATATGTAAAAAAATGAATAATTTCCACAACTCATAATGCTCTTAAACAATTCCAACTCAAGATGAAGGGGATCCCCAAAAGGGTTGTGGTTGTGGGATTTCAAACGTAGGTGATAACATACAAATCTCAAGGCCTGACTCTTTTACTTCATCAACTGGTGATGCAGCTAGGCCCAAATGAGTATAAACTGACTTGGTAGTTGAAACCAAATTGCCATATATTTCCAATATAGATCACGAATACTATAATTGTCATCGATTTCCTTAATTCTAAAATGGCTTCACAAACTCAGAAAAGAAAACCCAACATAAAATGTAATTATTCAAAGCATCAATTAACAATGTTAAGATATCTCCAATTCTTACTCAAAACCGATACCAAATTCAAATTCGATTCAAAATCCTCAAAAAATAGCTTCAGCATTGGAAATCTATTATACATAATTGAGTTCTCCTCCCACCATTCTTATAGATTCATTAAATCCCTTCTTTTCTCTCCTCCTTTCCTAGTTCCCTCTTCTCTCTCATTGAATATATATTATATATATATGTATAGAGAGAGAGAGAGAGAGAGAGAGAGAGAGTGATAGAGACGATGATTGATCCTTCAATGTCTAGATCTCCATCTCCAACTGGAGGTGAGAAGAAGCATTGAAGGCTTACCAACAGAAAGGTAATTAATCTATAATATTAAGTGAAATTTCACTTATTATTCGTATATGTAAAAACTTAATTTCTTTTTTTTTTTTTTACTCAAAACATATCAACAATGGAGTTGATATGTTTACAACTAGTTTTGTAGATCTCGTCGACACGATTCCAACGGTATAAAATTTACAAAAAATGGAGTTGTAGAACAAAAGTTATGGAGGTTTAAAGTTTAAAAATATTTTTTCGAAATTGAAAATTATATGGTACAATGCTCGCATGGTGCGAGCAGTCGTTAGAGAAAGCCATGCACGTGAGGTGCACTTGGGGGGGCGCAGATCGTGCGCATGTGGCGCCAAGGGTAGATGCGGTTTTTTTTAATTTATTTCTTTTGTCTTTTTCTGGTAGGATTTGTTTCCAATGTGTATTTTAAATTGTCTTTAATCCCAATAAAACTCCTTTTAATGACCTTTTCACCAATTTTCCCTTATTATTATTATTATTGTTTTTTTTTTTTTAGGGGGGGGGGGGGGGGGGGGTTGGGGGGGGTCTACAAGTGGGTCTGCCACTGTGTGTTATAGTTGCATTTTCAATGATGGAACAATGTTCATTAGCGAAACCAAATTCAAAGGAGCTATTCAGTAGAATCAGTAAACCAACTAGCACAATTGTTTGTAGCCATCCTAATACTTCTCTTTGCATGAGTCCACATTAATGTGGAAGCCACAACACCAACACCACCAAACTGAAGTAACCAACTATTCTTAATTATATCCATAAATGACCGAATCGTATGAGAACCAAGGACAAATACGATCACACATTCCTAACATGACTTGTCCTTGTACTAACTAAAAGCATTTATTTGTTTACTTGACGTAAAGGTGTGATGGCCAAAAACCCCGAATCAGACTTTCTCAGCATGACAAACAAGAAGATAACAAACTGATAATCTAATATAATAGGTATAATGAGCTCATATTCCACATTCAACATGCAAGAGAATTAATACCATAATAGAAATAAGCACACCAAACAGCATAATCCAATTAAAGACGAACAAAAAGAATAATTATGGTACAATATTATACCGTGTGAGAATCATTCGAAATAGAGGATGACCCTAATTCTACGTGTGCATCCAATTGACTATCATCCAAATTACAAGAAACTATTGGTACCTGAAACGCATAATTTGGGGCTCCACTTGTTCCATGAGCAATTCTGACCCTAAAAACAGCATAGAACATATGTCAAAAGTATAATGATGAAAAAAAAACTACGAATTGAACGAAACCCAGAAAAAAAAAAAAAAAATTTACTATAAACGATAAAGAAAAATGAAATTCCTACAAGGGTTTAAGATTAGAGCTGGAATTAAAATTGGGTCTGGAGAATTTGGGGCATGGAAAGGAGGAAATGGGTCCACAAGCTTTACCGGTGGTGGTGGTGGAGGAGGAGAGAGAAAAAACAGCGGGAAGGGCGTATAGTGGAGTTGCAGCCATTGTTGGGATAAAGGGTGAGCGCGAAATGTAGTGGTGAATAGATTTTGATTTGTTGAGGTTGCTCTGTTTTTGTATTGGGATGGGGACTCAAAACCCTAAAAAGAAGAGGCTTGAAGAAAATTAAACCGAGTGTGGATTTTGTTATAAGAAATTGAATATATATGACTGGAGTATCACGTAGGTAGCAATGTAATCTTAGGATCTTTTAGGATTTAGGCTTAGTTTGCCTCATTGTGGCTTTTTAAAAGGAGCTCATGAAATTTATTATTAAGTTGTTTGATGTCACAGCCCGGTCCCACAATAGCGGAACCGAAGCCTGTGGCACGCCACCGAGGCTCAACCAATTCATTAACGTTCCCAAAATTAGGTTTGAAGAACACACGCAGCGGAAAAACAAAACACATTTTTAAAACCAGAGGTTCAGTCGACTGCTCAGTCGACTGCTCAGTCGACGGAAGTAGGCAGGAATTTAAATATCAATTCCAGTCGACTGATACTGGGGGTCCAGTCGACTGCTGAGGGGTCCAGTCGACTGCTTTTGTTAAAAACATAAGCAGTTGCTAACAGACTCAGGGGTTCAGTCGACTGCTCCCCTGGCAGCAGCCCAATCTACAGAAATTTCAAGTTTAAAAGCTTCCCAACTTTCACCAATGATCAACCACTCCATTCAAACTCAGTCCAAAGTAATCTTAACTGTATTAAAGCATTACCAAACATAATTACAACATGTTATAGTCTATTACAACGGTTTAGAATCCATTCTAACATGCCAAATTAAACATGGTTAAAACACCCAATTTCCTTATTACAACATTCCTATTATCCCAAAATTACAAGATTAACATTCAAGTTGTCTCACAAGCTAAACTCCTAATCCCCGTGCTCACTTCTGCGATTCCTCGCCAGCATTCACACCTGAAATGGTTATTTGAATAACCACATATATTTCGATTTGTTTAAGCTAAAGCTTAGTGAATAAATCAACATATGTACATGAATGATAAACATGCCCGCATTCACATCTCTACATTTCATACTAGTCGCCGGAGACTCACGTGCCCGTCCATACTCCCAATCCGCGACTCCTCGCCAATAAGTCCACGCGAAAGTGTAAGACCCACAATTCTACAAACAATCGTGCGACCTTAATGCCACTCTATCGGCTCCACAAAATGGTACGGTGACCACGTGCTCCTTCTGACCCAAATAAGCAACTTAACATGCTCAAATACATATCACCATGCTCGCGGTAATTAAAACATATCACCGTGCTATTGAGCCTACTTATCAAAATAAATGCCCAATATGAACTACACAATATATCTCTAGGAATTAATACATGCTATTCAAACATAACATGAATACATGCCAAGAAATCATTCCAAAACATAGTTGAATCACTCACCTCCGAATAACGCTCCTATAATTCAATCTGAAGAAAACCCGTGCACAAAGAACGTGCAGAAGTCCGTCTAATACAATTCCTATAGATCAGAATTCCATTTATCAACTTTTATGAAAAATTCTAGAAAATAACTTTTCGAAAAACTTAGCCAAACAGGCCCTAACATATATCAAAACGAAGCTCTTACCTCAAGGAGCTCGAATATGAAATCTGGGAGAAACCAGACTGACGGAAGGTCGTCGTTTGGCGTCGCAAAGCTCTAAGCAATCAAATCTCCCTCTAGCCCCCTTTTGGCCTCCTTTCTTGAACTTAGGTTAAGAGTTGTGAAATATCTCAACTCATCTCTATCTATATATAGGCAACATTCTCGGGGAATTACGTTTACCTCCCCACGAGTTTTCCAAACTCCTTATCAGTCTCTGAAACTTTCTATACGGCTTATTCTTAACTTTATAAGTAAAACTTCAAAATTATAAAAGTTTTCGACTAAGTTTCGTTTGGTCGTTAAAACGCGAATTTCTATATGACGTTTCCGAAGTTGCTAATTAGCCTACCAAATTAATAGCGTGTTCATTCGTTCTCACCAGGATACTAAATCTAACATCAGAAATAAATTCTAAGCCAGAAAATAATACAGATATTGAAATACACAGGTAAACATTTATTTTCAGATAACATTTAAAGTGTTCCACAGTGACCGTCTCATACTCGGAGAGACGTCACAACAATAAATCTTCAATCACCACAGTTTCAAAGGGTTCTCTAATACAGACACCCAAATTAACTCGTGAGTCAAAACTCACTCAACCATGTGTCATAAGACACGCCACATCACATTATCATGCATGACAATATGATACAAATGCAATAACACAAATGTGGGTGTTATATTTGATAATTTTGTACAAGTGATACAGTACTCTTCAAAAAAATATTATGAAAATCAAAAAGCAACATTGAGTTTTTAAAAGCTTCATTCTAGAGCTTTTAAGCTTTTAAAAACTTCACGAAAAAAGCCATAATTTTAATTTTTGCATAGCTCATAAACTAGTTATCAAATGAATTAACATAAAATTGTGGTTTAAAAAAAGAGGAAGCACCAAAATGAGGGCCAAACTAAGCCTTAGTGAGGGGAAATGATTTCCATGTTTGCTTACCAAGAAAAGGTGAGAAAAGTATAAAGGAATAAAAAAATAAAAAATTATACATATATATATAGAGAGAGAGTCAGATCTAGTGCGCACTGAGTAAAGCATATTGGGTGAACGCAAGTGCGCATTGGAGCCGGACTCTCTCTCTCTCTCTATATATATATATATTCAAACTTTTGAATTTTGCGAGTAAATTTCTCCTCTTTCTTAGGATGTCTGGGAGTGTAAACGAACTGAGCCGCTCAACAAGGGTTCGAAATTCAACTCGATAAAGGCTAGGCTGGGCTCGTTCATTTCAACTAGTGAACACGATCGATTAAGGCTCGTGAAAAAGGTATTAATAGGTTTGATAAATAGTTTGTATAGTGACTTATATATATTATATAAAATAATATAATTTTAGAGAAAATATGACATATCTCGTAAATTGGCCTGATAAATGATTATTTTATTCTTAAACAATAAAACAGTTAAAACGCCGCGAGAAAAAGGTCATTAAAAAGCTTGCAAACTTGAGCTCGTGAAATAACACGCGAGCAGGCTCAGCTCGGCTCGACTTGTATACACCCGCTACTCACACTAGTATAGTAAATTTCTCCATTTTCTTTTTTAAATTTTGATGTATTTAAGCATTAAAAAAAGGAAAAAAAAAAAAAAGAAAAGAAAAATTTAGTGGAAAATCTCATTCTACCTATGTTTGTTGTAATAGACCCACTAATTGGTACTTCCTAATGATAGACCCTATAATTATAAATGTTATTAGAGATTAGTCCAAATTTTCCTATTATAGAATTATTAGATGTCTTTTCTACCCCTAACCTATATATACAAAATCGTATATATATAAATATATATACATATATTTAATTCAAATTTAATTGAATCAGTTACCAAATCTGACCAAATCTTATCAAATTCCAATTGATATTGGTTACAATATATATAGAAATTTTATCCTAATATTGTAGGATATTACTTTACAAAACGGTTATAAACGAATTTCACCATTTTTAATTTACAGTGTTTTGCATATTCAATCTAGATATCACATCATAAATGAGTCTTTCAGCGGGTATTGAATTTTACACTGCAAATAGATCATTTTTATATTGTAATTGGTTTATTAGTTTGAAATTTTACACTGCAACCGGTTTATTATTGAAATTTTACATTGCAAAATTTCACTGCTTTCATTAAATCTGATTTTGACTTGCCATATATACACATTAATTCTGATAGTTATGATAGCATTTTGACTTGCCAATATCTCATTTTGAATTAATATCCCATAATTATAGTGCTTTCCGTTGTTTTGTGTTTGTGCCATAAATCACGTTAGGTTTTGAATTTTTTTTTTTTTTTTTTATCACTTACCTGGGGGAACGCACACACCCACACACACAACCCAAGCAAGATATAGCCCAACAGATCTCTACAGACTAGGGAACAAGGCCAGTTCTATAATGCAAGAGGAGGAGAAAAACTCCTCCCCACTCCCCTTGGGAAGATTCGAACCCTCCACCTCCCACTTGGGAGAGGTGGAATGATGCCACTAGACCAAAGTGGTCTTGGCAAAAAAAAAAAAAAAAAAAATTTATTTTTGTTTCACCATTTCTAATTCACAGTGTATTGGATATTCAATCTAGATATCACATCATAAATGAGTCTTTCTGCGGGTATTGAATTTTACACTACAAATAGTTCATTGTTATACTGTAACTGGTTTATTAGTGTGAAATTTTATACTGCAACAGGTTTTATTAGTGAAATTTTACACTGCAAAATTTCACTGCTTTCATTAAATCTGATTTTGACTTGCCATATATACACATTAATTCTATTAGTTATGGTAAGATTTTGACTTGCTAATATCTCATTTTGAATTAATATCCCATAATTATAGTGATTTCCGTTTTTTGTGTTTGTGTCATAAATCACGTTAGGTTTTGAAAAAAAAAATTTGTTGAAAAATCTGATCTCTTATCCCTTTATTTTTGGATATCTAATAAACAAAAATAAAATCCCAAGATTTTACGTATCTACATTATGGGTTGTCACATCTTGCTAATGCCATTCATGGGTTTTCTATTATACCAATAATCATTCATCCATGGCTTTTCTGTTCTACCAATAATCATTCATGACAGTATGTATTATACTGCATTCGTGAGAGTTTTAAGATTGAAGGAGATAACAACAGATCGAGGAGAAGATATCAACTTAATTGGAATAAATGAACGAATTTTTCACCGAGAGTAGTGTGAAATTTCACACTGCTGAATAATGTTTAGGTTAAATTTTTCACTGCGACTAGTATGAAATTTCACACTGATACTACGAAAACCCTATTAAGATTAAAAAATGTTTTACACACTGCCACAAATCAAATTTGTTTATCTAAAATAGAAAGATTAAGAACAAATTAACCCAAGAACCACTCTCAAATATCCAGTTAAGAGCACAAGACAAACTATTCGACAAAACATCTTGCATGCATCCAACAGGATCATGCTAATCCACCCCAACCACATTCAAAAATAAAACCAATACAAATGCAAACAATTTTAAATAAAAGAAAAAACCATTAATCTCACAATGAAACTACAGCAAATAACTCCATTTCAAAAGCACCACTATGAAGCTATCACATCCCTGCGAAGGTTGTGAAAGCCTCCAACACATCCAATAGAGAAAAGTAAAAACAAGGCTCTGCCGAAAAAAGTTGACAAATCTGTGTTGGTGATCTTCTCCAAGATAGCTGCTTCTTTTTTGGTCTTCGTCAAAGCCATGCTGCGAAAGAGTAATAGTGTAAAATTTAATACGTTTGCAGTGTTAAATTTTGCACTACGAAATGAACGATCCATCAAAGTCAATTATTGTTGGGGAATTTTCATACCACCGAAAGTTCTTGTGGAATTTTACAAAATTTTCAAACATGCAATAGTGAGTGCTAAATTCCAAACTGCAGTCACACGCAAAAATTAATTTTTTTCCCAAATCTTGTCTTCAATCCCACAATGATTGATCCATTAAAATCATACATCAACATGTAGTACCAAAATTTCACACGACTGAAAAAAAAAAAAAAAAAAACTCACATTTTCTCCCCATTGTCGTTACTCGTCGGAGTCGTACGGCCGGAGCCTCACTGTCACGTTTTTGGATGCCTAGGAAGTTTTTTAGCTTGCAATTGAATATAGAACCCTATATGTTCTTGGAAGGAGGTGGACAATCAATTGATATGTAGTACATTTTTTTAGAGAGAGAGAGAGAGAGAGTATGAAATGTTGGAGAAGATGAAATATATATATATATATATATTATCTATATTTAGTGTTTAAAATTTTAAAACCCTTGATTTTGGGTGAGTTTAAATGGGAATAATTCTTTTGATGAGTCATAGGGGTAGTTTGGTCACTAAATAAACATATGGACCTATCATTAAAATGTTGTATGAATTGGGTCAATTACAACAAGCTTAGAGTAGATTGGATTTATTACTAATTAGAAAAAAAAAAAAAAGGTTTTTCTAAGACTACCGCTATTGCTTTTGACTGGATGTTGCTAGCGCTATATCGACTATTGCCAAATCAACTTTAATTCTTGAAGATAGTAGTTATTTTGTCAACGTCAACTATTGCTTTGCCCTTTTCTAATTGTTTTTCTTTCCGTTTTCTTTTCTTTCAATGAACATAGAAACCAAAGAAAAAGCTTAGGGTATGTAGTCTCTCTTGAAAATAGTTGCTACCAAATATACCCATCTAATTACTGCTGTCTATATAATTACTTTCTCATATAAGTTTATGCCACATGCTCTAAATTTGAACCTTTGAGTTCAACTCCAGCTAGTGTGCGCAGCTTAACAATACGATACGCTTAGCCCTACTCTTGCTAATTGAACATTAGCAATAAGTTTCACACTAGTAGCCTATAGCCCGAATTTTAGATTATCTAAAGATGGCTATCAAATTACTATGTAATCTCCTCTTTTTGTCTCTGATAAATTGATTATGTAAAAATTTCAACAGTTCCGTAGACACAGCCTTAGTTTTTGTTAAACCTTGTAAATTTAGTGTTTTTAGAATCTTTTTGTTCATGTTTTGGTCTTTCCGGATTATGGATGGGGTTGAAACCCTAAATCACTCCAAGTCATTTAAGGATAGACCCAACGATGTATATCCAGCTATAACTACTCGAAGTAAACTAGTTGTTATGTGGTCAATAAAATTTGAAATTGCTGTTATAAATGGTGGATTCTGGAAAAGAGAAACTGGCTCATGCATTTAAATACCATTTTTGAAACCTGAAAAAAGCAAAAATAATGCTGCCATTTGGGGCTAGAAGTAGAAGCTGACACTCTTAAGCAAAATCACACAAATTTCAGTTTCTCATGTATCCTTCCAAACATTTCCCTATCCAAACAGGACATTCTCAAGCGATTATTATAATGGGACACTTAAATTCTCAAGCAGATTATTACAACATAGCTTTTATCTGCATATATTTAGCAGAAAGTGATTTTCATAAAATAAAATAAAATTGTGGCAATGGGTTTCACAAGAAATTAATACAACGACCATCACTTTCATTAATTTGTCGAAGCAAACTCTGTGTACAAGTATAAATTTTTTGGGTGAATCTGATTCGAACACCGAGATGAACAAGTCAGAAGTCCTATTACATATCGTACAACGACAAGACAACACGGTTGGTTCTTCTTTGAACCAGAACCAGAACCAGAGGGTAACTTAAAAAGAGAGAGATGAAAAATTCTATTCTCTAAGCAACTGAATTGCTAAAAATGGGCATATCAGTCTTGCTCATCCACTTCATGAAAGGGAAGTGGCACTGTCGTAACAGCTCTGTAATTGCCTGCATTATTTAGATGCTCATTCTCCAACCTGGACCATTTAATCAATTACTTCATTAAGTAAAGATCAAATATAGATTGTTCAAATTATATGTATATATGTTTATGTTGATGTGGGGTCAGGATCCTCGGCCGCGCGCGGCTGGGCAACGCCTTAATTGGCAGTGCCTACATGGGGCTAACAAAACCACACAATGATTTTTTTTGTTTTTGTATATGCCTCCCCGTCGCGCGAGCGGCCGAAGATCCACAGGCATTGATGTGATTGATTGTTTACCTGTAAAAATTCCAATGCCCTCTTCGAATGACTTCAAGGGCTGCTAAAAATAGCCCTGTCACTCTATAGTCAACACTTCCAAAGTTAGAATGTAGAACAGTTTGTAACCAAGCCAGCCTTAGAATAAGGTTCAATCCCTGTCACATAACCAAATTTTATTTTCAGTACCAAGTTTCTAATAAATTAAAAGAAGGAAAATTGTTTATCTCATAGTTCTTGTCCAAACAGGACTTTGGACTAATATTTAGATGGTTTTTTGAGGATCTTATTAACCATTTCAACAATTTATGGTTCAATTGGATAGCTGACCTTAGGTTGTAATTACATGTTAAACAAATAAAACAAAGCTAATGTGTCTTTTGAAAATGACTATTTTGCCCCTGTATTGCAAATTTTACAGTGTGTGTGTCTCAAGGACTCTATTGTTGGCCACAGTAGCGGATCTAGGGGTTGCCACTTGCCATGGCCCCCAAAAAGTTTTAAAAATTATTAAATATTCAGATGGTTTTGAAATTTTTTAAAAATTGTGAGGTTGACCCCCCAAAAAATTGATATTTTTCACACAGGGCCTCCCTAACCTTCATTCTTGGATCCGCCGGTGGTTGACCAGCTTGCTTCATTACTTGAACAAGCGCCACACTAGCTCGCAATCGTGGAGAGAGAGAGAGAGAGAGAGAGAGAGAGAGAGAGAGAATTAGAATACCATGGAGAAGTAGTAAATGAACTTTTGTCGAAGCATTAATTCATTCCTTAACCATGGGTTCTTGGAGTTAAATTGCAGAAGACCCCAATCTTTTACAAAGTCCCAATACAATTGATAAACTGTTGCAGCACTAGACATGATCACTAATAGACAAAGCCATCCCACACTCTTTTCTTTCTCATAAGCCACTTTTGCCCCTGCAGCCAACATTGCAGACACATACTTGCCTAGATTTATAAGGTGTGCTGTCTCTCCTTCGTCGAACCACCTCCGAGCACACTAAAAATCCAAAAAAATAAATAAATAAATAAAACAAAAATTAATAAAAAAAAAAATTTCATTTCACGGAAACTACAAAGACTAAGGCTCCGTTTTGTTCAGGATGCAGAGAAGGAAAGAAAAGGGGACAGAAAAACAAGAAGGGAAACTATTTTCCTTAAAGTTTTCCTCGATGCCAAAAACATCAAAATGAAAATTCTCAGAATTTAATAGAAACTCAAGAAAAGAGGAAGGAAAATGACTTACAAGAATCCAAAATTCCTAATTTTACTTTTATCCTTTTTTTTTTTTTTTGTCTTTTCCTTTATGTTTTCCTCATTAACTGAACAAAGAAAGCTAATTTTTGTAGCGTTTCTTTCCTTTTCCTCACTAAATCTGTGAACCAAAACCTAAAGAAAATGTTTCAAGCATTGTGAAAAACCTGCATTGCTCTCCAGTAATATGGTAGGAAAGAAACAGCATAAGCGAGATCTCGATAATTTTTGGTGCTCATGCAATAACCATAGTCTTGGCTCTTGTAGCTACCGGTTATGTAGTAGCACGCTATGTACTCAAGGTTTCTGAGCATTGGTACCTGTTTTTATTTTAACAAATTATTTCAATTCATAATTCGAAATAATTTCATTAATTGTTGGAATTTATTCGCTATTAAGCTTACCTGGCTACAAAGTTGATCAGCCATGAAAAAATCCAACATGACAACCTTGTACAAAGGTGACAAAACGATGTTCCTTAGCACACGAAGGAAACAATAGCGGCTCGATTTGTAGACAATGTTGAGTGGGCACACAAGCACTAGAAAAAAGGCCTGTCACATTATACAAAATTAAAGTCATTGAACAATTAACGTTACAAAATTTCTAACCTCTAAAAATGTTTGAGATTTAATTTATTTTTTTTTACCAGTAATAGAAGGCCGGGAATGGCTTGAACTTGAGTGAAAGAGTACCCTTTGGCCACAAGTGACAAATGAACAAACATGACTCCCACCACAGCACTCATAGATGCGGTACAGATCAAGAACACATCTCTGTATTTGAGCTCTTTTGTGGGTGAAATTTCAAAGATGAAGCTATAGTTTATACGAGTCTTCCTCCACATAAATATGTTGCATCCATATAAAAAGAAGTGTAGAAACAATAGGCTGAACATGCTGCAAATGGAAAATGAAAATTTCAAGAACTATGCGTATATGCTTTTTTTGGATCTCGGAAAGAAAAGGAAAATGATTGAAAATGTAAATAATAATATGAAAATAATGAGAACTTGCCTTAGTACAGGATAAACAGTTTCCATGTAAACTGCATGAGATTTCCTTCTGTACATTCCCATTATATGAGCCATAATGACATATCCGGCAAAAAGTGCGATGAAACCCCCAGTAAATAACCCTGGTTAAAAATTAACTATGAATTGTTATATAGATAACGCATAAGACTATTACAGAAAACCATAGTTGGATCAAGAAATTTAAAAAATGATACGTACATAATAAAGATTTTGGAATAGACTTTAAATGGATAAGTTATCTAGTTCGATCAATTGAATGTTTAAGATTAGTTTAAGTTGAACATTAATGTATTTTCATTTAGTTTCTTGATCAAGTGCATGAGCAAAGGGTTAGTGAGCATGATAATACATAGATATTCATTAAGTTACAAGTGTTTTGTAAGAGTATTACTATATTGGTGTCCCACATTTATCTAATAAATGCCCGACCGGGTTACTTTATTCATTTATAAGTGATGTTGCACATAACTTAGTTGCAAAACTGCCTGTACCACACAAGGGGAACTAGGTGCTTCTGTTTTTATTTTATTTTATTTTTATTTTTATTTTTTTATATCTATTTTTTATATTTTTTTTTAATGGGAATTTTTAAGGTTCTTGCCATGTATGGTTAGGATTGTTCTTCAATTATAATGGCATAGAATGGGGCCTTATTGCTTTATCATCCACCTCCAAAAAGTGGATCTCCTATAGCCATTTGATTCAAAGACTAGTGCCATAGGGGCCCCAAATTTTCATTTTTTCTTTTCATTTTCTCTTTTACCTATATGGAAACAAAGTAAAGATGATCTCAGAAATCTCCACTAAATAAATGGATTAAAAAATAAGTCAATTATATATGTTATCTTGGGTTCCCCTAGTTAGTGCATTCTAATTATAAACACATATAAATATGTAATCTGAATTGCTTGGAAGAAACTTACCAATAAAGAAGGTGATTGCATGTGATTCTTTACGTTGAGTCGGATTAAGGTATTTCATCGCCTTTCTTCGATCATCTTGGGCAAAATGTTCAACAAAAATTTCTTCAACTTCATCTGCCAACTTAATAACCTGTCATTCATGAATCTAATTAGAAGTTTTATTAACTTGTTTCACAAAATAATGTACTTAAAATGTAGTATCAGACAAGCATATCTAAGACCATCCATTATGTGGAAATGCACTTGACTAGTAGATGGCCACTTAACCTTGTCTAAGAATAATCCTATGATGGGATATCTAAATATCACAATATCATGTTTTCATTTATATCTATATATTTAGGGCCTGTTTGATAACGTTGCGGTTTTCAGTTTCGTATTTGTGATTTCATGTTTTTGTAAACGAGAACTGAAAACATGTTTAGGAATAGTTTCTATTTTTCTTTTCCTGAAAAACCAAAAACAAAAGCGTGCTTGGCAATCGTTTTCATTTTTATTTTTATGAAAATGACAACAAAATTGGATTGGAAAACGAAAACCCAAAAAACGTGGGTTCATTTTTTGTTTGTTTGTTTTTTTTTTTTTATACAAAGTTTTCAGAATTTAGAAAACTGAAAACGTTACCATGCGGGCCCTTACTTAACAGGGCTTTCGGCTTAGTGATTTACCTTGTCTGAGCTGTTGAAATAGGAGCTCTCAACCACTTTGTGGTAAATGGGAAAGACTTGTTTGTTTGTCACCTGAAAAAAACCCATAACATGAAAATGTCATTCAACAAAACAAAACTGCTGTTAAAGTCTGTGAAAGCTCAAAAAGTTTCCCCTTTTACTTACTTTGTCAACTTTCTTCAAAATCTTTACAAAAGCAAGCATGTTCAAGTTCCTGTTAACCATTCAAAGTAATTTAAAGTCTTAATAAATAAAATTGTTTTTTTTTTTTTGGGAAAGTAATAATTTTGAAGATCTTACCTATAAGTTTTGAGGTAACCCAAGCCTTTATAGAGTTCAATCAAAGCTCCTTTAATCATCTTTTCGGCGTGATGAAGCTTTTTTTTGTTGATATGAAGCTTATTTCCTTCTGGGCCACATTTCTTTGAAGACTGATTCACCAAATCATCCCAAAGTAGATAAGTGATTGCTGAGAATGTACGAGTTGGGTTCGTGAGAGGGATGTGAATTCTCAAATTTTTCCCCTGGTAGTTGATGATTCGGCCCGAGAAACTCCTCATTTTCCCTTCTTCCCTTCTCATTCTCATGGATTTTCCCAACTCCTCTGATTGGGAGTCCGTGAATTGGATGTCGTTTGTCTCAAATTCATCGGTTGTGTTGTCCCTCCCCTGTTCTTGCTCTGTTCTGTCCTTGACAGACTCTTCATCTGCAGCCAAACAAAAGAAAAGTAGGCAAATTATTTACTAAAAAAAGTTTTTTAAATTTTGTTTATAAAAAAAAAAAATTATTAAGGTATGAAATTCAAGACCCTCCTAAATTTCTGTCTTAGTATGTTGGAGAGAAAGGAAATATGGTAAGTACCACATGAAATGGTGCCCGAAATCGAGTCATCTTCTTTGGAGTCTTGGGAAGAATTTCCTTTTTTGTGTTGTTGCTTGAGCGCGGTTTTGAGCTCAATGAGAATCTCAATTTGCTTCTTCAATGAGTCCCCTCTCTCAAGAAACTCTTTCTCTTTTGTTCTAAAGAATTGATTCACTTTGTTAAGTTGGAGGTCCAAACACGCGAAGAATTCAATGGCAGCATCACTATCCGCGAATTGTTCTAGCAATTCGGTCTCATACATGACCCCCTTACTAGCCGAGGACACAAGTTTCCTATGAACCTGTTTAATCAACACAATAAGCAACATTAGTGCATGCATATACATATATGTGATTTTACATAGACTATAGAGATAATACATGTGGATAGAGGAGGAGAGTACATGAATGGCACCATGATCTCTATGTTGATGCCCAAATAAACAGAAGTTCCTTAGTGAACAGAAGAGTTTGTTTTGCAAAGAACTCTCTTGTTGTTTTGTGGGTATGTTGTAATTGTTACTATTGATAAGATTGATTTTCTTGATGTCCTTTTTGAGTTGCCAATAATCAACAAAGGCCTCTTTCCATTCAGGAACAAGCTGACCCTCAAATTGCTTAGAGAACTTCACCATTTTTTTTCCTCAAGAGAGAAAAGAAAGTGAAGTGCTCTTTAGATGATATGTGTGTGTGCTTGTGACTTGGGAGTGTTTCAATAGAAGCCTATGATCAATTTATTTATGGGAGGGAAAAAAAAAAAAAAAGAGTTGGGCTTATGTGCTCGAACGGGTGGTCGACAGCACATTCTAAAATATCCCTTCAATCATAATATTATTATCCTATGCTCCTCCCACTTGGAATGTATAGTGGTCCGATTCGCCGGAGAATGACCCAATCACCACCGGAATATGTGACAACTAATTCCCGGCCAACATGTACTCAATAGTTTTTTGAGAACATGTGGGGAATTTTAAGTGGAACCAAATCTATTTAAAGTTATATGAAACATGATCTTGAATAGTTTTATGTAGTTATATTTACGAAGCCATCCTATTATTCTTCGCTGAGGCGTGTGAGAAATACGGGGCAAATCAGTCATTAGGAGCCAATCTTTTATAAATTATTAAGTCAAGCGCTGCTCATTTGTAATTGAAGCTCATTGGCTAGATTATGTATAAATACACAAATATGGTGTCTAATTAGACCAGCCAGACTTCCACTAGATTGAAGATAAGTAAAAACTTTATGAATGATTTTCCATCCCCCACTTTCACTAAAAGAAAAGTTTTTGTTTGTAACGTAAAGTAGTGTCGATAATAATGTATTAGGGTTGTATAACAAAGCAGCCATCATGTTATATATATATATATATATATATCATGGATGCGATGTACCAATCTTTGGAGGCTTTAAATTTTGAGTCATTGTGTAGTTGAACCATGCACAAAATCATAGCTATGAGATTAATGTAGAAACTGGTATTGACAATCAAAATGAAACTTGTCTCTAAAATCTCTAGCAATATGAGTACGTAGGTACCTTCACATAAATGTTTAATGGTGGTTTCAATTTAACCATTTCTTTGTTTTAACATAACAATGAAAATGAAGTACAGTGGTTGGGTTCTTCATGTGTTATGGGGACTGTATGGGAAGGTACAAATTAAGATCAGGTTTAGTTTATTCCCAGGGGCGGAGCTAGAAAATCAGTCCAGGAGTGGCTTGATATACGGGGGTTTGGGGGCAACGCCCCTAGAAATTTTTTTTGGACCTATTTATACATATTTTGGTCTTTTTTATGCATATTTTAGACATATTTATACATTTTTTTGTGTATATTTTGGACATTTCTATACAAATTTTATAATTAATACATAAACCCAAGAGAGAGGACCAACCAACTAAGATGGCACTAACATGTAGTATAATATAAGTAGACCAACCAAATTATTTTAATCCCCTTAGAATTAAGATTTTCTTTTTCCCCCCTTTTGTGCAAGAGCTAAGATTTGCTTTGGGGGAAATAAAAAAAAAAAAAAGGTTAGGTGCTACTAGTACTAGTAGTAGTGAGTAGTGATCACTACTGGGAAAAATGTTCTTAAGTTCTATTCCCTTGTTCTATAGTACTTCCCCCACCAACTTGCCAACATGAGAGCTTCCACTTGAACTACAAAATTCAAGATCCGTAGCCGTGTTTTGTCCCCCTCCCTTCTCTCTCTCACTCTCTCTGGATAGCAACATCAACACATAGTAACTGTGGAAAAGTGACAGCGCCATTAAGGTGGCTGACTCAAAGATACGCTATTGTTTTCATGTCATCTCTCTCTCTCTCTCTCTCTCTCTCTATATATATATATATATATATATATGTATATATACACATTTACGTGTACTTAGGGAGCTTACAAGCCGAGCTGCTCAACAAGCTCTAGTGAGTATGTTCCATAAGGGCTCGCTTTGGCTTGACTTACCTTATTAATTAATAGATAAGTCAAGATCAAGCTTAAATTTCAGACTTGTTTAATAAACGAGTCAAATTCGAGCGTACATCAATTCGGCTCAATGGAGCTCGTGTACATGCATGTTTGAATAAGGCTAGCTCCTAAGTGAGTTTGTAAAAAATGGCTTGTAGATATACATCTATTATAAAATTAATTATGTTGCTTTAGAGGATACACGAGCTTGACTCGATTATAGAAGTCAAGGTCAAGCCTAAATAAATGTTTATTGAACCTACTTTTTATACAAGCCAAGTTTAAGCTTGATTTTTAGGTTCGTTTTATACACAAGCCATAAGCTCATGCATACGAGCTCGACTCGACTAATAGCTTCAGTAAATAAACAAGCCAAGCTCAACAGTGGATTTAATAATTAATATGCCAAGCTCATACATGTGCTCAGTTCCTATTTTAAGCATTCAAAATAATTCCACTTACAAATAAATAGCTTAATAATTACTATCCTATAGCAAGGTTAATAACAAACATAATCCTACTTTGATCAAAGTCTTCAATTTTTTTTCTTCCAAATCCTTGTGATGTTTTCTGAGGTTTATCTGTGTTTGTGGACAAAAATGTAACATACAACATCAAAATCGACTTCGGAATGTGACTAGAGACCATTATGAGGAAAGATCCTTAAAAGAGAAGACTTAAAAAGCATAATGAATCTCCAAACTTTCCTAGGCTGGGTAAAATTACCGTGTTGAAGTTAAGTGTTGGCAGGAATAGTACAGTAATGGTCCAGTACATATTGTACAATATTGTCCACTTTGGTCCGCTGGTCAACAAAACTTAGTTTTTTAGTCGCTCCAAAAGCGTGTTTTACATTAATAGATGTACATTTTCGTACTTTTATGCACCTTCACCTTCGATATCCAACTAGACGATGTGGGTTCTCATGCATACAACACGAGTAGAAACCATGGAGAGGAGTTGAGATCCCGAGGTATAATTGGTATCCCACGTCCCACGAGTGTGCGGCTTTGTGATCATGAATAACTTGTGATTCTATATCTATTGTACATGAGCATAGCTAGTACGAGCCATCGATCAACTTCTCTTTACATAAAGCCGTGAGGCTTTCTTCGTGCTACGAGAAGTGAACAATTTTTTTGCATTTGAGGGTCAGGTGACATTTGGTATCTGAGTCGTCCCACCGTGTGGGAGAGCAAAGCCGAGTGAGAGAGAGAGAGATACAAGTCCAGGGATGCATGGTATGCCCAACTCTGGTTGACTTGCTATCCAAAATGAGTGGTGAGCCTAGCTAGTTAATAAGAAGGAACAACTCCTTATGTAAATAGCCATTTTGAATGAACCCAAAATATTAATAGATCTAGCCATGACCCGTGCTTCGTACTGGTCAAAGCGAACAATCTTGAAAGGTTAAGTCGTGATCGATCGATACACTCAATATGGATCTTATTTGCCATTATTTTACAGCATGTGAGTGTTACTATACTTGATCAATCGATAAATATTGTTGGATCCTAATTTTTAAGATTTTGTCTAAAACGTTAAGAACTGATTTTATGGTTCATAAGTCAAACCATATATTTATAAAACTAAGAAAAAAAAGTCTAACTCCTTGAGTCCATGGAACCAATGACAAGCCATGCCATAAAAATGGTTGTGAGTCGGATGGCATTGTTTTTGGTGCGCCCTGCAGATTGGCTACCCCACCTCTGTCTCTCTTTTTCTCTCTCCTAGTATTATATTTCTCTTAGTTAATTTTGTTATCATCTTAGTTTCTACTTTCTAGGCTGTATACAAACAATTTAACACACACGTTGAGTCACTAAAGTGTAGAAAATCCCTTTGCGTCCATTCAACCATATACAAATACATATGTTAGTTAATGCAATTTTGGTCAAATTAATTAACAACTACCATTTTACACGCAGACTCATGCAAGTGCTTCAAGGTTAAGCTATCATAACTGATCATTTCAATTTAATTAAATTGTATTCTTCTACCAACTATTTGTTATAAGCATGATCTTTTAGAAGAAGCTAAGTGTTAAAAATTTTTCTTCCTAATTTGAGTGTAGGAAGAAATTCAGAAATTTAGGTCAACAGTTCTAATTAATTGAGTGCTGTAAAATACATCCACTAGATTTCTCTGCTACACTCACATTATGCAAAAGAGTATATGCACCTTCTCATATTTTACACGTTAACATGTAACAACTCCAACCAATTAAGTCCCTTGTGGTCGAGTGGTAAGCTTCTTGGGTGTACTACCCAAGAGGTTTAGTGTTCGAGTCATGGGGAGCGTGGCCACTGGAGTATTTATCCCGGCGCCTCTAGGCCTCGGGGGATTAGTCGAGGAGCGCGCAAGCTGGCCCGGACACCCCCGATTACCAAAAAAAACATGTAACAACTCCTTAATTTCCAATTAACTTTGAGAATATTAATATTAACCCGTGAACGAAAATTGGAAAAACAATAATATCAATTGCAATTTGAATGATGATTAATCAAGGTCAAGGTTTTTTTTTTTTTCGGAAAATGGTTA
This sequence comes from Hydrangea macrophylla, assembly GCA_033977485.1. Classification (NCBI taxonomy): domain Eukaryota; kingdom Viridiplantae; phylum Streptophyta; class Magnoliopsida; order Cornales; family Hydrangeaceae; genus Hydrangea; species Hydrangea macrophylla. The sequence continues at coordinate 77,327,764 of CM066983.1, read as the reverse complement.
AGCAATAAAAGAAAAAAGGTCAAACGACATCAATAGGAGACAAAGGGGCATACCCCTGGATATACAATCAGAACAAAAAAAAATAAGGGCAAACCCCATGAAAAAACAAAGAATAAAGGACAATTGATCTTCTTAAAATTGTTTAGGAGTTCTGCTGGGGCACCTTAATTTTTCCTAAACAATGCATTTCGGTGTTATTCATTATTCAACGTTACACTTCTTGCAAATGAGCTTGGGGGTATAAAATAAATTGACACAAGTCAAAGAAGTCAGATTCACTCAGTATTACATTGTATATGGAGAAACTGTTTTCGCATTAAAAACCTATGACGTCCAGTTATAGTTCAAGTTTACATGCACGGGCGGATCCACTTGGAGTCCAGCATGGGCCCATGCCCCTCCTCAATTTTTGAATTTTATATTCTAATCATATTGTATTTTATATTGCGTGCATTTGGGCCCTCCTGAATTTTTGAATTCACCCCTTCGACATTCATTAATTTCATTTTGATCATTCAATCTTTATAATTTTCACTGAGATACATCTTATTTACTCAATTAGCCTCAAGTGTTTAAGATCTTATAGATTTCCATTTTAAATATATTAAGAATTCTGTATTTTACTAGTGAAATTAGAGAAATACAAGAAAAGAAATTAAGCATCTGAATACTTTTTTTAAATAGTTGTGGAGAAATAAGTATGTCTTAAAATAATCATGCTTTGACATTCTACCTATAATATATCAAATCTACAGAATAACCACACAGTTTTTAAATCCTAGAAATTCAAAATTTGAGTGTTTTGACCCAAAAAAATTGCTCGGGGGCACTGCCCCCAAATATTCATGTAAGTGTGCCCTTCCTGAGATCAAGTCCTAAGTCCACACCTGCTTACATAAGCCTGAGTTTGTCTTGCCCTGGTCACCCGGAAATGCATGCATTGAAATGAGATTCTATATCAATTAGATTATTTTCTTACCAAAAAAGTAATTTCTTTATTGAAAATCTATTAATTGATAATGTATATTTCTTACCAAAAAAGTAATTTCTTAGAAATGAGATTCTTTTTTTTTTGTCGGAAACCTTCCAAGAAAAAAAATAAACAATAATTGGGGTTTAAGCTTCTTAGAAATATTGGGTAGATATCTGATTCTGGGCATATGATTCTGGATATTGATACCACATATATGGTCTAATATCAATGGCCGTATATGGATAAATAAAAGAAGATATCCTAGTTTAATTGAAGAAATCCCATTCTGATTCCTTTAAAATGGATTAGGAGACCATCTTTTCTTCGTTACTTTGATCGGTTAATGATTCAATTAGGCATATACTTTCTTCTAAGTATTTTCAAGGTTCTTTATACTCCAAGTAGCTTCAATTAATTAGTACAACATTAAATTATGATCACCCTGAAAATTTTCCCCCCCTTCTAAGTATATGCCTTACTTTGCATCTTTTTTCTTATGACTAGTGACTACCCCCATTATTTGGACATGGTTGATCGATAGGGATTCGAATTCTTGTGGAAGTGTTAAGTACTATTTTCTTTTGAGTCAGTTAGGTGCAAGAAGAACATAGATGGATAGATAAGAATACCGTACAAGCTATAATATTGTTTAACCCTATAATTTAACTTACATGAGCCTTTTTGAACTAGGTTGATCTAAAAAAAAAAAATATCCACTACTTTGATGAGTTCAAAGAATACCCCTATTGTTTTAGACTAAATTGAAATTATTAAAATTTTTGTCAAAATAGTATTAGGAATTTGATTACTTGCGGAAACATCAAATTCCCTCTAGGATCGTGTGAGGTGCGAACAAGCAGAGGAAAAAATAGGGAAAATAAATCACTACAATAAAAAAAACCCTTATTACAATTTTAAAAAAGAGTCATAAATGTATATTTATGACTTTTTTTTAAGCTTTTAAAATAAGTTATAATATTACAGTCATAAATAAGTTCGAGTTTGTTAAAAAAAATTCATAAATAATTATTACTTTTACGTTCTAAAAAAAAGTCATAAAAATTGAATACTTTCAAATTATTTATGACTATTTATTAATTGATACAGTCATAAATAATTTTTTTAAAAAATCATAAATAACATTTAGAACAATCACAAATAATCTTCAAAAAAAAGTCATAAATAACCTTTAAAACAGTCATAAATAATCTTCAAAAGAGTTATAAATAACCTTTAAATAGTCATAAATAACCTTCAAAAAGTTATAAATAATCATCAAAACAATCATAAATAACCTTTTAAAAAGTCAGAAATAAGCACACTATTTATGACTTAGTAGAACTATTGCTAATTTATGAATTTTTTTTACTTATTTATGAAACAGTCATATATAATATAAAATACATTTAAAAAAAATATTTTGTTGATAATCTAATAATCAATAATTACACAATTCAGATACATCAAGACATGTTACACAATTTAGAATATTTATACCTATACAAATCAGCTCAAGAACCATATTCAAATATCATCTTCCTTCCAACCAAAATTTTTCATTCATCAATCTAATAATTAGTTATGTACAAGAAAAATGTAACAGTAATCTCTAAGTATGTATTAAACCAACAAACCAATAATGTATATGTAACATTGTTAAAAAAAATGTCTATTTAAACTCTTCAATAACCGCTGGTACGTCAACTTATTTCCAATATTTGTTCCATGCATGTAGTCTAAAAAATTGTCAAAAATTTATTATTTATGACCATGTTCAAAAAACTGTCATAAAAAATCTTTTCAAAAATCTGTCATAAAAAAATGGGAGGCTTGATATGTGGTCCTTAAGATTGGTATTTTTTGGTATAAAGGATAGTCCATTAACAATAAACCCCACAAGGACAAAAACCTAAGTCCATTTTTTCACTCCAATCCACACCACTAGTAATTCACTCCTCAAGTCTATTTCAAAAATTTCAACTGACCAAATCACCCCTCACTTCATCTTCCCCCACCCCCCAAAAAAAAAAAAAAAAAAAACAGACTCTCTCACTCTCTTTCTCTCTCACAGATCTACTTTCTCTCTCTACGATCTCTCTCCCTCTAAAATCTCTCTCTCCTAACCATATCCACCACCGATCACTGTCGCCACCACCATCGAACCGCCGCCGCCACCACACCACAGATCTGCTTCCCTCTGCCGCCACAATCACCATTCACCATGAGTTGTTGTGACCACCATCGCGAGCCACCACTAGCACCATCGAGCCACCACCACCACCTTCCGATGCCACTATGAGCCACCACCACCACCTTCCGGCGCACTACGAGCCACCACCACCATCACGAGCAAGCTCCGCCGTCGTCCGTCGTCATCAACTTCCGATCTCAGATCTAGAGTCTCGATCTCCATCTTCAATGTCAAAACGAGCTCGTGGTCGTCTTCTAGATCTCAGATCTAGAGTCTCTGTTTTTGTCTTCATTTTTTTGTGCAGTTTTTTCAAAATTTTACAGTAAGTGAAATTTCTCTTACTATATTTTGAAGTGAATTTTTTTAGTTTTTAAGTGAAGATCTGAAGTGAAATTTCACTTAATTTTGATTTAAACACATTTCATCACTTTCAATTAAATATAGGAGTTCATAGGTGGTGTTGTGAGAAACAAAATAATATATCCTTAGTGAATTTTTGTTGTTAATGTCTGAAATCCTAAGTCAAATTTCACTTAGGATTTTTTATATCTTAAGTCAAATTTCACTTAGGATTTCTGATATCTTAAGTCAAATTTCTCTTGTTTGTATCTCTTTGAGCTTCTGCTATGCATTGGACAGCCATGATTTAAAACTTTTTCTCATGAATTATTGCCTTTATCATAGAGTTTTTGCCATTAGTTTATGCTTAAACAAGTGAGAGTCAAGCATTGTGGTGGTCGCCGGAGATGGCGAGGGTGGAGGCCGGAGGTGGCAGGGGTGGTGGTTGGAGGTGGTGTGGAGTAGTAGTAATGGTGGCTAGGGTTTAGTTAGGGTTAGAGGTTGAAGATGAGGGTATTTTGGTCTATGGACATTGGGAGGACATATTCTCACTGTGTATTTTAAGTTATCCTTAATTCCAATAAAACTCCTCTTAATAACCTTTTTACCAATTTTTCCTAAAAAAATCTTATTATTTATGACCATTTTCAAAAAACTGTCATACAAAATCTAAAATGATTCTTAGTATAATGTAAATTTATGATTCCAAAAGTAACTATCAAGTGTTAATATATATAGTCCAATTTTTTTAAAAAATATATCTTAAAAACTAGTCCCTCAAAGGTCGATTTCAGCGAAATGTCACTTAATATTTTTGTATGGAGGACGTTTCCCTTATCAAGAATCTTAACTTTAAAAGAATCTTAACTTTAAAAAAATCTTAACATATATATTATCTTTTTTCACTATTTTTTCCAAAAATAATACTTACGTTTGATTATAGAACTCAAAGAAAAAGAGTCATAAAATAAAGAATATTTATGACATAAAAAAATGGTCATAAATAAAACACCACTTACCAATCTTACGACTATATTTGCAAAAAGATTCATATATGTTAGAAAAAGTATTTTTTATGACTTTTTTTTTTTTTTTTTTTTTTTTTTATAAAAAAAAAGGGTTTTTTCTTGTAGTGAATCAAGCATAAGAACACCAGATTTCTACGTGATTCGGCCAAATATGCCTACATGTACATGCATCTTCCAGTATCTCATTATACTCTAGGGTTACAAGAGGGGCTCTCAACTTGATCTCACATAATTGATACGGTAGTGCACAACCCAATTGGTGGCTCACACACTCAAATACAATGATCAACATGGATATATATATATTCTATACAATTTCCTTACCCTAAATATCTTTCTAAACTGGATATGAATGACTAAACAGTTTCCTAATCAAAATAGTTTTCTTAAACCAAATAGGAAACAAGCAATATGTGGCTGCTCCTTGATCCCCCGCGCGCAGCCCACTCGTACGGATCACTAGCGTGCTTACATTTTAGAATGTTCAAGGAACTCCTCGCACCCTTGCCTGCTCGCGCGCGATAACTACAAGCCCAGATTCCTTCGCCTTTGATTGGAAAAACATTGGGAAACACTTCCAATATGAATTAGGCTCCACAATCCCAACAATCTCCCACTTGAAGACTAATGACATTAATGTATTTTCACTACCGAAAACATCCCTTCTGCACCAAAACATGCTCCAAGCACAAACTTTCACTGCAAGGTACTAAGACTTTCGCCTTCAAAATTACTCATTCCAAGAAACGCTTCCATCTTTGCATCCCAAAGATCCGGGCCTACCAGAAATCAACATCCCATGACTTCAAGCCGCCATATTTTTCTTCTACATACAGAATCTTCATCAATCCGATCACGTACAAATAGCGCCTATTGAACTAACAGAACACAGTCCTCATCTTCAAATCAGATTTCACCACTTGCAATTTCAACCGTGAAAAAACACCATTCACCACTTACAAGAATTCAAACCCCTTCTCTCTTCAAATCATTTGCCCTTATGTGATTTTAATGGCAAAAACATAGATCCCTATGTCGATCTTGGGCGACATCACACCACCCAAACTGCGAAACTGCTCCAAAAAATATTGATCACCGTTCCTATATGTCGTATCCTAACAATTACCTCTATTGGGTGATTGCGCCTGTGTCTACCACCGTGTCTTCTTAGAACCCATCAAATTATTTTCCCCATGAGCACATACGTACCATCATACCGTATTCGGAATCTATCAAGCAAGAGAAGTGTCACTTTCATTTTTTCCTTCTTCTGAAGCCATCGCTCTCCCACTCAAACCAAAAACTATGATACCAGTTGTTAGGAATTTGACTACTTACGGAAACAATAAATCCCCTCTAGGATCATGTGAGGTGGGAATAAGCAAAAGAAACAACAAAGAAAACAATCAAGCACACAAGAACACCATATTTCTACGTGGTTCAGCCAAATATGCCTACGTCCACACCTTGCTGTATCTCATTATACTCTAGGGGCTCGTTTGGTTACTGGATTATTGAGGCGGATTGGACTATTTTAGTCCAATCCGGATTTATACTGTGTTTGTTTGAGCTATTCAAGTATTATTTAACTCAAGTATTGTTCTAGTGTGGTTAAACTTAATGCCCCTTAAGGGGGATAAAATAATGTTAGGGGGGTAGTATAAAAAGACACAGAGATAGCTATTAGTGGGATTGTAAAGCCAAAAGACCAATCTACCCTTGCCATATATATACATCTCACCCTTTTCTCTCATTCTAAAATCATTTGTATGTTGAAAAGTTTGGACCAAAGGAAAGAGGGGACGCAAAGCAAAGAGACGACACAATTTTCGAAACTTTCATCTCACCCCAGTCGGCGCAGGCAACATATCCGTTCTCTCTCAATCTCACCCCAGTCCCGTCGGCGATAAGTGGTTCTAGAGATTTCGTGTTTTTTTAAATTTTATTTTATTTTATTTTATTTGAAGTTTGGTTGTTGAAATCCTAGATCTAGAATGATTCTATGGTCTCCTACATAGATCTATACTTAAATGAAGTTTTTTGAAAGTTGCGTTCATATCTAGGGTTTCATTATAAGATCTAGAGAAATTTTTGACAGTTCATACGTTTATATCTATACTTTTCTAAAATTTTCTGAAGTTTGGATTGGTTTTTTGTTTTGAACTTTAGATTGTTGAAATCCTAGATCTAGAACTCTAATTATGTGTTCTTCTTGAGAGTTGACATCCTAGATCTAGAGAAATGATAACGTTTCTTTATGACAGTTCATACGTTTTTTTTTGTTCTTGTGAGTTTGGATTAGTTTTGAACTTTGGATTGTTGAAATACAAGATCTAGAACTTGGGATTTATTTATTTATTTATTTTATATGACAGAACCTGGGAATGGAGAACAAAACAAAAAAAACAACAATCTTGCTTGGATAATCTAGGGACTTCTTGAAACAAAGCAAAAAAAAAAAAAAAAACAAAAAACTCTAGGGACTTCTTAAAACAAAGAATAATACTTGGGGCACAACTAAAGCCACAACCTTTTTTCCACAACCTTTATTTTGTGTCTATCTCTCTCTTGATGGGTCCCACAGTACCAGTGACCCCACAGTGCCCACTAGGAGAGAGATAGACACAAAATGGAGGTTGTGCAAAAAAGGTTGTGGCTTTGGTTGTGCCCCAACTAAAACAAAACAACTTGGAATTTTTTTAAGATTTGAACTCTAAGGACTTCTTGAAACAAAAAAAAAAAAAAAAAAAAACCTCTGGGGACTTCTTGAAACAAAATAGCTTGGGATTTTTTTTTTAGATTTGAACTCTAGTTAGGGACTTCGTGAAATAAAAAATAAAACTCTAGGGACTTCTTGAAACAAAACAACTTGGGAATTTTTTTTTTTTTTTGAAGATTTGAACTCTAGGAACTTCTTGAAACAAAGCAAAAAAAAAAAAAAAAAACCTCTAGGGACTTCTTGAAACAAAATAGTTTGGGATTTTTTTAATTTTTATTTGAACTCTAGGAACTTCTTGAAACAAAACAACTTGGGATTTTTGTTGAACTTGCTTGTATACTGAACTCTTGTTTGAAATCTTGTTTGTTTTTTCATATATGTGTAAGGCTTTCTTCATGGACATATTAACGGAAGATGTTGAGGTCTTCTTGGTGCTTGAGGAAATACTGCTTGATTTTATTCAATTGGTTTCGATGGTCATGATAATGGTTGTGACCATTAATAGGTATAAGAGGCAAGTAATCGGGGATAAGAGAATAAGTAACGTAATTGCTCGAATGGAGAACTTAGATAGAATGATTAATCGAGGGGACATAGTATGTGTGGAGCAACTCCGAATGGATAGAACCATATTTGGAATCTTGTGTACCTTGATATGTACAATAGGTCAATTACAAGATACACGGTATGTTACTGTGGAAGAGCAGGTAGCCATGTTCTTACACATTTTGGCACATCATGTTAAGAACCATGTCATTAAGTTTCGCTTCATTTGCTCGGGTGAAACAGTCAGTAGACATACTAATGCAGTGTTGAAGGTGGTTCTAAAACTCCATACTGTGTTACTTAGAGCTCCCAATCCTATTTGTGAGAATTGTACCGACGATAGATGGAGATGGTTTAAGGTATTGCTTTTCCAAATGAATTCAAGGAAGATTGGGTTGAATTACTCCTTAGGGGTGAGTTGTAGGTCATTTAGAGGTGGTTTTATGTGGTGGTGTGTAAGACGATGTTTGTGTTGATGTTAACATTATGTTTTGGTTGATGTTCGAAGTATGTTTGTGTTGATGATAGAACTATGTTTTAGTTGATGTTAAAACTATGTTTTGGTTGATATTAAAACTATGTTTTTGTTGGAACATTAAATTTTATTGTAATGCTGATTATGATTGTGTTATTACCATTCTTATGGTGTTGGTCATAACAGATTGGTAGCAAACAAAAATGGTGGTATGTAATTTTTGAAGGGATAAATTCGGGAATTTATACGACTTGAGAATCATGTAAGGCTTAAGTTCACAGATATTCAGAGCATGTGTTCAGAAAGTACCCATCTTTATCGAAAGCTGAGGAAACATACTACAATTATAAGCGTGCAACATACCCAAATAAAGTTGACACTACTATCCCAGTACGTATGGTTGACCCACCTCCACCACCACCACCGTTGCCACATATGGTTCATCCTCCACAACAAGCACCATTGATGTATTTCATATTTGGTTTTTTATTTGCTATTGTTGTTCAGATGTTAATTAAATGGTTGTAAGATGTGAACTTCTTGAAGTAAATATGTTGTTTTGAACTAGTTCGTGAAAATATGCTATGTTAGGACATTTTTTTTTTGTAATCGGGGGTATATGTTAGGACATATAATTGACATTGTTATTATATATTTTGTAGTTTTTTTTTTTTGCTCAAAAAGTGTGGGACATATGTATTTTTTAGTTAATGTTTGAAAAAATGCTTTATTGTGAAGGTGTTATGGTATATTCATGGTAATTTGGTACTTCTTTTGCAAAAGGGGCATTTATGGAAAGTTACAGATTAATTCAGGCTTATACCATGGTCGTCCAAAAACAGTATTGCACTAATTGTAATTTATCCCCAGTATAATCTGGCACGAACCAAACACAGTATAAAATTAATACTGCACTGTTTTATCCTGTGGTTAGTTATCCCAAGATTACTAACTATACTTTTATACTATACCTCGGCCCTTTATCATATCCGGCAACCAAACGAGCCCTAGGGTTACAAGTGGGACTCTCAACTTGATCTCACATGGTTGATACGATGGTGCACACCCCAATTGGTGGCTCACACACTCAAATACAATGATCAACATGGATACATATAGCCTACACAATTTCCTAACCCTAAATCTCTTCCTAAACCGGATAGGAATGACTAAACAGTTTCCTAATCACAATAGCTTTCCGAAACTAAATAGGAAACAAACAAACTGCGGCTCCTCCCCAATCCCGCTCGTGCGGATCACTAGCGTGCTGACATTTCAGAATGTTCAAGGAACTCTTTGCTCTCTAGCTCGCGCTCTTTCCCACTCGCGCGGCCCATGAACGTGACAACGCCATGCCCAAATTCCTTCGCCTTTGATTGGAAACACTTTAGCAAATACTTCCGATGGTATTAGGCAATCCCAACAATTAGCCCCACATGGGAACTAAGTGAGAAAATTATCCCCACACAAGAGAGTTTAAGTGTCAAAATTAACCACACATAAGCAATTGACCGCAAAATTAGCCCGACAAGGGGTTAGGTGTAAAAAATTTGCAAAACCACACGGGAAATCTTAACACTTTCACTTTAGTCCGAAACCACACGGGAGTTAAGTATCCACTTTTGAAATATAGGTGGGTAAAGTGAAAATGGGCCTAACCGCAGGGGAGTAAAATATACTTAACCCATATAAGAAAGGACATGCAATACCTCAGTATTTTTATTAGGTTATCTTGCTCTAAGATACTATTGGTCCACTTATGTGCCACATCACCATATTTGTACATATAGACCCAATATGCTAAATAAATAAATAAATAAATAAATAAAATAATAAAGTAGAAAAAAGGACCGAAACGTACCTCGGTCTTTTCCTATAAGAAAAATAGGCAATGTGATTCTCTGCTATTAATGCTATCAACTGAACTAATAACATGTAATCTTTGATAGCCCGCATATTGTACTTTTGGTGGCCATTATTTAGTGTAACGGTAAAAGTCCCAATTAGAGTAATATTAGGGTATAATTCATTCTTATAACTTATTTATAATTATATCTATCTCTCTCTTAAGTAACACCGTGGAAACCGGTTAAATTTCAATAGATCCTAGTACTACTTAAAAAAAGAGATAGAAATTATTATAAATGAATTGTAAGAATAAGTTGTACCTCTAGCATAATCCCAAAATAAAAGTGACAGATCACTGTCTTAGAGTCCAAGAACGACAATCACTTAGTAGTCGATCTCAGATAATTTGATAGGACACTTGGTGCCTTTGTGGAAACAAAAAAATGACAAGTTTGGTCTGTCTCCGGTCTATCTTCAGAAAACCTTGTGTTAGTCAGTGTAGTGTCTCTTTTATTAGCATTGTATTTATAAACAAAAACATTTGGTGTTTGTGTGCTTGAATTTGTCTTTATTGATTTTGAGTTCTCTAATCCCCCTCTTTCACCTGAAGTATGATTCAACGTACCTTCCTTTATTCCAGAAATTTTAATGAAAGAGAACAAAATCTCAACTATATCACATGTAATTTGATAATAAATCCATTTGGTTCCACGAATATCATAATTGATTCTTTCCAGATCAGATGTTTTAAGAAAATTAGAGCCACTATTTTAGAAAACTTTTTTTTTTTTAATTTATGTTTTTTTTTATTTTGAGTATTACCTGGATCATGGCTGGATATAACGCACACACCCCACACACGCATACAAATTACGAACCCAACCCAACCCCACCTCACCCCACAGCCCTACAACGGCCCATAGCAAAACCCAACAAGGGCCACTCATTCCGACTGAATGCACAAATATGGGGAGCAAGAACTATCCCTAAGGAGAATCGAACCATTGACCTCTCCACTGAAGAGATCAAAGTGGTACCGCTTGACCACTTGAATCGTTGGTTGTCTGCCAATTTCTTAGTAGGCATTAGATGGTCGATTGCTCATATAGATATTTTAATTTGCATTTTTTTTATTATAGAAATTTGGTTAAGTACTCCATATTAGATTATGTTGAAAAAGTGTATTTTTAAAATTTGGAGGGAAAGGTTGAGGAAAAAACTTTGAAATTTGGTTTTGAGTTTTGTCTTATTCACAAACTAACCCAAATGATATTTTGCTTGTCCCACATAGGAAAATTAGAGGAAGTGGGAAGGACATATATAAGTGGAGGTTGGAGTAAGGGTTGGGCCCCTTGGGGGTACCAAGTTTTGTGAAGGGGGAGGACCTAGGCCCAATTGGGTTTACCACAAAACACACACACGCGCGCGCCGCCGCTCCGTTCCGGGTTTGGGTATATCTTTTTATACAAAATTTATTTGGAAAATAATTTTTTTTTTAATTATAAAGAGTTTATTTTCAGTTGGAGACCAAGTCTCCCAAAACAACTCCTCCACGTTTTTTTTTCTCCAGTTTTTTTCTCCAACGTTCCCAGAGTTCTCTCCACGTTCTGCAACGTTAGCTTTCCCAACGTTCAGAATATATTCTATATATATGTACACAAACTGCTCTCATAAAAAAAATATACACAGACAGTTTTACAGAGAGAAAAAGAGTTACAGAAATTATTTTCTATATACAGTTTCTGAGCAACAATTTCTGAAAGGGTGTGGGTTTTCCGATCTTCCTCCGTGCAAGGATTTTCGAGACAGAGGCGATTTCTGGGCTGCTTTATCCTGGGGACGTCGTGGCCTTCATCCGAACTGCTTGCACAACTTGGGCAGAGCCGCGAAGCGTCTTAAAGAGAGCGATTAAGTCCGCGACTCATCCCAAGAAAAACGTCAAAGGCTACTGATATTGGTAAAATTGTTCCTTTTAGTTTCTGCAGCAACAATTTTAAGACGTTTTTACATCTGCCATGGAATCTTCAATGCTCTCTGTTACCCATGACCTCAACAAACCCTTCAAATTTGAGGGCCTTCACTTTAAACGGTGGAGGATGAAAATGATGTTTTTCTTAACTACGAAAAAATTGCAATCTGTTTGTCTTTCTGAAAAACCCACTGTTTCTGAAAATCCCACTGTTGCTCAAATCAGAGAGTCTGACATATGGAATGAAAATGATTTTCTTTGCAAAAACTATATTTTGAATGGACTCTCTGACAGTCTTTATGACTATTATGCAAACTGTGATTCTGCAAAAAAAGTTTGGGATGCCCTTCAGAAAAAATATGACACTGAAGAAGCTAGAGCAAAGAAATTTGCAGTCAGCCGTTATTTGAAATACCAAATGACGGATGACAAATCTGTTGAAGCTCAATCCCATGAGCTGCAACAAATTGCTCATGAGATAATTTCTGAGGGTATGGATTTAAATGATCAGTTTCAAGTTGCTGTCATTATTGACAAGCTTCCCCCAAGTTGGAAAGATTTCAAAAATATTTTGAGACACAAAACCAAAGAATTTTCATTGGAAAGTTTGATAACTCGCCTTCGAATTGAGGAGGAGGCAAGAAAACAAGATTTGAAAGAACAGGTTCTTGTTGTTTCCAACAACAAGAAACCTCAAATTTTTTCTAAAAACAAAGCCTCTGTTGTTCTGAAACCACCTGCAAAAACCATAAAGTTTCAAAACCGGAATCAGAACAAGAACCGCAACAACAACAAGAATTAGAATCCGAAGCCAAATCAGAATAGGAACATACCCCCCTCAGGAATAAATGAAGCTGGACTGTTTGTTTGCTACAATTGTGGTAAACCAGGTCATATGGCTCGAAACTGTAGGAATCAACGACGAGTTGCTCCCCAAGCAAATCTTGCCGAAGAGCAGCTCGTTGCTATGATTTCCGAGGTCAATATTGTTGGTGGATCCGAGGGGTGGCGGGTAGACACTGGCGCCTCTCGTCATGTTTGCTATGACCGTGACATGTTCAAATCCTATTCTGAAGCTAAGGACAAGAAAGTGCTGTTGGGTGATTCCCACACCACTACTGTTGCTGGTATTGGGGAGGTTGAATTGAAGTTTACTTCTGGAAAGACTGTCATTTTGAAGGATGTCTTGCACACTCCAGAAATGAGGAAAAATCTTGTTTCAGGCTATCTTCTCAACAAGGCTGGATTTACTCAAACTATTGGGGCTGATCTTTTTACTTTGACTAAGAGTGGAGTGTTTGTTGGAAAGGGTTATGCAACTGAGGGCATGTTTAAATTAAATGTTGATTTTAATAAAGTTTCTTCTTCTGCTTACATGTTGTGTTCTTTTAATATTTGGCAGGCTAGATTATGTCATGTGAATAAAAGGCTTGTGAAAAATATGAGTAGTTTAGGATATATTCCACAATTGTCCTTAAATGAATTCGAAAAATGTGAATTTTGTAGCCAAGCTAAAATCACTAAAACACCACATAAATCTGTCACTAGGGAATCTGAACCTCTTGAATTGATTCATTCAGACATTTGTGAATATGAAGGAATTTTAACTAGAAATGGAAAAAATGTATTTTATTACCTTTATTGATGATAGTTCAAATTATTCATTTGTTTATCTTATGAAAAATAAAAGTGAAGCTATTGACATGTTCAAAATTTTCCTAAATGAGATTGAAAATCAATTTAATAGGAAAATTAAAAGATTTCGTAGTGACAGAGGTCATGAATATGATTCTGATGAATTTATTGCTTTATATAAAATTAATGGAATCATTCATGAAAAAACTGCCCCTTACTCCCCAGAAATGAATGGAAAAGCTGAAAGAAAAAATAGAACTTTTACTGAATTAGTAGTTGCTATTTTATTAAATTCAGGGGCAGCTTCTCATTGGTGGGGGGAAATATTATTAACTGTTTGTCATGTATTAAATAGAGTTCCTAACTCTAAAACTAATATTTCCTCTTATGAAATTTGGAAAAGGAGAAAACCAATGTGGATTATTTTAGAACATGGGGTTGTTTGGCATATGTTAGAATTCCAGACCCTAAAAGGTCCAAATTAGCTAGTAGAGCTTATGAATGTGTTTTTATTGGTTATGCTATTACTAGTAAGGCTTACAGATTTTATGACTTAAAGAATCATGTTATAATTGAATCTAGTGATGTGGATTTTTTTCGAAAATAAATTTCCTTTTAAATTTAAAAATAGTGGGGGTTCAACATCATATGATATGCCTAGATTAGTAGAACCAAATGAATATGAACTAGAACCTAGAAAAAGTAAGAGAGCCCGAATCGCGAAAGATTTTGGGACCGAATTTTATACTTACAACTTAGAGGAGGATCCTAACACCCTCCAAGAAACTTTGACTTCTATAGATGCTGATTTATGGCAAGAAGCTATAAATGATGAAATGGAATCATTGAAATCAAATAAAATTTGGCACTTAGTAGATCTTCCACCTGGTTGTAAGACAATAGGTTGCAAATGGATTCTTAAAAAGAAATTGAAACCCGATGGCACGATAGATAAATATAAGGCACGTCTTGTAGCTAAGGGTTATAGACAAAGAGAAAATATTGATTTCTTTGATACTTATTCACCTGTCACTAGAATTACTTCTATTCGTGTACTATTTTCTTTAGCTGCTATTCATGACTTAGTAGTACACCAAATGGATGTTAAAACAGCTTTTTTAAATGGTGAATTAGAATAAGAGATTTATATGGACCAACCTGAAGGTTTTATTATTTTTGGTCAAGAAAATAAAGTTTGCAAATTAGATAAATCTCTTTATGGTTTGAAACAAGCTCCTAAACAATGACATGATAAATTTGATAGTTTAGTCATCTCAAATGGTTTTAAAATAAATGAAAGTGACAAATGTATTTATTACAAATTTGAAAACAACACTTGCACTATTATTTGCTTATATGTGGATGACTTACTTATTTTTGGATCAAATATTCATGTCATTAATGAAGTTAAATCTTTCTTATGTGCCAACTTTAATATGAAAGATTTAGGAGAAGCTAGTGTAATTCTTGGAATTAATATTACTAGGTCCGAAAAGGGACTTTCTTTAGATCAATCTCATTATATTGAGAAAATTCTAAAGAAATACAATTACTTTAACTGTAAACCAGCATGTACTCCATATGACCCTAGTGTAAAATTGTTCAAGAACACTGGTGATAGTGTTAAACAAACTGAGTATGCGAGCATCATTGGTAGCCTCCGTTATGCTACTGATTGCACTAGGCCAGATATAGCTTATGCTGTTGGAGTACTATGTAGGTTTACTAGTAGACCTAGTATGGAGCATTGGCATGCTATTGAAAGGGTCATGCGTTACCTAAAAAGGACGATGAACCTAAAATTACACTATCAGAAGTTTCCCGCTGTCCTTGAAGGATATAGCGATGCTGATTGGAATACCCTATCAGATGACTCCAAAGCCACTAGTGGATACATTTTTTGTATTGCTGGAGGCGCAGTTTCATGGAAGTCTAAGAAACAGACTATATTGGCTCAGTCCACTATGGAGTCAGAGATGATAGCACTAGCTACAGCTAGTGAGGAGGCAGGTTGGCTGAGAAATCTGCTATCAGATACCCCTTTATGGGAGAGACCGATACCAGCTGTCCTAATCCACTGTGATAGTACCGCGGCTATTGCAAAAATTGAGAACCGTTACTATAACGGCAAGAAGCGACAAATACGTCACAAGCACAGCACTATTAGAGAGTTTCTCTCTTCTGGAGCTGTAAGAGTGGATTATGTACGGTCTGAGGAGAACTTAGCTGATCCTTTGACGAAAGGACTAGCACGAGAGAAGGTTTGTAAAACCTCAAAAGGGATGTGACTAAAGCCCTTAGATAGCTGAGTCACTTGTGATAGTAACCCAACCTATAGACTGGAGATCCCAAGAAATAGGTTCAAAGGGTAATAACAAGTCATGAAGTGATATGAGTAGAATCATGCTAATATATATATATATGGGGGTAACACTCCAAATCCATCCCTACGAAGCATGACATCCTGAAGGACAGAAGGTTGAGTTATTTATAACTCTTAATGAGATCTAAACTCCATTTGGAGTGGGATACCTAGCTACAGGAGTATCCTTGTTGGACTCACCTAGGCGAATGTGGAAGTGAGGCCGCTTCCTATGAAATTTTGGGCAAATTCTCTAGATCATTCGCTATACTGGGATATAAGCACACGACCGTAAAGTGCTGGTTTTTGAACTTCACCCTAGTAGGACTGTGTGTGTGGTGTTGTCTGAGATAGAGTTCAAAACTACGGTTACTCTAGTATAATCGGAAGCACTATCACTACGTAAAGGTTCAAGTTGAAAAACACATTTACTTATGCACAGTCTTATGATACGTTGCTCAATGATCTTAAATCAATTTTTAAAATACAAGTGGGGGATTGTTGAAAAAGCGTATTTTTAAAATTTGGAGGGAAAGGTTGAGGGAAAAACTTTGAAATTTGGTTTTGAGTTTTGTCTTATTCACAAACTAACCCAAATGATATTTTGCTTGTCCCACATAGGAAAATTAGAGGAAGTGGGAAGGACATATATAAGTAGAGGTTGGAGTAAGGGTTGGGCCCCTTGGGGGTACCAAGTTTTGTGAAGGGGGAGGACCTATGCCCAATTGGGTTTACCACAAAACACACACACGCGCGCGCGCCGCCGCCCCGCCCCGCTCTGTTCCGGGTTTGGGTTTGGGTATATCTTTTTATACAAAATTTATTTGGAAAATAATTTTTTTTTAATTATAAAGAGTTTATTTTCAGTTGGAGACCAAGTCTCCCAAAACAACTCCTCCACGTTTTTTTTTTCTCCAGTTTTTTTCTCTAACGTTCCCAGAGTTCTCTCCACGTTCTGCAACGTTAGCTTTCCCAACGTTCAGAATTTTCCAACGTTCAGAATTTCCCAATGTTCAGAATATATTCTATATATATGTACACAAACTGCTCTCATAAAAAAAATATACACAGACAGTTTTACAGAGAAAAAAAGAGTTATAGAAATTATTTTCTATATACAGTTTCTGAGCAACAATTTCTGAAAGGGTGTGGGTTTTCCGATCTTCCTCCGTGCAAGGATTTTCGAGACAGAGGCGATTTCTGGGCTGCTTTATCCTGGGGACGTCGTGGCCTTCATCCGAACTGCTTGCACAACTTGGGCAGAGCCGCAAAGCGTCTTAAAGAAAGCGACTAAGTCCGCGACTCATCCCAAGAAAAACGTCAAAGGCTACTGATATTGGTAAAATTGTTCCTTTTAGTTTCTGCAGCAACAGATTATTTGAGTTTATTGAACAATCTACTTTTAGTGTTGGTCAAAAGTCTTAATGTGTTATACAATATTTATCCCAGAAAAGCAATAAATGACAATGGATTACAGGGTAGGAACCCTGTATTTGTGTATGCTACTCCATATTTGTGTATAACTTTTTCACTCCTTAAGTAGACTCATTTGTCTTCTTTGAGTATAATATTTTTTCCACGAGTGTGTTTTCTATTACTTTGATAGCCATTTTTACCACCTTGAGTAGACTCTTTTTCTAGATTAAGTAGAATTATTTGCTCAGAGCCCATATTTTGAACGGATTGTGTATTTTGAGCCGACTCCTTAATTTTCATTTTAATTTTTAAGTCAACCAATTTTACCAGAAGAAAATACAAATAATGATCGTTGCTGTCAATTTGTGCCGTTAACCAATCGGCAAAATTGACAACGTTTGAAGTCTCGTTGTTAATTTGTGTCAATTGACACAAATTAACATTGTTGGAGTGAAATATTCCTTCAATCACTCGTCTAAGTTGAAGAATATCCCTAATTAATACATTTGTTGGCATAGGTACTGTTTTTTTGTTTTCAAATGGCATCGTCGAAGATGATGGATTTTAACTTAAAAGGCTTTACAAAATTTGAATTGGTCCTGTCAAATTCGTCCAACGTGAACCGCTACGAATTGCATGATTTTCACTTGTTGCGTCGACTGCATGTGAATTGCAATTATATTTTTTTATTTTTATGTATGAACCAATATGAAAATAAGATATTTGATAAGATATTTAATCGGCCTTATAGTTTATTAAACTTTATTTATGGTTAGCTCACGAAAAGCATTATTACAAACCTTGCAATTTAAATAACTTGCATACATGGGTATGTTCAATGTTTCAACTTCAAGCTAACAAGAAGGTAATCAACACCTTTATCAACCAAATCCCATCTTACAATCTTATTTCTTCTCAAAAAGCACAGAGTAATCTTCACTCTAAGAATTTAGATAAAATAGCACTTCTATGTAAACGCATTTGAAAGGACAACATTTCTGCACTTTTTCTCATATTCTAAGCTGTTATTGATCCAACAATATGCTAGTCCATATAAATATACTTTTATATGTGGACCAATTATATTTTAAAACTGTACGTAAATTATTCAAGAAAAACTACCTTAGTCTTTTTGTAGTTCTGTTGTGTGAAATGAACACCCCATGAATGGAATTCTTTATTTAATTTACACCAATTAGAATATAAGACACAAATTAACTTAAATCCTTTTCTTTTCCTTTATTTTTTCTAGTAATGAGGACAAATCTCTCAGTCTGTCCTCTACGACCTTAGGATCTATGCCGACCATTCCTTCAGACGGTTTACCTATTGCTGTTTTATTAGAGTAAAAACAGGGGAAAACCCGGAGACATGCACCGATCCCATAACACACGCACTAGGTAAGTCACGGAGGTAAATAGACGGTAGGATTCGAACTCATGCCAAACTTTGAATACGGTTCGTCCAACTACTTCAGATTCATCCTTCTAACCTACACACAACCCTTGTGGGTTTCGAACCCTTAGAATGGTTGAATCTTTGTCATGTCCTTTGAATCAAGAACTTCTCCAATTCAACCAATTCAAAGTTTGGACTGCTCCAAATGACAATCACATTATTTTGATATACTTATCCATACAAAAAGGACATTACCCCACTAAAAAAAAAAAAGAGAGCAAAAAAAGCTGTCAATTAAAGCAATCATATTAAGCGCTCGTTGTTTCTTAGACGCAATTGTTGCATTGATTGGCGTACCCTTGCGCTGCTAGCTCATTCAATTACACTTCCATTAGAGCTTTTTATATAGTAATTTATATTTATTACTTCACTTCTAGTTGTTGCTTTAACTGTTATTGAGGTGTGACAATATATAAGCTTCCGTCCGGGCAATGTGTTAGGCCATTTTGAAAAAAAAAAAAAAACACATACACATTGTGGTAGTCCTCCAAATCTTATCATGCTTTATCTTGACCATTTTTGAGACTTTTAATCATACTAAACAAGGTTACTAGTGTAAGAATTTATAAGGATCTTGTCTAAATCTTACGCATGCACAGAAACAAACCTAATTTGCATCACAATTGACAAGAATTTTTTTTCAAATTTTTTTTATAAGAAACAAGAAAACTCATTCATTAACATGAACGTACAATATAGACGAATACTAAATGATGACATTCTCGTGGATAATTTACAACCCACACTTTACAACTCTTTACATATATGATCATTGGCTAATTTTCGCGAGCACATGAGCAACACCTTTACCTTCTCGATACTTATAAACTACCATTACCTTCTCGATAAGTATGAACTATATTGTGAACAATCAAGAAGAGAATTGATGTATATACAGGCAGTGGCGGACCTAGGATTTTGTGGTAGGAAATTTTTTTTTGGGTCACTTATATATATTTTTTATTTTTACGTGAGACAAAGAGTCGAACAAGTAGTTGTGGCAAATTTGATTTAGACATTGTTTACCTCCTGAGCTGAATAAGGGGATATTACTCTTCCCTTTCACTATTAATAGGGACTTTTAATGTCACACTGTCATATTAGTGGATATTGTTATTAATCTTGCAATGTTATTTTTAACACATCACCATTTTAACATAATGAAAGTCAAATAGACACTATGTATTAAGAATCTCTACATGTAAAGTCACAAATTTTGGGGGGGGGGGGGGGGGGGGGGGGAGGGGGGGAGGGCACTATATAAAATATTTTCAAATATTCAAAATTCTATATAGACCCTCAAAATTTTTTCAAAATTTTTGCAGGGACCGTGGCCCCCCCCCCCCCCCCCCCCCCCCCCCCCCCCCCCCCCCCCCCCCCCCCCCCCCCCCCCCCCCCCCCCCCCCCCCCCCCCCCCCCCCCCCCCCCCCCCCCCCCCCCCCCCCCCCCCCCCCCCCCCCCCCCCCCCCCCCCCCCCCCCCCCCCCCCCCCCCCCCCCCCCCCCCCCCCCCCCCCCCGGTCTCCATTTGGGTCCGCCTCTGTATACAGGGATTTAAATATGCACCCCGGCCATTAAAATAAAATCAAGGAAAAGCAAACTGAAAAATATTAAAACGATGTTCTATGGCTTGATTTTGAGGCATGGCTACTTGAAATCTTCAATAGTGATGTTTTAAAGTTAACGGAATCATATTTAAATTATATATATATTGTTAGGTTAGTTTATAATTAATTTTTATATTCTATTAATTTTATTGAGTTAGAGGTATTTTATATACTTGCCACCTCTGGGTTATATATATATAGGTCTATCCATGGTATTATTTATTGATATGTACTAAATTATCCAGTGGAAACTCCGCTCCTATCCTGCATGATTAGAGCGGTATGCCCATCATCGACTTTGCCCGACCAACAGATCGGGAATGCCATACGGGCTCAGGTCGTCACGGGCACAGCCAAGCCTCGTCACATGACGTGATCCAGAATGATCCAGACAGTTCTCTACACGAGCTAGAAGACTAATGGAAAGAGTAGATTGTTTCCTAATTCAATTAGGAAACCTCCATGATTTGTACTAATCAATCCCAATCAGATTGCACTGCCTTATCTGTGAACTTGCCATGTACGAGTAGGTCTCTTGCATCTATAAAAGAGACCACTCGCCTCCTTTAAGAAGGGGGAATATTCTGATTGCATACTGACACTGCAACTCTATCATATGCGCAGATAACCCGGCCGGTCTCTGGGAGCTCCATCTCTATTGTTGGTTCACCACAGACCCCCGGTAATTTGATATTATAGTGCAAGTGCCCTGACACACAACATGGACGTAGGTCTCTTCTTTACCACCTACAAATTCTCGTTTCATTCTTCTTTTCTTCTTACCCAAATTTTGGCATCATCAATTTGGTGCCATCTGTGGGAAGTACACGGATTTCTTCCAAAACAAATCTCTTTAGTGATCACCATGCCTTCGAAGAAGAGTAAGAAGACTGCTGCACCAACGGGTCAGATGGAATCGTAAGCCGGGCAACCGGCGGCTTCCATAACCTCTTAGCAGATCACCGTGGCTCTCGTACAGCTTTTGGAGGGCCAGCGCCAGGCACAGATACAAGTCGAAGCTTTGTTGGCTCAATAGAATAAGCCCCCGCCGGCTACTGTACTGCACGGGAACGACGAACTTAGTTGGGACCCTGCACGGATCCGACGATGAGCCCATACTGCACCAGCATCCCCCCAGGCTATGGGGCAGTCCGAGATCGACGAGCGTGGTCGGGCTCCCATACGAACCCGACAACGTGCTCGAGCCAACCCGAACCGCACGGGGGATGCCAGGGAAATCATCAATGACAGGCGCGCGGCCAGAGGGGAGGGACAAGAATGAATAAATTGGGAATTAGCCTAGGACCGCGCGACTAGAAGCCGCAGCGACCTTAGGCATGTGATCAGTCGGAGTTATAGGTGAGCCATATCCCTGAGGACGACGCACTTTGAAGAAGAAGCCTCCTCATCTGACCCAACCTACTAGACTGATACCAGTCGGTAGGACGTGGAAGCTCGCATCAACGACCTGCAGAAGCAGATTGAGAAGTTGAGTCAAAAGCAAGGCCGTGACTATACCAATACCGAAATAGAGTCACCGTTCACCGTCCGGGTTACAAGATTTGAGATCCCACACAAATTCAAACAACCTCATCTTGATTCATACTATGGATCCGGACCCGATCGAACACGTCCGGACTTATAAGGCTCAGATGGTACTGGTGACCAATTCCCTCTGAATTGCTCTGCCTGGCCTTCCCCAGTACCCTCAAGGGGCAGCAGCACAGTGGTTTCACTCGCTGAAGCCCCGATCGGTTGACAACTTCAAAGAGCTTAGCAAGCTCTTTGTCGGCCATTTCATAGGTATGCCTTGCCGACCACAGCTAGATATCCAACTGCTGAACGTCAAGTAGCAAAAATGAGAGTCCCTGAAGGGCTACGTCAACCGGTTCAACCAGCAGTAGCTCCAGATCCATGATCTGAACAAGATGGTCACGATCACAGCCTTCTATTCAGGGGTTCAAAACACCAAGGTCGCCACATCATTCCACCGCAACCGACTAGCAACCTTGGTTGAACTCTCGGAGATGGTCAGGAAATATATCGACACCGAGGAGTTCTTGAAGTCTAAACGTGCAAACTTCTTGGAAGATGATTTCCCAGGAGCTAAACAGAAATGGGAGGCCCCAGAAAAGGGCTTGGGAAAGAAACAAAAACATAATCAGCAACGAGGAGCTCGGGAACAGACCTCGATCACCTTCACACCACTTTTTCAACCTATCCAAGAAGTCATGGTTGCTGCTCAGGCTCAGAAGCTACTTATGAAGCGCACCAAGTTGAAGAGCCTGCCAGAAAAGAGAAATCGGGACAAGTACTACCAATACCACAAAGATCATGGCCATGATACCAAGGATTGCTTCAAGCTCAAAATCGCCATCAAGAAGCTCATCGAGCAAGGTCATCTAGCCGAGTTTATCACTACAGACAGACAACCACGGTAAGATACCCAGGCTCCCGAGCAGCAGCAATCCCTCGGCTATATTAACGTGGTTTCCGGAGGAACATCTGGCGGAGGAGACTCACAGTCGGCCAGTAAGAGGCATACCTGGGCATCCCGAGTGGATGTCCTGCAAGTCCAACCAGCTAACTCCCCTCTGAACGATATCCTAACTTTCTTATCTGACAATGTCCGGGACTTTCATTACCCCCATGACGATCCACTGGTGCTAACGCTCTCTATAGCCAATTACATAGTGAAGAGAGTACTCGTAGACACGGGTAGCTCCTCAGACATATTGTTCACTTTAGCCTTCGATCAGTTTAGGATATCAAGGGATTGGCTCCGACTAGTGGCCACTCCCTTGGTAGGATTCAACAGATCTAGCACTCAACCGCTCAGGATGATCGAGCTCTGATCTCGTCAAAATCAAGATATAAAAGTATACTTTACTTTTCTAAAGATTTGCAATGTGGAAGTAAAGGTCGAACCCACAGAGATTGTTAATTTTTAATCCTTTAATTTCTAAAATTGAATCTATTTAGTTATAAGAAAAACAGAAGTTCGATTAATTGATGATTTGATTCTTACTACTAAGTAGACTATTAATTAAACTATGAAATTATGGAAATAAATTCAAGAATTAAATCTAAATAAACTAATGTAAAATTTAAGATTTTTTTGAATATGAGTGGATGAGATCTATGATTACAAATCCACCACTAACTATGCATCAGGGGTCTAGACTTTCTATTCTAAGTTCTATGTTTGAATAGTACGATCTATTGTAGCTACAAGCCCAATAGAATCAACAAGAAGATATCGTTAGTTTAACCTAAGCATAATCCATCTATGGTTCACATGAATTATCTACCTATGACTAGGGTGTAGCATAACTCATCTTTCCTAAGCATAGATTATAAGAGATGTAAACATCACAATCACATAAGCACTATTGCATGTAAATACTCCTATCAATCACAGAAATCAAGGACTATTGAGCTTAATAAGTATAAGGAAAAATCTAAGACAAGAATAGATCCACAATACTCTTGATTATTACCATTAAAAACTGATTATAAATAAATAATCCACCAACATACAATCACTAACCAATACATGAAATCCTAAAATAAGAAAGCATAGAATTCCCCTTTTACATAGCTAGGGTTTCATTGAAACCCTAGATTAGGAGTTTAGTTGCACATGGTGGATGAAAGCATGAAGATTGATTTGATGATAGCCATTAGAGACCTTCAAGCTTGCTCTTCTCCTTCCTCTTGCCTTCAAAAGTCTTCAATGAATGAATGTGTAACCCTCTTTTGATTTAGAATGAGCTATATATAGTTATATAGAGATTAGGAGAGTTTTCCTAAACCTAATCTCACTAAAACTACTAAAAATTACATTCTGGACGTAATTGAACGATTTCGTCCACATAAGGGTCTTCAGCTCTTTAAAATACGCGTTTTATATTTTTTCGTACGGATCGCGCGAGCGGGCCGCACGAGAGAGTAAATTGGGAGGTCGCACGAGCGGGTCACGCGATCGATTTCTGGAATTTCGCGCGAGCGAGTCGCTCGAGCGATGAGCTGGATTCTCGCGCGAGCGGGCCGCTCGCGCGAACTGGCTTTTTCTGCTTCTTTCTTCCTGCTTTTTCACCCCATTTAACCACAAATCATTACTTTCTCCTAAAATCTAACATAAAGTGGAAAACTAAGTAAAATTATAAAAAAAACAGGATAAAAACGACTAACAAATGTGAATTAAGGTGTATAATTAAGATTTGTTCTCTCCCGATCACACCCCCAAACCTACATTTTGCTAGTACTCGAGCAAAAAGAATAGAAAAATAAAAACTATTAAAACTAAAAATTCTTAATCCATTTTCGTATGGATAACGATTGCACTTAGCTTGTGCAACAAGTCTTTTAAAACCTCTAGGCGTCCCTAGTCGGACGAGTGAAGTCTCGTGAGGGTTCTCGTAACAAGTCACCCACAACCATCTTTATTAACTTGTAAAATAAAAATTTTATTCAAAAATTAAAATACTTCAATGTCAATATCCTTCCTTGATAAAATCAAACTCAAATAAAACTTTAAATTATCAAAAGTAAAATAATCGTACGCCTTCCTACATTATGAAAATAATCCGAAAACATATATCAACAGAATCAATAGAATATATCGAAGACTCGCATGTGTGTGAAATAGTAGTCAAGTAGATATACGGCAACTATGAACTTGGAATATAAATCGGATGACTATCTAGTTGTGCTTTGACTACAAAGCTCACGCTATGAATTACACTCTAAAATGAAATCACTCGGAAACAGGTGTAATTATTCGAGTATAAGCGAGGAGGATAATTCTATACAAAGCAACGAATCTCGCATATGACACGGAACAACGTATAACACGACATGAATGTAGTCTCATGAATAGATATCAATTGTCAAGTAAATATCACTACTACCATGCTTTTATTCCCTTCATCTATCAATTCCATATTCAAATCATGTTTCCATAGAATCAACTAGGACTTTAAAAAGGTTGTAATGTTGGTCAAGGGTTATAGCTAAGAAAATAAAGGTAAAAAGAATTCAAAACGTCCTTGAGTAAATAGAAATAGCTGTAATATTTGTAACGCAAGGGCTTTACTACGACTCTTTATTATTTTTAATATTTCCTTTTTTTTTTTGAAGGGATTCATCTCTTTTTTTTTCAATCCTTCTTTCAACATCTTCTATTTTTTTATAAATCCATTTTTTCTAGATCCCTTTTCTACTCAATTCTCCTCTTTACACGAGTCGTATTAGCCCAATTTCCATATGGAAAACTATTCCTCCGCTACTCTTGGACATGGGTTAGGTAACATTTAATAGTGGCGAACTCTATATCAGAGTAGGTAAGATAATAGGTGAACAAATGAGAGGTTTAATAAAAGGCTCAAAAAGGGTTAACAAGGGATATAAAATATTCGTATTGGGTAGGCCAAAGGTCAAGGGGTTTATGAAAATAGATGGCCTAATATCATTTTCTAGAGTCACACGATTCTTCAATGTTATGATATCAAAGGAAATAGAAATTTTTTTTCATATATGTTAAACATGGTAATTACAATACTAACTCGACTTTCAATCAAAATAAAGAATATTGAGACTAATCAACAAAATAACGAGCTATGTCAATGAGATTTGAATAACGTAATAAAACCCTCAAAAAGAATGAAAGGCTTGAAAGCTCACCGAGTTTTAGTCTCCACAATATTACTATTTAGAAATCCAAATTATTACAGTTCAATGTCAATATGTATCCATATGACTACGTGTCGTGCAAAAAGATATGCAAGTCTAAGATATATAACAATGATTCTAAGGATATATAGTTCTCACAACATACCTTCATAGATTCGGTAGAGATCGGATTACGTACTTTCTTAATTTCAAAATTTTAATGAAATCGAATTACGATAGGAAGTAACGCAACATTGAACAAACTTAAGGAATCTCAAGAAAAGACAATCGTAGTTTATTTTTTTTTAAAAGAACTACTAGAATCAATGTTATTATTTTTTATTATTTTTCAGTTTTCTTAATATTGTGTCTTTACAACGAATAAACGAAAGTAAAAAAAAAAAACGAACTCCTAAAACAAAATATCTAATAAAATGAATGAACAAAATGAACATAAAAGAAACAAAATAAAAGCACAAATAAAAGAATAACAAATAAACGAAAAACTATCCATATACTTTCCCCCAAACCCAAATCACCGCATGTCCCTATGCAGGTGGGAACATGACAATGACATGGATGTAATCCTCATAAAAGATAACCAGGACGTCTACACCACAAAACACGTCTGAAGGGGGTAGTACACCAGATCTGAAGTACCCATCCACTAGTTCCCACTCCGGATGCTCCACAGGGTCAAAAGGCGGTCCAATCCCATCAAAATCGTCCTCAGCAGGAATCTCCGGAATCACATCTACCTCAGTCTCCTCAATAATACCCGGACCCAAATCAATTGCATCATCCTCAGGACCAGAATAAGGCGCAAAGATTGAGGCAATATCCTCAGGTGACCAGTCAGGGTGACCCGGACGTTGTCGAACAACGTTCGGCACATAATCAGGGAGGTCCCTATAGGGATAGGTAACCACCGGTGGCGGTACAACAGTCGATAAAGGATCAGACAATGAAATGGTAGCTAGACTGGAAAGAACTTCCTCATCGGTCGAGGAATCGACCGAATCAGATGAAGAAGATTCAGAAGACGTCGGTGGAGCGCCATAAGGGCCGTCTATAACGGTAGGGTCATCACCAAAAAGGTCATCCTCGTCCAAAGAATCAGAACAGATATGAATGGGAATGCGAGGACGACAACGATTCCAGCCGGGATGACCGACTGGAACGTAGGACTTGGCTACCCTAGGACTCGGTATGGTATCAGAAGTGGAAGAACTAGAGTCTGAATAAGGACTTGACACACTCGAAGAACTATCGGGTGAAGAAGGCGGGGAAATAGGGTGGTCCATAATATGAGGATGAAAATGAGATATGAGGGTCGAGGTAACTATACGGATATCAGAAAACTATAAACCTGAAACCAAAAATTAAGCCACAACTGAACTTTATTAGTTGGAGTTATTAGAAGAAATAAAATTAGCGTCACTAGTTGCTTGATTGTGTAGCATTAATGAATTTCAATATTAAACCTAAGCCATTTAGTTGTGAATTAAATAAAAATCCCGCCATGACTACCCCCAAACCCGAACCTAAGAGATTCCTATTATAGTGCAATGGGAGTTGGAATTGCGGAGCATTATTAATTTAATGACAATGGCCCCAGATGAAAACATTATATAGCCAAGCATGAAAGTGAACGCAAAACTAATAATTAGCAGTGTTAATGTTGTGACTAACCAAAAGCAACAGGAATAAAACAAACCATAAAAGAAAAACAATAAGTGCAAAACTATAATTAATTACAGACCCACATAACAAAAAAAATGAAACGAAAGACGGAAAATAAACTAAGCGGTCGAAGCCGGGTACATCACCATCCTAAAAAATAACTAGAAAAAGAAAAGAAGTACAAACGCAAAATAAATAATATACAAACCAATGTCTGCAAATGTCTGAAACTCCCCATCCATCCAAATACAAGAAAAATGAAAAATAAAGTCTGTCACCCCTCCCACATCAATCTAATCATCCCCAGCCTCTACCAACACAATCTCTAACCCTATACTCCCCTGTCCTGTGGTCTCAGCACCGTCGCCATCTCCATCTCTCCCGTCTCTTCCATCATCTCCATCAGCTCCATCTCCACCAGTCTGCTCCTCCTCATCTGGCACCTCACCCTGCTCCCTAGCCTCCTGCCGCATCGGTCTCAAAAAAGCAGACTGATAAGAAGCCTGGCCCTGGGCTAGAATGTCGTCCAATTGGTCTGGATGGGCCAGCTAGAAATAGGAGCGCATATAGGACTGGAGCCACAGGGTCTCTCCACAGAATGCACAGACGTCCCCATAGGTCCATGCGTACATGGTATCCTCCGGGGGAGGGGGACGCTGTGCTGCCTGCTCCCGACGTGCCTGGGCCTGCTCGCGGGCCCTTTTCACCTCTAAATCAAGACGATCCAGGCTCAGCTTCCAATCAGCAGAAGCAAACTCTGGGATACGTCTATCTATCAGCTCATCGGCGGGGATAGAGAAGGCTTTGGCCGGAAGAATGGCCATGATGGTGCGAGGGTAAGGCAGTAGGAGTTTGGAGTCGATGGAATGGTCAATGGCTTGGATAGCGAGACGCATGCCCTCCATAATCACGAGACCTGGGTGAAACCAGTCTCTACGGTAGACAGCGTGGAGGGCATGGTGGATCTCCTTGGTCCATTCTTGTTCGTGACCGAGGGGGTATAGGTTTCGTTTAAAGACATGGTCGACAAACCACATCTGGCGGGACATATGTGATCGGCGTATAGATTGCCCCGAACCAGATCGGCCGCCACACATATCACCGATAATGTGGATAAAAGAGTGGGCTTTGTTGAGAACGTTTAATTTCGATACCTGATAGGAATGGGAGGGGATGTGGAGGATGTCGACGATATTGTCAAGGTTAAGGGTGATGTCATGACCATCAATGGTTGTGGACAGGAAGGCGTGCTGGATAAGGGATTATTTGTGGTAGCGCATATTTTGATAAAATAGGCGGACGAGGCGTGGATAACTAATGAGGTCGGGGTTTCGAAAATAGAGTTATGGGGCCAACTTGCGGGCGGTGAGGTTGTTGTGGCCCCACTTGGTATCTTTATCCGACACGAAGTAGTCAGCGTCGATAGCGGCCTCGTAGTTAAGGCCACGGTTGGCGTACTTTGGTCCTAACTTATTAGGGTTAGGGTCGTCTGGAGGAGGGGGTGGTGGTGTTTGTTTCTCCTTTCCCTTTGATTTCTTTTGGGGCAGTTGGGAGGATGAGGCGGATTTGGCAGGACGTTTGGTCATATTAGAAAAGGTGTGTAAGAATTATTTTTTTAAAAAAATTTGAAAATACGGGCTTGAAAATATGGATATGCCCAGAAAAAGAAAAGAGATAGGGGAGGGGGATTGGGTCACCTACAAGGAAAAATCCCGACAAGGGATACAATCAATATAAAGTTTAACAGTTCAAAATAAATTGGGGTTCACGGGGGAACACC
Source organism: Hydrangea macrophylla (assembly GCA_033977485.1). NCBI lineage: Eukaryota > Viridiplantae > Streptophyta > Magnoliopsida > Cornales > Hydrangeaceae > Hydrangea > Hydrangea macrophylla. The sequence continues at coordinate 77,298,064 of CM066983.1, read as the reverse complement.
CATCAATTGTGAGAAGAGCCGGTCCCTTCTCACCCACTGTCCCGACAAGGGCACACACATTGCGGCAAGTCACGGGGTTTTTTCCGCGTGTTCAATAAATAAATATAATTACATACATAGGTATCTCCGTAATCGGATTCTAATTTACATTACCGATGTGAATTAACAAGTGTGTGAGGCATAGGACGTGATATGCTTGGCTTGCCAAGGATGAAATTCAGAATTGCTTTGTAACTAAGGCTTGATAAACAAGTACGGCTCAATCGTTGCAAAAGGGTGTGTTTGATAGTCAAGAAATTTCTAATGATAAGAAACATTGAATGCCTTCTTAATATAATTCTCAATCAGTGGAATTAGTGTTGCGACAGTAAATTGCTGAACGTATTCACTATCGAGTTTTTTCAATACTAAATGTTTAGGAAATTGCCATACTCAATTGTCTTAATGTTATCAAAACTCTCCCGACGGTATAAAAACTGAAACTCTAGTTCGGTTGAGAATCTACTGGAATTAATTTCCATGAATGCATATTCTTCGATCATATGTATGTATGTACTGATCCTATCATATGAAAAATTCAAGAGTGTACAAGTTCTGTGCTAAGTAATGCTAGCGATTTTAGATTTAGTTACTAATCATGAACAAGGTCAAGAAACAGTGAGCGTGCTAATATTAAGTCAAAAATGAACTTGATTACAAGATCAAATCACGGACTAAGTCATGGTGTAGAGGTCATTAGTTCAAGTGTATGTGCGTATAGAACTATCTATATTTATATATATATATATATATTTATATAGACAATTGTGGGTATAAAAACCTCCAAATCACAAACCCTAGAATCTAATCATTGTGTGTAGGGGTTGGGGTTCATGAGTGAGAAATTGTGTGTGAGTTCATATGTGGATGAATATTTTTAACTAGGTATATATGGATATATTTTTCCATGTAACTCAATTCATAACTATATATGGGAACACCCATACATATCCCTCCATACCTATATATGTAGACAAAGAAATCCCCAAATCATAAACCCTAACAATGTGTCAGGGGTTTGGTTTGGAAGCGGTAAATTGAGAATTAGGGTTTGAATTTAGTGTGTGAAGGAATCTGCACATCTATATATATATGTCTATATAGCTATGTATGTATATGTATAAGTTAGGGTTTAGATCTTGAGGTCTAAAGATTAGTAGTGTGAGTGCGTATTTATAAGTATATATAAGTATAAATATATTTCCATAACTGTTGATATATGCAAATATATATATATATATAGATGTGTGTATATACCTGTGATTTAAAAAATCAAAGGCAAGAGAGCAGATTTGTCCGCGAGTTGCAGCAGCAGTTGGGTGTGTGCAGCGGCGGTGGTGACGGTGGGTGGTTGTTGTGGTCCGGTGGTGAATCGGCGGCGGCGTGGTGGTGGGTAGTAGTGGTCTAGCAATGATGGACGGTGGTGGTTTGTGGTGGAGAGAAGGAGAGAAGGAGAAAAAGAGGGAGTCGCGAGAGAGAAGAGAGAGTTCTGAAAAAATTTTAGGGCACATCCCTACTTATCTAGGGAAGGGGACCTCGTGCGAGCGAGCTTCGTGCGCGCGATCCCTCCGCGAGGAGAAGCTGAGGCTTTGTTTTGGAGTGCAAAAAATTTTCTTTAAGTGACAAATCCGCGCGAGCGGGCAGCTCCAGCGAGGTCCTCGCGCGCCCGAATCCAGGCGCGAGTTGAAGCAGTGTCTTCAACTCAATAAAATGTGAAAAAATTGTCTAAGGCACATAATCGCGCGAGCGGATTGTTCCAACGAGGTCTTCGCGTGTGCAATTTCAAGCTCGAGATTGGGTAGAGAGTTGGTGAAAGTTTTGTCCAAAAAATTTGTCTAAGGGGGATTCTCGCGCGAGCGACCTTCCGCGCGAGCGGGCCGCGCGCGCGAGATGTCAAATTCTCAATTTTCTCTTATGTTTTCTTGTGTAAGTGTTTGAAAATTCAATTTTTCTCTTTTTGGGCAATTAAATCTCAGACATTGGTAGACAGAACTCCTAAAAATAACGAACAAAACTAAAGAAAATTCTAATAAAAACTTGGGTTGCCTCTCAAGAAGTGCTAAGTTTTACGTCGTTAGCTCGACCGATGCTCGTGCTCAATCGAAATAGATTGGATCTACCAAATCTATTGATTCTATCTCTCTTTCATCTGTTTCATCAGCTCGGTACAGCTTAAGACGCTGACCGTTTAATTTAAAAGGTGTT